>CM035229.1:73895245-75095245 GCA_020226215.1 Sindora glabra
TATATTACATTACATAAATACTTTAAAAAAATTATCATGAACATTCGGATTTATTATGTATTTATTTATAGTACTCATAAGTAATTATCTAATATTTTGTATAATTAGATAACTTATGAAGACATATATTTTATATTTGTCATAATTTTTTGTTATAAATTAAGCTCTATTTTGTATAAATAACTAATAAGTTAATTAATAATTTATAACTAATAGTTGATAAATTTCTTAGTTGCATTAGAAGTATTTTGTAAAATTAGTTATTAAATTAGCTAAAATTATAAAATAACATAAAAATATAGTAATAGAAATAGATATAAAAAATAAAATAATTCATATTAATAAAGGATAAATTTTAAAAAACTTAAAGAATTAATATTTTATAAGATATGAGTTACTCAAGATAATTTATTAAATTAAAACTTATTCTTTTAATAAATTAATGCATGAAACACCTTTAAAAGTTAGCTTATAATTTATTTATTAGATCAATAAATTATAAATTAACTTATTTATTACGTGAATGGAGTCTTGATTTTACTATTTATGTATTTCAATTTGAATATATTAGCATAATTTTTTATTTATTTTAATAATATATAATAAATCTTTAGTTTTATAGTAAGGTATATTTCTAAAGTACCTCCTTTAAAACACACTAAAATTTTATATTTTATTTAAAATTAAAAATACTTGATAAATATACATAATAAAAATAAAAAACTTGTATTAAAGAAGAACAACATGTAGTTATCATAAAAGAAATATTCTAATTTTAATTTAACATATTTACTGAATTGGAATTGTAATATATTGATAATTAGAATTTAATATTTAATGCATTAATTGAAAGATAAAGCATAAGTTACAAGTAATGTAAAAATTGATTAAAATGAATCAATCTCAACCTTTAAATTTTAGTGAAATTAACTTTTAGATATGGTTTAAGTCATTTAAACTCACCTCGATGTCAATAAATCTTTCTCTCTCTCTCTCTCTCTCTCTCTCTCTCTTATATATATATATATATATATATATGTGTGATGATGATGATGAAAGAATGATATATCATTTTATTTATGGTTAAAAAAATAATATCTAGAGTCATAGGAATATAAGAAAATAAATTCATTTTTCAAAAAAAGGAATAAACTTTTCTCAAATTCTTTATATTAGACATTAAATCAATAAAATATTTTCTCTTATTGTAATATTTTATAATTTAATTATATTTTATAAAAAAAATTATTAAAACAAATGGAACTTAAATGAAAAACTTGTTGACCCTAAGTCAATAGGTTTGGATGTGAATCATAGACATAACCTGAAGTAAAATTTTTAAAATAATATTAAATATTACTACACTATAAAAGTGCTAATAAAACATGTCTTTTTAATACTCAGGGGATGTTGTTTATATAAATAGCAAAAGATATTGTTTCCATTAAGGATACAAATAGATTAGTGATCTACCAAGGGTTTATAACCTAACTTATTTAAAGTTTAATCTAATTTAACCTATTTATCTAAATAAGTTAAATTTAAGATAATAAATTAGCTTATTTAAATAAATAGATCAGATTTTTTTCTAAACTCAATTTATTGGCCTATCAGATATATCTATTTAATTATAAATATATTTATAAATAATATAATATAATATATATTATACATATAAATAATATAAATATTTTAATACATATATATATATGTATATAACCTTAATTAGACTATTAGATAATTCTGGATCTTAAAAAGACTTAAGTCTATTTAAAAGTTTATTTATATAACAAGACTTCTAAATAGGTTAATAGGCCTAATCGAACTTTTTTAATAAGTTAAACCAAACTCAAATTTTAATTTTATACAAGCTAATAGACTAAGTTTGAGTCAATAATCTAGAAAGCATATCTGGCCTATTTAGGATAAAGTTCAGCTCGACCTAACTTATTTACATTATTAGTTTCCATCATAATCCTCTTCTTAATATTTATTATTAAATAAATAAAATATTTTTTAATATTTTATAATTATATATCCAAATATATGAGATGAGTTATTGAAAATATCACAGTCATATGTAATGATAATCAATTTTAAATTTTATGCTAATAATTTCTAGGATCATTAGTGTCATTATTAAATTCCGTTTTGCATTTTTCTACGAAATCAGTGTCTGAATTTGCAAAAGAATCTTCACCTGCGTAATTTAAGGCAAAATAATGATTGAAGAGATTCTCTTTTTCAAATAAACCAAATCATAATTTCTTAATTTCTATTAATATTGCTTAATGGGTGGCTTCAGAAAATCCTGGAGGATAAATGAATAACGCAAATTCCGCAAATTTTCCGGCTTACGATTATAAAATTATATGGGAAATCAAGGTGTTTATAAGGCAATTCCATGGTCTTTCATCTCTTCCATTTTGGCAAAGTCATTATATTTTAAGTGTCATTCATTGTTTTTCTTTTTCCTTTTTTTTTTTAAGTCTTATTCCTTTCGATTTTCTTAGAATTTCATTCCAAATTTTTACATATATATCTAGTGGTTTAATTATTTTTACCACCCAGAAAAAGTAAAATTATTAGACTTGTGGAAGCTGTTTGTGAGACTGACACAGACGCATTAGAGGTTATTCTCGATGGAAAACCATGCCTCCGGCGGTGGTCCGGTAGGATCCGCAACCCCAAAGCTTTTTACTGCATTGGACCAATACGGTAGAACAATATTGATGGTTTGATTTACACTGAATGCAAAGTTTATATGTCTCTTTTATAGATTTGTGTGCTGAAAGTGAGTGATCTCCAATGTTGCAAGGCATGCCCCGAGAAAGTGAAGAAGAAGATCATGCAAATCAAAGGTATATTTGTGTTTGTGAATTGGAATATATATTTAAAATTTTTATTCTGATGAAAAATATCTTCCGCATTTAGAGTTACAAAAAATGGGGCAAGACTTGATTATCCAATTACTTTTTTAGGAGATATATGTCCAAGAAATAGATTAAGTATAACCAATGAATTTTGCTACCACAAACATTGAAATGCATAAATTTTTCTTTGAATATAAGAATTTTTGAAACTATTAAATTAGTTGTTAAACAAAAAGGTTTAACATCTAATGGTTTTAAACTACTTATTATTTTATCTTTAATATCTAATGGTTTATAATATAGTCAGCTGTCCTGGATATCTACATCTTGATAAGTAATTGAATATTGTGTAGTCCTAGCCTATAAAATATTAAAATAATATTCTCTATTTTAAGAAGGAAATTGTTCTCTTTTGATGTCATGACAACGTGCATTAGTTTTTTTTTTTTTAAATCAGAGGTGACATGATATTGCAAATGAGATTTTACTAAGAAAAATGTCTCATGACAAAACAAAGTGAGCCAGATTGTTTGATTGAGGACTAAAGTGATTTGCTACTCCTTCAGGAGTGACCTCTGTCAACATTGACACAAAGAGAGGGCTGGTTACAGTTTCTGGTGTAGCGGACACTACTTCAATGCTCATGACGGCCATAGAAAAAGCTGGGCATAGAAAGGCAGAGCTTTTAATGTATGAAAAGGAACCAAAACATCAGCATGATCCAAACTCGAAAGAAACACACCCTGTCAAAGCCAAACAAAAGACCAGGAAACACACTCACCAGGATCATCACCATTCAGGTTCTGATGATTCACAACGAAATCATCATCAACAAGAAACACACAAGAACATGAAACATCAACAATTTCCTGCTTACCAGCTCAACGATGGTCCAAAACATCAGCATGATCCAAATTTGAGAGAAACACACCCTAACAAAGCCAAGCACAAGAACAGGAAGCACACTCGTCACGATCATCACCATTCAAGTTCTGATGAATCACGACAAAATGATCATCAACGAGAAACACACAAGGACATGAAACATCAACATTCTCCTGCTCACCAACTCAACAATGGTCCTGAAGCTGTGCAGGTCAATGGTGCTGTTCCTGGGTATCATGATCCTCCCTGCATGGGCATGCATGGCCACGGTGGTTCTTTCCCAGGTTCAGCGCCACCATATCCGTGGGCAAGACGGCCTTACGGATATGAAGGTATTGATCCTTGTCCAATGGTGTTTGAAAGACAACCGCCACCAGTCAATGGTTACTATCAGTTTCCCCCACGACTACCACCACGCCTGCCAACACAGCATGGTGAAGTGATATATATTGGTGGACCGGTTGGTAGCAGTGCTGTTCACACTTTCAGCGATTTGAATACGAATGGTTGCCCTATATTATGAGCCGAATTGGCTGTTGCTGTCTGCTGATTGTTGGCGTCCTGAGCTGAACGCAAAGGACCTTTACTTGCTTTCTTTATGTGAAGCTTCAAAGGATGGGTTGCCGAATTAGTGATGGTTTTTGAGGTTTAAAATACATTAATGTCAATACTTCACTGTGTTAAAGATTTATATTACAGTTTTGAACTTGTTCAGTTGGTCAAGTGCTGACATATGACATCAAATTACAGCTTTCGTAGCTACGGCGCTCAATTGTACATGTTTATCACTTTATTGAGTCTAACGAAACTTCTTATATAATTAAATTGGCCTGCAATGGTTGAAAAGAAATGGGTCTCAAACGTTATTATGGAGCCGACATTCTTGTCGGAGAATCATGTCACTGCTAACTGATTTGGTCGCTGGTTGCAGAAGTAGCACCAAGCTAGGAAATGAATGACGTAAATTAGAACATTCAATAGGGCATTGGTCTCATTTTGCCATTTAATATCTTGAAACTGAGAACAGAATCATGATTGAACTATAGAAAGAAAAAACTCATTCTATTGCTATACAAATAAGACAGCTTGTCTCCGATGTTACAAATTCAACCATTAGATATTTCGATTCCATCAGGGCATACAATTGCATTACATTGTTGGCATAACTTCACGAGAATGGACTCAGAGGATCTATACATTGACTAAATTGGATTCCTCTAATAACTAAAGTATCACAGCATATAAAGTAATCTAATGAATTCCATTTAACCAAACAAACTGAACCACAGAACCCACCTGACACCTAAAGCTAGACTGAAGCAAACACCTAAGTTAGCAAATTACAAGATATTATTGCACGCTTCATCCAGCAGCATTTTTGACATTGACGGTGGAGGTTCTGTTACATCTGGAGAAAAAAATGAGACTAAATTAATTGAAATTATCTACGTTCCTGTTGTTCTTTGGTTTCCATATCCTTCACACTCTCTACAATGTGCTGTATTTTCTTTGAAAGGCTCTCATTGTGCTCTTCAATATGCTCAAATAACAATTCAAGATGCCTTTTATAGGTGGCAGCTCGCTTCTTCTCTAAAGCCAACTGTTGGGATAGCTCCCGAATTTTGTCGTGTTCATTCTGAAATTACAATAACAAAAAGGAGGTAAGCTGAAGAATAGTTGAAAAGAAGGGCCAACAGTCATTTCAATTTTCAAGAATACATGATTTATGGATCAATCGAGTTACTCTTCACATACAAGGTCAGAAGCACACAGCCGCTTTAGCACAAAAGCATGCAGGCAATATGTTCCAGCATACTCTACAAGGACTAGCATTCTGATCACGCAGCACCTTAAACCTAATAATTCAAGACCTTATAGCTGCATATGTGAAGCCCAACACAAATTATCTTGACAGTGACACTAGAGAGCATATCATAGTATTTATTTAAGAGTTTATACAGATCTGTGAAGTGTCAGAGGTTGGCATATCATCAAAATTCGAATTTAACAAACTCCACTTCACTACCTAAATGGTGATAAGTTATATTGTTAAACACCAGTAATGTCTCCTCTTAGATATTAAAAAACCGATATTTACATGCTAGATATATACCCTGTATCATATATTCCCAGCCGGTGCAAAGGAAGTTGACCAAGATTCTTATAGCTCAGTGACTAAAGATCTTAACAATAAGGAAAGTTCACAACATAAGTTGTATTTAATGCCTAGTCAAGAGATGAAGGGTTTATGCAACCATTCTCATCCTAGACTCTCTGGATATAGAAAACTTTAATGTTGCAGTCAGTCACCCTATGCTGCAACTTCAGCTGCATAGTCTTAGCATGTGTTCTCAATCCAAATGGACCATTTCTTACCCCACTAAGTATCAAGACTACTTTGTTACTTCTAATACCATGGCTGACTGAATCTTCCCCACGGGGCAGAGATTAAATTGTAAATTGAGCTCAAATCATCTAAATAAAAACCACTGAAACTCCCACTCTGAAAATGCCTGATGAATGCCTAATTCTGTGAACTACTCGAGAAACATAATGATATGACCAGTCTCCCAACCTATCATGCATTAAGAAACATTATAACATTCCTTGATAATATTATATCTATTCATCTTAAAAAGAGAATGAACAAGAACTAACCGGATACTGTTCATAAATGCAGTCCCTTCTACCTTTTCCTGGTGTCAGAGGATGTGTGTGCTCCTTTACAAACTTTGTAACAACCCATTTGCCAGAACTTACTTTTCTCACCAAAATCATTGCCCTGCAACCAACCCTTGTCTCTGCCCGCTGCCTTACAATTTTTTCACGCTTATCAGGCATTCTGTAACCCTCTTTGTTGCAAACAAGTGCCCTTCCAATAGCAGATCCATCACGCCTTGATCGTGAGAGTTTACTTACACGAATAATAAATCCCACCTGTGTTGCATATGCATTATAAAATGCATGTGCAGCAGCTTCTGATTCAAACTCCTGGCCCACATAAGGCTCATCAGCTGGAACAATTGACACAGAAGGAACTGCTTCTAGTATTATGTCCCCTCCACAAGAATCTTGTGCCATTTTATCATCATGATCTTCTTTGTAAGCTGGTTCAGTTGAACTTCCACCAGTTTTGTTTTCATCACCTGAGCAACTAGCCTCCCCTGCAGTAGTATTTCCAACTGCCTCACAACTTAAAGAACCAGTAATTCCAAACTCCACTGCAGCAACAAAAGGTCTAATATGAGATCTCAATGCCAAGAAGACATTGTAAAGTGCGGTGCATGAAATACTCTTTCACTTAAGAAAAGAAAGAATGAAACAGCATGTCATGAAATACATTGCCCCAAGTTCTTTTCTTTTTCTTCTAAAAGAAGAAAATTTACTAGTTGAGGAGAACGAAATGACTACTTAGCAGTTTTTTTAAAAAAGGAGAAAATTTACTAATAGAGGAGAATGAAATGATTACTTAGTAGTTTTTTTAGAAAACCTCAAATGGAATAAAGAAAAAAGATTATACAGGAGAGCCTTTTAACTACCCCATGCAAAACTCTAGGTTGAGGAGTTACTCGGAATGGTGCCAAGCTATCAGTATCCTTGGTTTCATAATTAAGGGTATAATAAATCAATTTATAAACTTTAACACCAGCTTTGAACCCTACACATGCTTTAGTCTCTATTTGTGGTGACATAAATCCTTTCCTACAACTCATGAATTAAGAATTCTCACAACAAAGTCTACTCAACATGACTTGGGAACTAATAAAACTTTTCACTAAAATCTTTCAAAAAAATTATCAACTAATATTATCAGCAAATCCAAACGGTTCATTATCTCTCAAACACACTCCTCTAAACCAGCCATATCAGACAACGATACTGCAGCCAAAAAGAAAGTCATATAAGACAGAAAATGTGGAGAAAAAAATTACTTTCTGTCCGCACAAAGATTTCTGCATTATTGATGCCAACCTGATCTACCATATTATAGAAAATATTAGTCCACTCCAAGGAAATTTCCCTTCCTCCAAAGTTTCAAAGCCTTACGCGAAACCCCTTTTCATCCAAATACATTCATCCACTTTATAGATTTCATGATATGGGTGATGTAAAATAAATAAGCACGACTTTTTCAATCACAGGTTATCATGATTTAATGCTTTCTACATGTGCATCATATTCACGGACATACAAAGCACAAATTATAATCCTGTTGGGCCTAATATGAAATTTCAACTTCCAAGAGGTAAAGTCTGATAAAACCTCACACCAAGAGTCCCAAACAGTAAAAATGACATTGTGGAAGGCTTATTCTTTCTTCTTTTACGTTCCCCCAGACACGAAACAGAGCATTATCCGGAGGGTCCTCACCTCCAGCTTCCAAAGAAATTTAAAAACTCCAGCTAAGGCTGAAAGTGCCCCAGAAATTTAATACAGAAAGGCAGAAGCCGGAAGCTTTATTGTTTTGACATCAGAAATTCAACACAAGCTCCAGTTCAACCGTCATGTTCCATTTCCATTGACATTATTAGAAAAAATAGAGAGAACCAAGATTAAATTTCTGCCATATTAGCACTAAATTCTACCGAGTGGCCCTGTCAGTGCCACTTTTTCCATGAACCACGAAACTCAAACCCTAAGATTCCATCGGAATGAAATTCTACAATCGAACACTCCGAACTGAAATAAAAATTGAGAACATAGAAACCAAACTTACTGAAAATTGTGGCTGATTCAAATTCGATGGTCTTAGAAAAACGCCTTGGATACGGGACAATTTCCCCTGTTCCGAGAAGTGCAGATACAGAGGAAAGGGTTTCAGCTTAGAAATATGGTGGAGGCTCATTGTTCCTTACGTGGCAAATTATCATTGGTTAAACCATAATCAAAAAGTCAACTTTATTACTTGTACCAACCATCATTCGCAACGTGTTTGACTGAGTATACATAAGCTCGTAAGATTAGCGCCCGAAACTATAACCCACCGGATCCATTTCGGGTGAAGCGGTTTGAGTCCGGTTCCGTAGAATAGGCTTTCCCGCACTCGAACTGTTCTCAGTTCCCAATTCACCATGGCAAATTCCTTGTTTCGTAGCCTCCGAAGAGCTTCTTCTATAATCAGATTCTCGTATTCCAATTCATTCTCTCCCAGGTTGTTGCTCTTCCTTCTCTAACACATACGTAGATATTGGTTTTAATGTCTACTTCACTTCTCCAAGAGTCTACTTTTTGACAAAATCATTCTTCCATACAATTTATCCAAGCATTTAACTTTAATTAGCTCTGTTTTCTTGTCGGCGATTCTGGGCTGTGGAAAACTAAAATGATTATAGTAAAAAGTTAGAGTTTGAGGAATCAGTAAGTATACATTTTTGTTTCTTGCTATTATTATTAAGAAGCTAATTCCTCTATGTACTAGGTCAGTTGTCAGAACCCCAGTATCGATTTGCTCTATATCGAGACGCATTTTCCCGCTTGAACACCCAATCCCTTCATGGGTTTTCAGAAATTTGAGCCACGGTTCGGTTAGTCTGGTGATATCGGGAGGGAAAACCAAGTTTGAAACTCACGCGGTTGAACCGCCGAAGAAAGAGAAATGGAAGACCAAAAAGAGGTTGAAGATGCAGAGAAAAAGGGAGAAGCAGAAGAGGAAGGCAGCTAATAGGAACGACCCACGTCGGCTTGGTGTCAAAAGGAAGAAGAAGCAGAAATTCGCCGATGCAGAAGAGAGAGTTAAGTTCAAGCTTGAAAGAGTAGGCATTTTAATTGAATTTTCTCTTGACTCAACTCCTTTTGCTTGTTCTAGAATGCCATTCGCAAAGCTAACTCGTACATAGATTGTGTCTATTAAATTTGTCAAATTGTTCTGTTTTAATTACTATACTGTCCATCAGTAGAGCATCATTGTAGTTGCTGTTTATGATTGTATTTTGCTTTGCAAAATCCGTGATCTCTGTCAGATATGGTTGTGCGACATAGAGAAGACTTATTCATGCTTTGGTCTCTTTTTTAGCTCATTGGTGTCATTACTCTGTTGGAGATCATTTGAAATTTCTAGTGTTTAAATGATGCAGCTACAAGTTAACCATTAATAATCTTTGATATATCGAAATGAGTCGAATGATTGTTTGTCAACTAAAAATTTCTACTGGTTTGGTTTGATCCCAGGCCAGAATTAAGGAAGCAATGCTTATTGAAAGACTCAAGAGATATGAAGTTCCTAAAGCTCATGGTCCTGCGGTAAAACCTGCTAACTTGACAGGAGAGGAACGATTTTACTTGAAGAAAATGGCTCAAAAGAGCTCTAATTATGTACAAGTTGGCAGAAGAGGAGTATTTGGAGGTCTTATTCTTAATATGCATATGCATTGGAAAAAGCATGAAACCATTAAGGTGATATGCAAGCCCTGTAAACCTGGTCAAGTACATGAATACGCACAGGAGATTGCAAGATTGAGTGGTGGTATTCCAATTCACATAATTGGAGATGACACTATAATATTTTATCGTGGAAAGAACTATGTGCAGCCAGAGGTTATGTCACCAGTGGATACATTATCCAAGAAAAAGGTGTTGTTTATATACTATATTTCAAATGTATCATCCCATCATTTATAAAAGATATCACTTGCCATTGCTGAAAATTTATCCTGGCCTCTCCTCAAAATATGCTTTTGCACTCTTTCTTTTTGCTTGTAACTACATTCTTTAGAACCAGTCCTGCATGCTCTCATAATAAGCTCATTAAATCATACCTGACTGTAATTCCCCGTGATTCATATTCTCATTAAGAAATTGTCAGGACTTGGGTGATCAAATGATCCAGTCAAATTCTGTAATCTAACTATTATGTGCACAGGGTTTCTGGCCCATCTTTATTTCCTGTTTGAGTATAGGAATCATTGATTCTGTTCTAATGATTTAGGTCTGCATGCTATAGAATAATTAGGGCTCAATGAATTGATCAATCGCTGTCACACTGTTATTATTCATATACAAGAGAGTTCGACCAACTAGAGGCTAGAGCCAAGTATATAGGGACTCAACACTACGATCCTAGATATTAAGAATTGTAATAAGTCTACTCTATCACAGGCTGTTTGCTGATTAGGATCAGATAGATATTCATGGTTGTCTAACATGATTGTATTGCATCTGATCTAAATTTTGTCGTCTCTGTGAGCCTGTTCCATATCATATCTCCATCATATATTGGGGATTCTTTGATATACAATCTGTTTACATGGCTGCATTCTCTTTGCACCCCTTGTAAAAATGAAACAGGTCTTTATAAATGGTAACCAAAATCTGTATCATCATGGGGTAAACAAAGAATTAAGTTTGGCGGTGGTAGTTTTCTTCAATGTGTGTCAAGCTTTTTCCAGTTGGATAATGAAGTGTGAAAATACTTTGGGAAAATTGCGTATAAAGTGATTTTGAACTAATTTGGAGTCTAAAGTACTTTGCTTTTGGTTTGAGGATGCAATTCTAGGCGTAGCAAATAATACAAAGTCTTCCCGTGAGAATTATTTCCGTAATATCCTTCGTATCTGCAATATTTACTGCTAAAACTTTTTAAATTCCTTTTAGGAATCTGTAGGCAATAATTTAAAGCACGTTTCTAAAGCATCAAGTTTATAGTTTCGATTTATTTTCTGGAATTGCAGGCACTTGAGAAATCCAAGTATGAGCAGTCGCTTGATTCAGTGAGGCGCTTCATAGCCATTGCTGAGAAGGAGCTAGAGCTATATTACAGGCACGTTGCACTTTATGGTGACCCAAACGATCGTAACCCCTTGTCAGTCTTGGACAGTCAAAGGGGAAACTCCAAGCAAAAAGGGAACCACGGAAAGAAAAACCTTGATTCAAGTGGTAATTGCCTTTCAGAGACGGAAGCTGACTTAACAGATATTACCGAAAACGGAGACTTATCAACTAATGAATCAGATTCTGAAGAATACAGCAATATATTGGATTCTGATGATGAAGAAAGAGAATTATACCTTACTAAAATGCAAGATGGCAATGCGGCCACTGCTACCCCAGGTGCTTATTTAATGTCCAGTAACACATACGATTATTACAATCAAGGTTGTTTATGATGTTGTCCTTGATTATGCCAATAGTATTATTTTTTAATTAAGATTCTGTTAATCCACAAAATCGTGTCTGATGAATGATGTCTATTTATCAAAGAAATTGTCAGTTACACACAATGAGTTTGCGTGGCAAACACAACTCTATATGAAAAAGGCAACTTTGATCACCGTTTCTCTTTCAGAAAAATATATGATACACCAATACAATACTAAATTTAATCATTAACATATCATCATATGGCCTATCCTAAGAGACTGTTACATGATATACAGTAAGATTTAGTGGTGTTTGGTGTATCATTGTATTAGTGATATATTATAGATTTTTCCTTATTTTTCTCAGACTTACTTTTGAGTTAAATATATACGTTAACGTAGGGAATCACGGAAAAGAAAACTTTAGGAAAATTTGACATGAACTGCATCAAAGCATTTCTCTCTCCTTAACCCCTTTTTTCCTGTTTTTATTGCTTTGGCACGGCTTATAAATTTGTTCCATCTCTTTCACAAGGGAGAAGGCGCCGTGACGCTTTTAGATTAGTCTTTGTTAGTTTTAAATTAAGACCATCTAAAAATACTAGGAATAATAATTTTTTTATAATAATTAGTGATAATATTATTCATACAGGTTTTTTACTGATCAATCTATTTGTTGCCGAGTCATAAAATAATTAATAATATGATAAGTTAAGAGTTGCAATTGGATAAACTAATGAAGTTATTTTTACGTGTGTGACTAGAATAAATCGAAAAAGTTATTGATAAAGTATAAATAATATGAGTATTTTACTGGCGTCTTAGTCACCTTCCTGCGAAATCATATGCAGTCTTGTACTCTTAGTATTGAGATTTTAGTATTGCTTTTTCTCATATTACCGTTGAGGGGACGCTAACATATCAAAATACAAAAATTGATAGTATTAAAAATTTTAAAGCTGCGGTAAAATTAAAAATATTCCCTCCCCATACAACCTATGCAACCTATGTAAGTAACGACATTTTTGAATTATTTTGGAGCTTGTTTATATATATAGAATCTATTTTTTAAAAAAAATTATAATATATTAAAATTAGAGAAAATATTTTATTCATTTAATATTAAATATAAAAAATTTACTTTCTTTTACTATCATAATTTTAAATATCAATTTTTTAATTATAAATACAAATAATATATTACTTATTCATAAATATATAAATAACATTTTCCTCAAAAAATAATTTTTCATACCAAAGAAGTGCAGATGAAGCTAATTTAATCTGGTGAGTGAAGGGTACAAAAG
The DNA here is from genome assembly GCA_020226215.1 of Sindora glabra. Classification (NCBI taxonomy): domain Eukaryota; kingdom Viridiplantae; phylum Streptophyta; class Magnoliopsida; order Fabales; family Fabaceae; genus Sindora; species Sindora glabra. The sequence goes on from CM035229.1 coordinate 73,908,386, forward strand.
ATTGTGATGGTGGTTCAACTTCTGAAACTTTGAACGTGCGTGCATCCATCCCACCTTCTCTTCAAAGCCAAGTTATTCAGCAAAAGAAATATAAAAATTGCAACTATATTAATCTTTTTCGTTTTGTCCGAAGATATAATTTCTCACAAATCAAACATGTCTTAGTTATGTAGTAAAATAGATATACTAATTACTGACACATTATTTATTTGATCCTCACATATAATCCAATCTTATTTTATCGTGAGTTTGGCATCAATTTCATTGTGCTTAGATGGTTAAGACTAGTATAAAAATACATTTTGTCAACAAAAAAAATATATATAATGGCAGGAACATCTAACTAGGCCAAAGTAAAGGCCAGCCAATTAGGTGGTTGAAACTTGCAAATATCCCAACCCCCAAAAATAAAAATAAAAATAAAAATGATTCTTCCCATCAACGTGGAGCTGAGTAAGCATCTGAAAAACTCAGGAGCTGGACAGGGCTTACATGGGGACAGCAGGGGACCGCATTAATCATTATATACCTAAAGATGGGCATCAAGCAACTCTTCCCAACTCCAAGATTATGTATATAATATGAATTTAAATTTGATATATTATTGATGTGTGATAATTTATATTATCGGTAAATATGAAAATAATATATTGTTAAAAATATAATAGAAAGTAAGATTTTTTAATAGCAGACTGAATTTAAATTCATATTATAAATAGAAATTAAAAGACAGACCGCTTAGTGGGGCATATTAATTATTAGCTAAAAGAACAGTCAGGTATAAGCATAGCAAAAAGATTAAGAAAATGGCATTTTATGGTTACAGTTTAAGTGGGCATTTGATCTGATATCCCATAAATCCATCTACGCGTAAGTGCTGCTCATTGATTGAAAATATAGAATCTTTAGATTAAAAAAAAATCATTTAAATGGAAATAAAATAAAACCACGTACTATAAATTAAACATAAAAATATAAGGAATAAATCTAAAATTACACTCTTGTGCTTATTTTATGTCTAATTTTGAGTTTATAATTATGAATTCCATATTCATCATATTACTAAAAACCTTAGGAAGCTTGCATGCGTTAAGCGGGTAATATATTGAGAAATGCTTATTGAACCTTCACTGCAAAAAAAAAGTATGACCCTAAAATGACACATTAGAATGAAAGTAGCACTGCTCTAATATGTTAGATTTGTTACTAAGATCACATAAAATGGGATCAATTATCAATCTAATGATTGTAACAATTCATCATATTACTACAAGTTAATGTGAATAATGGTTTTAATTATGGATAAATTTTCATGTGTTTGCAGTAATTAAAATTGTCAATTTAATTTATAAAATGTGTATCAATTATTATTAATTATTATAATTTTTTATATTTGCCTCTTGAAAGTCCGACAAATAATTTGACTCCTCAACTGATACAGGACCACCATATGTAATGGTTGGAAAATCAAAAATAAAAAGTTGGACTAATTAGCCGCATACATGTATATTGATGACAAGTTGACATGAATTAATTAAGAACATAAAATGGCATTAATTATCAAATATTAGATTCAAAGAAGCAGTGAAGGTTACAATTTGATTTGCAATCCGAAGCATCAACCGAAGGCAACATATCTTATCTACCTACCTGTAAGTTGCAACTTCCATTTTATGTGCTTATCTGTCATGTCATCTGACTCATCCATGAGAAAGGGGAATTTTCTGGTACTAGTTTTATTTTTATATAAATATTATTAAATATATTATTTTTTAATTTAAAAATCTGATTTAGCACAAATTAAATATTTTTAATAAAAAAGTAAATTATCAAATTAAAAAATATATACTTAATAATATTTATATGAAATAAATATAAGAAAATTTTCCTTTAAGAAAAAAGGTTTTCACCATTAATTATTATAAAAAGAGATTATAATATACCGTAAATATAATAATATACTAATTAACTATCAAATTTTATTATATATTATTATATTTTGCAATATTAATAAATTAACATTCAACAGAGAGAGCATGTAAAGCAGGTAGCATAAATTCCAGCAGGTTTGTATTATTATATCAACACCTAATTAATCTTCCTTTTTAAAAGTGTTATCGTTTTCGGTGAAGATTACAGCTTGCATAACTTAATTGAAAGTTGAGAAAAATGTGGGGGGAAACAGAGATAACAACGTCAGAAACCAGGCGCGACAGTGGCCCTCCATTACCGAAAATCTGAAAAGTAACGGGGTCACTTGATTTGAAATTAATTTCAATTTCAGTTTTCAATCAGGACTGAATTAAAAAAAAATTCAAATTACAAAGAATTCATCAAATTAAACTGAAAGTAATTAAATGAGATTACATTTTATAATTATTTTATATTTTATAGAGTTTTATTCTCCGGCCTCTTACTTTCCTTCCTTCTATCATTTTATATTATTATAGAGCTTTCGATTTCAATTTATTTTTTATCTCATTTATTTAAAATAAAATAATTTTATTTTAATTATAGTATTATTTATTTAATCAAAGTTTACTTCTTATGCCATTTTCTTATTAATTTCGAATATAAAAGGGTTAGAAAAATATTGACTTCAGTTGAGATGTAAAAAAATTATAAAATTAATTTAAAAATTGAATTTCTCTTCGTGCATATGAACTTTTACCTATGACCACTCATAAAATGGATGAGACTCCAAAATTGATGACTGAATGGAAATTAAGTGCGAATTTAGAAGAGTATGTTGAACTTTTTTTCTTTACCATTTACATTCATTTCCATTAATCATTGACCTTCATAGTAAATTATTTCATGACATAAATAAGGATAAAAAATGGGTATTTAATTTTTTTTATAATAGTTATAGTAATAAATTATATAACAAAGGCATGTAATATTTTGAGTTGGAATTGAAACTAAAAAATCAAAGGAGAAAAATACAACAAATTATTGACTAGAACTCCATTTTAGTTTTCAAAATATTCAATTTGTAGTAATTTTATTTCTGAAGTAAATTTTGTATTAACTTGATCCATAAAAATTTAAATTTATGAATCAAGTTAATTTTTGTGAATGATTAAAATTTTACTTGAATTTAAATTTTTTTAAGAAATAAATTAAAATAAATTTTATTTCAAGAATAAAATTAATAAAAAATAAATATTTAAAATATTAAAATAAAATTTTAATGTAAATTATTTTGCTTTGTCCTCGCTGTAAATGAGTTTTCTGCTTTGATGGTTTCCTTTCAAGCGGTTTTTGAATGGGAGAAGTCTCTCCAGATGTTGATCTTGAATATTCACCCAACTTTCAATTGCATAGCAAAAATCCTTGAATATTAAGTTAAAATAAATTGAACTCGCATGGCCTCAAGGCATCATTTTCTCCTTGCTTCATCCACTTGCGTTGGATTGCTGATGTTATAACCGTAAGGAAAGTTCCAAAATATAGATAAGGAAAAATTAGTATTACATACTCAGTAATATATAAATATATAACTTATTTAATTAATTTATAATAAAATTTGATAATATATTGATCTATTATTATATTAATAATACAATGTGAAGTTTCTTTTTAGGACTATATTAATATGATAAAAATTAATGAGATATTTTAAACAATATATATAATTTTAGATAAATTTTGAAAAGAAATAGTGAAAGTACACATTCACACTAACCCTTTGTTTAATCGGGAAGAAAATAAGAAAAATTAAAAGAAAATAAAGGAGAAGATTTTTAAAAAATTTTGAAATAATTAGACAATCATAATCAGATAATCACAAATTTTATTTATAACTCTCTCTTCGTTCGAACAAAGCTTATATCATAATTAGGTTCCAGATAGCAAAAAACGGTCGAAATATATTAATATGCTGCTCTGCTCATTTGTAGATATTCATTTTATCCGTTCATTTATTTAAGAGCCGTGAGAAATAAATTCTTACGGAAAATTAAATTTTTAAAAAAATTATTTTTTATATAAATTTTTTATAAAATTATCAATATTATTTAGTTAATATGAAGGAAGTTGTATATTTTAAAAAATAAAAATTATCTACAAGCAATAAAAATTATTTAGGAGAAATAGGTAACTAAATAATTTTTCACATTTTATAAAAAACATAATTTCTTGATAAATAATTTTGTATATTTTGTGGATAATCAAATAATACATAACTTTTTATTTTTTAAAAAATATAATATTTCGTATTTTTATTGCGAATTAAACGACTGTTTAATATATATGATTAAGTTTTTGCCATCGTAGCTTTTAAAAATTTTAAAGTTTAAAATAATATAATAAATTTTAATTTTTAAAATTATGTTCACACCGTATCTTAAAACGCGCAGTGCCCCTGAAATTCACCGTATTGTTAGGAACTCCGAGGTTAGTGCTGTAAGTCAAGTCTGTCAAGCTGGGGCGGTAGGTGAGACCACTACAGGGAAATGGGAACTGCAATTTCTTTTCCCGGAGTATCAAATCACACGCTTCCAGGATATTCAGAAAAAAAAAAAAAAAAGATCGAGAGATTTTGGTACATTATTTTTATAGTACATCAATAATTTAATAATTTAAATATATTAATTTATACAATATTATATGAATTAAATAAAATTTATTAATTTAAAATAATTGGCATATTGTAAAGTGGTATATTATAGTCTAAATCAAAAAAATATATATAATTTAAAATTTCCGTTTCACAAAAATATTAGTAACTTTTTTAATTTTGCTCTTGAAAACTTAAATATCTCATTTTTTTCATAATTTAATTTATTAATTAGAGTCAACTGCATAGTGCACTTAATTTAAGAAGACGATAATATGAAATTATTATAAAAATATTATAATTATAAAATTTAAATTTTAAATTTTTTTATTTATTAAATATAATTTTATAAATTTATTTTACCATTTTATGTTTAATAATAATCTTTATTAACATTTGAATCCAATTTCATTTTCTTTTCTTTATAATATTGCTAAAAATATTAACATAATTATATGAAATTATCGATTGAACCTTAAAAAATGATACGAAAAACAAATAATTTTTTATCAAAAATTAGTTTAAATAAAGTGAATTTTAGATCATAAAAGAGAATGAAATTTATTGGACACAATTGTCCAACAAATTTCATAATCATTGTACGGACATTAAATTAAGTATTTGAACATAAATTAAAAACTTTCTTAATATAAATAAAATCTAGATATTCCTTCTTACAATAATCATTCCGCAAGATATTATATTGAAATCTTAAAATAATTAAGTTTGGAATCTAAGGAAGCTAATATTAAACATGAGGGCAAGCACTAGGCCGATGTGGTTTGGAATTGGAATGGTTAAAAATATTAAAACATATATGATATGAAAAGTTTCATCCTCTCTTTAATATTATTATATTTAACATGATATCATTAAAATATATTTTTTAATTAAATTATATATATATTTCAAATATAAGAAGCTCGCCCGACCTCCTCTATGGGTTCAGCAAGTTTATATTAATTTTTAAATTTATTATTATTATCATAAATAATAGACTAATTATTAATGAGTTATAAAAAATATTATTGAGTTAAGATTAGATAAATATTTGAATAGTTTTTATAGTTATAAACAACATATTTAATGTAAAAGGATTAAGAAAAATATAAAATGCGTCACAAACGACAGGTATACCTACATGAACCTAAGCCACGTGTGCTAGCTTGCGCTAAAAATAGGCAAGAAGTGAAAAACTCATTTCACCCCATATCCGCATGTAATCCACATAGCTCACGGATGCACAACCTATTTTACATATCTATATTATAAAAAAAATTATACATAATAAAAATATGATATGAAGTTAAATTTCAGATCTTTTATAAATATTATATTAATTTTTACATACTTGATTTATATTTAGAATTCAATTTTAAATTTCATTTTAAATGTACTATACTGTTATATGACGTTATATATACTAATAAAATAATTATTAAAAAATAAATAATCAATTAATTTTTTATTAATTTTATTTAGATAATAATATGATTTTTATAATATTTTAAAAATATTATAATTTAGTTATTTAACAAATTTTTATTCTTTTCATAATAAAAATAAAAATTAATAGGATTAATTTATACACATGATATAAGTAATATTAAATCCTTATTTTTATTTTTGTAAAATTAATTTTTTATTAATTTAATCATTAATTTAATTTTTATAAAATTAATTTCATGTTAAATTTTAGTCCTTTTATATAAGAGATGGAGTTACAGGACTACTATACAAAAAAAGTAAAAATTAACATTGAATTAGTATTATAAAAATTAAATTGATAAAAAAATTTAGTGAGAAATCAAATCAATACGATTTCAATTGTATAGGAATTAAAATAAGATATCAGTCTATAAATAATATAAATAATTAATATGTAGTAAAATAAATTATAAGATAAACACATATCGTTATACATATAAATAATTATAATTAATTTTATTAAATATTTTAATTCAAAGAATTAATAATATCAACCTATCAAATTAATTAGTATAATCAACTATCAACATCTCTTTCTATCCTTTATTATTTGTTGCATTTTTTTAGAAAATTTTTGTTTCTTTATATCTATCATTCTAAAATTTTAATGAAATATTAAATATATATTTTTTAATTTTACCTTTCTTTTTTATTAATAAATATTTTATTATTTTATATTTTCATTTTAAAATATCACAAAAAATTTATTTTATTTATTTTTTATTCATTTTCAACTATGTTAGAATTTGTGTATAAAATAAGAGAAATTTACGTATACATTTAAGTGTAATCACAAATTTTAAGTAAAAAAATAAGAATTAAGTAAACTTTAATTTTAAATTAACTGATAGTTTGAAAATTTTATTAAAAATATATAAATTAGGTTACTTTTTTAAAAATTTTGTGAAATTAATTAAGTGCAAATATAATAAAAGACGGAGGGTGGAGTAATAATTAATATAATGAAGTTAATTACCTAATAGATAATGTAATCAATTAATTATGCAGCAAGAGCGGGGCAGAGGGCGGGTGAGAGAGAGAGAGCATGTCTGCATGTGGAAGGCGCGTGATTTCGGTCGGAGGAGGAATTTTCAAGGTGGACGGTGCCATGGGGTTTACGTTATGTTGGGGCCAATATGCAAACAAAATTGTGTTTTTGTAGTGTCGGTGTCGGTTGTTGGCAAAAAGGCTGTGGTCGTCTGCCCTCGACTAATTATTAGGATATTCACAAATTTGGTGGGAGGTGGGCACTCCGGAGCAAAGGTTGCCCAGTTTGTGTTTCCCAATTAATTATTATATTTGGAAAACCACTCTAAATTTTATTATTTTCATTTTTCAGGTAATTCACATAATCACATCGGTCCTGAAAAATTAGCAGCAAATGAGTAGTTTTTTCAGTCTGAATTTTGCCTAAATCTTCTTTAATACAAAAAGACAATACTATATGAAGAAGAAAAATAAATACCTTATCTTAAAAAATGTGCTGAATTTTTAAAATATATTTTGATATATATATAGCATCAAATATATTTTTATGTTAACTATATTTTCACATTCACAATTATGTTTAATGCTTGAATTTGTTGCCACGTGACCGAGGATTTATTTAGTGCAATGGAAATAAAGAATAACTAATTATAATTGATTGTGTTCGGCAATATCAATTAATAATTAATTATATATGATTTGTTCTTGTTTGAATGATGTACAAAAGAATGGAGATCCTCTCCTTTTTCATAAGAAAATTATGAGGTGAATTTCAAATAGAGATAAATATATTTTTTATTTGAATAAATTTCAATAAAAAAAAGTAATGAATTTTGAAATAAAAAATATTTTTATCTCTTTAAAAATGATAAAAAAAAATGAGAGAATGAAAGAAGATGATTCAAATCCTGTACAAAATAATCTTTTTTTATATTAAATTACTAAAAAGAACAATAAGCTAAAAGGCACGATAACATATACTAATGATTAAAACAAAATCATTATATTTCTAATCCTTTTGATGTTGATGCTTGTAAAAAAAATATAATATATATTCTTAGTTGAGATAAATAATATATATTATTTAATTTAGGTATATTTTTATAAATTTAAATTATCTTTTCATAAATAAAAAAATATTTTTTATAATTAAAGTATAATTTATATATATTTTGATATTCATCAATTAAATTATAAAATTTCAAAAGTGATTCATAATTTTAAAATAAAAAAATGTTAGTATGAGTATAAAATTTAAAATTTATATTGTTAGAAAAAAGGGTAATAAAGATAAATGGAAAAAAATGGTTAACATATGTTTAAAATTTAAGATTTTTATTTTTATAATCATGATTGAAAAACAAGTTACTCTAATAAGTATATTATTTTCTAATTGGCATTATTGTCTATAGTTAATTGTTGAAAAATTTCAAAAATACAACAAAACATTTTTGAAAGAGTAACAATCAATTATTTTACTTATAATCATTAAATATAATTTTTAATTGTCATAATAAAAAAATGCAAAATTCATTGTTTTAATTCACCAAAATTTGTGTGAAAAACGTAGTGAATGGTTGGTATAATAATTATGAGAGCATTTAGTAAATAATTTTGATCAACTTTTAGTTGATTGAAGCCATGATTAATAAACAATTTCAAGTGTTTGACAAACAACTAATTCAATTAATTTATTTACTTTTAATTAAGTAATTTGAAAAAATTGAAAATTTCAATATTTTAAAATAATTAATTCATTCAATACATATAACAAGTTGAAAATGTCTTCAAATTACATAATAATAATAATTATTTTTACTCATTATTTTATTAAAAGTACAAATAGGAAGAGTTGAACTTGCTCTTAGTCTTACACGAACTAATTTAATATATATACTAAAATAAAATAATTATTTGAAAATAATAAATATTTATTTAATTTTTTATTGTTTAAATATTCATAATAAAATTAATATTTTAAAAATATAATTGTTATAATATGTTAATTTTTTTATATAATTATTTAATAAATTTAAATTCCTTTTATATTAAAAATAAAAACTATTAAAATTAATTTATACACGCACACATATATATAAACGCATATATACTTAAATAAATAATAAAATATACTTATACTCTTATATATCATTTTACATGTAAATAGTTAATAATAAATAATTAATTTTATCATGTCTCTATTTAAATAACTAATGTTATCAACTAATTAAATCAATAATTTTAAAATAAAATTTTGATTAATACAAGACCCCGAACTTTGACTTTCAATTATGACATGAACTATGAAAAGAGATCGCTTCAATTATATAAAATTGATTATATAAACACTTGGAATTCAATAAGTTTGATGCTTTTATTAGTTGTTGCATTTTTCTCCAATCACTGCAAACGCATTCGAAAAACATTGTTAAAGGGTAGTTTTCCCTTTTTTGCAACCATTCAATTTCTCTCCTTAAGAAAAGAACAAAATTGTTTAAATACCAATTGGACAATATAAATTTGGAGAATTATTATACATAGAGGATCTCTTAAATTAACTAGTTTGGGTCATGGATCTTACCCATTATAAGATCCATGTTCAACTAATTTGTATTTAGGTTATAATACATGTAGGGCTTAATTCAAAATTGTTACTTTTTTTGAGCCTACATAATATAATTTAATATTAATTAATTATTTATTAAATTAATGTGAGGTCCACATTAAAATTTTTAACAATAGTTAACAATAATTAACCATTTATTTCATGTCATTTTACATGTAAATAGTTAATAAGAAAAATTAATTTTATTAAATATCTTTATTTCAATAATTGATGTTATTAACTAGTTAAGTCAATAATAGAATTAGTTATTAGCTAATAATTAATTAAATCAATTAATCATTAATATGATTAGTTAATTGCCAAATGGAACCTATAAGTCAAAAAAATAATTATTGTCTTTTTAAAGATATTTGTTATCCTTTTAAAAGTTTACAATAATTAATTATAAACAATAATTCCAATTAGAAAATAAGTTACTTAAAGTAATTTATCTTCTAATCGTGACATAAAAAGAAAAATTTTAAATTTTATATCCATATTAATCTCTTTTATTATATTATTTTTCCTTTATTATCCTTCTTCTAACTATATAAATTTTTAATTTTATAATCATACTAACTGCATTTTTATTTTAAATTTATGAATAATTTTTTAAGTTATAATTTAATTATCTATAATTTTTTAAAATTAGTGAGTACCAAAATAAATATAAATCCTTTTTTAAGTATAAAAAATTAAACTTTCTTATTTATAAACAAATAATTTCAATATATGAGAATAAACATTAAATAATAACATATAAAATTCAAATCATCAAATATATTATTTTTTTTGGACTAAGAATATATAATAATATATGTTTTCTTACACAAATAATAATATAAAAGATAAAAAATTAGTAATTTTGTCATAATTATATGTGTATTTTTTTATCTTTTTTAATAAATTAATATTAAAAAGTGATTATATTGTACATTATCCAAATAAGAATAGATTATGTATAATTAATTATTAATTGAATTATTAAATATAAAATAGATTATATATAATTAATTATTTTAAACTTAATTATTTCAATCATCAATTTTTTTCAGTGTCATACTAAAATTAAACAAACTAATAGTATAATATTATTTTTATTCTCCTGAATTTACTTTACACTTATATATATATATAGTAAGATAAGATTGAATTTCATAATTTATTAAAAGCTAGTACATTATATGATCCCAAAGACATTTCCAGGGAGATAATGGGCTATACAAATATTTTGAATCGCGGAGATGCTAGATGTTCAAAACTCCCTATCATAAATATTTCCATTTCCAATATTGTTTCCCTCTATCCAATGATGTCAATATCCAATGTCCAAAACCACTGCCGTATTCTTTAAGATATTTTGTTTTCGCTTGTCAAATAACGTCGATACTTGGTTTCCCCTCTGCACTCATTTTCCCCCGTAAACAGAATGTTTCTTGATTTTCTACTCTTGAAAGAGAAATACCAACGTATTTTTCCCTATAGGAAGCAGAAAGCTTAACTCATTTAGCAGGTAATAAAAAAATATAGGTTGTATTTATTTACTTTTTTCAAATAAAAATTTTCTTCTGGTAAATTATTTTTATAATATATTTTTAAAATTATAATTCTAATGTATAATTTAAAAATAAAACAAAAAGTAATTTTTAAATATTTTTTAACTTATTTTTAACACCAATTTTGTAATTAAAAAACATTTTTATTTGAGTCTTTGAATATTATTTAATCTTTATTTTTTAAATTTAGAATAATTTTTGAAAATAAAAATAAAAAACAACCAGACCCTCATATTTAAATATTTTCTTGTTTTTGGTTTTGCTTGGATCTTTCTTTGCGCCGATCTTTGGTGGTCAAAGAATGAACAATTTTGACGCAGTGGAAGTCGTAATTTTTCTTTTTTTTTTGGTGAAGAGAAGATTTTTTTTTCTAACTTCTAATTATCACTACTCTTTTTAAAATAGTATAATTTACTTGTTACCAAAAAGAAAATAGGATAATACTTCTATAACATATAAGTCAAATCTTAACCAAAAAAACCTATTTCTATATATTAATTATATTTTCATTAATTTTACGGATTATCATATTCCATTAATTATTTACCATAATCATTAGTGATCCACTATCTAATCCAATATTAGCCGGACAAATATTTAAACAAAAGGTCAAATTACCAATTAATCATGAGTAAGCCCAAATTGATTTGATAATTTTAAAATTTAAAATTTACCTCCTTACACAGTTACTCTAATAAAATTATAAATTATAAAATTTAATTAAGATAAAAATCGACTCAATATATTAAAAGTATACTTCAAAATTAATAACAACGTCGATTTAATAAAAATATATTGATTTTTAATTAATTTTAATATTTTGGAATTTTTTTAATAAAAAATGTTAATATTTTAATTATTAAAATAGTTATACCACCTAATTAATATTTTATTTAAAAAAAGCATACTTTAACATTTAAATTATTTAATTAAGTTCATTATTCCTACCTCTGCAACTCCCTCTATATATTAATTCACCAAACTGGTAACTAAGCCTTTCTTCTTCATCTTCTCTTCTCGCAGATCTTCCGCGTTTCCCATCTCTCTCTCTCTCTGTCTCTCTCTATAGTTGTTCTTCTTTCTTTCAGAGTCTTGGATCAAAGGCTATGGCCTCGACAAATGGCGTTCTCAGCACCGGCAAGGGCCTCATCGTCAGCTTCGGTGAGATGCTGATCGATTTCGTCCCCACCGTCTCTGGCGTCTCGCTGGCCGAGGCACCGGGCTTCCTCAAAGCTCCCGGCGGTGCCCCTGCGAACGTCGCCATCGCCGTCTCCAGGCTCGGCGGCCAAGCAGCGTTCGTTGGAAAACTCGGCGACGACGAATTCGGTCACATGCTCGCCGCGATCTTGAAGGAAAACGGCGTTAGAGCAGATGGCATCTCCTTCGACCAAGGTGCTCGTACCGCCTTGGCCTTCGTCACCCTACGCGCCGACGGTGAGCGTGAGTTCATGTTCTACAGAAATCCCAGCGCTGATATGCTCCTCAAGCCCGAAGAACTCAATCTTGAACTCATCCGATCGGTATGCGTCTCCTCCTATTTCTGCATCTATGCTCGAACTTTCCCGGAAAAATTGTATTTTTTCCTTTTCATTTTCCTGGAAGATTTTATCACATCTTCATGTATTTTTAGAGGACATTGTATGTGTGTTCACGCGCGCTTAAGACTTTGCTACGTGAGCCAGTGTTATGGGGCCATGGGCAGATCTAGGATACTCGAATCGCAATTTGGAATTGGGAAAGGGGTGGTATCTGGTCACGTGAATCCTGACGTGCTCATCTCGGTTCCAGAAACTCAGATTCAGATTATTTTGTTGATCGTTAATTGCTACGCACTTAGGCAGAATTATTGAAACTGGGCATGCGGGTTGGGTCCCACCTAATTGGATCCAATCAAATGCGAAATCATCCAAAGTTTTATTTTTATGATCGTTTTCACAGGATTTTTTTTATTTGGTCCCATACTGTTTGGGTGCTTGATTTGTTTTTTCTGGGTGACTGCATCTCACGCGCTAGGACGAGGTTGGGAGTCGTGAAACTGGACTCGTTTTTATGTATTGACTATTTGAGAGTATTACTTGTCCATCCGCATCACCTATTGGGTCTTTGACCTCCATTTCACGCGCCATTCTCCTTTTTTGTTAGCATTTTCCTTATTTTACCCTAATCTATTGCCATTATGATTCATGTTATTTCTCATTGTTCTTTTAATATAAATTTTTATTTTCAATATATATATATATATATATTTGAATAGAAAAGGAAGAAATTTTCTTGTGTTTTTCTGCTTGTATTTTTCCCTGTTGAATCATGTGGTAGTTCCCTGGTATTAGTCAGTGCATCCTGACGAAGGTCCACAATTTACGGCGTCCAGCACGGGGATAATTTAAAATGAGTTAATTGAAGGTCTATTCTGATCATGTATTCACCATTTTATGAGAATAAATTAAAATAAATAAATAAAACCAATGTCATTCTCTGGTAGAAGGAAAAAAAAATGAAAACATTGCTTGACTTCGTTAAAAAAAATATTCTTTCATTTTCGGATGGAATGGGAAAAAATTTGAAAGTGTTACTTCTACTTCGAAAAATCTAATACCCCCATCCGCAACCAACAAGGCACATTTTTCTTATCGTTGTAAGATTGTGTGGTTTTCGGAAGTAGGTAGCATTTTTAGGGTGAAAAAAAAGGAAAAAAAATCTTTTGTTGTTAAATGAAATTTCCGTTTGAGTTAATTAATTGACGTACTTAGTTGCAATTTTTTGTCAGGCGAGAGTGTTCCATTATGGATCTATTAGCTTGATTGTGGAACCATGCAGATCGGCCCATCTAAAGGCAATGGAAGTCGCCAAGGATGCTGGTTGCTTGCTCTCTTATGATCCAAACTTAAGGCTGCCACTGTGGCCTTCAGCTGAGGAGGCACGGCAGCAGATTATGAGTATTTGGGAAAAGGCAGATGTGATCAAGGTCAGTGACGTTGAGTTGGAATTCCTAACCGGCAATGACAAGATTGATGATGCTTCAGCTATGTCATTGTGGCACCCCAATTTGAAGTTACTCCTTGTAACTCTTGGTGAAAATGGCTCCAGATATTACACTAAAGTAAATACCCTGACTTCTCTTTTTCCCTTTCAATACTTAATCAGAGTTAAGATTTCCTGTTGCTGTTCTTTTCTTAATTTTACCAGCTTTCATCAGCGTTTTTCCGATAGTTTATGATCTGTTGAACATTTGACAATCTTAAGGTGAAGTGCCGTAACATGGATGTTTGGAAAGTTAGGTATGATTGGTAGGTGATAGTTTTAAGTGGAGCTACCTACCCAGTTGACAAGTTTCCGTGCCTGCAGCTTGCCCACAATGTGCCGCCTTTTAGGAAACGAGGAATTCTTTTTTATTTTTAAATAAATTACTGTAACTATTTTCCTGGACCCCCCTTATGAGTTGTTATTTCATAATCACAAGTCTATGCCTAATAACTTCAATCTTTTAAAAAGTATGTTGAGGCTTACAAATCTGTCTGAATTTGTGCTACTTCACATCTGGCCTTTCCAAAATGTAAATTTCCTTCTAACTAGGAAGGAGTGGATGATAACTTTGAATTAATATAGAAAGCATTACCAATAAAAATGGAAAGGACGAGCCAAGAGGTAGACCTGGCCTGCCCTTCTGGTGGTAATGATTTACTCTGTTGTAATGCATTTATCTTCTCAATCCTTCCTGATAAACAATTGCAAGCTAAGCAGAAAATTTAAAATGTCTACTGCACATTAGTAATGATATTTCTCGTTTTATGCATAAACCAGCATTTTCATGGCTCAGTGGATGCTTTTCACGTCAACACAGTGGATACAACTGGCGCTGGTGATTCTTTTGTTGGTGCACTTTTGTGCAAGATTGTTGATGATCAATCCATACTTGAAGTGAGTACTCCTGTGATTAAATCTCTTTGCAATTACGTTTCTAATTTTTCAGTGATAGTGGCTATTAAATCTTAGACAAGTCAACTACCATGACCAACGTTATGATTGAATGAATCCTAAAATGAAGGAGAAGGTTTTCTGATTTATCAAAATATAATAAACAACAGTTATGAAAATTCTTAATACTCCAATACCATAAGAAATTCTTTCCTGTCATCAGTTATCTGAAACATTACCCTTTTCTTGCATGTACTTCAATTGTATTCATTAGTAATGTTTGATTTATTTTTGTGTTGCACTATTTGCAGGATGAAGTTAGGTTGAGGGAAGTGCTCAAGTTTGCAAATGCGTCTGGAGCGATTACAACAATTAAAAAGGGAGCAATCCCAGCGCTGCCCACCGAGAGTGATGTCCTCAGCCTAATCAAAGGAGCAGCATAGAATCTTTATTTGCATCTTTTGATTTTATTTTCTCGAGTTATTTTTCTGGCTATCAATTTAAAGAGGGATTATGTCTCTCTGGTTTCTTGTTCCCTATGTTCTAGTTTGATTGGAAGTATCAGTATGCCCTCGGATCTTTGCCAAAATAATGCTTTCCCTACAAATTTTGGTTTTATATTAATGAAAAATCGAACTCAGCCGTGATTGCTCAGTTTCATTTTAGGCTTTGCCTTTGTTTGTAAATGGTAGCCGAGTGAATTAAGGTTGACGTGTGTGATTCGTGAAGACTACTGCTACGTTCGTAAACAATTGGCAATCAACAAAAAATAACAATTTAAGATGGGTATTAAGCGCAGTTATAGGACTGGATTTTTACGTAAAGGTGGATTGTTCGGAATTGTCAACTTGCCACAGAAAAAAAAATATATTTACAACAATTTAGTTCACAAGTAATGTGGGAATAAAACTATTCATTATTTTATAGATTGGCCTCAGGCTTCGTCATACAGATTGTTCGTGTTTTGGCTGATTGTTTACTACTTGCATTTGAAACAAATCAAAATTGAATGTGTGATAATTGCAACGTTCTAGAGGATACTATCAAGGGTCATTTAGCTTTATCGTATCAATATAATAGAACTGGTATCTCTGGTGCTCAAACTGATGAGTTATGTCTTTTGAGATAGGGTTTATTTATCCAACAACATTTTAGTCCACTAAGTCCACTGGCACTTCAGGGGAATAGTAACTATAGCACAATAGCTTGAGGATGGCATTCACTAACATCCATCTTTAGATACTTCCAAGCATATGTACATCTTTCCCACTTGGCCCTCATGCGACTTAAAAAATCCTCTGCCCATTCTTCATTGCTACCTCTCGAGCTTAGATCATAAGGCACTGAGAAACTATTCAAACATGTTAAGAAAGTCAGCGTATGCTTCCTTGCTTAGTTTTTGTATTCTAAATAACAATGAAAATGATGACGTCAGGGAAGAAACAACGAAAAACATATCATGGACTAATCTCTCTCTTATTATTTCTGTTTCTAAGAACATTGAAACCAGGTTTTTGCTGTTACAAACTCTTGTAAAATTGAAAAATGTTTCTGATCAACCAATGTATGCTCACATAGTTGATTGAAATAGAGTATTTACCTTAATAGTTCTTCTGCATGAGATCCTTTCTTGAGGGTGCTATTCCTGCATGAAGTGAAATTTAACATTTTGATAGCAATAACGTGTATATCAAGTGGGACTATATCTAATTTTGGGCGTGAACCAACTAAAAAAATTCCTTTATACCTTTTCTTATTTCATTCATTTTCCAATATAAAATTTTGAGATGAACAGAAATCAAGGGCAAGAATCTAGAACAACAAACCTGCAGACATATATTTGGAAAATATGGAGATATTTGGTTGAAAGATTGTAAATAGAGTCAGCATTATGCTCCTTGCTAAACAGATACACCACAGGATAGCCCAGAAGCCAGCTGAAGCAAATAAATGCAGGGCGTTAGCAATTAAAATGAGATAGCTCCATTAAATATTACCTGTTTAAGAAGGTTTTTGACGCCAATAGCTATGCACTAAGCTGTTCTAGAGACTCATGTTTTAAATAAATTTCCAGACTAAGATCTATTTCATGGAAGTTTGTCTTTACACGTAGTGAAACCATATAAAAATACTCTCCTTCAGTTTCTAAGTTTCCAAAAAGTATAGGAATTAATTAGTTGATCAATGCATCTTGAACCTACCACCAATTACTTTATAGAAGCAAGGAATCCCCAGGCTCACTACAATTATGCACTTGTTCAAGAATGAAAGAAAGTAAAAGCAAGAGGCATATATATTTGAATCAATCATACCATGGATGCAAAAAAATGAATGCAAAATTACTACAGAAAATTACCCATTCAAGGTTGGTACTGTCACCTCAGATTCCTCCATGCAGTTACTGAGATCAATGCACTCAGAAACTGAAGAAGCAAAATCCTGACTATTGGTGGCTTTGCTCTTATCCATATTCTCTGTCGCCTGACACGATGATAGATTATTCATTCCCTCAGAAGGAAATAGTGAAGAGAATAACTTTTGAATCGAGGTGAGCTGCATTGCTAATTGGCTTGTCTCCTTTTCTGCTATCATCTGAACATCAGTTAAAGACATAATGCAGCTCATCAGGAAAAGAAAAGGACAACATATAAACCTGAAGGAAGTGGATCCCCTGCAGTGGGAGAGATAAAGAGACAGTGGGGTGGGTGTCCTACAGGATGCCTGAAGTACTACAGGGAATCAAATCCAGAACTGAAAAGTAAAGGTTAAAAAGTAACAAAACAGCTTTCAAAAGCAGGTAATAACCTTTGGAGGTTCCTGTTCAAGATCCACAAAGAGTAGCTCTGCTTCAGAGTTCAAGCTTGACCTAACATGCTCAGCTAGTCCTCTGACATGTATCAAGTATATCATATCTTGTATAATCATCACTTTTAGATGCTCAAAAACGTGGGACTCCTGAGCAAATGTAAATGAAGAAAGATAGCTTTACCAAAATGAGAAAGTCCTAGTTGAGCAAGCTGATTGTAGAACATCACAAAACGGACTACAGCTCTACCAAAATATATCTAAGTTGACAAGGTCATTATTAAATCAGAAACATGTGAATTACTGGTTTCAACCTATTTAAGTAAAGTGAGTTTTCCCAAGTATTATTGCTTAATTATATGTGAGTTTGTTGAATCAGAAAAATTTGAGTGCCCGATGTTATAAAGATTAAGACATGGAGTTGCATCTCATCTAGTGATTTGGTCATATCTAGAGAAACTTCTGTAATTACATAAAGGATACATTGTTACTGTCTTCCCTTTCTTGATGGTAGGGAGAAGGGTTAAACAAACTAACTAATCTAAAAGTAGAAACTTCATTCAAGATTTATCTGCACAATTTCCAAAGATAATAAAATGACAATTGGCCGAGAAAAAGGTCTTCATATCAGCACCAGGTATAAAATATATCAACTGATATAATGCCTAGGAATGAGGTACCAAAAGAAAAGAATCAAACCTGTTGAATAAGTTTAAGGAGTGCACATAGATGATCTTGTAGCTCAGGCATCTTCCCACCATAGTCTACCATGACAACTGGTCTCATTCCTGTACAAAGCGCCAGAATATCTGCCACAAAACTCCAAAGACATTTCCATCACTTTATAAATAAAGCTGCTTCAAAAGTACACAATGACAGTTGAATATGAACAGTCTGAAACGCATATCACGGACAACAGTAAACATTAAACAATACAGACTCATAAAGTTTCAGGGTTCTATTAAAAAAATAATGAAAATAATTCAAAATTAATCCATCAAAACCTCAATTCATCGAAAAGCTTTACCATAGAAGTTTGTTTTTAGCTGATTTTTCAATGCTTCCGCACAAATTCATTAAAACGACAGAATTGAAACCATAAATCCAAAACTAAAACGGAAAGTGATATCGTTCATACAAGTGAAAAGATTGAGGAAGGAAAGTGACCTATTTCCAACCGACGTTTGGATGAATGTTTCAGGCGCCATTTGATGCGCGATAAAGATGAATCCAATACTTTCAATGCTTCATCCAACTCTGTCGCATCCATGTCCGACTCACCTAGCTACGTTTTTTGATGTGTAGCTCAGCAGCTAAATTCTGCAATTGCTCACTGGCCCCTTGGTTCAACACATGAACGATGGCGCTTGGATTAAAACGAAGGGTGCTGTTCCTGGTTTAAACGACATTGTCTTTGATCTTGTTTGTCTGAATCATGTTGACTTGGCCCAAATAATTGGGTTGGTTAAAAGATGCTAAGCCCTGTGCCTTTGGGCTTTGGGCAGCCCAATAATCGGGTTTGTTGTTGCAAGTGTTGAGAGGAATTTAAAAAATGCTACCATGCCTTGGGTAGAAAACACTTGGCACATCAAAAGCCGTTGGATGGGGAAATTTGCTGCTGAAGAGAATGGGGTAGTTGGTTTTCTTAAATTTACGTTTTTAACCCAAAAGAATTCATGTATTAACAAAAGACCATAATTAAATTGGGCTGGATCATTAATTTATTGAATTGTTATTTTTTTTTAGAATCTATCTAAGCAAATTTTTTTCTGCCGGTTAGCTCAGCAAATTTTTTTGGGCTAACAATTATATGACCCAAAAAAAGTTAACAATTATAAAATTTATATATTTTTTTATATAATCTTCATTATTCTTTTTCAAGTTTTTCTTATTTTTACATTTCTTAACTCAATGATTTTGTTCCCATATAATCTCATCACTTTCAATCAAATTATATTAAAATGTTTGTGTTGAAAATTATTATATTTTTTACTTTATTTATAAAACATTACAATTTTACATAAATTTTATAGATAATAAACATAAAAAAATTGTATTTTATTACATTAAAAGTATAGAGTAAACAATATTTGATCCCTCATTTATGAATATGGTAATTACTAAATTTATTAAAATTCATATCTAGTATTATTAATCCCTTATTTTTATTTTTGTTATTTGTCCTTCATTTATTTATAGTGTTAAAATGAAAATGAATGAAAAATATTAAAATTAATTATCAAATTTTAGCTTAATAATGTCAAATACATACTCAATTTTCTAATATATTATTTCTTTTCACTATTTGTGTTTATATCACATGTAAAGATAGGTATCAATGATTATAATAGACATAAAAATAAGGGACTAATAATATTAGTTATTAAATTTGAGAAATGTAATAATCACTATTTTAATAAATGAAGAACTAAATATTATGTTTTCTCTAAAATTATAAAATAAAGTATTTTTAAAATATGCAATCTTTGTGTTTACTCTAAAATTATAATAAAAAGTATTTTTAAAATGTGCAACCTTCTTATAATAAAATTGTAAAAGTGCGAATTTTTCTTATGAAATTGATGAATTTTACATGCATATTCCTTTCCCTTTTTTTAACTAAAAAAAGTAAGTAAGAGCGATTAATATTAACTATCCTCCTAACCATATTCCTTTTTTCTCTATTGTGAAAGCATTATCCTTTATTTAATTATACTCTATGGGATTTTTTTAGAACATCTATTTTTCTTATTAATTTTTTATCCTATAATTAATACAAGCATTTCACTAATTTAAATTTGAAAAATAATTTTTTATAACTATACAAAAACATCATATTATATATAATTAACCATTAAAAATTGCCACCAAACATAAAGTATAAAATATAATACATATAATCAATATTAAAAATTACTAACAATCCATCAATCAATATTAATAAAGTAGTTATATTAAAGTTGTACATGTGCCACTCTCAAGATTATTTTATACTATCGATGAATATAAAAATGATATATCATTGAAAAATTAGTAGTAATTAAGAATTTTTATTAATAGTGAAAAAATTATAATAATATTTTAATGGCATAACAACAAAGAGGTGGGTAGTAGTATAAAATTAATTTATACTGATAGTAGATTAAATTTAAATTTTTTATATTATTGCCAAATTTTTTCTATTTGTCAAAAATAAAATGTAATATATTTTAATATGAAATTATTTTTCCATTATAATAAAAAAGGTCATTTTTCTACTAACCAAAAGTAAAATATAATATGTTTTAATATGAAAATTATTTTTTATTGTAAACACATTTTCATCAATAAAAAAATATAACGCACCAAATTTATTGTCCACGTTGAAAAATTAAAAGTTATACATACTTAAAAATATAAAAAAATTTGGAAAAAATAATGACATCACATTACTAGTTTGAGCCAATGGATTGAATTGAATTATATTTAGGGATAATTTTATTGTTTAAAATAATATATTTGAAAATTTTACTTTTGAAATAATCTTAGTATTTAAAAAATATTTCGAATAGAGTTATGTTAATTAGGGTAATGTGTAAATTTTGAAAATAGAAGGGTGGATAAAATTTTATTTTCATAAAATTTTTAAAATAGAGTTATGTTACTTTTTTAATATTTCATAAAAGGTCAAAGCATTTTATTTTCATAAATTTTGTAACTTTTGTGATAAAATTCTTGTAAAATGTAAAAAAAACTAAAAAAATTGAAAATTTGTAATGAAGATCATATAAAAAAAATATAATCATTATAATTATCATCCAATTATGAAATACTTCATAAATTAATATTGATTTTATATAGAGTAGAAGCTATGTCATTTTACAATAATTAAAATTTGTTCATGTTTGATAATTTTGACATAATACATTCACCCTTACATTTGGATAGTCATAAATATAGTTTACTAAAAAGCCTTGTGAGATTTTATAAATACTATTTTTAACCAAGCACTTTAATGATAGCTAGAAAGTTAGATTCTTTAAATAAAACTTTTGCAATGTGTCCATTCTTCATTTGTCTTTAAGTATAGACATCCATGCCTTGGATGAAAGTCCAAGGCATGGAAGAACTCACCCTTTAGAAAAAGGTTTAAGAGAATACTTGACCCAAAAAAAGGTTTGAGAGAAATTACTTGACCCAAAAAAAATTTTAATTGCAAAAAAAAGGATTAAAATAGATGCTTCATTGAGCTTCCAATTGCAAAATGGGTTTTACTTAAAAAAAGTTGAAAGTCAAGATTTTATGAAAGTTTAATATAAATATTATAAAATTATTTGGCTTAAATTTAATCTATTATTAGTATAAAATTATTTTATAGTTTTAATTACCTTTGTGTTATTAAGTTAATAAAAAAATTATTACAAGTAGCAAATTTTTTTAATTATTATTACATTTTTAATAACATGTCAATATAAAATATTTTATATTGATAATAAATTAAATTTATACTCAAATTATAATTACTTGCACATTTCACGTAACTATCATTCTATTATTTAGTATAACAAATAAAACACTTTTAAATCTCTCTAAAAACTTTATAAAAGTGTTTGTGGGGATACAAATTTTCTCACGACAAAGTAAGGTTGTATTTTTTTTTGAAATATATTTCTAAAAAAAAATTCATATGCTTTTATATAAATAAAGAAGTGACATATTATCTCCATTATTGCATACTTTATTATTAAAAAATGATACTTAAAATCATAATAATGAAGGAAAATAACTTTCTTTTATTAAAAAAAGTTAACTTTTATCGAATTCATTATATTTAATATAAATATATAAATTTTTCTATCATCTTAATAATTTATAACTATATTTGCACTAAAAATATTTTATACCAAAACAAAATTGGAGCTTAATCATGACTAGCTACCCAAGTTTAGTTTAGTTTAGTTTGCATGTGCTATAAGAAATAAGGGACATCTTTTGTAACAAAAGCTAATTTAATGGTACTAATGTGTCATAAGATTTGTTTTTGTGGTAACAATGTAGTGGGAACTCAACTTTGTGTCTATTTGATTGCTCTATTGATGTGTGAAAGGAATAAAAGCTCAATTTGTACACAAAGTAGGCATGGGGCCAAATGATGCTTGTAAGCCGATGTTATTAAGTGTTGTGATGTGCCCCACGGTGAGATCCGAGGGAGGCTAGCAGAGGCAAGTGGGCTTTCGCATCTCCTTCGGAAACGTAATTTTTGTGTGTAGTGTGAATAAAAGAAGATGTAGTCACTATCGATCATTTTTTATAGTGTGATTGGAACACCGAAAGTGGTTTACATTCCCAGAGTTTAGATTTGAGAGTAGGTTACGTGTAGGGAAGGTATTAGGGTTTAGGGTTTAGGGTTTAGGGTTTATTAGTACCCTACAACGTCGTTCAATGAACGATTGTTCATTTATTCTAATTCTATTTTATGTATTGAATTACGATGGTCTTTATTGTGTTACACGTGTGTTATTAAGAGTATATTTTTTTTTAATTTTAGTTAAATTGTTAATTTGGTTATCCTAATTTATTTAATTTCATGGTAGAATTCGAATGAAAAAGTGACTCAATAATGTTAAGTTCCATTATGATTACACCTGCAATTAGATTGTTTAACTTTGATATGTCATAAGCACCAATTTTATTATTTTTAATTTTTTTTATATTTTATATTTTTTAAAATATTTTTAGATAATTTGTTAATTTAATTATTAAATCTTTTCAACTTCACGATAGGATTTAAGTAGAATAACATGCCTCAATAATATTAAGTACCATTATGATCGCACTTGCAATCGGATTACTTAATTTCAATATATCATAAGCATAAATTTGATTATTTGAATGATTTTTTTTTATTATATTTGAAAAATATTTTTAAATGATTTTTATTTATTATTGATGAATTATTATTTTATCTTTTTGTAAATTTTTTTTCTCATTATTTTATTTTATGAATAATTATTAAAATATTTTAATTATATTTTAGAATATTTTTAATAAAATAATTCTAATATAATTTTTTAAAATAAAAATAATAAAAATTTTATTTTTAATTTATTTAAAAATATCATTTATTTTATATTATCAAATTTATTCAACTTTATAACCAAATTTGAAATAAAAATTTAGAAGAATTTAAATTATAATTTTAATATTATTTCACAATTTTAAAATATCAAATTTGTCAATTTTATAATAAAATTTAAGCACGTAACTACTAAAAAAATTAAAATTATAATTCAATATTATTTTTATAATTTTTAAAATATTAAAATTTTTTAACTTCATGGTTAAACCTGATTAAAGAATTGCTCAAAAAAATTGAAATAATATTTCATTGTTTTTTGTTTTTGCACTAACTAAAGATCTGTCTCTATAATACTTTGATGCTGTTCTAGCGATGATAAACATGAAATATGAGAACAAGTCGCAACCTCCTATACACGTAGCTTGACCAGTTTGGTCACACTTGGGTGGAAGGACGCTCCTTTGACATCAACTACGTTAGTGGTTGGCATGAAAATATTGGGGGGGGGGGGGGGGGGTAAAAGAACAATGGAGATGTAACCGTTATTGCGAATATGCTAGTCTATGAAGGAAGACGGAGTTGTCGGCAGTGGCTTGATAAATGGTGATGGTTCTGGTTTGAACTCTATCGCCATTAACGCTGTTGCTGCGGTTACTGTTCGAGGAAGGAGGCAGTGATGGTGGGCGAGTTATAGTTTTCATAGTATTTGAGAGATATGGAAGCCATGGTAACTGAGTTGAAGCTTAGTGAAGAATTTGAAGGGTGAGCCGAGGGAAGGGAGGAGCAACGGCATCAGTTTTCATTCCAAAGACAAGTAATACAACTTTCAGCGAGCATGTTTGGGGTTTTTGATGGTGTCAGGTTATAGCTAAGGTATCAAATGTTGTCTTTACGCAGAAGGAACAGAGTGATGATGAAACAACCGATGCAGGTATTCATTGTGATATTCATGGTAACGAGACTAAACTTAGAGTCGATGGCCATTGCAGTGGAGGACGGTGATGATTGTGAAGAGAGCAATAGCCGAAAGAGAGAACCACGAGGGAGCCAGGAAGCTCCTTCTTTGGATGTTAATGAGAGCCAAATAAAAAGAGTACGGAAATTGCCACGAGTAACATTTCTTTTATTTTTTATACGTGAAAGGGGAGACTTCTATTACATAATTGGTGGAGAAGCAGACTTCATAATTGACAGTTTCAGTAAATAGGTAACCGTTCATTGAAAGGAAAGAATGGAGGCAGTTAGTTACAGTTTTTTTTTTTTTTAAATATATATTATTTTTTTATAATTTTAATTTTTATAATTTTTAATTAAAATTTTCTATTATTTATTTATTTTTTAAAATTAATTTAATTATATTATTAGCCAAATTTGGGTGTCAACAGTAAGTATATAATTGATTAATTTTTGTTCCTTGCTCTTTCTCAATAGCAAAGAGGCTATTAAATTATCAAAAAGTAAGTGAAAGTTTACAAAAGAATAAAGTGCAAATGAAAAGGAGGTAAAAGGAAGTACGATGCTAAACTCGTTAGATCTTGAATTCCCATTGCAAGACTTGTGATCAAAGAATACGATGCCAGTTTTATTTCAATTAAGAATAAGTACCCTATATCTATTAACAAACACATCCCTTTATATCTTATTCCCAAATGCATCCTTTAGACCATAATTTTTGTATAATGGAAATCGAATTGATAAGTAATATAACTATTAACTTTACAATCTACTCATTTATCATGTTTATAACTTATTTCTTTGCCAAAATTTGAAATTAAGTAATACATATCGATGGTACTAGCAGCCATCTAATTGTTATGTATGGTTTGAATGATAATGGATAGGCATGTAACATATCAAAATTTGCTTAATTGTTACACTTCAGCTTAATGGATAAATTGTTATGTCTAATTACAATGATAGTTATGCTTTGAGTTTTAAGGAAGACATAAAACCTAAATAATCATATTATCTTTAATTGATTAGTCATTTTCCTGCATGTATACGGTAACAAATTCCTTTTAGTTCATATAATGACTTAATAATAATAAGCCATCTTTAATTTGTATAAATGCTTCAAATATGTCTAGTTAGCTAACTCTTTTACTCAGTTCACTACCTACTCTTCTCATTTCATTCTCTAATTTGAGTTATGAAGTGTTTGTCGTGCTACAACCACTTCATTTCAATAGGACAAATCAGACTTTTATCATTAAATTATACTTGTTACAATGTGATTATCATATATAAATAAATCTTTTGTCGAATAGGGAAATAAGTTGGAATAAAAAAAAGATCATAATAAAATAATTTACTACTTACTCTTCCTACTTCAATCTCTAACTTAAATTTTGGGGATTTAGATCCTCTTTTTCTTTTTCTTTCATCATTTTTCTGTTATTTTAGAAAAGATAAAAATATAGAATATGTTTGGATATATTTTTATTGTTTATTTTGAAAAACTATTCTAAAAGATTTATTTTTAAAAATTATTTTCAAATTAAAAAATAAAGAATAGAAAATATTCGATCTAGTAAATAAATAAAAGTTTCATTTAATTATAGAATTATCATCAATAGTAAAAGAATATGTTCACAAAAATCTAAAATTTATTTTAATTTTTTATTTTTAAAACAATAATTTCATAAAAACAAAACTAACAACATATTGTCAATTAAATTTTTTATATTTTTATTTTTAAAAATAAGTAACTATTTTTAAAAATAAAATCCAAACAAATTCATAGTTTTTATTCTAAGATGTGCTTTTTTTTTTTAAATCAGGATACATAGTTTCAAATAAAAGAATTCTATATTTATTCTATCAGAAAATTATCCCATCCAATTTTTTTAAGGGCAAGGAGAGAATCTAAGGTTGTTTTAGAATAATTGTGGTGTTACAACCTCTTATCCTTTGTTGCACTACTAGAACACCATTATTATCAGTCGAGAAAATTTAACATTATTAACTATTTTCTATAATTTTATAACTTTTTTTCTAGAATTCATAATTTTTTCATAAAATTTTTAAAAATTTTATGTCATTAGTTTCACTATTTATATTGCAAATTTATGATAAAAATTACAAAATCTTATAAAAAAGTTATTATAGAATTTATATGAAAAGTGATATTCTATAACTTATATTATTTGTGAACAAAATTAAATTACATGTAGAAAATAATGGATTTTATGAGAGTTGGCAAAATTCACAAAAAGGTGCATACATACATCTTTAAACTAAGGTAGTAGGGAAGAATTATCTTTTTATTAATCATCCTAAAAGAATGACAACATACCATTGCATTCGTATAAACGAGACTTTCCTTATTCATGTATTTATTTATGCAATGTAAATAAAATAATATTATTGATTTAAAATAAATTGAGTTAATTTGATTTTAAAATGTTATATAAACACATTTTGAAAAATAAATGCATTCAATTTTCTACTAATTGGCTCAAACATAATTTGAATGTTAAAAAGGCAAGTAAAAAAAATTGGACACTGAATGGGAAAAAAAATAATATACCATGTTTTGATAAATAAGAGATAGTATTATATTATGGTCATTTTCCCTTTTCTTTCCTAATAATTAGTATGAAAAAGGCGACTAAATTCAACTACTATCCTCCTCATTATTCCAAGGATCTTCCTATAAATAGCCAGCGAAGCCAACTTGATTTTCAAGTCTGTCTCCTCTTCCTTAGCCTCTCCTTCGTTATTCCTTAGAACTTAAGAAATCACAACAATTAAGATTATGGTGTCAAAAGACGGCGTTCCAAAGACCGATAATGGTCTTATAATTTGGTTCGGCGAGATGTTGATATATTTTGTTCCAATAGTCTCTAATGTGTCCTTGGCGAAGGCACCAGGCTTCCTCAAGGCCTTTGGTGGCACCTCCGCCAATGTTGCCATTGTGGTGTCCTGATTTGATGGCCAGGTAGTGTTCATAGGGAAGCTAGACAACAATGAGTTTGGGCATACGTTGGCTAGAACTTTGAAAGAAAATGAGATCAGAGGTGATGGCATCACCTTTGACAAGCGTACCCATACTATGTTGCATTTGTTATACTCACGATGATGGTGAGTGGGAGTTCATGTTTTATAGGAATCCGAGTGCCGATATGCTCCTTAAGCCTTAAGAGCTTAATCTCTAACTCATCACTTCGGAATGCATGCAGACTATTACTTCCCTAACAAATATTTGAATGTTCCAACTATTGCTTTGACTGTTAATTTTATTCTCCTTAATTTTATAAAATTTATATATATATTAAAAAATTAATTTTTTAATTTTTAAAAAAATTTAAAATTAATAATTATTTTTTATTTATTAAATTATAATTAAGGACTCTTTATTCCCTCTTTTTGAAACTTCTATTCTCCTATCCACTTTATTTGCATACATATAATGAATTAAACTTAGGACAAGTGAAAATGAAGCGTGTAGTCTAACTTAGATAATTTATATTTATATTTGTAGATGTAATAAACTTTAAATATACATTATTATAAATCATCTTTGATATGGTATACCTTAATAAAATTAGCCATATATGTAAGGAGATTTTCTATCTTAGATAGTATTGCATTAAAAAAATATTACAAAAAAAATTCAGTTCATAATTATAAATTTCACATAAATAAAAGTCACTTGTCAAATTGTATCATCTATGTTTTTTAAGTAAAGACTAATTTGTTAGAATTATAATAAAACTATTTTCAAACCTTTCCTAGTAGCTTCACTTGACGTTTGATACCATCGCAGAATTATGTTAAGTGTGAAATTTATTTCTTGAATATTACATATTATTTTTGTTAAAAAGTTTCACTCATGAATGCCAATTGAGATTTATAAAATAAGCTATAAGAAATCAAGGTAATTGTGAACTTTACACTGATTGCTATAAAAATAATTATATGAATTTTTTGCCAAGTGGGTTTAAACATATATTTTGAACATTAAAGTTTGTAGATAATATTATTCAATGTGTTTATAAACATATCTTGCCTAACTATGATTTAACTTTTTGCAACTCTTTACTATGAAATTGACTTAACTTTCAGGCTAAAATATTCCATTATGGATTAGTAAGCTTGATTGATGAGTCATACAGATCCACACACTTGAAAGCAATAAAGACAACCAAAGAGGTAGGTTGCCCACTCTTTTATGAACCAAACCTTAGGCTGCCATTGTAGCCGTCGTGGTAGATGGCGCGTGAGCAGATCATGAACATATAGGAAGAGGCTAATGTAATCAAGGTGAATGAGTCAGAATTGGAGTTCCTTACAGGGAGTGATATAATTGATGATGATTCAGCCATGTCATTGTGGCACCCAAATCTGAAGCTTTTCCTTGTAACTCTTGGAGAACATGGCTCTAGATACTATGCTAAGGTAACGTTCCTAAATTTATTTAAGTTGTTTTTGTCCTCTTTTCTTGATATTATGCTATATATGTATTTGATTATTTTGTTTTGCAAAAACTAGAATTTCCATGGAGCAGTGGAGCCTTTTCATGTCAATGCTGTGGATACAATTGGAGTTAGTGATTCCTTTGTTGGTACCCTGTTGTGTAAGATTGTGGATGATTAATCCATTCTTGAAGTAAGCAATACTCCCTCAATATTTCTAAGTGCATTAATTTGTAATATTTTTTAATATCAATCTCAATCTCAATCTCAAATTAAATAAATTTGTATCAAATTTAAGCTAATTTGTTAGACTTAATCTATTTTGACACTTTTAATGCCTTGTAAATAATGTGTATTTTCATTTTCAATGTTGCTATAAAATTTTTTTGAGCTAAGTACAATGTGTAAGTACCTTCCTTCTCTTCAGGAATTCTAATTTTGTTAAAATTTTTGGTCAGTTTAAAAATCAAATGTTAAAACCCTACAAAAGATGTTATTATTTTTATTTATTTATTTCATTATTTCCACTCTTAGGTTGAGGTACGACTGAGGGAAGTGATGAAATATGCAAATGCATCTGGAGCAATTACAACAATCGAAAAAGGTACAATTCCTACTTTTCCTATAGAAGATCATGTCTTTATCCTAATGAAAGGACCAACTGCATCTAGTCTTGGTAATATTCAGTAGGATTTTATCATTCTTCAAGTGGATCCTTTACTTATCTTATAATGCAAGTCCTCAATCAATTAAAGTTATCAATAATATAATAATATACACATGAGAACTGTATTTAAAAAGAATAAAAGTTGCATGGGTTATCATCTTCTTTAGCACTATTTCAGATATTAGAGTAAAATTTCAATTGAGGCATTGAGGCTATGAAAGCATATTATATTATAGCTAAAATACAACTTCCTTACACTTGCAAGAGGATCAAGTAGATCCATATAGAACTAAATGAAGCTAAACTTAATGGTTTGTTTTAATGGAAGATGATAGATTAAAAGGAGAAGGGCGGGTGTCATTAACGAAAAAACCTCTTAGGTTATCTTTCCTTTCCATCTTTTCACTCCTAAACAAACCATAACATCTTATCAAACAGAAATCATGCCTGTATACGTCAAGATTTCAATTCAAACTCTTATTAAACAAGCAGGCTAGAAAAAATTCATGCAACAAATGAAAATCATATAGTTGTTGGTCTAAATATAGGCAATTGAATCCACAAAGGTATAAAGTTCATACCATATTGAGCCATTAAACTCATAAAAGGTGATTACAACCACTCTACATAGTCTCTGTACATTTTTATAAATCTTATATTTATATCCTTAGAGAAGTATGGATATACAACTTATTAACCCATGTATTTAGATATCAAAGCTGAGGTTACTCCCATACTTCAGCTAAGATTAGAAACAATGAAGTGCTCCTCCTCATTATCCTCATCTAAATATTCAATCTTAGGCTTCTCATGGGACATGTGGGACTTTAAGGCTTTGTAAGAAGCTATATTGCTAGTTTGCGGTACTAAAAGCTGAGGGACTTCAACTACAACTAAGGAAAGTTTCCTGAGGGAATTGGTCACTAAAGAGATTGATGTCCAATAGCCATTCTAACTTTCCAAACTCAAGGTTTTCCTTTTAAATAAAGAGAAGGGTAGTTTTCTTATAAAGAAAAAGAGCATGCACATGATAATTATGTGATCGTCAAACAAGTTTTTAGAACAAGGATGTATATAAATATCCACAATTGAGATCATTAATGAAAATTGTGCATGTATTTTTGGAGGACTTAATCATATTTACTCTATAATTTAAAAATTGAAGTAATTTCAACCTCATGTCATAATAATTTAATTCCTATTATGATTATGATATGCCATCTGAATTTTAACTATCCTTATATCATGCATGTCATATCACTTTCAAGTTTCACATCATGCTATAGTAGTTGTCATGCCTACATTTGTCAAATAATTAATGGCTCCATGTAATCCTTACGAGAACAAAACATGACATGTACTAATATTGACTAGCCAATCAATATTAAATGTTTAAGAGATCAAACATTAATTTATGATTGATGATTAATCAAGAGTCATTGTTAATAATATTCTACATCAGTTTCAAAATAGTTGTAGAATATCAAAATAACATTAGTTTTCTTATACAGTAATTGATGATTTATCTTATTATGGAGATGTTAGTAGTATCATTTAGCGTCAATTATTTATATATAACCGACTTCACTAACTTTCTAGAACACCATACATAGACATAGAAGACAATATCCTTTATGAAATTATAAAATCCTAATAATTAACATCATATATTATACCCCTCACCTAATTTACCTTACTCCCCCTTTCCTAGTTCCTTCCTCCCAGAACTCCTTCATTAATTATTTTTTTATCCTTTTTATTTCTTTTGTATTCAACTTTCTAGAACACCATACATAGACATAGAAGACAATATCCCTTATGAAATTATAAAATCCTAATGACAGTAACTTTAAATAATAAATCTTATAATAAAAATTTAAAAATTGAAAGGTTAGACTAATTACCCTAATCATAAATAGTTATTGCACTAAATACTCTATTGATATTTGTTACTCAATTTGTGAGATTGCACTCCCTAAAAAGGTATAATTGAATTCAATTCCTATAAACACAATGAGCATTCATTAAATTTTGAGAAAATAATTGTACATATCTCATATAAATAAATAGTACATAATATAATCAAAAGCCAAAGATGATGAATAAAACCATTTTTTTATTATGCAAACATATAAAAGTTATACCATAATAAAAGGCAATAAGTTATGATAGATTAAGAAACCAAAAACTAAATTACAAGAATAAAAATAAAAAAAAGATAAATTCTTATCTTTAAATCCTTCATTGTTCTAGTGAACACACAACCTTAAAAATTTTAATTGTAGGTTAACAAAGATTTATTCCTATAAAAGAATTTGGTCAATAAAAATGTAAAATTAAAAAGAATCATCATTAAAATGAAAGGAAAGAAAACCTCTAAAAGAGAGAATTAATTTAGGGTTGGAAGAAGCCCAAGATGAAATTTGTAAATTTCTTTTATTTTTAACTCACATTAGTTTTCTCTATTTTCAATATTAGTTATTTAAAAATAACTAACATGTAAAATACAATAACATCATCCCATTAACAAATAATAAACATTAGTTGTCTTATAAAAAACTAATATTGTAAAGTAAAAGATGTCAATTCTAAGTATAAAACCTAATCAAGATCTTTCTATGCACTGAATTTTTTTTTAAAAGAAGCATAGAACTAGTTAATACATAAGAACAATAAATTGACACCTTCAAAAACATAACACAATAACTATAAAATGAGATAGAATTCATTGTAATATAACTAATTGTAGGAGCTTTTATATAAGGTGGCTAAACTCTAATTTGCACATCAAAATGCAAGTAACAACATATCATTTAAAACCAAGCTAACTATTAGTAACTAATTTATAATAACATAATTAATTACAATCACCAGTGTTATTTGGGAACACTCAAAGACATTCATTATGATTCAACTCTAGTTCCAAGGAAATATCTTGATCAGAACTCTCTAACTTCATTAATTTATTCTCTAGTATATGGCTAGGGCTTTTTTTCAAAGTGTTATAGTTTTATTCACAGTAAACATGTTATTATCAAGACTAATTTAATTAATTAATCGAGCATGTAATAAGTTATAAATAAATAAATGATTACCTTAGTAAGGAGTTTAACAGCAAACTACAAATTAAACAAGTAGTGCATGGTATAATAACCATACTTCACATTTCTATATTATTTTAGGTACTGCAATAAAATAAAAGGTCAGTTTGATCCCATTGATGTACAATCTTTTAACACAAATATTATACAATCTTACTATTAATAATATAGCTTCACTTTTACCCATTTGAAAGTGTTTCCTAGCCTAACTTTCAAGCCCTTCTTTTAAGCTTTGGTTAAAGTTCCTTCCATGATATTTTGAAAGATGGATCGCACTTCTTTTAGTAAAGAATTCATCTAATAGATAATCTTGCTCTTTGACATTACAAAGACAAGCATCCAATAACCAATACAATATAATATAACTATCAAATTCCATTTAACAAAAAAATATCACAATCGAAGTATAAGTAAGACTTATTCCTTATGGTATGGCGCAAACTAATAGTTTTTCTTAAGCTTACATTAAAAGACATGGTTCATAAAGGCATGACTTTTAATCTTCTTTAATCTTATTGTAACTTACAATTTTTGCATCAACATATTCTTCAGTAATGCATCAAACTTTAAGAGATTCTAGAATAATTGCCTAAAAATGTAAAATATTGATTAGCATGATAGAAATAGGACATTAATTATTAAATTTGAGATAGTACATGAAGCAAGTAGCTAGTATGCCATCATATTGGAAAATAGGGACAATTAGTTGCTCATAACAAATAAAGTAATTAAGCAATATGAAAGAATTACAAATAAATGATAACCAATTTTCTTTTTAATTTTGTAAGGATGTCATGTATGTTTATTGAAAATAAAAAATTTATTGTTCAATATAATAAATTATCTCCTTTTTTGTATATTTCTTTTATATTCAATCTGTTGTTATATCTATTTAATTGTACAAAGAAATTATTATAATGCAAAAAAAAATTAATGTTACCAATTCACTTAAAATAACTTGAATAAAAAAAAAAAAAGTTAGTTCATAAAATGATATTGGTGTTTTTTTACAAAATTTAAACCTAAAACATATGACATTGTTGCTTTTATAGGTATGTGATAAATATAAGTTGTATTTTTGGATCTACATACATACATGTGTGTGTGACATAAACTAGAAATTATAAATTCTAATGTATATGATGTGTATAATTAAATGAGTTTTAGTCTAATATATAAATGTTTGTTGTATTTAGCCGTTCTAGAAAGGTTTTGTAACTGTTTTGAAATAGTTATAGAAAAAGTAGCCAAAAAAAGAAAACTCTTTATTTAAAAGATATTTATATATTATGATATCAATTTTTGCATGGTAATTGGTGTTAAACATTACTTAATAAGACAATGTCATCATATTAAAGACAATGGTGTTTTCATAAAATTAATGTCTAATATTAAATTTAGAAGTTGATTCATTGAAAAAACAATCACAAATTGAAAATTAAAATGTTAAAACATAGCATGAGTTGGAAATAAAAAAAAAGTGAAGCATATTATCATTATTTGTAAATTTCATCTCGAAACTCTTTCAATCGTAAAATAATTCTCCATTTAATGAGGTATACTCGCTTTCCAAATTTAAGATGATTTTCTTTGATATTCTATTTTTGCTTACTAATTATTTTGTAGGACTAAAACTCAATTGGCCTATAACTAAATATATGATGTTTAGCACTTATTTAAAAAGTGCAGAATATAGTTGTGAGGATTTTTTTCTTTTGTGTTTTTTTCTTGTAATTTAGTTTCTAGTTTTTATTTGATCTTATTTTCTTACTTATCATTTTAATACAACTTTTACAAGTTTATATAGGTAAGAAATTTGATTTCATTTATTTTCTTTGACATTTCATCATATTATTTATTATATTTTCATATGAAAATGAATAATGTACCAATTTTTCATGGATGCTCGTTACATTTACAAGTATTGTATTCAAAAAGCTTTTTTGGGGGAATGAAAACTTCACACATTAAGTTATGAGTATCAAGATAGATTTAACTAAACACTTATTTCTAATTATGGTATTATATATAACTATTTATTGGTCACAACTCAATTTTTAGATACCATAACTAGTATAAAGACATCTAACTAGTACTAATATACTAACTAGATATCTTTATAAGCCTTTCAAAACCTCTGACTCACCTACTTTCTTAATTTTTCTAAGAATATAGATAAACATTTATAGAAAATAATACTAATTGCACATGCATAAGGAAATTCAAAAAAATAATTTATATATACTAAAGATATTTATATAAGAGTGTAAGTTTTTTGAAAATATAATTTTGTACATAATTAGATAAAACTTCTAATTAAAACATTATAGAAATATTATAAGGAAGGTTCCCAAAAGTGAGAGGAAAATTATCACACAAGTGTTAGTCATATTTGTGAGATCCATGCTTTGTATCTATAAATAAAAATTTAATAGAAGGAGCGTGAGTATTGAAATACTCAATGAATAGTTATTCTTCTCCTTTTCCTAGGAAGTTTTCACTATAATAGATCGGATATATAATAATATAAAATAATAATTGATTAAAACTTTTATGTATAATGTTTACAAAGTTTGTTAAAGAGAATGACAATAATTGATATATAGGTTTCTCTTTATATCTTTAGTCCAACTTTATCTGCTGCCACCCTAGGCATATAAACACCAATCTTATCCCTTTACCCTTATCACGCCTCTCCTTATTTGCGAAAGATGCATATCTCCTATCACAAATTAGATTCAAAATGAGCAATAATAAAATGCCAGCCATAGCATCCAATTCTCATTTTAGTAGGTATAGTTAAAATATCAACTATGTCATAAGAGTTTTGTTAACAAATATTATCATTCTCATATATTCAAATTTGATCATCACACATGATTATATTCAAAGTTGATATACAATCTTTCCATCTAAACATCATTATTTTTATCATAAATTTTAATTTCATTTAATATTTCTCAACAAGAATAATTAAACATTTAACTTACTAGGTAATATAAATACTCCATGCTTTTGTACCTTTTAGGCTTTCAAATCTATTTAAATTTTTCTTAGAATCTTATCTAATGCTTTTAACACATTACTATATATCAAATATTAATTTTCTTGCAATTTCCTCATTCTTGAGTACTATTTACACAGTAACAAATCATGAATTTTAAAATAAGACAACATATGAGTAGTTGCAATAAAAATCTTTTTTTTTTATATCTGAATAATTTTCAATTATCACCAAATTTTTATACAACATCTCAAACATATTAAATGATGAAAAACTTCAATTTCTTCATAAAAACATCACATTGATGCTACTCATACAAAATAAAAAATATAGAGTTATCAAATTTGGATAATTTTGGAGTTATTGTGGAATAGAAGCTTTTTTGTCATTGAAATTAATTCTAATTATTACAAAATTTTTATGTAAGCTTAATAACATGTTAATAATTAAATAATATTAATTACTTTAATTTTTCTTAATAAATTTTTAACATAAATAGTACCAAATTTTAGAACACGAAATTCAAAATTTTATCTTGAGTTCTTGAAACCAAAATCCATACTGACACTAAAATTTTTCAAAAATTCATAACTATAAAATTTTTCAAAAAATTTCATTTCTTTCCATACCTATCCTAACATTATTAGTATTATTAATACATCAAAAATTAAAATTTTAGCAATTCTTAACCTTTGATTCTAAAGAGTAACAAAAAACATACAATCATCCTCCCTTAATAGTTTTATTTCTAAACTCAACATAATCCTATGTTATCATTTCTTAAGGCAAAACTCAATGAATCTTTTCCTACCAATCTTGGCACTAAAATACCAACATCATATTGTTATATTAATATTTAAATAATACCAAAACCAATTATACAACACCGTAACTTAATTTAATACATATAATAGTATATATCATCATATTCTTCATTTTTTATGAGAAAACTCAAAGAAATAAGGAATAGTTACCATTGACATCAAATTATTGATTCTATAACTTTTCAAAGATCCCTTAAAGTTACAAGTTCACTAAAATAAATCAAGTTTTAGAAATTTTAAAGAAAAAATTTTTCATAAAAAATTGAAAAAGATGAAAAAAAAAATTTAGGTTACATTATAAGAATTGTATAGAACCATTTAAAGAGTCTTTTAAGAATTGTTAGAAAATTGAAAACCCTGCTAGAGAAATCCTAGGAGTACATAGTTTTAGGGTTGATCATGAGAAGGGATTTTGTGCAAAAATGATTCTAAAGGCCTTATATAAAATTTTAGTATAAGCTTCTTTCAAAAACTTCTATTTTTATTTTTTTATATAAATTTGATAATAATTTGGCACATGGAGCATGACTATTTAGGGATGAAAATGAGAAGAAAACTTTCCTTAAAACTACTTAAACTTATTCGAATATAATATCTAAAAACAAATACTAACCAATGCTCCTAGTTTTACACTTATTCATCTAATTATCATTAGCTTCCTTTACAAATTTGAGCTTTGTTTGGACCTTATTTTTTTAGTTTCTAAAATCATATTTAGGCTTGAAAAATTTGATCTAACTTAACTTAAATGAACAAAGATGATTTATTTTAAATTTACTCCAAATCTTCAAGTTTTTGGGCTACCGAGCCCCTAAATTTTTATTAGGTTGTTATGTAATTTTTTCAAATTATTGTTAGGTTTTTAATTATATTTTAATCTATATTAGTGTCTAATATAATTCATACAAAAATTCTAACTAAACATACCTCCAAATCATTTTTACGATTTACCTGAACTTCATCTAATTACCTTACTGGGTTTTTATTAAAGAGGTTCCTAGTCAAAATTCCTTCTTGAACTTTCTTACTTTATTTGGAATATTACATCATCATTTTTAATATTTTTTATTTAATTTATTGTTTAAAATTATTTAAATTTAGATTTTCGAAAGTAATAAGAGGTGTTAGCTTTCTATATTTAGTTAAAAATACAAGGAAAATTATGAAGTTAGGGTTTGGGATAAGCAAGTAAGGAACTATGTTCTGAGGCATGAGGATGAGGTTAAGGTTTAAGATAAAGGAATGAGAAATCGGGAGCTTGGGATTGGGTCGGTGGATTAAGTGGACATAAAATATTAGTTATTTAAATGAATTGACAAGGTACTCTGGTTATTAAACATCAATTTTTAGAAAGTAAATGACATTTAATATTATTTTTCATGATTATAAAAACATAAATGACATTACTTTTCATGGAATAATAACTAACTTTATTGTTTTATTTATGGCAATTTTCAAATTAATGTTAAAATCACATATACTATGATGATTGATTACATATCAATCACTTTTTAATATGAAATCCCTTAAATATCTGACGTCAATTAACTATTCTATAATAGTGAATACCATATTTAGGACTAAATTGCTCCAATTTGATATTATAAGGATGTAAGACTAATGTTGCTAGACAAAACCTTCACATATATAGAGTAAAGATAGATCAAATTGAAAAGAGAATAAAATAACTTGATTTTTGCATGCTCAATGATGATATGAATCAAGTTATATCATGTATAATTTCCATAGATGGAAACTTGGTGAGTAAAAATGGAATGTTTTCTTTTTAGTCTTTACTAATTTATTTCTTAGTTTACGAAGATACGGATAAAAAAAGATAGCAATCTAGATATGAAATAGAGTTATTTTACCTTTTCAAGTGAATCCAAGTTTGTAAATTTCACATATATTATATAGAAGGTTCAAAAATGCAACTTTGGCCATTTTTCATTGTATAAAATTTAGAAATGCTACATAGGACTTTTTATTTAAGGTCATTTTCTATTTCGAATTTCATAAAAAATATAAAGCAAGTTATATCAACTTCCTTTAAGATTTCATGAAATTAGAAAGATATCTTTTTTATGTCTAAAATTATGAATAGCTTCCATATGTTATGGTAGGTCAATTTTGACACTTTTAAATACAAGCGAGTGAAGAAAATTTAGTTATATTACAAGTTGATAAATTATATTTTTAAGTTAATTTTGATAATTTAAATTACAAGTGAGTATAGAAAACATGATTTTTTTTATATTATAATACTTTCCATTTCAACTTTTAAATGATAATATGATATTTTTGCCTCTAACTCTGAGTTTGTATGGTTAGAATATAATTTTGCTTATAGGTGTTTAACGAGCCGGGCAAGGTGGACCAAGCCAAGGCCTATGTGAACCAAGTTTGTTTAGGTCCATTTTGTAATGCGAGCATATTTTGGCTAGTTTAATCCATATAAAAATTTGCAAAGTTTACAGACTTTATTTTATAAATAGGTTTAACTCATGGGCTGCCTCATGGCTTGCATGAATTTAGTTTGCATAGGCCAAAATCATTTAGGCCCATGTTTTTGCTAGCCTATTTTTGACAAACCTAATCCATGAAAAATTTCCAAACCTATTTGCCAAGCCCGTAAGCCTAAAGTCCATTAAGCACCCTTAGTTTTGCTTGTGTTGTTAGTTTCTTTATCTTTAGTTATTTGTTTTTCCTATTTCTTTACGTTTCTATGTAATGGTTTTAGTAATATAATTTTTCTATCCATGCCTTGGTCTTTATAAATGAGGAAAATATAAGTAGTTTTTATTGAAACTAGTTTCATTATAGTGTTAGTGCTGGAATTAATTCTTTGGTCAATTAATATTTATTAATTAGTTATTTCACTTGTTGAATTTTATAATGTATTGTCATTATTATATGGATTTGGTAGGTATACTCCCAATAAAGGTAGTAGCTGCAACCTCAAAAGCTGCAATACCAATTTAGCTACTTCATTTTCTTTCACCGCTATTAATGCAAGCATATTGACAACCATAGTTAAAATATAAATATCCATGCAATCACTTGAACATAAGTCCTAAGCTTTCCCATTTTATCCCAATCAAGTAGCCACTTCCCATCCTCCTCCTTAATCCTTATGACCCTACCCAGCAGGTTGCACAATAACACTCGATTCCATGTTTAGGATATCCTTTAGCATATCTCTAGGATAAGGACCTAATTAGCATCCAGATTTGGTTACATCTAGATAGAGATTCATAAGTATTGGTTTACATTCAATAGTTTATTTATAATAATTTTCATTAATTTCTATTAATTTGTATAAATGTTTAACATTTATTATAAATTGATATTGTTGTACTTGGTTGTAAATCGATTGTTGCACCTAGCTATGGTCCTATTAGAGAAATAAGAAAGGTACTAGAGGAGTATTTCATTGAGTCGACCCTTACCTATATCACCATCTTACAAGGCTAAAAAGATAAATGGTTTAAGGAATGGGTGTTACTAATTTTTATATATTATAGCTTAATTTGTATTTAAATTTGAATTTATATTTTATATTCTAATCATCATGCATTTACATTTATAATTTAATTTGGCATTTATTAATATTTGAGTTCAAATATTCAATGTTTGCAAGCCATGTACAAATGGCACCCTAAGGCCACACACATGATTAAAAAAAAAATTTCTATAAGGCCGTAATCAATTATAGGGGTATGATGGGTCAAGCAAGGAAAAACTTACCAAAAAAGCTTGAATGGATGATCGACCACAATTTTTAAGACATCAAGAAGAAGTAAGTTGAAGATACTGACTTCAAAAGAAAGTAAAAGGTTAATAAAAGAAATAAGACAACTGTTATTAGAAAGAACTTGTGCACTGACAATTCCATCTCTACTCTAGAGCATAAGAAGAATATAGTGAGTTTTAATAGTTTTAGTTTAAGATTTTAGTTTTGGCATATTCATTCATTTCATACCTTAACTTTATTTTATTTGTCATCACATTTCAAGCAGTTAACCTTAGCCGAATGCCTATTGATTTAAAGATGTTCCTCCAAACCTATATTTTGTCACTCTAAATGGCATTTAGCCATTTATAAATAAAAGATCTAAGAGAACTTAGATAAGATTTAATTGTTATTTATCATATACGTTATGTTGTAGTTTTTATTTATGAAATTTGTTTAACTTTCAAATGTAATTTTGCAAGAGGAGTATTTCAAGATGGTGGAGGTGTATTCTTCTCAGGCACATGCTAATGATGATAAAGGTTTGCCTTTATAGGCCAATAAGACCTCAATCTCGATGGAGGAAGTTAGTGGTCAAAATAAAAAATGTTGCATTTATGACAAAGGAGTGAATGTGCCAAATGTTGTTAGGCTAACATTTGCTATTTCTAGATTATCCTTGCAACTTGGGCTAGAGCAGCGACAGAGCACCATCGAGCAATAAAATACAAAACTTAAGGTAACAGAAAAGAATATAGCAATAATGTAGCAATAACTTCTAGTTGCACTTGGTCAAATTAAGGATGACAAACACATGCTAGTAGGTTTGACCTAAAAGATGATGGGTGGTTCAACACTTTCATTGCATTAGTTAATTAGGGACACCAATGCTAGAGGAACATCTCTAGGACTTTGTTTTTTTTTTTTAAATCATTCTTATATTGAATTTGATTAATTTTTACATGAATATTGAATTTCATTAATTTTTTATCTTTTTAGTTATACAAATAAAATATTAACATTCAATTTTATTTTATAGATTTTAACACTAAATTTTAATTATTAAATGCATATTTGATTTTTTAAAAAAGTCCAATATAATAAACATATGTTGTTTTATCTTACTAGCAAAATAGCTAAAATTCTAGCAAATATTTCTCAGAAAGTAATGGAATTATGAAAAATGATGCTATTAATTTTGTAAAAGTTTTCTAATTTAACAACGGATTTTCCATTATTAAATATGAAATTAGCAATGGAAAGTCTATCAATAATATAAGGCTTAGCTATAAACATCATTAATTCTTTTTGTCATTTCATCTTTATAGGTTGTGGAGCCATAAAATTAGCAACGCCAATGATGGTCAATTTTAGCAATGCATACAAAAATTTCGCCACAAATTGAAATACTATCATATTATTTATCGACACTTCTTACCTCATCAAGAAATCAATCGCTAAATATTTTAGCAATAGAAAAATCCATTGTTAATTAGTGCAATTCTTAAAATGGTTTATCCAACATATTTCAACTATTATTTGGGTCAAATTTAAGTTAAACTTATATAAGTTGTTATTAGTCTTTGACACGATACAAGATCAAAACGTGAATATAAATTATTACCCTTAGTATGGATATAATTTTTCTCACAGACAAAGTATAGCCTTAATTAAACAAGTCTAACTACTCAAGTATAGTTTGCATATGCTACAAATGAGAGGACATTTTTTCTAATGAAAGTAGATTTAATCGTACTAATATGCCATAACATTTCTTTCTATGGCAACAATATAGTTCGAAACTTAACTTTCCGTCTATTTGATTGCTCTATTGGCAAGTGAAAGGAATAAAAGCTCAATTTGTACCAAACGTAGGAAATTATAATTTTATGATTGTATAAGGCCAAATGATGCTTATAAGCTAATGTCAGTAAGTATATAATTGATTAATTTTTTTTCCTTTCTCTTTCTCAGTGACAATGAGAGAAAAATTACAAAGTGAAAATAGGTAAGGCATCAATACCAAGCTTGTTAAATCTTGAATTCCCTTTGTGAGACTTTTCAATTAAGAATAAGTACCCTATATTTACAAACAAACATGTCCCTTTATACCATATTCATAAATGCATCAATTAGATCATAATTTCTTGTATCATCAAAATTGAATTGCTAAGTAAAGTAAAACTATTGAATTTACAATATGCTTATCTACTACCTTTATAACTTATTTATTTGGCTAAATTTTAGATTAAGTGATAATATAAAGACAACCATCGACTTGGTTGTGATGCCACTAACCATCTTATTTCACTACTTAATTCATTTTTTAAAAGTTTCCAAGTGGTTGTGGTGCCACAACAGCCTAACCCCTTGCTAGGATTAAAACACCATAGATGACTAGTTTATGAAGATTTAACACTATTAACTATATTCGATAAATGACAGCGTACTTATGATGGTATTCGAATGGATGAAACTTAACTATCCCATGTGTTTATTAGCATTATTAATTTTAAAACAATTGATTGAATCAATTTTACTTAAAAATGTCATACAAACACATTAAAAAAAATACATACGTATAGTATTTTTATTATGATTTATATAATTGGTTGTCATAATATTATAAAGATTTAACATAGTGCACATTGTAGATTCAATTTTTACTAATTACATATTGGCTTAAATTTCATTTTAATGCTAAGGAGGAAAGTCAAAATAAATTGAAACCGAATA
Organism: Sindora glabra; assembly: GCA_020226215.1. Classification (NCBI taxonomy): domain Eukaryota; kingdom Viridiplantae; phylum Streptophyta; class Magnoliopsida; order Fabales; family Fabaceae; genus Sindora; species Sindora glabra. Next base: position 73,951,843 of record CM035229.1, read on the forward strand.
GGAAAAAAAGGGGAAAAAAGATGGTTAAATTCAATTGCTATATATCTTCCCAATTATTCCTTAGAGCTTCTTATAAATACCCTACCAAGCTAACCCCATTTTCAAATCTGTCTCCTTCTCTTTAACCCTTCCTCCATCATTCCTTAGACCTTAAGAAATCACAATAATTAAGATTATGGCATCAAAAGATGCCGTTACAAAGACCAGTGATAGCTTTATAGTCTGCTTTGGTAAGATGTTGATAAACTTCGTTCCAACAATCTCTAGTGTGTCCTTGGCAGAGGCATCGGGCTTCCTCAAGGCCCTTGATAGTGCACCTGCCAACGTTGCCATTGTGGTGTCTCGGCTCGGTGGTCAGGTAATGTTCATAGGAAAGCTAGGCAACGATGAGTTTAGGCACATACTGGCTAGGATTTTGAAAGAAAATAGGATCAGAGGTGACAACATTATGTTCAATGAGGGCACCCGAACTGTGTTGGTGTTTGTTACGCTACATAGTGATGGTGAGCATAAGTTCATGTTTTATAAGAATCCAAGCATTGATATACTCCTCAAGCCTCAAGAGCTCAATCTCCAACTCAACATCGATACGTATGCATACAATTACCCCACTCATAAATTTTTGTATGCTATCACTTCAATGTCAATTTTACCATTTATTTATTAATTTTGTAAAATTTATATATATTAAACATTTATTTTTTAATTTTTAAAATTTTAAAAATTATTAAAATTAATAATTATTCTTTATTTATTAATTATGATTAAAAATGTGTGATATAATCAATACATCCAAGAATTTCTCTACTCCCCGGTTTGAAACTTTTACTTCTCCTATTTATTTTATTTGCATACCTAGTACAAATCAAACTTTCAACAAAGTGAAAGTAAGGAGAGTAGTCTAATTCAAATTATTTATACTTATATTTGTAGATGTAATAAACTTAGAACATGCATTATTATAAAACACCTTTTATACGGTGTATCTTAATAAAATTAGCCATATATGTAAGGAGATTTTCTATTTTAGTATTGCATAAAAATATTACAAGAAAAAAAATTCAATTCACAATTATAAATTTCATATAAATGAAACTCACTCGTTTAATTGTATTGTCTATGTTTTTAAAATAAAAGGTCTTTACATTATTGCTAGAATTATAATAAAACTATTAGTATTATTATATACACCGAAAATGAAATTCGAAATAAATTAAGTTTTAAATTCAATTTGAGAATTTTTCATTAAATATAAGATGGTAAGTTATTAATATTATAAAATTCAATTCAATAGATATAAGCAATTCAAATTTTAATTTTGGTACTTATAGCATTTTTGTAAAATTATTTTTCAAACCTTACCTATTAGCTTGATCTTTCGACAATAAATTACGTCTCATACCTTGGGAAAATTATATAAACTGTTAAATGAAGTAATTTATTTCTTGAATATTAGATATTATTTTTGTTAAAAAGTTTAACTCATGAATGCTAGTTGAGATTTATGAAATTAACTATAAGAAATCAAGGTAATTGAGAACTTTACATTAATTGCTACTAAAATAATTATATGAATTTCTTGCCGAGGTTTAAACATATATTTTGAACATTAAAGTTTGCAAATAATATTTTTCAATGTGTTTATAAACATATGTTACTCAAAGATGATTTAACTTTTTGCAACTTTTTATTATGAAATTGACTTAACTTTTAGGCTAAAATATTCCATTATTGATCAATAAACTTGATTGATGAGCCATGCAAATCTACACACCTGAAGGCAATGAAGGTAGCCAAAGAGGCAGGCTGCCTTTTCTAGTATGATCCAAACCTTAGGTTGTCATTGTGGCCGTCACAGTAAGGGGCACGTGAGCAAATCATGAACATATAGGAAGAGGCTGATATAATAAAGGTGAATGAGACAGAGTTGGAGTTCCTGACAAGAAGTGATAGAATTGATAATGATTCAGCTATATCATTATGGCATCCAAATTTGAAGCTTCTCCTTGTAACTCTTAGAGATCATGACTATAGATACTATGCTAAGGTAATGTTCCTAAATTAATTAAAGTTATTTTGTCCTTTTTTCTTGATATTGTACTACATATGTATTTGATTATTTTGTTTTGCAAAAACTAAAATTTCAATAGAGTAGTGGAGCCTTTCGTGTCAATGTTGTGGATACAACTAGAGCTAATGATGCCTTTGTTGGTGCCTTGATGTGTAATTGTTAGTGCCTTATTGTGCAAGATTGTGGATATCAATCTATTCTCCAAGTGAATGTTCAATAATTTAATTAACTAAAACTTTTAAAAAAATTATCAATCACAAAACCCTTTCAATACTTTTAAGGATAATATTCTATTATTTTTTTTCATACCAAATTCAATCTCAAATTAGAGAAATTTATACTAGATTTAAACTAATCCATTAGAATCAACTTATTTTGACACTTTTAGTGCTTTGCAATTGATGTGTATTTTTTTTTCTTACAAATTTTGCCATAAAATGCTATTGAGCTGGGTATAATGTGCAAATAATTTCCTCCTTTGCATAAATTCTAATTTGTTAAAAATATCTAATCAGCTTTAGAATCAAATATAAGAATCCAACAAAAAATATACTAATATCCTATTTTAATTCTCCAAATATTTAAATTATATCAATTTAATTTTTAAAATAAGATTTGATTAATTTAGCCCTTGAAACTATAAACCCAAAAAAAATTTAATCCCTCACAAGGACTAAATTAATACATATTTTAATCTTCACAAAGACTAAATTTTCATCTAAATTTAAAATTTCAAAAATTAAATTAATACAGATCTTACATTAAAAACTAAATTAAAATGACCCGAATACTTGGAAGACTGAAATAGAATTTTAGTCGAGATGGTATTCCTTTTTCTTTCTTTCTTTCTTTATTATTATTATTATTATTATTATTATTATTATTATTATTATTATTATTTCATTGCTTCCACTTTCAGGATGAAGTGAGACTGAGGGAAGTGATTAAATATGCCAATGCATGTGGAGCAATTACAACAACTCAAAAGGGAGCAATTCCCGCTGTTCCCACAGAGGATCAAGTCCTTAGCCTAATGAACGGGCCAGCTGCATCCGGCCCTGGGCCATTCTGTAGGATTCCCTCTTTCTTCAAGTGGACCCTTTATTGATCTTACAATGCATGTCCTTAATCAAAGTTATCAATAATCCAATATATATCTTAATAAAATAAAGAGCGTGTGAAGTGTACGCATGAGGATTGTAATAAAAAAGAATAAAAGTTTCATGGGTTTTCATCTTCTGAGGCATTTATGCTTTGAAAGTATATTATATTATAGCTAAAATACAACTTTCTTACACTTACAAAAGGATCAAATAGATCTCTATAGAACTAAATGAAGCTAAATTTAATGGTTTATTTGGATGGAAGGTGATATATAAAAAGAAGGGCGGGTATCATCAATTAGAAGGGAAAAAAAAAAAAAGGGACCCTTTGATTATCTTTCCTTCTCCATTTTTTTCACTCCCAAACAAACCATAACATCTTATCAAACAGAGATTATCCCTGTAGGTGTAACTCTTATATGTCAAGATTTCAACTCAAAACTCTTGTCAAACAGCAAGTAGACCATACCACAAAGGTATAAAGTCCATACCATATTGAGCCATTAAACTCATAAAAGGTGACCACAACTCCATAGTTTGTGTACATTCATATAAATCTTATATTCATGTCCTTAGAGAAGTATGCATATACAGCTCATTAACCTACAGATTCAGATATCGGAGCCAAGGTGGCTCCTATACTTCAGCCAAGATCAGGAACAGTGAAGTGCTCCTCATCATCCTCATCTAAACATTCAATCCTAGGCTTCTTGTGGGACATGTAGGGCTTCGAGGCTCTGTAAGAAGCTATATTGCTAGTTTGTGGTGCTGGAAGTTGAGGGACTTCAGCTGCAGCTAAGGTTTCCTGAGGGAATTGGTCACCAAAGAGACCGATGTCTGATAGCCATTCCAGCTCTCCGAACTCAAGGTTTTCCTTCTGAACAAAGAGAAGGGTATTTTTCTTATAAGGAAGAAGAGCATGCAGATGATAATTATGTGACCATCAGACAATTTTTCAGAACCAGGATGTGTATAAATATCCATAGTTAAGATCATCAAAGAAAACTGTGCATATATTTTGGAGGGCTTAATCGTATCTAGTCTATAATTTCAAAATTGAAGTAATTTCAACTTCAATCACATTAATTTAATTCCTATAACGATAGGGCACCTGAATTCTTACTATCCTCATATCATGCGATATCATGCCTACACATGTCAAACAATTAATGATTTCATGTAATACAACGCATATAAGAATTTCTTGTGTATGAAAGAGAGAAAAGAGCACCAATTATGCCACGTCACTCACCATGTTATCTCCATGACAACAAAGCATGACATGTCACATAAATATATGCTGCAATATCATAATTGGAACCAAATTCCTCCAATTTGAAATTATAAGGATGAAGACTAACGTTGCTAATATAGAGCAAAGAATAGCTCAAAATGATGAGAGATCAAAATAACTTGATCTTCACATGCACAATGATGATGACATGATTCAAATTATATCATGTATAAATTCCACAGGTGGAAACTTGGTGAGTAAAAATGGAACAAAATTAATGTTTTCTCTTTAGTCTTTACTAAGTGATTTCTTAGTTCATGAAAATAGTGAATCAGAAAAGGCGGCAGTCTAGATATGAAATAGAGCTGTCTTACCTTTTCAGGTGATCCAAAGTCTGTAAATTCCAACAAGTCATCCACAGACCAAGAGGAGGATGTGAAGTTAGGCACTTGCTGTATCTGAGAGGGAGCTTTCACAGAATGCTCCGAATTGCGATTAGGCGGCTCCAAGCGACCTTTTTCATTGCCTTTGGTGCAACCAGAAGAACTCAAGGCCACTCGGATGCCAGTGGCAAGGAAACGCTGGTGGTTTGCAGAAAGGCTCCCAGCAGAGTGAATTGGTTCATCACAATCCTGACAGAAGAGTGCTCTGTCTTCAACACAGAATATGAAAGCTGGCTTATCCTGTTTAACAAAGGAAACAACAAAATCATCCTTAAATGATGTAAACAATAGTTCTTTTTCAATAAAGGCCCTGACTCATATACTGTACTTTAAAATATCCTCATCCAAATCTAGCACATCCTTCTAGTAATCCATTTTTTTATTTATATATTTACAGTAAAGAAGCAGATTTTTATTTTAGATTAAGGCAACAAATTTGTCCCTCAACCGTAATACTCCTTCCCTCAGAGCTCAGTAAGCAAAAATCTTTGATGGGAAAATCAAACATTCTAGCCACTCATTCAGCAGACAAAATCAACAACATGGATCAAATGTCTCAATAAAATTGCAACTTTTTACTATGAACAAAGTCAGATTGTATCTTAAACACCGTCCTTCCGCGCTAAGGTATCAACGAGGTTCACACAATCTTTAAGAGACAAAAGTGGCCACTGTGTACAGGAAAATTTCTAGTCCCACTATAGTATTGAGAATTTTAGTACTACTTCCAATTATTTTTTGGACAAATCAGAAAACTACTCTCTTGATTCAGGATCCACTAAACCATGACAGCAAAATTACTGATTTGCAAAATATAGAATGAAGTAACACTAAAATTTCAATGCTTCGACAAGACTAGAAAATTTTCCACTATGTACAGGGTTTCAGGGGTGAATCAGTTTTTTTTATACTACAAGCCAATCAATCTTCCCCCTAGTCCTTTTTTTAAACATGAACATATTACAGATGTTCAGCAGAAAAGTGTTAAATCTGGCTTCTAGATTTTTTATTTTCTCTATAACTCATACTCAAATAGTATCTTTGTGTAGTTCATAACAATATGCTAAGATCTCCTAGCTCCCACTCTATTCAAGCAAACAGATCAATCTTATAATCATAAATCTAAAAAAATGCACAAATGATGTGGCGGAAGTATTAAAAAAAAATGGAAATTACTTGGCATATATCACATTTGGGAAACTTGTTTGAAAGGCACTGAAGCAGAAGCCTCTGGTGCTTGCTTGCGAGCTTGTTAGCAGCATGAACTTCAACGTCACATCTTGCGCACAAAGCCGCCTCGTCCGCACAACAAATCACCGTCGCCGGAGCTTTCTCACAAACATCACACTGAATTTTCATCTTCTATTTTTTTTTTTAACCTTTTTTTGCTAAGGAAGCTGAAGAGCCGCTAAAACCAACAATGATTCTGCCGAAAAATCTAAGCTCTAGCAGAAACAATCTCACTGCCCCGAAAAGAGGATGTATCCTCGTACTGTTGAACGGCTCTTTCAGGAAAGAAAAGAACTTTGATGAAGCCTCTACCAGATATTAGTTGTTAAGCCAAATTTTAGGGTGAAAATGTGGAGAGATCGGCCAGCAGGGATTAGAACAGGCTCGAAGAGGTGCAGAAAACATTAAGTAAACGAACCGAAAATACGAGAAATAAAATGGGGTAAAAATTAGTAGCTTGAAAAGCTGTTTTAATTAATGCGGGAAGAATTTGCTGGGACAGGGAAAACGGAGTGAATGGAGGAGAAATCAGCAGGGCGACAACGCAAAGATAAGGATTTGGATGTTCGAATCAAATATCAAGAAAGCCTAACGGAGGCAAGCAAGCCAAAGATGGACCCACCAGGCTATGTGTGTGGTTGAGAAGGCATCGAGATAGAGAGCAAGTTCGAGTGACCACTAAAATTTTGTGATATTATTAAAAGGGTTATCATTATGAATTGAGGTGGTTGGGTCATGGTCAAGAAGAGTAAATTCAATTTAATTGGAGCAATTCAACTGTTTGCCAGGGCAATTTGATTGTTTGTTAAAATTTTGATTCAAATTAGGATATATTTAACGAAAAATTGATTCAAATTAAGAAAAAATTAAAGGAAAAAAAGTTAAATTAATATACGAGTTAAACTCTCAATCCATGTTATTTGACTCGAACTTACTTATATTTACCGAGTATATATTGGAGCAAGCAGATGTTGTGAGCTCGATTTTTCGTACTCGTAGTCATTGTTGGACAAAAATGTGCAGCAGCAGCTGCTATTATTAATAACGTTGTTGACTTCTAATCAGTCATAATTTCACAATTGTAGCTAAATGGGTTAATGGCAGTGGATGAAGATCAGAAATCACATGGGGTTGCCTGAGATCAGAAACCGCGTGAACAGAATTCAATGAGGGTTGGTGTAGAAAGGGAGTCTCGTTTTGCGGTCTACTTCAACTGCATAACAAGTTACCTCCGCTTTTTGGCTTCTCATCCGCTCTCAATTTAACGGCAATATCGTAATTGGTAACATTAGATTATCCTTTTTTTTATTATATGTTACACTTAACTAATTTCATAAAAATTAATAAAATAACTTAATTTATTTATTTTTAATAAAATTTTAAACTTATCTTTTAATTTAAAATAAATTTATTCTATTCTTGTTTTTATTTAGAATTTATGATTAGATTTAAATGAATATATGAGTCTTTTTCTCTCATTTTATACATAAATTCTAACATGATTAAAAATAGAGAGAAAAAAATGAAATGAATTTGTTGAAATATTTCAAGATGAAAGTATAGAATAATAAAATATTTATTAGTAAAAAATAAAAATTAAATTAAAAAAGGTATTTAGTACTTTATTAAAATTTTAAAATAACAAACAAAAAAGGACAAAAAAAATTTAAGAAAGATACAACAAATAATAAAGGATGAAGGAGTGTATCAAATTAATAATTTCATATCTAAACTTTTTTCCATTCAAGTATCTCCACATTTTTTTTATCATGTATAGGATTAAATTTTTTTAGGACGAGAATAGTAAATGACAAGTTCTTTTGAACAGAGATGTCTCCAATGATTGAACTTATTATCCTTTGCTAGATTTGAAATATCTTAAAACTCAATTTGTTACCACTAAGCTAACCACTCATTGATATATCTAAAATTATAAGATTTTGGTAAAATAATGTTTAAATTACATAATATTATAATTTTATTCTTTAATAATAATTTACACATATAATTTCATTTCTCAATCATATTATTTAGAAATGAAATTGCTTAGACACTATTGGAAATCATAAAATTTCTATTGGAAATGGTCCATCAGAATAAATGAAAGAAATTTATCGAAAATTACATAACCAAATTAAAATTTCTTGTTGTTTCTGACTAAAGATGGTAATGGGATAGGATAAGGATAGATTAGCTTCATACTGCCCTATCCTGCGATCCCTATTATCTATCTTGAATTTGCCCCCTTGTAGGATGAAGTAATTTAGGGCATTGTTTGTATAGGAAAATTTGCAAAATTAATAAAAAATTTAATAAAAATTTAAATTTCATATATTTAAAATTCACACATAATTAATATATAATATTTAATATAGTGTAATAATACAGGTGTAAAAATACACATAATTTAAATAATAATTTCAATAATTAAGTTATTATGTCATATTTTACTATATGAATATAGAATATAATGTATAATTAAATTAAAAATAAAATTAATAACAAATATTTTTAATGTTTAAATTATTAAAAATACTACCTTTATAATATGTATGCATCAATTATATGAATAAAAATATAATATTGAAATTATGGAGCTCCATAGAGGAGATCAAGTTAATACTATGCTTGCCTCGAAATTTACTTTGAATTAAAAACTTGCTTTTTGCTTTACCCCACAGGAAAATTTTTATACCATATCTATGCTCCATTGGGATAAAATTTACAAGGCAAGTCCCAAACCCCAAATTTTATCATCTATATTTCCAATGGATTTATTATCAAAATATTTAAAAAAAATCCATCAAAAACATAGTGTGACTTTTTATGTTCAAAATTTTCTATTTTCAAGAAAAAATTCATTAGAAATTTGTCAAAAAATTTGAATGCTATAAAATAGCTTATAGAACTTCTTTTTCCTTGCTTTTCTGAATTCTTTTAGTGTGCATTTGTAGCACTTAAAGTAATATTTAAAATTATTTTATTTAAATTCCTTATTTTTTTAAGATTCAAACATGGTTATTCAAAATATTATCGATTTTACCTTATGACAAAAATTTAGAAAATTCAATATTTTTCTTAATAATATTAAAATTATAACTACTTGATGAAAGGTTTGTTTTAAAGTTGATATAAATAATTTTTTTATGATAATTTTCTCGAGAATACTTAGCAATTAAGGGTATGATAGTTTATGAAAATATATAAATTTATTTTAATAAATGACTTTCTTAAAATTCATAGAACTTTGAAATATTTACTTTCAACCTCATAAATCTATTAGGTTTTTAGTGGAATTACTGGAGAAATAGAAACAATGAAAATTAAAAATGGTTTGAGTTAATGGAATGAGAAAATAAAATGTGTGGTTAAGGATAAATTGAATAGATTGTTAAGTAAGAATGTAAGGATGAAATTAAAAATGAAGAAAGTTTATGATCCACTTGAAACACCTTATTAAAAACTATAGCTTCATTTTATTTTTTCCAACCTATTTTTTTCCCTCCTAAATAACTTCTTTTTCTTTGTCAAACATTGGACTCTTCCTTCCCCTCCCCAACGTGTCTTGTCGTTTTGTTCTTGGTCTGCCATCACTATGTCATGCCATTTCTACTCCTCATGTCTAACCAATAATTATTACCAAAAGCTTGGACAAGTTATAAAATTGCATCTGGGTGCAACTAGAAAAAGGTAGAGTGGCTAGCCATCCACATTAGTGAATCATCAAATTTTCTAGTACCATTGAACTGCTGACGACCTTCTTGGTTAAAGGTGAACCATTATAAATTATAACATTCTAATATTTTCATTTGTATAGGCATGATTCAAGAATCCCTAAATGTTTCGATACTTTTGATTTCTTTACTTTAACTTAGAAAAATTAAAAAGTGATTATCTAGGTCATTAGAGTAGTATAATTAGATATCAGAATGGGACTTTTTAGTAAGATAATAACTAGTATTACTAGACTTATAATTTTTCTTTATAAAATGATAGGTAGATGGAAAAGAAGAACAAAAGTACTTTAGCAATTCATGAAGGGAATTGACATGTTAAAGTAAGTATATATCTTACCTAACTAGTATTTTGCTCAATTATGATATTTTATATTTTTCTTGATTAACTATATTAATTATATATAATTTTATAGGTACATATGTAAAATTTTAGAATGCTCAAGTATAGGAAATTATAAATTGAATATCTATTGTTGCTTAATTTAATGTGATGAAAGAAAATGTAACTAGTATGAATGAGTTATATATTGTTTATTGAGGATTATTATTCAAAAGACTTTGTTGTTATACAATAAGGGCATAATATGATTGACATTTGAAATAATACATCATATATGTACTTATTCAAATTTATTAATTTGTTGTTGGATGAATGATTTATGGTTACTATGAGAAGTATGAGAATGTTGGTTAATATTATTGTTTTAATTATATAGAGAGTATGTTGATAGATAATTTATGAATTGTGTATGATATGAAAATACCATTAGTCAAGTTTTTTATGATTGAGTTAAGAGGGAGATAATTTGATGAGATTATGAGAAAGCACTAGGTTTAGAAAACTATTTGTGAATGGATAAGGTAGACCCTCAATGGATAATGATAGGCTTATGAAAGAGGTAAGATTGATCTGGAGTTCAAAGAAGATTTAAATCGTTTTCTTTTCATTATTTATATTTCTATTTGCAAATTAAATATATGAAAGGTAAGTTGTGTGTGTATTTTGATAACTAACTAAATGCCATAAATGAATGTAAAGATTTTATTATTCAATATTCCCTTTATATAAGTTATTCTAGGAATGTTTCACTTGTACGATAAGTACAAGGTTTCTCTTTACTAGTATGAGTAGAACTTTGCTTGATAGGTTATAAAACCCCATTGAGTACCATTATACTTGAATTTGTAAAAACACTAATATGTGACTAAAGATAATATAAGAGTTAACTACTTTAAGGTAAAATGTTCAAATATGAAATTGATATGACTATTCTTTTTAATAATTTAGCTAATTATTGAATATTAACTATTCTAATTTTTAAATATATAGAATATATAAACATAGGCTCATTGAGTTTGAAAAACTCACTTTTTTCATTTCCATTTCTAAGGTTAACTCAAATTATTAAGTTAGCTTGCTTTATTAAAGATTCAAGGTACATACGGATAGAACTTGATAATTTAAGGAATTCTAGTTGTATAATATGATTTGAAAGGCATGGTGTGTAATGTATCATTCAATTGTCATGTTTTTTTCAAGGTATCTATAAACAAAGGAAATTTTGTTTATTTATTTTGAGATTTAGTATTGCTTCTCTACATGTATATGGGTTACGTTTTTTCATGCATAATTATATAAAAAAATAAGGCTCAAGTTCGGTTCGACCTATTTACTTTGAAAAAAAATTGGCCTAACTTATCCTAAGTAATTTAATATATGACTCGAGGCTTAGTCTGAAAGCTCGTTATTTTTATTTTCATTATTATTTTAAGTAAAAATAAAACTTTTAATATAAAAAATACACATTTAAAAAATAATAAGATATTTAAATATGTAAAATATTTAGTTATATAAAATTAAATTTTTTATATTAAAAATAATTAAATATAATTATATTATTAAAAATAAATTAATATAATTGGATCATATTGATTTGTTTCTTATTATCATGAGTCAAGCCTAGCATGAATAATAGTCAGGCCAAAAAAAAAAAGTACAAGAGGTTTATCATGCCATAAAAAAAGAATCAAAATCCTATATTTTTTTTAAGTTAAACAGGTCATGTACAACTCTAATTGTATTCTAGGTTCCATAGAAATTAAGATACTTTTGGTAAATCAAGGTTTGCATTATTAGTTAGTTAGGCTAATGAAATAGGTGAGTAAGTTCTATGTTGATCATAATAAGGTGGATCGTAATAAAGTTAGCATCAAAATATGATTTAGGTTAAAGGCATATGAGTTAGGAATTTCCAACTATTAAATTCAAATAAATATATTAAGTTCATGACTTTACCAACACTCATGAACAAATATTTTATTTAAAATATATTATTTCAAATATTTAGATAATTTTGTTTAGTTAAGTAAAAAGGCTTAGTTAATTAGAATAGTTTATTATTCAATTAATTTATTTACTTAATCATAATAGTTAATTTTATAAGTTTAATATTTTTATTTAATTAATTATTTAGTGAATAATTAAAAATAATTAATTAATTAGGTTAATTACTTAATTAATATGTTTTCTTATTTACAATAGATAATTTTAAATGTTTAGTTCATCAAATTTAGTTAATTAGAGTAGTTAATTTTAAAAGCTCAATAAATCTCATTTAATTAATTATTTAGTGATTAATTAAAAAATTTTAATTATTTAGTTAATTTTAATTATTAATGACAGATGACAAGATAAAATTATGGTAAAAGCCAATCATGATGAGACAATTCCACTCTTGCTAATAAGTCATCACCCTACTCAAGCAAGAGATGGCTGAAATCCAAGCTACTTAAAGGGAGCAAACGTAACATCTTTACTCACCTTTATATAAGTATTAACAATATATCGTATCGCTTCTACTAGTGCCACCATTGTTAATATACACATAACAAGCATCTAGCAGATGGTTGGGAGGTCTCTCCTATCCTCAAATTCCTGTAACTCGACCTAGTGTAGATAGTGGGGATACTCATACTAAGGATTTTAATTGGCTTAGCTTAGAGTAATTTTTTTTATTATGTATTTGTATTTTTTATTGGATATATTATACTTGAACTTTAATAATTTTATGATTTATATATTTGATATTTATGTGTGTCTATAATTTTTAATTCCAAATAATAAATTTTAAATTATTTATTAATTTTAAATGTATATATTTTATTCACATTTATAGGCTATATTTTAAAAAAATCACCATTCTCAACAAAAATATTTTCATTATATCTAATAAATTTCTGATGAAAATTTTCAAGGGGACTAAATTTTCTAATCATGTCGGAAATATATTTCTTATAGATTTTTCAGTTCAAAAAACATTTTCGATGGACATATTTCTAATTGCATATTTTCATTGGAAATAATAAAATTTCTAATAGTGATACAAAATGATAAAATTATATATATTATTCAAAGAAGGAATTATCTATACAAAAGAGTGAAATATTATATGTATAAATTATTATATAAGAAAGAAATTATAACATGATATATTGTTGTTATTGACACCTTATAATTTCAATGAGTTAGGCGGATAAAATGATGGGCATACCACTTGTTTTGCGATGGTAAATCTCGTCGAAGTGCAAGCTTTTTTTCAAACTTCACATTTTTGCACCTATGTCTATTATGTTGGAAAAAGGGGAGACTCTATACAACTATTTTTACAATTTTAGAATTGCATATTAATAGTTATAAAGATGAGCTTATAATAGGATTGACATGGATAAATTGTTTAAAGTTAAACTATAGTTGTCCACACTCTTAATATTACAATAGCATTCAATATTATTTTAGAAACTTTATTTTCCTCATGTTATGAGTTCAAACTTTTGATTTTGTATCATGTGTATTAAGCGTATTATCACTCATACAATTATTAAAAAAATAAATAAACTATAGTCTATAACATATATGAAATATAGGTGAATTCTATAATATTTCAAGAATTTCAAATTTTAAGTTAAAATGACTATTTTAGATATTATTATTAAATTATTATTATTAAATTGATAATATTTATTAAAAATGAGCAATTGTGATCAAATAATTTTAATTTAATAATTTTAAAATTTGTCACATCATTAGATATTTTAAAATTCTGGAGAACTATATATTGGCCATCAATTCCAAACAGATTTTGTAACATGATAACTTATGTAATTTTTTTTTCTTGCTTGAGGTAAGTTAGAAAGTATCAGACAAGTATGGTTGCCTGGTTCAATTTAAGAAACTTCCTTTCCATTCATTGGATCCTTAAAACAGCATTCAACATTGAAAGATTTCAGAAATTAGTACAAGTAACTCATCGATTTCACATATATATAAGATCTTACACAGATTCTTCAGATAAACCATAATTTGATTTCACACTGCTTCTCACATCAATAAGTACCTTTACATATCTACACAACTTATTAATTACCAGGAGATTTAAGTAATTTTATTTTCCTATTTTCCTCTCCCCACCATATGGGTATTATAGCATGCACTTTAATATCAAGTCATTACCCAATCTCCTTCTTATTTAACCACGGCAGGAAACATCTTATGCTACCAAGAAACAAAGATGGTAACGTCATAGTGACCTTAAAAGTCCTAATCCCAATCCTTCTCTGGGACATCCCTCTGCGCACGTCCCCAACTGCTTCCATGGCTGCTTCATTGAGCTCCTTCACCGACTTCTTCAGCCTCTCCTTGAAGCTGCCATTACTATTCTCCTCCGAGCTCAGATGGTAACTGTTCAGAAAAGCCCGCCTCGCGTACCAGAATTCGCGGCTGCGGCGGGAGCACCTTCCGTGATCAAGTTGGAAGGAGCTGGCAGCAGTTGAATCGGACTGCAAGTTGGTGCTGGACATGATAATGGGACGAACTTTCGCATTTGGCATTAGGAAAGGGTTGAGGGCAGGTAATTGAGTGTTTTAAGGCACTGGCTGCTGCTAGTGCAATACAAAATATATATATATATATATATTATAGGCAGAATGATTTTGTTAATTTCAAAACTTACTAGGATTAGTGGTTAAACCGTAGAGGAAATGAATGTCAGGGTTGGTGACTTGGTTGCACCCAAGATTAACTAAACCATGGAGTTCGACGTCATGGAATTATATTCTAAAAGCTGAGACATATTTATTATTATTTATTATATTCTAAAAGTGATAAATATTTAACACAATACACACATAAAATCTTTGAGTTGAAACCCCCGACAAAGCAAAAACTATGGACCCTAGGACAATATGTCAATATACACCACGCAGGTGCCCAAGACATTCTTGTTAAGTCATTCCTTTGTCTGTATTAAATTGACTGTTGCAACTACCAGCCAACAGAGTAACTGGCCAAAACTTATCCCAAGATTCTTTCCCCATAAAGGGAGAAAGTCCTGTGTTGTTTGTTTTCTCGTAGCTTGTTTTAGGTTAAAATACCAAATTAATGTTTTTTACGAAACTTATTTCCGTTTTACCGTCTTTTTGAAACTTATTACCAAATTACGCACGGAGGCGGGAGGCGCCATTTGGTATGGCGCCATCCAAAATGGCGCCTTTGGGGCTTTGAGGGCGCCATTCAAAGTGGCGCCCTCGGTCCATTTTTTTTATTTTTTTCTTTTAAAAATAATTAATTTTGATATTATTTGAAAATAAAAATTATAAAAATAAATAATATATGATTGTAACTGAAAATAAATTTTTGAAAATAAATTACTCATTTTATAATTATATTTGATGTCATATAAAAATATGTTAACTCCACTTTCATATCTAATACATAAATTTATTATAGGAATTAAATAAGAAAGTAGTTAATGATAATAATATAATGAATAGAAATGATAAATATTTAGTAAATAATTAAATATTATTTTAAAAATATAGGATCAATAAAGAATGATTACATAATTTATATTAATATCTCTCAAAATTTGATGTAATGACACTTAATTTTTATCAATTTTTGAAATTATAAACTTCCAACGCTTGGAATTATATTATTACAAGTAATTATTTAATATATTATTACACATAAGTAAATTTATTGAATTATTCAGTAATATTCTTTATATACGAAGTTGAAGATTATTAAAAATAAAAAGAAATATAATGTAATAAATATATTTTTCTTATTTTATATTTATTCCAATAATATTCTTGTCACTTTGTATTTATCTCAATAATTTTTTTTTTATTTTGTAACAGAGTAAATGCGAACTGACGGGGTTGAAGATAGCTGAAAATTTTAAAAAATGTAATTATTTCGTTTCAATAATCTTTTCATTTTGTAATGAAATCAAAATTGTAACATGAATTAGTTATTTTTTATTTCGTCAGAATGATAAAATATTTTGGCAATGAGAGGGAAAAGTATCGATTAATTATTTTTTAAGAAACTATTATTAGTTTCATCGTTCCTTCGAAAATTTTTATCGAAATAAGCACAGAAGATACGCACAGCGATGGAGAGACACCAAATGACGTGTAGAGGTACGTTAGAGGAAATGGTGTCGTTCGCGCTGAAGGGAAGGGACGACAGGCAATATGGCACCCTCGCTCCTCATTTCTAAGTTAATTAGCCGATGACTGTGTCGATTGTGCACCCAAGAGACTTGTATTTTTGTGAAAGTATGATAATTATTATTATTTATTTACTTTTACACGGTAAATAAAAAAAGAGTAGATAGGTTAAAATACAAAAATACGTTTATTTCATAAACTATTTTTCGCTTTACCGCAGTTTAATACGCAAGGCGCCAGACTGTTTGGTGTCATCGCCCGCGCTGAAGGCGCCTTTCAACATGGCGCCTTCGCTGCAGCGAATTTCACTGCACGGGCTGGGAGGCGCCATTTCACTTGGCGCCTCCCCAGTAAACTTAAGTTTATAACTTAGGGGGCTGGGAGGCGCCAAGTGAAATGATGCCTCCACAGCCCCATTTTATAAATTAATTAAATTTATATAATTTTGATTTCATATTTATTTATACAATTTAATTTAATTTTATAAATTTATATATTTATATAATTTTAATTTTGAAAAAAATTTATATATTTTAAAATTTATATATAAAAAAATTACTTTATTAATAATTTGAAAAGATAGTAATCCTTATATAAAAAATTTATATATTTTAAAATTTATATAAATAAATTTGTATATAATAATTTATTTACAAATTTATTTACAAATTTTTTTATACAAATTTTTTTACAATTTTTTTATATAAATTTATTTACAAATATATTTTAAAATTTATATAATTTTATTATAAATAATAATGAAATAAAAATTATATAAATAAATATATAAATTTATAAAATGGGGCTGTGGAGGCGCCATTTCACTTGGCGCCTCCCAGCCCCCTAAGTTATAAACTTAAGTTTGCTGGGGAGGCGCTAAGTGAAATGACGCCTCCCAGCTCGCGCAGTGAAATTCGCTGCAGCGAAGGCGCCATGTTGAAAGGCGCCTTCAGCGCGGGCGATGACACCAAACAGTCTGGCGCCCTGCGTATTTTGGTAAATAGTTCCAAAATTACGGTAAAGCGAAAAATAGTTTATGAAATAAACGTATTTTTGTATTTTAATCGAGTAGATAATTATAACAGTTATGAAAGTATGATAATTAATAATATTAGTTATTATATTTGGGAGATGTCCTTGTCATCATTTTTTACAAAAAAACTAAATATTGAAATGATTTTGAAATTTATTATTATTTGTAATTGTTCCTACGCAAGCAATTAAAAATATCGTAGTAATTAAAATCATCGTAAATGTTAATGTTTGGCAATAAAGTAGTAAAATCATTCTAAATGTTGATGTCTGGCAATAAAGTAGTAAGAAAAATGTACATAAATATACAAAAAATATAGAAAAGAAAGCTAATGTCTACGTAAGTGATGTCCAATCCCACATCCAGGATCGGTAATGTGGCGGCCGTATCTACTAACCCTCTGCGCAGGCTCGGGAGTCACATCCCCGGTGTCTGTGTCTGCTCTACCTCCAGCTCCCGCTCTGCCTCCACCTCTACCTCTATCTACAAGCTCTGAGTCATCTGTCATCATGCCACCATGTGCTAATCCCTGATCCTGAGTATGCCAATCAAATATAGGACGATATGGCTGCGATGGACCAGTATCATCGGAAGGAAAGGCATAGAATGCAGATGAAACTCCTGGTACGTGTGGAAATGCCTGGAATGAGGATGGAACACCAGGAGGGAGCTGGTACATCTGTGATGACGACGGCCCATATAGTGCAGCCGGGAACATGGTGGAGGATGAAGGATCATCAAGTGTAGTAGGGTACACATGAGATGGGGCAGTAACATCAGGCATCATCGTCATGGTCTCCTGGGCAGTCGAAGGTAGAATCTGCTGCACTGTCGAAGCGGACGGAACATCAGCCTGCGACGTATGTCGTGGAGCAGAGCGACGTCGTCGGCGAGAGCGAGGATGATCATAGTCACCCTCCGCAGGGTCTGGGATATGATAGGCTTGGGGAGCTGGCTCCGCATGTGAGTCAATAATCACATGATCAACCTGCTGAATCGTATAAAGGATGGACTCCGTCGCTGATCTAAGCGCATCGAAGGTGAACACAGCCTGCCCCTCAGGGGTAGTGAAGTCCTGTAATGAGGAAACCTCATCTACCTGTGCAAATTTTTGACATTAAAGTTAGTTATAATACTAATGCATTTAAAGAAAATCAGATACAAAAAACTAGCACGCAATATTACCACAAGGTCTAGCGCTCCCCCGACAGGTGTAATACATCGCCTGGTAACCCGTCTGTACCATGTCATGTAATCGGAACGTGGTCCCAGAACTAGGCGTGTCATCGGCTCGGCGGTAACGCACAAGTCTCGCCGGATATCCCAGAGTGTAATATACGACTGATGGCGGATGTGCCACTCCTCGTCATGCCGACCGGACAAGTGAAGGCAGTGGACCTCCGCCACTTGTTTCGGTGGCTCTGGAATAGCCTGGCATAGTCCAAACTGCCGCAAAACCCTATCAGGCTGGTGCCACTCAATAATCTGAAAGTGAATGAGCGGCACCACTGCTGTCCACGTGTCACTCCCGTCAAAGCAGTACTCAGGCAGTGATGCGGTGACCTGCTCAGTGTACGGGATCCAGGCGATCTGCAGTTGCAAATTTGGACTGTCATTTAAATACGATAATGGAATGGACAAAGCCCTAAAATAAAGAAATCCATTATCCCCTACGTACCTGGTCAAGTCGAAGACGGTCCAGTACATATCTGTAATGGGGTAGGCTGTGTGCCGGACTATTCTGGAACGTCTTCTGATAGTGCCACTTGCCAGGTTCAATAATAAAGTTAAACAACTTCGTAGTAAACTTAATTATAAGTGAAAGTTGAAAAATTTTCTAACCTGCGCGCTAAGGGGCCAATCCCTGCATCCCCCTTTGGTATGTCTAAAACCACTATCGCGGGGGCGATAGTGGGAAATCTATCCCAAGCCCAGAGTTGCAGTAGTAGGCAACAACCTCCAATCTCCCTGTAATTCGGAGCGGTGGCCTTGCAGAGCTTTCTGTACAGGTAGGCCAGGCAAGCAGACCCCCAACTGTACGTCCCAGCCTCATGTAAGTGTCCGATCAAGGGTAAGTGCATGAGGTGGACATATGTGCCGGAATGGTCTGGAAATAATGTCCCACCGATGAGTCGTAAAATGTAAGCTCGGGTGAATCTCTGCACTGTCACCTCATCCGCATCATCTGGAAGATGAGTGAAATGCCTCTCCAAGCAACTCATCCTCAGTCGCCCCCCTCGGATGACATTCTCATCCACTGGTAACTGGAGTCCCAAGTACCCCTCTATCAGCGCTCCCCATCCCCACACAGTGGGTCCCGTCACTACTCGATCATCAATGGGTAGGTCAAGCTGAAAAGCAACATCCTGCAGGGTAATAGTCGTCTCTCCCTGCGGCATGTGAAAGGTGTGCGTCTCCGGCCTCCACCTCTCTACAAGAGCACTGATAAGCTAATGGTCGATCGACACAAACTCGCACATCGCCAAGCCGTAAAAGCCTGCCTCTCGTAGAAAGGGGACTATCAACTCTGGCGGCTGCTGGTGATGGTAGTGATGAGCTCGTCGAATTTTAAGCACACGGTTAGGCTGCAAAAGAAAAAACAGCACCAATTATCACATCTGACAATTCAGAAACAGTTCATACTTGGATTAATTAAGGTATAACTATTTTCATACATGGCCTGTCCAAATCGACTGGGATATGTGTGAGGCTTGAGCGGTCAGCAGCGAAGGATCCCGTGGTCCAGGATCAACGCGTCGGGATGTGGATGCCATCTGACACGACAAGCATTGCATTAGAATGAAATTTAAACACACACTAACTTAATGATGTTGTCCAATTTAAGTACAAATAATATATCTTAAATTTAAGGTGTAATATATATAAATAATATCATAAAATGTAAATAATAAAAAAGTTCACATTACTAGTAATGGGGTAACATATATATACATAATGATGTGCAATTTTACAACCGTAAAAAAAATGCAGTGTGCGACCGTTACACTTATGATATTAGTTAACATACTTTGAAGCATACATGCGAAAGTAAATAACAAAAATCAAGGTGTAGAAAGGTCTTTCTCCCCATGTAGCAGTGGGCAGCGCCTACGATTGTGTCCTTCCATCTTACAATGATCGCATTTTTGCTTTACACCACTCTCCTGAGGGCAATCCATCTCATTTCTGATCCGGGTCGACTTTGGTTGTCCCCTTGCACGTAATCTTCCATAATTTGGAACTAGCAAAGGAAATGGTGGTAGGTTATTCCATTGCGACCACTCCCCGATAGGCCACCACTCAGATTTGTAGCAATTTAGTAGTGTGTCAAGTCTGTATACAGCATCGACATATGGTTCCCAGGATATGTTGATTGAGGCACAAGCAGCAATAATATGAGCGCAAGGATACCTATATGCTTGGAATTGTCCACATTCACATTGCCCTTTGTCTAATAACACTTGGACAACCTTTCCACATGACCCCCTGGCCATATCAGGGCCCTCTACCACCTCAAACCTAGTCTTTTGTCTATTATAAGTACGAACATGGTAAGAAGAAGCACGTGACTGGATAGTCGCAAGCTCCTGTCTGAATCTGCTTGCGTATCTGTGACCTTGTTGTAGGTCAGCGTGCGCTTCTTTTGCCCTTTCCACAAAGTACTTGACACATCTATAGTATATTTGTTGGACAAGGCCTGTGATTGGCAGCTTCCTCAATCCTTTGAAGAGGCCATTGATGCACTCTACAATGTTGGTCGTCATATGACCATATCTTCTGCCTTCGTCATAAGCAAGCATCCACTTCTCGTTTGGAATAGTGGTCAACTTCTTGTGGATCTCCTCATTGACTTTGCTAAGATTGTCCAATCTCTCCATGGCCTTTTCCCAACTGGGCTCATACGCTGAACAGAAGGAGACAAATAGGTTAACCGCGTTGAACTATCAGGTGCACAAACTTATAGATGAAAGGTTTAACAAAGAAATTATGCTATAACACATACCAATCTTAAGGACAGCTTTCCTCACATTGTCATCCCTGCACTTCTTGTGAACGTTGCTGGCGATATGTGATACAATACCGGTGATAAGCATAAGGAGGCTGTCACCCCAGGCCTTCGGTGGCTACAACATCTTTTATAGCTCGGTGCCGATCTGATATCAAGCATATTCCTTGCTTGTTCGTGACATTTACCCGCAGTAATGCCAAAAACTAACTCCAGTTTTCATAGTTCTCCCTGTCAACAATGGCAAAGGCAAAAGGAACGGGGCATTTGTTACCGTCCTGGGTCGCAGCAATCAGTAGCACGCCCTTGAACTTGCCATACAGATGCATGCCATCAACTTGTATGAATTGCTTGCAGTATGGAAATGCGGCAATGCATGGCTTGAAAGCCCAAAAAACTCGATTGAAAACATGTTTCTGCGGATCGACATGATTGTCAACTGTGACAAATTCTTAGGACTCCAACTTGAACAACGCCTGGTCACAGTAGCCTAAAATGTCCAACCATTTGGGGAGCACTTCATACGATTTATCCCAATCATCGTACACCTTGATAATTGCCTTTTATTTCACCTTCTATGCTTTCCTGTACGAAATCTTGTACCCGTACATGCCTTCCACCCTCTCTTGTATAAGCGAGATTGGAACATCTTGCTTCATTTTAATCATCTCCAGTATCAGGGAACTGATGTACTCGGAGTCCAGAGACTTGTGGTCCTGTGTCAAACTGGCATTAACACATGTGTGGGGCCCTGAAAATCTAGTTATGGTCCAAGTGTTACAATTCTTCAGTTTCGCCGCTCTGAGGTGGAAATTGCATTAGTCCCTAAATTTATCACACTTCACGCTTAATCTTCTGGTATCCGACTCCTCCACGTAATAACTGTGGTGCCTTCTGATGTGGTAATGCTTGGTTGCAGCAATTAAAGCCTCCTTGCAATCGAACTCTTGCCCAACCTGTAAGTCTTCCATGTCGTAATCATAGGTTGGTTTCATTATTTTCGAAAATTCATTTGGATTCCGTATGGCATCCCAATCAATGTGAGAGAAGACAACAGCTTAGGGGACACCATATGATGTTTGTGTAGCATTACCACTCCTCACAAATCGCGTTGGTACACTGTCTCCAAGTGTAGTTGCACGTTCTTCGTCATCAGTGTCACGATCATCACCACTACTGCAGGACACCTTATCGTCTTCAAAGCCAGACTCTAGGTGGGCATCCATTAATACGGGATCGATAGATTCTTCTTGTACGATGGGTAAGGCACTTGATGAACCTATCAATGTATGTGGTGCATTTACTGGGAAAACACCTGCAACAGATGAGTCCAACGCAGGAGTATGACCATCAGAAATGTGAAACTTAAATCCACCTATGTAAGGAGGGCCTTCCCGCACCATCGAACAACTAGTGTTGACATAAGCCGCTGGATCCACGGGTGGTGCAGTTCCTGGGACTCTTTCATCAAAACCAAGGTTGGCAGCGCGCAATTCGGATGTGATCACATCCACTTACAATTCCATGGCTGTCATCGTCGGATGTTGTTCGTAACTTGCTATCGCACATGCCAAGTCTTCATCGTCGTCCAATTCGTATGCCATGTACTGAGCCTCTGTTTGATGTTGTGGAAACCTGTAAACAATCTTCCCCATAGCTTGATCTTTGCGAAGCTTCAGTCGGGCATGAATTCTCTCCCACAAAACATCCATAGTGCTGCATCCTCTTAATTTCATTGCCTTTGGGGGAGGTCCATCGTACATTATCCCCATTGATCCCTCAACAATTGTACCGTTTGAATATATAAACGTAATTAAACTTTTCTTCATCTTGCACAATACTCGCTGCACCCCCACAACTGACAGATAGTCTCATATACAAATTTTGTTCTCGTAAATGAGTATACTAGTATTTAATACTATAATTAAAAATGAACGCGATGTATTACTATTTTGCAAGGTATTCTGTTAATTCTACGTAATAATAGGATTATTTTTTCTACCAAGCTAATGTTATTTCTTTTCCAAAACTAATATAAAATTAGGTTCAATAATTTTATCTATGGTTTTGTTTATCTCTTTCAATTAGCATTTTTCTTAGTGATTTTGCACAAATTATACTAATTAAATTAGTTAGCCAATCAAATACACTATCTTTCTTATTTTTACGGCTTTTTTTCACCGTTCACACCTACTACCAAATAGCAATCAAAATTATGTACACATTATTATTACCAATACCTCCATATATATTTAAATTCTTCCTAAATAAACCAAGGATACCTATATTTTTTTTAGGTACGTTTACTATTCTTCCATTTAGAATATCTACTATTTAAATGCAAAAAAGTCCAAATTTGCAATAACAATATCCTACTTTCTTAAGGCTTTTGGTTAAATTCACATTTCCCAGGATCTTTTTTAGTACCTCTCTTATGATATATTAAGATTTCATATGAAAAAGTTCTCTAAATATAGCTTTCACCCAGGTCGTAAAACCTATATTAGGACATCCTTCTTTATCTCGTTTGTTATTCTTTTAATAGCACAACCTATCACATTACATATAAAGTCCTACGAAATTTTCATAAATCATAACTTCACATCTTAAATCATAATTTCACATCATAAATCATAACAATCAATATAAAATAAATAAATCTATATTATTAATATCATAATATTCTAAATAAATTTCTCTACCGATATAAAAAATATTTTCACTATAACTATATAAAAATTATAGTATAAGCATAAAATTCCTAAAAATACTAATCGGTAAGTATTCGGAGAAGTAAACAGAAAAAAGCCTCTGCATGAAAGAAAAATTTGTTAGATAATTTAATAACTTCAATCTCTAAGTAAAAGTTATTAGATATTATTGTATCAATTAAAAAATTATGCAACAATCACGCTAAATTAAATATATTCTGTAAGATAATATATTAAAGGAATAAAAATAACAATATATATAAAATTTTATTGATGTATATTCAATTTAAAATATATTGTTCAAATTTTTATATCAAGAAAATATTAATGAATTTTAAAAGATAATTAATTTTTATTCTTAACTCATCTCATTAAAACTAAAATATATAGTTAGTTATTTCAATCAGCGTTTTCCATAACATGAATTTTTCAAAAAAACATATTTGATCATTAAAAATAATTTTATGTCAAAAATATGATATTAATTTTAATTAATATTATTTAATATATTCCATTTCAACTTTTAATACAATGATTGAAGAAATAAAGAAGAAAATCATCTGCAAGGTACATGAAATGAAGAATATAAATATTTATATAAATAATAGTATATATAAATTTCATAAATAGTATATTTTAAATTTTAAATATACTATTTAAAAATTATCATTAACAAAAATTTAAAGATATTTATATAAATAATATTTAATTCAATCACTAACTTTTTTCTATAGATTATAATATGAAATTATTTATTTTTGTTAAAAAAAAGTATATTAAAGCTTCAATTCACTTAAAATATTGTCATAAATTATAATTAATGATTGTAAAAAAAATATTGTTAATAACATGTTAGTTTTCTAAAAAATATAATATGTTAAAGTTTCAATTTTTTCTAAATCCTAGATCATCACTTCACATTATAAGTCATAATAATCAAAATAAATTAAAAATTATAATATAAATGTAAAAAATCTACAAATACTAACCAGTAAAAATCACAAACTATCACAGACCACATATATTTATATAAATTTTTTCTAAATCCTAGATCATCATTTCCCATCATAAATCATAATAATCAACATGAAATATAAATTATAATATATATACAGAAATTATAAAAATACTAACCAGTAAAAAATATAAACTATCACATATCATATAAATTTGTATAAATCTTTTCTAAATCCTAGATCACCATCTCACATCATAAATCATAATAATTAACATAAAATAAATATTATAATATAAATACAAAAATTATCAAAATTTAAGCAAATAAAATTTATAAATTATAACAGAAATTTCTTTCTAACTCCTAAATCATCATTTCATGTCATAAATAATAATAATTAATTTAAAAAAATATATAACATAATAACAAAAATTATAAATATACTAACCAAACAAGAATTGACTGGGATCAGATTTGCTCCAAAGCAAAAAATACTTCTGAATAAAATGCACAAAATAAAGAACGGATGACGATTTATGAACGAACTGTGGCTGCAAGTTTTGCAAACAAGGAAGAGAAGCAGAGCACCTGCGAAATGGTTTTGAGTGAGAGGATTTGAGTGAGGAGGGGCGGCTGCAAAATGGTTTCTGGGTGAGAGGGGGATGACGAGTGGGTATAAATAGGGGGGAGGCGCTTGATAAAATGGCACCTCCTAAATTCAAAATTCAAACTTGGCGCCCAGGGCGCCTTTTCAAATGGTGCCTTCCATACGGAGGGCGCCAGTTTGAATGGCGCCTCCCGCATGGAGGGCACCACTTCAAAAGGCGCCTCCAAGGGGGAGGACGCCATTTTGAATGGCGCCTCCAACCCCTTCGGACGCCATTTTGAATGGCGCCTCCAACCCCTTCGGGCGCCATTTTGAATGGCGCCCTGCGTATTTTGGTAAAATATTTCCAAACTACCATAAAATGGTAAATTGTTTTGAAAATTTGCGTAATTCGGTATTTTACCCCTTGTTTTACAATCATGACTTCTTTATTGTGATTTTTCTATGAGATATTTAGTTTATTATTAAAAAAAATGTTTTTTTTAAGACATTTATATCACAGCCACGAAGGTAATATATAAGTCATCAAATCTAATAGTCTATAATAAGGAAAATGGAGGGAAAAAAATAAAAATAGAAGAGTATATATCTTTTTATTTTTTGTTTTTTTTAAATAATAAATTTTCTTTTTATTTTAATTTTTTCCGTATCTAAATAAATCATAAAATTTACTTCATTAAAATCGGATCTTGAATTAACAAAATATAAAATTTTCAAAAAATATTAAATGTTGTTTTAACCAACATATAAAATTACTCCATTAATTATTTCAAAGAATAACTTTTTTCTTTTCTTTTCTTTTTTAATTTTACCCGTGTCTAAATGAATCATAAAATTTACTCCATTATTAAATACTGAATATAAAAAAGATATAAAATATTTAAAATATATTAAATAGATTCAAGTATATCATATTACTTTTGAACAAATACTTCTACACTAAATGCATAGATTGTGCATATAACACAAGATGCGACAAAAATGTTGGTGCATTTTGCACTACTCTGATATGCAGCGAAACTAACGGTAAAATTTTGTTAAAAATGTGAAAGAATTTCAATGACAAATGTAAGTATGACATTACTTGTTTGCACCATTAAATTTGATGTTTTAATTAAGAAAATAAGATGGTGAGGCTACTTTCTCATTTTTAGTATGTAAAAAAAGTTGAACTTAACTTTAAATTAAGTGTGAGTTTTGACACTTTTTATTAAAACGGTATAGGAAGAGCTGTGAAAAGGATGAGTCAAGTCAGCTCTTATGTGGACTAAGCCAAGCCGGCCCATATACAAATTGGGCTAACTAAATTTTGTATATTGAAAGTCCTGATCTGATTTTAAAAAATACATGGAAAATGGGTTAACTTACATGCTTTTTTTAATTTTAAAATATTTTAAATTTTTAAATAAAAATTTAAAATCATTTTAAAGTATCACATATCCACCCATAAATAAATTACAAAATGTTTAAAATATATATAAAACCTCAAAAAAATACTATACATACATAATATAAGTCATAAAATAAAAATATAATTTAAAAATAAATTATAATAGAAAATTATATAATCAAAAGTGAGAAAAAAGAGTCTGAATTTATATGAATTATAAAATTAAGCATATATGAAAAAAAAAAATTTTAAAAACGTAGGACGGTAATATAAATTTGTAAAAAGATGTTTGATTGCGGTACAGAATAAAAATCATTAGCAATAGTCGACTATGTTAACACTTCAAGAAGGGAACATGAATCAGGCTGAGTTTGGCTGATATTTATATAAGTCTCTTCATGAAGCCTATAAACAAACGGACCAATATGTAGATCAAAATCAACAACTCTAAGTATAAGGCCAAAATGACATTTAATTTTTTCTTTTAAGAAAATGTAAGTAAGAGAATGAAAATAAAACAATAGATTTAGTATTAATTTTTCATATATATATATATATATATATATATATATATATATATATATATATATATATATATATATATATATATATATATATATATATATATATATATATGCATGCAATATATGAATAATAATAATGTATAATGTCTTTGCACTATTATCACTAGAAAAAATTTTAGTACTATATTAGCACAATAAATTTGATTCTCAACATTAAAAAATAATAATGATTCTCAACTTAGTATTACTTTCATATAATTTTTGTCATGTATATTATTTTTTCAATTCTCAACATTAAATTTGATTTTTATTTCTAAAATATATTTAGATGCATCTTACAGTTAATTTTTATAAGAAAAAAAATAAACATGGCAAAATTTTATAGATGTAAAATTAAATTTTCAATGTTATTGTAGCATCAAAGTTGACGAGTGTAATGAATTAACGGACAAAGATTAAGCCCATTTTCCCTTTTCCACTGGGTATTGTAAGCCCAAAATTGCGTCTTCGAACTTTTGGACTAAAGTGAAAAAAAAGGCCTTTCCTTAAAGCCCAATGGAATTTATTTCACTCTCATTTCCTAATAAATGATTCTTAAAATGCAAAAATTTAATACAAAATTGCCCCTATCGATCATTAACATTCATAACATAACTAATTTAAAGATATCATAAAAATGCATCTCCTATTCAAATGTTTAAACCGGTCACTTATCATTGCTGGAGTTGTCTTCATCTTTCATTTATTGTTATGAAAGTGAAAAGAATGGGGCAAAGACACACATACACAAAAAAAAAAGAGCCATATATTTTAGATTAAAGTAGACCAAATGCAGTCATGGAATTTAGAATTTATTATTATTATTTGTGTTTAAATATTTAATCTTTTTTTAATTAATCCAACTTTAGATAGAATCGTCAAATGTTACGTACATTTTTTTGTTACATTATAACTTTGATATTTGGACTTTATTATTTTCCACTTAGGTTGTATTTAAGAATTTAAATTTAATCTACTACTAGTCTAAAATATTTTGCATGAATAAGAACAAGACATATCATTAAAAAAGTAATAGTGGCAAGCTCCTAGAAAATGAAAATATTTTGTAATTATTTTTAATAATATTTTCCTAACATGATAATTGATTATTTTTATGAGTATGCATAGGGTAATTATTAAATTAATAAATTAAAGTTTCATGATGAAAATGTGTATAATTAAAATTAAATATAAAAGTATATGAAATCAATTTTTACTCATTTGATTATTTATTTAATATTTTATATAGGTAATAGTTAGTAGACCATTGTGGACAAATTTAAAATGAAAATTAATTTAAGAAAAATAAGATTTTATAATATAGATAGGAAAAATAAAATTAAAGATAAGTTATAATATAATTAAATTTGATTAAGAGTGTATGGATAAGATTTAAGAGTCTATTTTTCTTTTTCAGCTTTAAAATTTAAAATTACCAAACTATCCTTACTACATTAAAAATCTCTTCTCCCTTTAATTTTTCTCACTTCTTTAGAATCTTCAATTGACTTCCTTCCTCTCTTCAACCTTCATTTCTCCTTCAATCCATCTAAGCTAATTCCATTATTTTTCCAACAAGATTGAACTAAGAGCATTCAAGGAATCATTATTCATTCATTCTCAAGTAAGTGTTTCTTTTCTTAAAACTAGGTTTTTGAGGGAATGTTAATTTTAAAAGATATAGAAATGAGATTTAGTTTAAGTGTGTTTAGTTGGCCATTGATAAGAGTAAATCAAATATTTTTTTTTTACTTTTCCTCGTCTCCTATATTACCAAATAAGTAGATAATCTACTTAACTTTTATTTCTAAAAGTTAAATCAATGATTTAATTATCAGTAGATTAATGCGAAGCTTGATGATTTAAATTTTAGAACTTTATTAATTTGAGCAAGATTTTGTAGTCTATAGTTGAAAAATGTGGTCAAATAATGTTTATATGGTGTTTATGGAAGTGGAAACACTGCAAGCTAGTTAAGAGAGAAGAGTTGGTTGTTAGATTTGCACTTTATATGAATTTCTAGAATTTCTATATTAGTATTCAAGTATAGTACTCAAATACTAGTCCTAAAAAGACAATATTCATATACTATACTTGAATACTAAAGCTTTAATTCATTTTTGCCATTAAGTAATTAAGTATTGTATTCAAATACTACAACTTGTGTTTGAGTACCATATTCAAATACTTGTTTTAGAATATTGGTATTTGAATATGGTAGTAGAATACTTCCTAACTATGAACTAAGTATTTAGACATGGTAATAGAATAATTTCTAATTACGAACTAAGTAATTAAATATAGTAATGGATTACTTATGGTTTGCATGTATTCTATAATTATATGATATTGTAAGGTTGTATGGCATATATATTGAAGAATTAGAAGTCAAATTCATTAATATAGTTATAAGATCATTTTTATGAATACGATTACTTGTAAGCTGAAGGTATATGTATGTGATTGAGATTATGATAAACCTCACTAAAGATAAGTGATTATGTAGACTACTGAATAATTATAGTTAATGCTTTGTCTGGATTGGAGAGAAGTGAGAGGGGAAAGAAATTGGAAGAGAAAGAAGTTGGAGGAGAAATGAATTTTTCTTATATTGTTTGAAATAAGAAAAATTAGGAGAGAAAGAAATGGGAGGAGAAGTTATTTTTTTTGTTTGAAAAGGAAAAAGTTAGAAGAGAAAGAAGTTGTAATAAGCAAAAATAACCAAAATGCCCTTATGTATGTATTATAGTGATAGTTAACATTTTCCAAAAGAATTTTCTTTCTAGAAAAATTTTAAAAAAATATCTAAAATGAAATATCTCTAGAATTCACTTAAACATTTATAAAATTAAGTATTTCAACAAAAAAATTCCTGCTCGAATTTGAAAATTTAGAAGAAAAATAACTATTAATTATAAGCCATGTTAATCAATGGATTTGTAATGTAGTCAAGTGTTTTTTTGTTCACACCTTACTATATGTTCTTGCATAACATAATTTCAATGAATATATAAACAAATAAGCCATTATAGATATAATAAATATCTAGACATCATATTAACATTTGGTATTTTATTTCAAATTAAGATAAACTGAGCAAACAACTAGACATGGAAAATAATCTTTGTCTGTTAAGTTTCATAAGGCATTTTTACTTTTATGGGAAAAAACCTTGGAAATTAAAAAAAAATCACCTAAGTCGAATGTCCTGCTTAATTAGGTCAATCTTGGGTCAGACCTGAGCTACACCTAACCCAACTAATAGATTGAAATGCGATAGGGAGCCAGCATTCTACGGAGTCTGTTGGTGACAATCGTCTACCATCTTCAATCCATGTTGTCTTCCATAGATCGCTGGCCATCTACATGTTCCCAGTTGTTACAGAGACAAACCTAGACATAGAAACCACAAAGACAATAGAGATCGGTCATACTCCTACTTTACCTAATATAATGATCTTTGAGGAATGGTGATAGTAACACTTCTTCGCTTCTATCTCAACATAAATGAAAAGGATTGGGAGAGTGGAAGAGCTTCTGGAAGCGATAGAGAAAGCAACAAATTAGTGGAGTAACACGAGCTAGGCAAAGGGAAGAAGGGCGGCAACAGTTACTAGGAGGATGTGATAAGAAAGAACTAAGGGCAGGTTCTAGAAAAGGGTAAAAAATTTGTCAATTTCTCCCCATTTCTTTCCACTTCTGGAGAGAAGTTTTATTTGTGGGACCTACATAACTTTTTGGCCCTAACTTCTTTCTCCTCCCATTTCATCACTGCATCCAAACAGGTGAAATGCAGAATTTTTCCCCTAACTTCTCTTCCCTTATTTCTTTCTCCCCCAACTTTTACAGTTTCCAAACAAATGCTAAGTGTTTATTAATTATGTTTGTAATTGAACTTTGTAGTATTGTTTCATATTAAGAGTTATGGTAGTAATATGAAATGTTGCTAAGTGTAAAGGTATTCTTATAGTTCTTGAATTTGATTATGAATATGTGAATTATTGTTTGGTTGTGTTTCTATAGGAAATTATGAATGATCACAAATATGGAAATAAATATAAATTAGAAGGAGTGTTATTTTAGAGGGATAAGGTTAGGAAAGGATTGTTACATTTGGAGAGATAAGGTGGGTTATTTATTTATTTGAATTATTATAAATTGGAGGGAGTGTTATTCTAAGGGAACAAGAGTAGGGAAGAACTATTATATTTGGAGGGACAAGATGAATTATTTATTTATTTGAATTATTATAAACCAAAGGAATTGTTATTCTAGAGGAACAAGGTTAAGGAGGATTTGATATTGTAAATAGAGGTATAAGGTGGATTAAATGTGTGTTACATTTTATTCTGTACTAATTATTATGAAATTCCACTACGATATGATGTTATTATATTGTGTACTTTAATAACATAACATGTTGTGAGTGATTGTCTATATTTTGGTTAAATAGGTTATTTATTTACTAAGTCTATGATTCATTATTATTATTTAAAATGTTTTTATAGATAAGTTTGCAAAAAACCCTACTCCACCAATAGTTTATAAAATGACAGGTTTTAGGATGATTGCTTTTAGCAACCATAGTTAGAAATAGAACATAAATAGGGATGCTTTGGGCTTTGGAGACAAAATGAGCTTATTTATGTATTAACTTTATTTTTAAATATTTTTTGAAATTATTTAAAGAAATTAATTTATAAATTAAATAACTTGTTAGATATTGTGTAATGACACCAAAATAAAGTTAGTTTAGTTTGCAAAAATTGAAAAATGAGTTCTAAGTCAATCATGATCGAATAGGTCATAACAAATGGTAATTAAAAATTTTTAACAATAATAAAAGATTTTAATAATTTTTAATAATATGATAACATATAAGTAGATGATAGTATAAAATTAATTTATACTATTAGTTGATAAAATTTAAACTCTTTATTTAATCTCTCTAATTTGATTCAATTTAAATCTATGATTTGGTCAAATTGCTTATGTATTCTCTAAGATATATATTTGAGGATTAAAATCATAGTACATTAGAATAGAATGAGATATAATAATCATTGATAAAAAAATTAAAAAATTATATTTATAATTAATTATTATTTATTTAATTTTAAAAATATAATTTCTAATAAAAATTATAGTTTTTCGCTCTAACTTTTAAACACATCTTACATTTTAGAGTCGGATTGACATGGGCATTGGCGAACCAAAGGAGAAATTGAAGACCTGAAGCCGTAATCTACAAACACAAAAGGACTATTTTGTAATTTTACCATGTACACTTCGATTGTTTTGAACGCGCATCTCTATTACTGATCTTTTTGTTTTGGAAAGTCCGAGAGAGCTTAGGCCGACGAAGAACTGCAAACCATTTGTGCCCAAAGGTGAGCCTTCTTCTCGATCACCCTATTTCCGTGATCCTTATTTTATAGCTTTAATCCTCGATTCCTCATTGGATCATATCAATTTGCCTCGATTGAGTTTGAATCCAAGTTGCGATTATTCTTTGAACTGAGCTTCTTCGTGTTTGCTAATGAATCTGCTGGTTCTATTGGAAGATGAATCCAGAAACTTTCTTGGTTGATTATCGAGGAATTCATTTTGGTGTAATATTTCGGCTCTTTACCCTTTAGTGGGGTATTATTTATTTTACTTGCACATATTTGAACAATTTGTGAGAATACGAGAAAACCCTTGTTTTTGGAGCGAGAAGTCTCTGAATCTTATTTGGTCATCAACGAAGTCACTGTTATTATGAAATTGTAGTTTTGGGTTGAACAAAGGCAGCTCCAAGGCAGAGCAAATCGAAGGAATTCTTCTAGATGGGGAAGCCTTTATTTTACGAGATCTTGGAAAAACCAGCCACAAGTTGTATTATAGGAATATGTAGCGTGATATGGTTCTACATACAGAAGAAAAACATTGGGTATTCACACGTGGGTCTGAGTTACGAGACTGCTGTT
Organism: Sindora glabra; assembly: GCA_020226215.1. Lineage (NCBI taxonomy): Eukaryota > Viridiplantae > Streptophyta > Magnoliopsida > Fabales > Fabaceae > Sindora > Sindora glabra. Next base: position 73,985,411 of record CM035229.1, read on the forward strand.
GAAGGGCACTATTGGAGGATAATCACTTCTGCCTTTTCTCATATAAGTGTCATTCATCTTGTTTTCAATATGAGTGCACTTTGGAGTCTTGGTGTGGTAGAGCAACTGGGGCATTTGGGTCTTGGTGTTGAGTACTATTTACAGTACACTCTTGTCTTGGTTGTATTATCAGGATTACTGGTTTTGGGCACATACCACGTATTGATCCAAAGATTCAAGCTTGAGTATTTTCGCAGAGTGACCGCTGTTGGATATTCCTGTGTTGTTTTTGGGTGGATGACAATTCTTTCTGTGAAGCAGCCTTCTTCGAAGTTGGATCTATTTGGGTTTCTTTCTCTTCCCATCAGTTTTGCACCATTTGAGTCTCTTGTTTTCACTTCAATTATTGTTCCCCAAGCAAGTTTTCTTGGCCATTTATCAGGAATCATAGTTGGATATGCAATTGCCTGGGGCTTGATTCATGGGATGAACAATTACTGGGCACTGTCATTGTTAGGTTGGATTGCACTTGTCTTTGTTTTGAGCTTGAAGAAATCTGGGGCACTTGACCTTAACTTTCTTGAGATTGAATCTGTCACAGATCCTTCGTTACCATCTGTGAGGTTTCTAGCATCAGGAAATGGCAGAACATTGCAGACAAGCATGTTGCCAATGGGAAATGTTGAACTTGTCTAATTTCTGCTCAATATGTTAATGTGATATCAGATGTGCCTTGTATACTCAAGATTGCTTGCAATGTTATTTTAATTCTTCCATTTAAGAAATATGCTTGAAGCTTTCTTAATGTTCATTTACAGATTTTGCAAAGAATTAATGTTCTTACATGCAATATTTCAGTTTGTTGGAGTAATCCCGCTAATTGCGCATATGCAGCAACTGTTTTTGCTCTATGCTTTCCTTTCTTAAACAAACCACTCTCTGTCATGTTCTCTTTAAATTTCCTTGGATGATAAGGTCATGTAAAGATCTATTGGTACAATTTTAAAATTAATAATCAAAGTTTATAAAATCGGTTCTGCAATCGCACATTTCCTTTTCCTTGTTTGCTTCTTAGCTGATTCTTGTACCTTGGAAGTCACCACTTAGGTTAGTTCTCTGTATCTTCAAAGTGATTTTGCATTTCCTCTTTCTTGTCTGCTTCTCAGTTGATTCTCATACCTCGGAAACTGCCGGCGGTGAGCTGTCTGTATCTTCAAATTATAACCCGATCCTATAAGATATGCCATATCTTCACCCACCTGGAGCATTTTTATTTTCTCAAACCTATTAGAAAATTTTGAGATTAATGCCAGTGCTTTTTTTTCCTTTTTCTCCCTTAAAACCTGGCTAGGAGATTTTGAGATTAATTCTTGTATTAGCAATCGGATTAAGTTACGGAAAGCTATCAATTTTTGTGTTGATACTTGACAATCAACATTGCTACGAAGGCCAACAGGTCATAGAAATTGACTTGTTGAGATAGTAACTAAAAATGAGAAGGTTACTTTGTACTAAAGCCCCCTTAATTATGAACTATCATTCTGTTATGGTTGAACGACAAATCCTACCACGGTACTTGCCTCTAAGAGGGTCTATGTACAGCTAGCATTGTTCTTTCGAAGTCCTAATAACATAGATGTCATATCAGCGGGGTTATACAGCTTTAGCTTCATTTTAATTGTCCAATAAAACTGATTTGTTAACTTTAAGGCTATACAGATCACCGGTAATTAATGCCAGAAAAATATACATAATATCCGGCCATAAAATTCAAGGCCATTTGAACTATGTAGCCATAAAGATATCAGACGCTTGAACAAAATTCTTGGTCACAAGTGTCTACAAGAATAAGACAGAATAATCACCTATAAAATCTGCAAGTCACTGCATAGCAAACCCTGGAATACATTAATGACTAGAATAATTACAAAAGAAAAATATACATAATATCCAGCCAAAAAAATGAGGCAAATGTTGACCTTATGTTGCCATATAAAATAACCAAGAGGCAGGTAAAAAGGTCATCCCGTGGATGCTGTATTGTTGTAGATGCCACCATCAACAATGGCACTCCTTTCCTGTACCTCCAGTATATCTGCGTACAACACCATGGGACAGAAAATACAAAGATTAAAAATATATACCAAGATATTAGCAAAGGAAAATAAGAAATAGGAACATAACTGGTTTTGATTCCAAAATAAAAGGTAAATTTTCGATAAAAGATTTGCTGGAGTTTATGAAAATCTCCATAGTGATTAATTTCCAATTTCCAACCGAATAGAAAGATAAAAATGGGGGAAAAGATGGTTTATGAACTCAAATCTCCAAAGTATTTAATTATTATATTAAAAAAAAAAAAGAAAAATCAAACCTCCAAATACTTACCATTTATTGTGGTCTGTTGGACTGTCTTTGCAATTAACATGTCCTGAGCGAGGGGTAGAGCCATCTTCTTGAGAACCTGAATGAAGAATGTTGGAGAAGCCCTGTCCAATTGACTGTAACAATCTCATTGACAAAGATGATTGCAATCTATGAGTACCCGTTACAGATGGTGGCCCAATGGGAGTAGCTGAAGCAGGGTTTAGGTCAGAAAATCTGAAAGCGCCCAACAGTTTTTCTGGAAGCTCTGACTCAGCTTGGCTTTCTATAAGAAAAGCCAGGTCAACTGTCAGGGTTGAAATGTAACCAAATGCCAAATGAACTATTGCACTTGCAACCATGGAAGATCCAATATCAATGTCTACTTCGATAAAATTATCCGTCACACAGTATTTACAAGAAAGGGCACGCCCAATTATGCATATGGCTTGCTCCCCAACAGCCTTTTTCACAATCCAAGGACCTTTGACAATGTTGGCAATCATCTTGAGCCTTGAGTTTCTATATGCATCATCACCTTTCAAGAACCTGTCCATTAATGATCCCTCAGCAATAGGCTCTTTGTTTGTAAAATATGCAACAGCACTGTAGTTATCCTTTGTGGGGACTTGAAGATTGAAGGCCCACAAAAATGGCTTATCACTAGCTGAAAACTCATCATCAATGACCTTCCTGACACGACTGTTTGGATGGTTTAAGATCTCCACAATCTTCTCTGAGCTTTTAATCCAATCAAATCCAAGAGGCTCAAGCACACATTCACCAGCAGGAATTTTCACCCTAGTGGAAAAGTAGTCAGGACCTCTAACCATGAAAGCATCTCCGGGTGGGGAAGCCCAACCATTTGAACAGTTATCTGGATCAAGAAGTGGAATAGCTCCTCCAGATCTTACCCTCTCTATCCATCCAGCTTCCCTTGTATCACCCTTATTGTCCATAATGAGCACTGTTTCCTAGCAATCTATAATGAAAGCTTCTAGTAAATGAAAACAGCCATCAAAAGATGAACAAATCTAATCAAGCACATGTTACAAAGAAATAGCATACAAAATTATACCAAATGCAGATGAAGAGAAATCTAAAAATGAGATCAGAAAAAGAAATCAGAACAAAGTTTTATTGATAGAACTTTTGCATGGCTTAAAATTTACAGTACTAGATATGATTCTTGACCACAGCTTTTTCCACAAATTCTAGTTTATGTAGATAAAAACCATTTTTTGTTCCAAGAAGAGCCTATTTCCTATACATGAATATCACTCCGAATGGGGAATATATGATCACACTAATTCAGCTGTTCTCTACAGGATGGCATCGCACTCCCATTCAAGGCTTCAAGCTCTTACTATTTGCCAGTAAAAGGGCAATTCAAGCCGAAACAATGCTAGTTTAAATTGGTTAAAGTCATTCCCAAGAACAACTTGCTAGGAAAATTCGCTTTAGCAAGCATTTAAACTACTTCCGGTTGAGGTTTTGCGCATATTAGAAGTACAATCTCCTCTTTCCTTCCGCTGAAGCATCTATATTTAGACATTTCTCTCCTTCAGCCGAACCTCAAATTATAGAAGTAACGGTAATATAGATCAAACTATATTCCTTTCCCCAAAGGAAGAAGAACATAAACTAATGCAATTCAATAGTATAGTGCCATACACCGCACAAAAATGGGATAATCGGGTAATTCATCAATCCAAACCAACAGAGATAAATTTCAAAACTTCATTGATCATTCAGCTACAGTGAAATACCATTGCATAATCATACCGAGATATGTAAAGGAACAAGGCGAAAACGAGGAAAGGAGATGTAGCGCTAACCAGAAGATTTCTACGCAATGAGGAGGCTCTTTTGACAGTAATTGTAACGACGATGGAATCTGAAATTAGGGTTTTGCCATGCACTTTAGGTGAAGCTTCCCAGAGAGCCTACAGCAAAGGCTTCACTTTTCCTTTTTCTGTTCTTCTGCAATCTTCAATTATCGTCTTCGGAAATTACTCTGTCCGCTTGATGGACAACCCATCAAGCAGTTATAACCTGAAAGCAAGCAAGGTGCACACAGGCTGTTATGCGGTTTGATGTATTGCGGAGAAGTATATGTTTGATCGATCAAAGTGGTCGATTCTGGGAACATTCCAGCTTTTCTATACTCTTGTTTACCCCTTCGATTATGCGTAGTTTTCCAGCGGAAGCAAGTAATTCAATATAGGTTACGTTCCGATCCATTTTATTCAATTTTGAGATAGATACGTTTAATATTTATTTTTATTAATTTTTATAATCACTTCTAAATTTATTTATAAGGGATGTTATTTAATATTTAATTTTTGAATGATTTAAAGGGACAATTGTATTTATTTTGACTTGAAATTTTATGAAAACTCTAATTCAATACTATTTTTCTAATTTTTCCATTTAAGAAGTATTTTTATTTTTTTTGACGAAGTTATTTTGTTTAATGCATACCGAAATACATGGTCACCATCTTTCCATTTTAATCTTTATATCAGTATAATATAAAACTTAAATTCCTCGCAAAATTATAGAAAAAGATTTTATGTGAATGTAATATAAATTATCGTTTATTAAAACATTTAGAGATTAATTATAAATGTTAAATATAATTATCACAAATTTAAAGAATGTATTTTGCATTTCTTAAAATTTTTACGCACAATAAATAGATCCGAGTTATCGTACTTTGTAAGTTTCTTTTTAAAAAAAAAAAAAAATTAACATAGAGCTTTTAGTTTGAACATATAAGATTCAATAAAAAAAATATATTATATACTTTTGAAAATTTATTAAGTGTTAAATTATATTTTAAACCTTCTCTTTCATGATATGCCTAGAAGTGGTAAGCCATTCAAGAGGACAAGTAATAAGCGACTTAAGACTCTCGTTTAAGTTGAAATGATGAGATTAAAAAAATAAGTCTAGGGTAAGTTAGATTTCATTATATCAATAAAAATTAATTTTTCAATCTATGCAATGGATGGATATTTATTAACTTTTTAATATAAAAATAAAATAGTAAGTATCTAACAAAAATTTTTAAAAAATTTAAAATCTAATTTAATATATTTATTTCATAATTAGATATTAAAATTTATAAATAATAAATTTTTAAATGCAATATAAAATTTAAAATGTAATATGTAATTAAGTAATTCAATAAAATAATTAATTTATCTAAAATATTTTATAATAAAAACTTTTATATTATATTCATATTATTCAATGATATTAATGTTTGAATTATAATGAATAGTAATAGATAGAAAAAATATAGAAAAATGTAATAAAGTAAATAAAATGAATAAAAATAATGTGTGAATTGTAAAAAAATTTTATTTATTTTGAAAATTTGTACATAAAAATTGACATAAAGAAAATATTGATAAATTTGAATTTTATTTTATTAATATTTTAATAAAAATAAAACATTTAATTATATAATTTAATTATTATTTTGTAAATTAAAATTTTAAATTGTTTAAAATATTTTTAAAATAAAATTACACAAATCATATCGTATTTTATATGCACACATTATATAGTGATATGAGCATCTAAGTTATAGATAATAGAAAATAAACATGAAAAAAATTTAATGTAATAAATAAAAGCAATAAATATAATAAATGAGTTATAAAATAATATAAAAGTAAAGAATAGAATAAGTAAGTAAATTATTTAATTAAATTAAATACTAAACTTATTTAAAATAAAAATTATAAAAGAATAAAATATATCATATTTATTTTTACTTCTTAATGATATTAGTGTGTAAGCTACAAATAATAAGAATGATATTAAAAAAAAAAGAGGAGAAAAATATACAATTGAATGAATAAAAAGCAAATGATGTGGTTCCAATATTAAGTAATATAAGAGTTAAAGTTATAATATATAATTAAGTAAATTAATTACATCAAATCTTTAATATATTTAAAAAAATTATAATAAAAATAAAATATGGAGTTTAAAATTTTTTTATTGATAATGTGAAATATTTTGCATCAAGAGTGGATAAGATGAAAATACTTTAGTAAAAAAAATAGTAATTAAAATTTTTTAACAATAATAATAAAAATTTAATAATTTTTTATTAATATGATAATATATTAATAAGTGATAGTATAAATTTAATTTACATTAATAATGTATCAAATTTAAATCCTATTGTATGAGTCATAAATAGTATGATTGAACATGAAAAAAATGATAATAGGGAGTGAAACGGTACATGATTTCTAAAGTCTTAATAAAATCTCAATAAATTTTTATGTAAATTTTAACATATTTAAAATATTTTTATAATAAAAATAAAATATATCATATTATATTAATACTAATTAATAATATTAATACTTGGATCGTAAATAATAGAAGTGAAATATTGAAAATATATATATACAATAAAGTAGATAAAAAAAAAGTGAAGCAATGTGTGAGTCTGCCTCATTGGCAAAATTTCAATTAGTATATGCTTAAATTGAAATATGACAAATAAAAATAGATATTAAAAATATTAAAAATTTAAATAAAAATAAGTGACTTATTTAAATACAAATTTAAAATATTATGACTTATTTACCTAACTTATAATATTAACATATAATTTGTAAATAATAATGATCATAAAAAAATGAAAAATATGTAATTAAGAAAATAAAAATAAGCGAAGTAATGAGTGAATTGTAAAGAAATATAAAAGTTAAAATTATATTATGTAATTAATTGATTCAATTAAATTAAATCTTTAAATTCATCTAAAATATGTTTAAAAGATAAAATGCATCATGTTATACGTATATCTTTTTAGTAATATTAGCATTTTCATTATAAACAATAAGAGTAAATGTGAAAAAAAAATGAAAAACATATAATAGAACAATTAAAAAGAAAAAAAATACTAGATGTGCAGTAAAATAATATAAAAATAAAAATAAAAAATGAAATTTTGTACTTCGATTAAGTTAGCATTTATAACTTTTAAAAATATTTTTATAATAAAAATAAATAAAATTAAATTATATTTATATTATTCAATAATATTAACATCTAAGGCAAAATTAATAAAATTGAGCATGAAAAACATATAATAATATAGATAAAAAGAATTGCAATAGAATGTGAGTTTTAAAATTTTGAAACATCAATTAGTGTAATTTAAAATACAACACTTAAAAATTAACGTCAAGAAAATATTTAAAAAATTAAATAAATAAGTTTTTTCTTAATATGAAAATATTTTATAATAAAATAAAATATCTTATACTATATTATGTTTGTAATATTTAATAATATTGGTATCTAAATTATAATTAATAAAAATGAACATAAGAAAATATACAATAAAGTAAATAAAATATATATAATAAAATAAAATGCAATGAAGTAATAGTGTAAATGAAATAAAATGGAACTCTGCGTAAGAATTTGAAAATAATAAAAATAAAAATTGAAAAAAAGAAAAGAAAATAATTGGTTGCGCGGAAAATTAAAAAAATAAATAGAAGAATACAAAGTTGATGTGTATCTTTAGCAAGGAAGAAATAAATCCTTATTTAGTGGAAAAATAGTATATACTTCCTTATTTAGTAAATGCTTCATTTATTCTTTTTATTTGTCATATTTTAAAATAATTTTTTGCTCATTTTTATCTATTTCTTTAAAATTTCAATGAAATATTAAATATATTTTTTTAATTTTATCCTTTTATTTTGCTAAAAAATATTTCATTATTATTCTTGAAATGTTTTAATATATTTATTCTATCATATTTCTTTTTTATTTTTAATTGTTTTGAATTTTGTATATTATAAAGGTTTAAAGGATAGTTTTAGAAAGTTTATTAAAAATAAATAAATAAAACTATTTTTTAATATCTTTAAAATTAATTAATTGTGAAAAATAAATAAATAAAGGAAATAATAATAATTAATTACTTGAGACAAATTAAATGCCTAAAGATGTCAAATGAAGAAAGCCTGTGTGTCCAAAATGTAGGAGAAAAGGCTGTTCCTATTCTTTACCAACATAAACTATTGAAAAAAAAATTGAAGCCCAACAAATTGGCTCATTATAGCAGCACAATTGCAAGCTATATTGCAACACCCTAATAGACTGACTTGTCAAGGGGAACAAATAATAAAAAATGGAGAAACAAAAGGTCATAGATAAATATACATCGATTGAATTAGATTGGATTGGATGTCAATAAAATATCCTTAATACTTAAGAAATTTATAATTACACTATTAATTGTTAAAAAAATAGAAAGCATCTCTTAAATAATGAAATAACTACAAGTATATACAAGATAAAATTTGAAACCCTTTTTTAATGGATCATTCGAAGTTAATTTATTTATTATAAAAGATCTAAAAACAAAAACTCACAAAATATAATATTTATATAGATTTAAGTATTCAAATGAGGTCCAGTCATAACTGATCATAAATTTGAACCTAACAAAATACTTTATATTATCGTGCATTAATTAATTTAAATTTACAAATTATCATTAATTATGTTATTTCATGGAATAATTATAACATAAAAAGTTAACATAAGATTAGTGGATAATTCATGAAGTTAAGGCAAGTGGTTTATAAAAATGTCAATTTCACTTACATTCAACGAGTGTTCTCAATTCTATTCATTCTCATATAGATATAAGATTTTAAAAATAAACATAGGTATAGAGAAAAGGATCTTTGTAAAGATCTCATCGGATGCGAGCACAGATATTAAGATTATACTTTCTAACCCTCTCCATAATATATATATATATATATATATATATATATATATATATATATATATATATATATATATATATATTTAATAACAAGAAAAATTAAAATTACATATATAATTACTTAATTTAAATAGAATTTTTTAAAAATAAAATTTGACAAAAATTACATATTATTTTTTATTTCATTAGTATTATTAGCATTTTTGGATAACTACTCTTATATTAAAAAAATAATATGACATACATAAATAGGATAAATATAATAAGAAATATATATAAATTATAATAAATAGAATAAAAATAATTAAGTAACTTTAATTTTTATAAGGAATTATATTACGATATAAATAACTATATTATTTAAATAAAATAAAAAATGGGATAGATACAAGAATTCAACCGGAGGAAGAATGGATATCAAAAGGTCAACTTGTACAAATATGATAACGAGGCAAAGTCGAATATTTATGAATGACAGTGAGTACAAAGATCTTAGTAGCGTAGCAATATCTTTTACGTGATTTCAAGGGGGAGGTTCGGATGAGTGAGGTAGGAAATAAGAAAAGCCAAAGAGGTAAGATATTTTGTATGTTTATTATAATAAGTTAATTTATAATTTAATAATTTAATTAATAAATTAATTTTTAAAGATATTTAATGTATTAAAAATTAGTAAATTATAAATTTTTATTTGATAAATTTCTTAAAGTAAATTATAATTTATAAATTAATAATTTTTTAATTTTTTTAAATTTAGCTTTCTTTTTTTAATTAAATGATATCCTATATTCTAATTATACGAATAAATATTTGATATATCCTTGTTAATTTAATATAAAAATAAAAAATAAATAAATATAATATTTTAAAATATAATTATTTAAATTTTAAATGATTATATTATTAGTTGAATAATAAATAAATAAATAATATATAATGTTATAAATATAATCAATTAAATTTTAGATAATTATATTTTTATGTTGAATATTTTGATTACATTAGCAAAACTTAGTCTCAAAATAAATGAATTAATTTAATTGATACATTTATTTATATTAATGTATTTTTTATATTATATTAGTTTATATATTTCAGTTAATTTAACTATTACTTTTGTCAAAAAAATTTAATATAATCACTATTAGTTATCAATTATAAATTTTTAATTATTAATTAATTTATTAATTATTGACTAAATTATTAACTATCAATTACTTTATGATTAATTGCATCAAACAAAGTCAAAATAGAGTGCTAGATTGCATGATGGTTTCCTTTATAATTTCATTCCTATTTTCTGAATGGCCATAAACCAATCGCTGACTGTTCGTGTAAATATCCAAGCTGAGGTATATTCTTAATTGTATATCAATATTTTACATTATGAATTTTTATGTTTTTGGCTTGGCTAAATTCTTTGGCCTTATATACAAAATTAAATATTATTATAATTATCCAATTCATTGACCATGAAAAACTTAAGCATTATATTGTACTTAAACAACCTTACATATTTGTTAATTAAGGATCATAGTATAAGAATGTTACATTAGTTTTCTGTCAAAAGATAACAGCTGCCGATGTTCTCTCAGATTTTTCCAGCGAATTCGCAGTAGGTTCCATCACTCTTCCCTTCTCTTCTTGCGATTGTCTTGGTGGTCGTGTGGTTTTAGTCTATCAGATAAGTTTAAATTTCTCTACCGAATTTGCATTGATTTCAGTTCAATTTGTGGGCATTTTTTAAGGACTTCTTGGATTTTCAGAAGTTAAAGATACTGAAATTGGCAGACCCAAGTGGTATTTTCATAAATCAAACTTTTGAACTCTGGATGGATCCCTTGTTGTTCATACGAGATGGGTTTGTTTCCTGCTCAGTTTTAATTGATTTAAAGTTGCAGTTGTTATTTTTTGCTAAGTGAAAAATGTGAAGAACTTAATCACTTTTTCACTGAAGCCGAACAGTGTCCAGAAACAAGACTGAGAATTTCATCATAATTAACATAAAGTTGCAATTAAACCAGCAATTACTTCCATTCCTTCCCATAGGGTGGGGAGCAGAAGTGCAAAACACAGCTACAAATTACAATGCATTCAATACTGAATTATGAGCAAGCATATAGTGCTGAAGTTTCTGCTCTGACCCTGAGACATTGCTGAATGTCATCCAGGAACACACTAAGAACTTCATAGACATGACTTCGATGGAGCTCATAGATCTTCATCCTTTATTCTTGTAAAACAACATGAAAGAAGGAATTCAAACTTCAAAGCCTGGGGCTGGGAAAGCTCAAGTCCAAGTCAAAAAGCAAGCTGAGAATGTGGTTGATTGCATTTGTCTAGAATTGCAGGATGGTTTCCTTCAGAACAAAGCCAAAGGAGAGTAAGTTGGTTATTGCTTAGAAAAACCATTTACATACTTATGCACAAGTACGTACGTGGACACACATTGAAATTAACCCACAAGGTCTAACATAAACAGAAATAAGCAAAAGCAGTACTTACATAAAGAAACTGGAATAATCTCAGCATGCAATGCGGTAGTTCTAAGGAGATTCATCATAGAAGACTTTACTACGGATGTGTTGTATTTTATGCCAATCCTCGCTGCTGCTATCCTTGATTCTGTTGTTAAATTGCTTTGGCATGTTTGTTAATTTCAACTCAAACAGAGTCGGGACATACTGCAAACCAACAGGAAGCATCTTCAGGCATCCACACGATCTGATTTCCAGTTGTCTGAGGCTGGGGAGGGCTTCTTGCTCTATATCCCATTCCTCTAGCTGCTCCAACTTCCAGATCCTAAGTATTCGTAGCTGAGGGAAGCTTCCAGACTTGCAAAGCATGTTTTTTCCCATGTAAGATTCTGAATGCAAATGCAGGGACTGAAGATTCGGAAGATCGTTCAAAATGTGCATGAGGTCTTCCACCAGCCCTGAATGTGACAAGGTGAGCTCCACAAGGCTTGGGGGGAATAGGGAACCAGTAGACCAATCGTGGTTTAACTTCCCCAGCAAATACATTTCAGTAAGATGTTTATGACCTGACAAAGACTTCAGGTGCAAATTCCAAGGTCGACCTTGTTCATCTCTTGATTTCAGTCTTAGGGATTGAAGATCTTTCAGTCTGTGAAGCCAGTCAGCTATTGCCACAAGTTGTGATTCCATTGCCTGCTGTTGAGATGACATCGGCTGGCATGCTAATCCCAATTTTTTGAGATTGACCAACTTGTCGAGGCCTCCTTTCACTGGGCACTCTTCGTCTACAAATAAACCCCATAAAGTTTGGAGGTCAGTTAGATAGCCCGAGCCACTCTGTCGTTGAGAAGGAAATCTGCTGCGATAAGTCTCACTCAAGTACAAGTGTCTCAGTTCCATCTCCCAGATTGAGGAAGGGAGAGTACTGATGTAAGTATGTTTCAAATCTAGTGTTTGGAGTCTCAGCAACTTGCCTATAGATGATGGAAGTGACTCTAAGTAAGTCCATCTCAAGCCAAGATAGTTCATTCGACGAAGTTTACCTATCTCTTTGGGCAACTTAGGCTTGTATACATGCTCAAGATCAAGCACCCGCAGAAGAAGAAAGCACTTGACAGAAATGCATCGCTTGAGAAAGTTGCCTACCTCTTCTCCAGGTTTACTTCCTTCCCTAGCAATATCAAAGGACAGAAATGAGAGGACATCCTTGTAGCAGTTTTTCAATGTAGCTGTAGCAATTCTATCGACACCATGGATATGATTGTATGATGCGTCGTTTGTTTCGAATCTATCTGCCAGACGGCGCCTTGAAGCAGTGGAAATTGAGTCACCAGATCTTCCCGACAAGATTTTTCTTAAAGCATCAGGGAGGCGGCATGTTTTCACCTTCCCGTTGTCTTTTCTCTTAGTCACTTGAACGATGTTCCTAGCTATCAACTGTGTTAAGTACCTTTCAGCAACACGTTCAGGGGACTCTTCATTCTGATCCTTGTGACGCACCATGCCCTCTGCAACCCACAGGACTATCAATCTTCTGGCGGGAATCTTAAAGTTGGCCTGGAACAGTGAAAAATAAAAAAGACATCTCTTCAAGTGCACATTATGTCCCTCGTAGATCATGTCAAGTGTTTCCAACCAAGGAGTCTGATCTTGTTGGAGTTGCTCTAGTACTGTTGACCACTCTTCTTTGTTGACATCTGATAATGAATTCGCCGTTTTTATAATTTCTGATGGCAGCCCCCCACATTGTATCACAATTTTTTCTAGTATCTTTTCTTCATCATCGGTTATGCTTACCTTCAGGAACTTTTTGAACAGTGCCCAACTATTTTCATCATCCAGTAATTGTAGTGGGTGAGGATAGCATGTTGGGCCAGCAATATGTGAAGCCGCATTTAAATGGCGACTAGTAAGAAGTACTCTACTACCCGTCGATTTGTCAGGAATGGCCGCCAAGATATCCCAGATTTGGGAAGTTTGAACATCATCAACTCCTATGAGATACCTTTCATTTGCCAAAAGATTTCCAAGTATGCGAATCAAATCTTCTTGTGAAGTCCATCCTTGAACTTCTGGTATCTGATTCGCTATATCTTGATTATCTTCTAGCAGCACTTGAAAGTCATTATTTGGAGGCATAGAAACCCAAACCCGATAACGGAAATGAGCTTTAACTGCAACATCATTGAAGATCAGTCTAGCTAGAGTTGTTTTGCCTATGCCTTTGATTCCAGCAATTGAAGTAACGCAAAGACGCGCCTCCTTTGTGGCTGAGAGTAACTGTTCCCTCAAAACTTCTACATCATCGTCAAGACCGATGATATCGGATTCCTTAACAGCAAGTGATGGGTGCCTCCTTGGAACTGTAGAGAATGACTCAGCCCCGCTTTGCTGCTCCAAGCCATTTGGCTTTTTTCCTCTCAAGGCCCCTTTAATCTTCTTCATAATCCGCTTTATCTTCTTAGTCCGAGTAAAGCAGTTAGGAATGTTGAGAATGAAGGATTGAGCCTCAAGCTTAATCTTTCTCATTTCCTCCACCCATGCTGTGGCTTTTCCATCTAGATTTCCCATGTTTTCTACGTCCCTAATCATTGCATCCATTAGCTGTATATGATCTCGGAGTGATTCAACTTTTGCTTCGAACCCTTTGACTGGCCGGTACTTATTTGCAGCTTGCAAGGCGGCAGGTGGTGTTTCCTCCCTGTTTACAGCAGTGTGCAGTGGGACAGGGATTGGAACTCTTCTTCCTACAATGGTTGTGATGCTGTAATCTTTCTTTCTTCCTGAGATGTCGCCAATCCTATGCAACATGCGATTTATATCTCTTGCAAGTTTAAGCCGAGGGAACACATTTAGAGCACATCCCCTGAAAAGTCCCCTTTCTCTAGCTCTTCGGCTCTTGTCTGCAAGATGCTTGGCTTCTCGAGCCAGGACCCTCACTTGCTCTATCCATATCTTCTGTCTTTCATTCAAGTTTTGCGCACCCTCAACATCTTCGAATAACGCATTCATCAGAACTAAATTACTCTCAATCATCTTCAAATTCTTATCCGCTGATCGCCACAAGGTCGCGACTTGTACACCAACTACCAGCGCAACAGGACAAAGAGGAATGAAACTTGGCCATGTACAAGCAGGACAAAGATAATATGAAGCGAGAATGTAAAACGGCAACGGCAACAAAACGAACCACAAAGCGACTAATAAGACCCTAAGGAGTATCCTTCTCTTGAGTGTTTTGCGTGGAACCAATGGTCTTGTTCCCCCCCATCCATCTGCAAAGTCCCCAATTCCATAAGCCCACCGCCTATGGCATACCCCTTGCATCTGAGTTTTAATACGCTTCATCTTCTTCTTGAATTTCACCGTCCTCCACCATGTTTGTGTTTGATTGTAGTCTTGAACCGCCTCTTGGGTCAAACGACATACATGCTTCACTTGCTCCTCCAATATCTTTTGCCTTTCGCTGGATTCTGCTGGTGTCTCTAAATTTGTTAGGACACTGTGCATGGTGATAAATTCATGTCTTACTTGTCGCACCAACTTTTTCATGTTACAACAGGTAAGAAGATTTCCACCCAGAAAGCCATCAAGTTTCTTTATAGAAAGGGCTACTGTTTCGGAAGCGGTGTTTTCCACATCAACTGGGTTTATTCTCACATAATCCTCTCCCCTGTGAATCATATCTTCCAACTTCTTCCTGATATGCTTAAGCTTCCTGTCAACCTTAAATTGCTCTTTCCAAAAGAAAATGCTTCCATGCTTCCTTCTTTTGACTGATTTTATCGTGAATGTATCTATAACATGCTCTGCTTCAAGAGCAAGATCCTTGGCTTTTGTTGCCCACTCGTTGATGTCTTGTTTATCTTGTTCTTTCTCTTCCTCGCGTTCAACTTGTCTTACGAATGCATAAATTTGTCCCAATTCTCCATCAATTGATTCAATCTGGCTCTCTACTTTGCCCTTCAGTGCAGATTTTTCAATCAGGAACGAAGCTATTCTTTCTCCTGCTGTAGCTATGAAAGGACCAGATAGAGCTATAAGTATACTTTCCATGCTGCCAACTGAGTTGGTAATGGGAAGCTGTGTGGAGTTAGATTGCTAAATTCGGACGTTCAGAATTCATAAGCACACGATTGTAGTGCAAACAGCAGCAGGACTAATGACCCCCCCCCCCCTTCCCCTATTTAAAAAAAAAAAATATTATGGTTCCTTTGACAAATAGCTGATAAATTATTGAATTAACTGTGATTATAAGGAGATATAAAAAGGTATATTAATAAAAATAAGTATATAATTAAAATAATTTATATTTATTTAAAAATTAAATTATATTAATATAATTAAGAAGTTTAAAATAAAAATATAATATTTAATATTTAATTAATTATATTTTATAAATTTATATATTTATTAAATATTTTTATTTTATTATTAATTATATTTTATAATATTATTTATTTTCATATTTTTATATATTTATAATTTATAATTAGGATATAATTATATTAAAATTAAATTAATTATATTTTATAAAAAATTATATTTATATTACAAAAGGTAAAATTTGTAAATTAATAAAAAGAATGAGAATAGAGTTTAAAAGAATTTTAAAAAATAATAATTTATGAATTATAAACTATTCTAAATAATTTATTAAATTAAAATTTATTTATTTTTCAATAAGTTAGTATGAAAAATACTTATAAATTCTAGCTTATAACTTATTAACCAAATCAACTTATTTGTTACATAAAATCAAGCCTATAGCTATTAATTGAATTTTAAATTTTTTATATTTAATGAATCCAATTTTATAAATTTATTTTATTATCATATATTTAATATTTAATAATAATTATTCATTTGTATTTAATATTCAATATCAATTTTGATATATATGATATTGCTGATTTTAAAATAAAAAAATTATATACCAAAAATAAAATTTAAAATGAAAATCTAAATTTATTCATTTGTTCGACTATAGATATTGACTGATGAATCTTGATTTATATTTAATATTTAATTTTGAATCTATTTTTGAAACATATAGGATTATTGTTTTAGAATCAATCCACATTTAGGGGTGATTTTTGAATTACTAGAAGAGCTATCCTTATAAATTATGGTGTTGTTGAGCACTACCTGTGAGAAGTGACCATAACAATAGACTTGCTTTTGGATAGTTGGAAGACTTCGCTGTCACCGGAGATGGACGAGATTGAGTGAATGGCCAAATAAACTGGAAAAGGTCTAATTGTAAGTATCCGAGGAGTTTCCCTCAAAAAATTAGGGACCAACACCATGATATGAAATTAAGTTCTTACAAACATGAAGAGTGACTTGTTGAAAAGTGACGCCAATTATATTATCAGATGTTTGGTAAAAATCGAAAACTCACCTCCCATTCTTTGCACAGAATCACGTGCTTATGTGAAAGTGAGTGAAGGAAACTTTATCATTTGCCCAACAAAAATTGTACAAACAATAAAGATTGCGGGAAATATTACATTTTTTTTATTGGGAAATATTACTTGAGAAGATTTAAAACTAATTTTTCTATTTGGAAAATCTTAAATTTACCGATCCAAATTATCATGGAAAAAAGGAAAAGTAAGGAAAATTTTGCTTCCGAAGAAACTTGTATAGTGGAAGACTTGGAAAGTGAAAGTCACAACCATGTTCATTTGTGCAACCTCTAAAAGGTCAAGTGAAAGAAAAAATAAATAAATAAACAATTGTCCAGTGGAAGACTTCGAAGGCCTGTTGGTGGAAGACTTGGAAAGTGAAAGTCACGACCATATTGATTTGTGTGCAACCTCTAAAAGGTGAAGTGAAAGAAAAAATAAATAAATAAAGAATTGTCTAGTGGAAGACTTGGAACGCCCGTTAGTGGAAGACTTGGAAATTGGAATTGGTTTTAGGAATTAGGATTTCTATACTTGCTTGGTGCCTTCCACGGTGTCTTTAAAAAAATTCTAGATTTAGAATTTTGGATAAATTATAATTTTTAATTTGGTCATATGATAATTGTTATAATTAAAAATTATATTTTAAATTATAAATAATGTGAATAATATTACAAAAATTACCTTGGCCTTAGATAAATAGAAAAATGTAGACTAACAAATATTTTAATATTTTTTTCATTAAAAACTCTGACGCTAATTCTCTTTTCTCTCTTGTCTTTTTCTTCTTCTTCAGTCTCACTTGACATAAGTTACAAGTAAGGGAAAGAAAGAAAGTTGGCTTCTTTGATAGATTTAGTCTAGCCCAAATCTTTTTTTTATTTTATACGAAATCTCTTACATATCTTATTAGAGAGTCAAACCTAAATAAGAACGACCATTCACTTGAACTCTTAACTCTTGCTCACTAAACCACTTAGCTGCCGGGATTTCTTCTTACAAGCCAAAAGAGAGCATTTACCAACTTTCTTACAAAATCTCAAATCGATTTTCTTTGTGTTAAGAATACAACATTCATTTGTTTCAAATGTGATTTACATCACCCCCACACTTACATAGCTAGGTTTCAAGAAGCTTCTATCAATCTTCGGAATAAGGGAAGAAGGGGGGAAGGAATTCGATTCTTTTCGACCTTTTCCAACCTAAGTAAAATTTTAAGGGAGTGAGCGCTAGCGAGAAAGAAGTTAAATTAGTTATTCATTTTATAAGACTTAAAACTTCTATGATTTATAAATAACAATATTTGTGCAGCTAATTGTTGATATTAAGAAGTTCTTATTGTTAAAGAGTTCTCCATCTCTTTCACCGAAATCCAAACATAGAACTCCATTAACAGTATCCACTACTTCTCTCTCTATGAGACTAGCTAATTCAATTGAATCCACTTGAGAACTCTATTTAAGCCAAAAAGATTAGGTGGCAGTTGGAGGAACTACAACAATTCATTGAACGAAATCAGGCTAACTTTGGAAATTCGTTGTCATCTTGAGAAATCCTTCTAGCATTATGTGATTGTTGTCATCTCTAAGGTACAGAGACTTGAAATTCTAGATGGGAAAACAATCGACATTAGCTAAAATAGCTACATCATTATTTTTGTTATTGTTATTACTAGCCAAAAATTTATTGATGGCGAAAGAGGGGGTTTTGGGATGCTTGTAATGCAGGAAGAAGCCAATTTTCCAAATAGTAAATGGAAGAAGTTAGTGCTTGTTGCTTGATTAACAATGGTGCAGCTAGTCCATCCTTATTTTGGATTGGATCAAAAATTTTAATTAATTCTTGTATCTTTTTATAAATTTTTCTAACTAAAAAGAGTAAACTTTTGATTAGAGGTTGTGATTATAAAAAAAACATTCAACACCTCTGATTGTGCTATATCACCCCTGGACTACTAATTGTGCTACGTCACTCTAGGTATTAATCCTTCCAAAAGATATAGAATTTCCCTACTTGCTTTAGAAAATAACAATTGAAAGGAGAGCCCTAGTTGACAACTACATCCCCTGACAGGAATGGAATCCAGGACTATATTGTTTTTACTAACATATAAATAATAAAGATATATAAGCGTTATTATTTATTTTGTAAAATATTACTTTAAATAAAAAGCAATAAAGATAATATTTTACATAATTAAAAAATATTATGGCTAATTTATCCTACAAATAGTGCTAGGACATATTTAATTTATTAATAATTAAATTTAATAATATATTAAAATATTAATATATCAGTGCTACTTCATCAATTTTTTCTTATATCAAATATGTGTTACATGAATAAATTCAAAAGAAATTAACATATTCCTTCGTATGTAATTGGTGGATTGTGAAAAAAAAAAACGTGCATTAAAAAAAAAGGGAAATGACTATGAAGAAAATTACAGTCCTAGGGTCGTCAGGATTACACTAATTAATCAAATGATATATGGGATTAACGTGCATCATATGTGAAGCCAAAAGTGTGGCTTTTTCTGTCTAAAATTATTGTAACAATCACTCACTGATATGAATCATGATACATTGCTCCAGTTGGACTCGGTCAATGGATTTGCTCTTCCATCTTTTCGACGTCGCCACCAGACCCTACTTCCAGCAGCCTCCATCCGCAAAAAATTCCAGGGATACTCCCCTCACTTTTTGTGAGATTCAATTTATTTAGTCAATTTTTATTCTTAAAGATATACATTAATATTTCTTACTCCGGTGAAATAAAAAAGGATATATACTTTATCCCTATATATATTATAAATCTATTTTCAGTCTACTCATTTATGTTTTAAAACATTAAATAGAGATAA
The DNA here is from genome assembly GCA_020226215.1 of Sindora glabra. NCBI lineage: Eukaryota > Viridiplantae > Streptophyta > Magnoliopsida > Fabales > Fabaceae > Sindora > Sindora glabra. The sequence goes on from CM035229.1 coordinate 74,005,292, forward strand.
CTTATTATTTGTATTTTTAATATTTTTCTACATTTGTGTTATGATTTTATTTAAATATAATAAAAATTATTTTATGCAAATCACATATCCCTTCCTTAATTCTAATTCAACATGATTTCAACTTAATTTATTTGTAATTTCATCAATGATCTCTAATTTATTCTTTTGAAATTAAAGTGATGGAATTTGAAATTGAAGAAGAAATTAAAAAATTCATAATATAAATTAGATTTTTAAAATTTTATTTATTATCGATTAAGTTAAAGTACCATTTGCCCAATAAAAATTGTACAAACAAGAAAGATCGCAGGAAATATTACATTTTTTATTGGGAAATATTACTTGACAAGATTTAAAACTATTTTTTTGGAAAATCTTAGATTTATTAATCCAAATTATTATGGAGAAAAAGAAAAGCAAGAAAAATTTTGCTCCATAAGAAACTTGTACAGTGGAAGACTTGGAAAGTGCAAGTCACGTTGATTTGTGTGCAACCTCCAGAAGGTGAAGTGAAAGAAAAAATAAATAAAGAATTGTCGAGTGGAAGACTCGGAATACCTGTTAGTGGAAGACTCGAAATTGGTTTTGGGATTTAGGATTTTTTCACGTGCTTTTTAGAAAAGTTGCCAGACTTTAATGTACTGCAAAAATTGCACTCTAAAACACATGACAACTGACAGGAGAGCACTGATTGATAGCTACATCCCCTGACGGGAATGGAATCCAAGGCTATGTTGTTTTAATATATGACAAATGAAAGAAATTCTTACCGATAGAATTGAATTAAAAAAATTAATAGGATTTACCGTAATATAAATGATTTGGCCATGTCTTATGTAAATTAACTTTTGGGGTCGGTCCTCGGATGAAGTCAGCAAGTCTTGCTAGTGCCATCAGATGGATCTCACCCTTTTTTCCTTACAAAACAAAAAGGAGGATTCTATGTTACCCACGGAGGTTTCAAACTCATAGATATATGGTTAAAGTGGAATCATTGGATGAGTTGATCAAGTTAATGGTTTCACTCATCCAATGACTCCACTTTAGCCACATACCCATGAATTTGGAACCCCCATGGGTAACATAGAAAACACCAACAAAAAGCATAACTTGAACCCTTTCTCTTTTGTTTTTGTTTGTTTATTTTTATTACACTTTTCGTAGAATGATTAAATGAAGTGAAAAAAAAATTATAGTACATCAATTACACTAATATATTATCAAAATAGAAGATTTAAATTTTTTAATTTACGTAATACTTAAAATTGTTAGAACAAGTTGACCTGATCTTATCAAATTAATCCAATAGATAAGAGATATATATTGGGCTAATATCAAATTAAGCTACTTTTTAATTAACTTGGATTAGGTTAGATTGTTACAGTGTCAATTCCAATCCCAATCTCAAATTAATTTTTATTAAGTAGTTTGGTAAATTTTACAATCTATTATATTTTTTATTATTATTATCGCTTATTTATTTATAATTAATTTTATATTATTATTTAATTAAAATTAATTATTATTAAAAAATTTATTATTAATGAATATAAATAAAATAATAAAAAATAAATCAAAACATAATATTTTTTAATATAAAAAATTCTAATTAGAAGAGTAACTAAAAATGATGGGACTTAGACTAAAACAATTTAGTATTAATTAAAATAAATATAAATATTTTATTAACTAAATTGATAATATATAAAAATATATTACTATTTTATTGTACTAATAATTTATTATTATAATTAATATATTTATTTAATTATAATAATTATTTCATGTATTTTTAGTTATAATAATTACTATGTATAATTACTTTTTTATTAATTTTTAAGTTTTATGATGATAAATTGAATTTTTCATATAATTTTTATTAATTTTTAAATTTAATGTAATGATTTATTTTAATAACTTTGTGTAATATATATTAATAATATTAAATATATAAACTCATTAATTTTAATATTAAATATTTCTAATTTTAATACAATTATTTGTTTTGATTAACTTATATAATATATATTGATAATATTAAATATATAAATTTATTAATTTTAATATAAAAATTATTTAATATTATTCATACATATAATTTTAATATTATATATATTAAAGTATAATATTGATATACTAAAATTATTATTTATATATATAAATATATAATAAAATAATTATTTATTATTTATTATTATTATCAGGTTAATAGGCTAACTTAATAATTTGATTAGTTAATACTTACCGATGCTAATATTTTATCAAGTCGAGTTAACTAATCTCAATCCCTTATTAGATTGGGTCACTATTATCATTTTTTATACTAATTTCAATCTTAAATTAGCAAAATTATATTATTCACGGGTCAATTTGTTATACTCAATACATTTTAACATACTGCACAAATTAATAAATTCCGATCCTTAGAATTAACAGTGTAAGGGATGATTGGTGCACCATACAAGCCCCAGTAAATTGATATTGTCTTGGCCTTACTTATTGATAAATGGAAGCCTAATTGTGTGGGGTGTTTAACTGGTGAACCTTAATTTCAAAGTTATACAAATACTCATCAAAATAGCTTAAAGCTCAGACATCAAAATTGAACTAACACCCTCATTCTTCAATAAACCCAACGATCGAGCACCAGAACCATCTTGGATAACTCCTCCACGTACATATACAACTTGTGAATCCCTACCCTAACAAGAACCATCTCCATTAACCTTCACCCATTCTTTTTTTAGAAATTTTCAACCAACTAAAACCTCCTTGTAATGAGAATGCAACAAAGTCTATCTATCCAAAACAGAACTAGCCCTACAAAATTTATCTACCCTTCTGTAGATATTAAATACTAGATCCCTTGACTCATTTCTTCCATTTCCAGACACCATTCTATTGCATTTTAACCTAATGGATTAGCATGCCTTACCAAAAATTAAGCTTCAATTCATATCAAACTCTTCACCCCCTTTAATGTTCAAGTTATAGCTCATCCATTGCTTAAGTGGCAATAAGAAAAATTCCTTCTAGAACTAAGTTTTACCAATCTTACCTAAATATAATTTATTTATTCATAATTTCTAATTGTACACAGTACAGTCTCTTCTAGATCATAGCAAGTATAGGACCCCTCAGTAGCCCACCCTCTGTGCCCACTCCCTACTTAACCATTGCTCTCTACTCGAGTGGCAATAAGAAAATCATCAATGGTTTCCAGTTACTTTTTACTCTCTATAAAATAAAATAAAGAAAGCCATAGTGCAAAATAAATTACACTAGCCCAAGTTCAACAATCTTGGTGAAGAAAAATAAACCAAAGAATGAAAATAGTACTTCAAAATGGATAATAGAAACAAGACTTGTATGACTGAATTACTTGTATATTTTTTACTTGCTTCAAATAAAGAATTACATTAGTATTTACAGGATTCCAAAGGAAAAATATTCATCCCCTTAATTAACTCCTAATACATGAACTATACCAAAAGCTATGAATATTAAAGTTAATACATGAAAACAGGAAATCCCATACATGCACTACATAATAAACTAGGAACCACACATTAAACTAAAAACATAGGACAAATAATACATGGATTATTATGTAATCAAGCTTCTTGAAAAATAAGATAATTAAATTACTCTTGAGAAATGAAGAAACACTAGAAAATTATTTTAATTTTAACACTCCTTTTTAAAGTGATTTTTTAGAAATAATCTCAAGTTGAGAATGGAGCATCTTAAAAGATCTTTTGGAAAATGACTTGGTAAATATGTCAACAACATTATCTTAACTCTTCACTTCCAACACGCTGATAATTCCTTCTAAAACATTTTCTCTAATAAAATAATGTTCCACTTCAATGTGTTTTGTCCTTGCATGACATACTGGATTGGTGGCAAGTTTGATAGCACCTTAATAATCTTCATAAAGGCTTGTTGGACCATGAATATAAGTATGGAGATCCTCAATGAGTCTTCGAAGCTAAGCACATTCTTAAGCTGCAAGTGTAGAAGCCTTATATTCTACCTCTATAGTTGATAAAGAAACTAAATCTTGCGTTTTACTACACTATGAGATTCTAGTACTACCACATAAGAAAATATAACTAGATATAGATTTTTTATTATCCAAATCTCCAGCAAAATCAACATCAGTAAAACCGAGTAGAGAAAAATTTATATTTTTCTTATGGAACAATCCCAAGTCAAGGATGGTATTAACATATTTCAAAATCTTCTTTGCTACCTTAAAGTATGGCTTTCATGGTACTTGCATAAACTTACTAACAAGACTAACATAAAAGGTAATGTCTAATCTAGTTATAGTCAAATAAATTAAACTTCCAACAAAAACATGATAAGGTTAAGAATTGGGCAAAAGAGAGCCTTCATCATGCCTTAATTTGATATTAACATCCAATGAAGTATGATGCTTTTTGCCTTTTTTTTAAGCTAAACTTAGCAATAAGCTTCTTAGAATAGCTTCTTTTAGATACAAAAATTCCAACTTCCAATCTTTCAACTTCTAAGCCAAAAAAATGGTTCAACTCTCCCAATTTTTTCATATCAAAATGAATAGAAAGTTCATCTTGAAGTTTTGCAATTTCTCTCTCATTATTGCCCACAATGATCATGTTATCAACATATAAAAGAACTATAACATGTAAACTAGATTACTTTTTCATAAACAAATTATGATCACAATTAGAAGCAAGATAACCGTAAAATTATAAGTACTGAGCAATTTTTCCATACTATGCTTTTGGAGCTTGCTTTAACCCATAAAGAGCCTTTTTGGGTTTACAAACAAAACCTGGATGGGAACTTGAAACATAACCTGGTGGTTGCTCTATGTAAGTGTCTTTATCAAGCTCTCTATAAAGGAAAATATTTTTTACATCAAGTTGCCATAGCTTCTAACTAAGAGAAGTTGCAAGAGATATCATAGCCCGAATAGAAGTCATCTTGGCAATAGGATTGAAAGTTTCTTCACAATTTTCTCTATATTTCTGGGAAAAACCACGAGCAATTAGCTTTGCTTTGTATCTATCTATGCTTCCAATAACTTTACGTTTAATTTTATACACCTATTTACAAGAAACAGGCTACATATTCTTAGGTTTTGAAACAAGATCCTATGTTTCATTTTTTAACAATGCATCTATTTCTTCATCCATTGCTACCTCTTACACTTTGACACTTTTAGCATTTTTAAAGCATAAAGGTGCCTTTTCATTTATTTGACCTGTATAGAAATATGAGTAATTGTTAAAGAAATTTTCATCATGATAATGAGTTAGCTTGACTATGTTTCTCCTTGGTCTTTGACTAATAACACCATTCTTTATTTGTTGTTCTTCATTTGAACTAAAGCTCCCTTTTTCACCATGATTCTTTTATGAAGTGAAGGAATGAGAATTTGGTGTGAAAGGTAATGTTATATCTTTAAGTTCTAAAGTCTTGTTTGAACCATAGTAGGATGAAATTTCATGAAAAATCATATCTCTTGTTTGAACCATAGTAGGATGAAATTTCATGAAAAATCATATTCTTTGACAACACGTATTTGTGAGAGAGAGGATCCATGCATTTCTATTGTCACAACTCGAATCTGATCATGACTGGTATGGATCTAGATACCCGATTTCCATAGCCTCATCACTAATTCCTCTAATTCTATCCAATAGAAATCTACTTATTTCCATAGAGATTCAAATCATATTATAAATTTTCGTAGAAAAATGGATAGAAATTTTCCTATTTTTTAGACCTTTCTGAAGGTCACTCACCGTGAATCACAAAACTTGTATAATTATAACAGCATTATTATCATGTACAATACTACACAACCCTACTATATATATACATAGATAAATAATTCAACACATCAAGTATTGAATCAGCTTAAACTTTATATTCATATTTCGATTTTAATCCTAATCCAATTTTAATTTTAATCCAACTATTAAAATCCTTCAATTAGGTCATCTTTGATTCTCTATAGATGCAATAAAGCTCAAATACTCTTATCTCAACTTGAAAACATTAAAAAAATAAACATAATGAGTTATAAGAACTTAATAAGCATATATCTACCATTATTGAACCTTAATTCATTTATGTTAAATGGTCATATGCTGATTTGGGATTTGATACAGAAGTAAATGCAATTAAAGATCCCTGAGTTTTTTGAAATATATAGAATCTAACCTTAAATTGAATAAGCACTTACACACAACTTAGATTTCATCATTTACATTACAAGTCACAATAATTTCAACTATTTAGAAGTATACAATCTCATTATTATATTTCACAAAACCTATTCTGAGTGATTATTACATTCACAAGTAGTTATTAAAGCTCAGACACAATGGAATCATCCCAATCACATCAAACCATAATATCTATTCATAAATAGATATTTCAGTATCACATCATATTACATAACTATTTATAATAAGCATACATGCATCCACCTTTTGTCTTCCGAGTCCGCCTTATACCTTTTATAAATTGTCTATCCTTATCCCTCTAGACTTAGCTTTATACCCTTTATAAACTATTATTAGAAATTTTCCATTCAGCTTTTACATCATTACCCCTATCATATTCTTTATTTTAAATGTCACTTATAGCATATTTCACATTAGAATAAGCACAATAAAGCTTAGCTCTATAATTCTAATTTCAATATAATTTCAACATAATTTAATTATTTATCAACACGAGATAATTTAAGTAAAATCAATAACTACATACAGCAGTACCACCGTGCCCTCTTGCATGATCACAAGAATCACTTATATCACAGTTTCTAGCATACAAACAATAGTAGAATTCTAATCACATTACAAATATAATTTACCATTACATTTTAATTGAAGTTAATTAACAATCAATAGTAATTATCACTATGCCTCGTAAGGCTATTCAAACAATATTTTCTCAAATAGATAATTACTAACTTATCATAAGTATTATTTCTAAATTTTTTCTTATACATCACTACACGATTGATTTCATATTATACATCATGATTCATAATTACATTATTTAGAATTCATAGATGAACAAATATATAATTTACATCATTTATAAGAAGGATCTTAATTTATGGCATTTAAACACTTTATTATTAAAACATTAAATTAGAGTAGGATATATACTCATCTGATGGTGTGTATCTATTGCAAGACTTGGAATAGTTCATTTTCATCCTGTCCTTTTTTCCTATTTAGAAATTTATAAATGTAAACCATCAACACAAGGACATCACTTGCATTATTCTTCAACATCATAGTTCTGTATTCATATTGAAGTACATTTACACTCTAGATCATCCATTTCTCATATTTTATACTATTCACTTAAAATTATCATGAAGAATCCAAAAGTTCTTCATCAACAAAAATTCTTCCTAGTTAAACATAAACTACTAAAATATTAGAACTTCACACCCTAAGGATGTTATAGTCATCTTATCCTATAGTATCATGTAGTTACTTTCTTATGTATATGTATATATATATTCACACACATGCACACATATATATACATATTTATTCATTTACACTTTAAACGGATTACCAAGTCACCTTTCACAAGTAAATGAATTTTGAATTATGCTTGAATCACTTTCAACTACTACAATATGATATTCCATAAACATTAAACATCTTATTATATCCTTGTTTACCTTAGGAAGATTATACTCTTTCCATGCATCATCTTATACATCAACCTTATATAAAATATACTCTCCGAATCAACTTTAAGCACTTACAATATTAAGGTTAACGACATCAGAAAACTTTAGTTATCTCATTGCATGAAATTTTTAACCTTATAAATATTATCATGCATCCAAAATATTTGTAAATGAGATCATGTGCGTATAAGCATGAATATTAAAACCTTATGACCTAAACATATTTTCAAAGATGTTGTTCTATCATTCTATAGCATAATACCCTTATTTTTCCAAATCATTATCATGGTTCTTAAAAAATAAATAAAATGCATCATGTACTCAAAATACCCATAAATGGGTTTTTATAGATCAAGCATTAATTTGTTAGAATAATAAAATGTAATACTTTTTATATATTTTAATAATCTTATTTTAGCACGTTATGACATAAAAATCATATTTTTCATATATAATAGTGCGTGTATTAAGAATACTCAAATAGATGTTTCTTGAATTAACTATCAAAGCATCCTAAATATTGAAATTTTATGATCACAATTAATTGTTCACCTTTATTTATAGTATTTATCGAGAGCTCACTGGCGGCAGGAGCTCATCGGAACACTGGTGGATAAAGAAGTGTTGTGATTTTCCCTTGTTGTTGTCTTGGTGTTAGTCGCAGTTGCAACTTGAACTTTGTTTAATTGTGGAGCTGCCTTTATTAAAAATAAGACCACTTGGAAATTAGGGCTCACATTAACAACTAGTACGTCGAATTTCTAATAGGCGACAAGATTGATTTGGGTGTTATCACCTGGCATGATAAAGCACATGATGAAGAAATGTTATGCGTGTGGAGGAAGAACAACCTGCAATGGTGGTCTGATAGCATCAAATGGTGGCAAGCCAAGAAGATAGGTGGAGGAGAAGAAAAATAATAAAGGAAGGAGAGGGAGAAAAAGAAGGAAGGAGGAAATTAGTGCTACGCTAGGAGGACATTGAGAATAAAAAAAATATGAGAGCAAAAAAGTGATAGTAAACTAAAAAGTGCCATTTTTTTTAAAAAAAAGTTCCACTAACTTCAGAAAATATGAGAAAGAAAAATCTTAAAAGTATGAGCTATGGGTTTTGTTAGAATGTTTCTCATCCTATAATGAGCTCATTTCCTCATGAAATCCTAGCCTTCCTAATCCAATTAATTGGATCTTAACCATTAATTTAATTTAAAAACTTATTTATGTAAAACTAATTTTATCTAAAAACCCAACTCACTTATTTTTAATCTCCTCTAAATATATCCATATATTTATAATAACTTAATTTTAAAATCCTAAAATAAATATTTTAATCTTGAAACAAAACTTTGACCTACTAAATATAATACAATCACCCTTATCCTTTATGGTAAATACTTGATAACATTTAAAATAGAATAAAAATTTAAATGTTCATTTGGGGCATTACATCCACCCCTTCTTTTGATTTTCATAGCTAATAAAAACACATTTCCTAGCTTTGGCATTGAATTTGTTTCTTTGAGCATTTGGCACATGAATATAATAGATAGAGCTAAAAATTCTAAAATGCTTAACATTGGGCTTCTCATTAAATATCAACTCATAAGGAGACATTAAGTTAATTGGATTAAGTGGCATCCGATTGATTATATAGGCTGCACAAATCATAGCTTCAACCTAGACTTCTTTTAGCAAATTTTTTACATGTAGCTAACTCTTGCAAATCTCCATAAGATGTCTAATCTTCCTCTCAACCATTCTATTCTCTTGTAGAGTATGAGCATAAGAAAATTCCCTTATAATTATTTCTTTGTGACAAAAGGAATTAAAGGCATTAGAAGTAAATTCTCTTCCATTGTTTGTTCGAAGCCATTTAATTTTTTTTCAAAAAATCTTTCAACAAATTCCTTGAACTCCTGAAATTTGAGAAAAACTTCTAATTTTTGCTTTGCAAAATAAACCCAGGTGAACTTTATAAAATCATTAATAAAGATTAGCATGTAACGGAAACCAGAATAAGAAGAAATAAAGTTAACCCAAACAAATCACTATGAATACCAATAAAGCTTTACACCTAGAAAAAGACTTTTCAAATGGAAGTTTATAAGCCTTTCTATATTGAAAACCTTCATAACTTTCACTATCACTAATGTTAGTTAATTTTGACAGCCCTTTAATTAGCTTTTTCTATATCATAACTTTCAATTTCATTATGTTAAGTTGCTCAAGCCAAGCATGCTATATAGAAGCATTATTATAGCCACTTAACTTCTTAACTAAGGATGTAAAAATTAATAAAACGTACACATCATTTACCCTTTTACCAATATGAACAATATTAACTTTTAATCCTTTAATATTTTAAAGGAATTTCACATCTTAAGGGCCAAAAAGTGCATAATTTCCAGAATCCACAACATTTGTAATCGATAGAAGATTTTTTGCCATACCTAGGACATGGTACACATTGTTAAGTGTAACATCCATTAATAATAACCATCCTTTCCTTTTATACAGAATAAATTGTACTGCTTGCTATGATAATAGCCTCTTTTCCTTAATGAGGATGGAAACTTAAGAATTTGGAAGCATCACTAATCACATGATAACCAAAACTAAAATCCACGATCCAATCATTCTCAAAATCTCTTGAATTAAGAGCAGGTGCAATTTTGGCCATAAAGCACTTGCCCTGGTCTTCTTCATTATTACGAGAAGAATCCCCTTTATCTATTGTTGCAACTTTAACCTAATTTCCTTACTTCAACTTGACATGATAATTTTTCTTCATGTGTCTAAGTTTACCATGTCGATAACACTTCAATTTTTTCTTCTTAAAATTAGAAGAGTTAGAGGTGCTATTGTTAGATTCTAAATTAGATTTCTTTTTCTTTTAAGCTAAAATTATTCCTTTTCTTAGTTATAAAAACATTTTTATTTTCTATACTGCCACTATGATCAAAGATAAATTATTCTACTATTTGTATGACTAAGGATTCTTAGGAAGATAAGAGACTTTCAAATTTTTCAAAGGATGATTGTTGAGTCTACCCTTGAATTGATGTGACATTGGGAATGTATTCCAACTTTAATCCATGGACAATATACCACCTTATATGAGCTTCATAAATAGGCTTGTTTGGATCTAAAGTAGAAATTTCAAAAGATAAATTCTTGGTCTTTATAAAAAATTGAGCAATAAAAAGATCTTCTTGAAAAGCATTTGCAAGTTAATTTTTTAAGTATTGCAAACGAGCTACACCATTCTTGTTAAATAACTAGTCAAAGGTTTGCCAAATCTCATTAGTTAATTTGTAGTGGATGATATGCTTAAACATTTCATGAGAAATGGATCTTTTCAAGGCAAATTCTACCTTAGCATTTTTCTGCCTCCATTGCTTGAGAGCCTCAGCACCAATTTTTAAAGCAATGGCTTCATCACCACTAACAACCTCCCATATGTCTTCCCTAATGAGATAGGATTCCATACAAGTTTTTCGCATTTTGTAATTGGATTGGTTTAATAGTTTCATACCAAATCCAACAACACGACCACTTGAATCCTTTGGAGTATTAGTTAATTTTCTTTATAAGAGATCTTGACACAAAGCTATCTTTCTAGCTCTGATACCATGTAAAATAAAATAAAGAAAGTCATGTGCAAATTAAATTATACTACCCCAAGATCGACAACCTTAGTGAAAAAAATTAAACCAAAGAATAAAAATAGAACTACAAAATAGATAAGAAAAACAAGATTTTCATGACTAAATTACTTGTATATTTCTAACTTGCTTCAAGTGAAGAATTACATGGGTATTTATAAGATTTCAAAGCAAAAAGATTCATCCCCCTAATTAACTCCTAACACATGAACTATACCAAAAACTAGGAATATTAAAGTTAATACATGAACATGAGAAATTCCATACATGCACTACAAAATAAACTAGGAACCACATATTAAACTAGAAACATAAGAAAAATAATATATGGATTATTGTCTAGTCAAACTTCTTGAGAAATAAGATAATTAAGTTACTTCTTGAGAAATGAAGAGATACCAAAAAATTACTTTAATTTTAATAGCATAATGGTAAAATTATCCTTAGTAAAATTTCTATTTTCAACAATTTGGTCTTTATATTTTACAAATATTTTCTTGATATCAATTTTTACATACTATATATCAAAATTAAACATATATCTATTAGGATTTTGTCAAGGCTTTAAACTTTATGTATTATTTCACATGCTTTTATATTATTTTCTTTTTACTTATATTATTTACAACTCACACATCATTGAGTAATGTAAAATTAACATATTAAAATTTCTTTTTACAATAAAAATATTTTAAGTAAGTTGAAATATTTATTTAATTAAATTAATTTATTTTATATATTTTATTTTTAACTTTGATTATTTTAGAACTTAAGCATTATTTTTCTTCTTTTTATTTCCTCCAATTCATATTTTTCTATTTTTCATGTCTACTTTTGTTACTTATAGTTTAAGTATTAATATCATTAAGTAATATATAATAATATATACATTATTTAATTTTTTTATAAATATTGTAAATAAAGTGAAATTTTATTATAAATATTATTAATTCAATTAATTAATTACATATTTTATTTTTTAAAATAATAATTGAAGATTAAAATCAAACTTTTAAGTTATTTAAATTTTCTCAATCTTTTCTTGATATTAAGTTTTAAGTACTATATGTTAATTAAATATATATTAATTAAGATTTTATCAAATTTTTATACTTTATGTACTTTTTTTAGGATTGTTTTAAAAAGTGTACATTGATAGGATTTTAAAAGATTTGAAATACAAAACTATAAAGCTAGGGATGTACCAATTGTAAAAGATAATAAGTTTAACAACAAATAGTGTCTAACAAATGAGATAGAAAAATAGTCAATGCAAAATATTCCTTATACAAGTGCCGCAAGAAGTTTAATGTATGCTCAGATTTGCACCAGACCAAATTTAACTTTTATGGTTAGTGTTCTTGGTAGGTATTTGTTTAATCCTAGAAGGGATCATTACTATGTTGCTAAGAAAGTTATGAGACATTTACAGAAAATCCAGAATTATATGCTCATTTATAGGAAAGTAAATAACTTGGAAGTAATTAGATATTCAGACTCAGATTTTATTAGATGCTCTGATGATATAAAATCTACTTTAGGTTACATCTTCATGATAGCTGGAGGTGCTATATCCTAAAAAAGTGTTAAACAAATATTGATAGCTTCTTCCATCATGCAAATAAAATTTGTTGCTTATTACGATGCTGTTTCATAAGCTGTTTGGTTAAAAATTTTCATTTTAGGGTTACAAATTATTGATTCTATTGCTAGACCACTGAAAATTTATTATGACAATAGTGCTGCTATTTTCTTCACAAAAAATAATAAAAGTTCTAGTAGATCTAAGCTTGTAGAATTGAAATACCTCATAGTTAAAGATCTTGTGAAGAAATGGGACATAGTGGTAGAGCACATTTATATAAATGCTATGCTAGCAAATCCTATAACTAAAAGACTTACACTTATAGTTTTTCAAAAGCATGTTGGGAACATGGAATCGTAGGTTATTTTGATGTTTTTGATTAGTGGGAGTTGTTTCCATTTTTAAAACTATCTTTTATGTAATTTTTTATATGTTCCTTTTTTATATATTTAGATATATTTGTTGGTACATTAATTATAAATTTATGTTATCTTATTAATGCATGCATTATCTGATTATAATGTGTTAAGATTGTTATAATTTTTATGAAAGCTAAAATTCAATGCTAATTGTTAGTTCCTAAGCTTAATTATTAATCTCAAAATTAACACCATTTAGGATTTATGAGATGATCTAGCTCTATATGTTGCCAGTTGATTTCTCGTGCTATATGAATTTATTTGATAAATCATCGAGGGCCGACATGAAATATAAGCATGATTTGATCACAATTTTTTATGTCATTTTTCATGCTACACTATTACATCAATGACTAAGTATATGTAGTTCATGATATTTTATAATCATGGAAAGACTTACATTGATAAAGAAGGTAATTGCCGCCAATGCCATTATTCGATATCATTGGTTATATAAGCTTAATCAAATTTTCAAGCATTTATCTTTAAGATGGTATGTTTTTAAAAAATGTAGCCATATATATTTAAAACTAGCCTTTTGCCCAAGAGTTATTTTTTAAAATAAAATATTTATAAAAATAAATTAATCATAATTAATGTTGTTTAAGTGAGAGAATGTAAAAATATCTTTAATAGATTACTATTAATTGAATCTTTTATTTTATTTTGTTTAAAATGGATTGAGTTTGACCCTAAAGTTAAAATTGTGTTTACTTTTTATGATCACTTTTATAGACTAAAAATGCTTAATGAGCTGGTGTATTTAGTAGCAAGTATAGACGTTTAATCAATTAGGCTTTTTATGAGTGAGCCTAGTAAAGTTTTCTATTTAATCAAATTAGGTACCCTTAGCCACTCTATGTTCTAATTATAACTAAAAATATTTTATGAATCTTGGTATCCTATTAACTGCAAATTTATAGAGAAGGTAGGAAATATTAAACTTTTTATTTATCAATTAATTCATATTTTATTATGACTAATACAAGTATGCTATTTATTTTTAAAATCATGTATTTTATATTCTTGATCTATGTAAGTTCTTATCCTATATGAATAATTTTGCTTACATAGCATGGCTTACCTAAAATTAAGCTCTAATTCATATCAAACTCTTTACCCCACTTATTGTTTAAGTTATAACTCATCCATTGCTCAAGTGGCAATGAGAAAAATTCCTTCTAAAATCTAGGCTGTACCAATCTTAAGTAAATAAAATTTATATGTTCACAATCTTTGATTGCATGTAATGCAGTCTTTTTCAAATCAAAGTAAGGATAGGACCTATTAGCAGCCCACCCCTACTCAACCATTGCTCTCTATTTGAGTGGCAATGAGAAAAATCATCAACACTTTCCGGTTAGTCTTTGCTCTTTGTATAGTTGCAAAACTAACCTCTGCAAATTTTCTATTTTCAATAGGTTGTTCTTTACAAATGCCAGGTCAAGCTTACTTAGTAGTGAATTATTGAATTTTGAACTAATAAAAAAAAAAGAGTAAGCTAGAGGACTATTAAAGAAGGACATATCAAGATAAATTTTTTTCTAAAAAAGTAAGTTAATTGTATTTTTTATGTATACAATAAAATAACCTAACAAAAGAAAGAGTAAATGCAATTAAATTAAAGTTGCTAACTTTAGAAGTGACTAAATAATAACAATTTAAAAAAAGAAAAACCTAGAAGATTTAATGAAAAGAGAAGGAGGCTATTGGATGAGATTGTATTTTTGTATGGCATAAATTCCATTAGCTTGTTCTCATCTAACACCTTAAGTAAGGACCACACTTTACATAAATATATTTTCACTTCTCAAAAAAGGCTTCTATCTCTAAATTCTTCGCATTCTTTTTAAATTTTCTTTCTTGAGTTTAGATTGATAAATCTACACTTTAATTTAGAGTATCATAAACCTTGTAGTTACTTTGAGATAAATCATCCCTTATACAAATGTTTACTAATTTAAATGAAGTGTGAGTAAAACACTTATAACTAAGTTGGTGAGAAGAAGCTCTCCATTATTTTTTGAGGTGAGATTATTAAGTCCTTAAAAAATTAAATAAAAATAAAAAAATATAAGTGTTTATAAAATAAAAATTGGTGGTGGATAAAACTCTCGAGGCTGGAATTTGGTCACAAGAGAAAAATAAATTAAAAAAAAAGTTTTTGTTTTGAACAATCAAATCTTTGTACATTATTATTTCCATTTGTTTTTCCTACTTTTTACTTTATCGCTTATTTTTATTTATTATTTATTTGATCCTCCATAACTTACTTTTTGGTTGCCTTTCGGAGAATTTGAGAGAAGGAAAAAAAAAATGTTTGTATTCATATTTTGAAACATCAATTTATCTTCTCTTAGGATGTCTGTCCTATCACGATCATCTATTCTGTAACTGCATTTCCTTCTCTATGATTTAGTTGAGGCATGGCAATCTCTAGTTTGGATGAGGAAATTCTACAATAGATTTCACTACCGGCATAATAGGAGCTGCTCTCACTGTTTGTGGTCGTTTTGAGGCCCTGATTACTTGGTCGATGGAGTTGGCCTCCAAGTCTGGCATTTTGTAGGAGCAGTACTTTATGTGAATTGAACTTGGTTAGTACCTATAGTGAAGCAAGAGAACAATGTTTTTCACTGGTGAGCTTGCTGTATTCGTTGATCAATTATTCGTTTTCCCGTTGTATCCAGTCTGAGTATGGTTATTTTTAACTTTTTTCTTTTCTTTTCCTTTCAGTTGTCAGCAGT
This sequence comes from Sindora glabra, assembly GCA_020226215.1. Lineage (NCBI taxonomy): Eukaryota > Viridiplantae > Streptophyta > Magnoliopsida > Fabales > Fabaceae > Sindora > Sindora glabra. Next base: position 74,021,427 of record CM035229.1, read on the forward strand.
TTGCTATGTCCAAAGGAAGGAAGGTCGTTGCACCTCTTTCCTGAACGTCTAATTAAGATCTGGAATGAATGGCAACTTCGACTCATGGTTTTGATTAGCCTCTTCTTGCAAACAGTCCTCATCCTATTTGGCAACCGAAGGAAGTACAAGAGCAGCAACTTCCTTCGATTCCTCCTTTGGCTTACCTATATGTCAGCAGATTGGGTTGCTACCGTCGCACTGGGCGTTCTCTCCAATGACAGTGAAAGCGAGAATGGTAAAGACAACTTCTTAATAATGGCGAGCTGGGCACCCTTCCTTCTCGTGCATCTGGGTGGCCCCGACACCATCACCGCCTATTCGCTGGAAGATAATGAACTCTGGAAAAGACACTTGCTTGGGCTAGCTGTCCAGGTTTCTGTAGCCATTTATGTCTTTCTCAGGTCATGGAAAGGTTATCTACTTAATTTTCTCACCATTCCCGTATTCTTTGCGGGGGTAATCAAATTTGGTGAGAGGACTTGGGTTTTGATGTCCGGATGCAGCAAGCATTTCAGAGAGTCTATTCTCCCTTCTCCGGACCCGGGACCAAATTATGCAAAATTTATGGATGATTACATTTCAAAAATAGCCGAAGGGTACAAGGTTTCCTTAGGAAAATTGATCGATACAGATCCAACAGTTGGTCATTCTCAAGGGGCAACAATAAACGACAGAATTCCAGATGGTCTTTCTTTACACCATGGTTTCAATTTCTTCGAAGTTTTTAATCGCTTGTTTGCAGATCTCATCCTTAGCTTCCAAGACCGTGAACATAGCCGCTCTGTCTTTCTTCATGATATAGGAGGCTGGGAGACTGCTTTCAAAGTAATCGAGATTGAGCTCGGATTCATGTATGATAGGCTATATACAAAGGCAATCTTGACTTACTCTCGTCTTGGCTTTGTCCTCAAAACTGTTAGTTTCTCTTGCACCCTGTTGGCCTTCATTACCTTCTGTCATCTCCTGATTGACTGTAAGGAGAACTGCAAATACAAAAAAGTTGACAAGGGTATCAGTTTTTGCCTTTTCGCGGGGGCTATTGCTCTTGAGATATATGCCATCATTGTTTTACTTTCCTCAGATAGGGCAATGCTTTGGTTGACCAAGAAGAAGAATTGGGGAATTGATCTTCTCTACAAGTGCATCTCCGTTTTCCAAACGTGCTTTAAATTATCGAACACTAGAAGGTGGTCTAACCGGATGTCACAATTCAACTTCATTAGTTTCAGCCTGAAAGATGAACCAGTCAAGTGCATTGGAATGCAGAAGCGCCTTCACATTTATAAGCTTTTCGAAAATTATTACTACAGGCACACAGCAGCTGTTTCCGGGGACTTGAAGAAGCTCATCTTTGAACAACTTGAAAAGAAATCGCGGCTAGCATCAGATTTTGAAAAATGTAAGGAATTATGTGCCTATAGGGGTGATCAAGTTCTTCGCAATTGGAATTGTCTTGATCCTGAAATTAATGGGAGTGTAAAAGTAGAATTCGATCAAAGCATTCTGCTATGGCATATTGCTACAGATCTTTGCTACTCAGATGAAGACAGCAGTCCTTTAAATCCTGTCACACAGAAAACTAGCCAAACAACCAAGTTGTTATCGAATTACATGATGTACCTTCTTGTTATGCGCCCTTCCATGATGCCAAATGGAATTGGGCAGATTAGAGTTCAGGACACACGGGCAGAGGCTATTGAGTTTTTCGAGGAAAGAAAAAGCTTACGCAGCGTTGAGCAAGCCTGCAAGAGGCTACTTCAGGTGAATACAGATATCGAGCCATCAACAGTTAAGGGAGATAGAAGCAAGTCCGTCCTATTTGATGCATGTAGGCTTGCCAAATCTTTACAACGACTGGAGACCGAAGACAATTGGTCCAAAGAAGAGAAATGGGAAATGATGAGTCATGTTTGGGTGGAGATGTTATGTCATGCTGCAAGTCAGTGCCGAGGGCTTCAGCATGCTAAGCAACTGATGAAAGGTGGTGAGTTGCTCACCCATGTGTGGCTTCTGATGGCTCATTTGGGTATCACAGAGCAATTCCAAATTTCTCAGGGGCATGCAAGGGCCAAGTTGCAAGTGACCTAAACTTGCTTCCGAAGTAGTGAACTGAAAGCACTGGGAAGGAAAAAATATTAAATGTATCACTGTGCAATCATTTCTTTTCTACCCTTTGTCTACATTTTTATATCCTTAAGTCCCTTGATCATTCTCATCCTTCTTAATTGTTGACTACTTGTAATTTATGAGCAAACATATTTGTGTGTGGAATGACTTCTGAAATTCCCAGCATATATCTATGACCTCTGCTTGTTCAGATGAACTTCTAATCTCATGTTTGGCTGATTTTCATAATCTGCACCTTGGCTATAATTAGAATATAGATTTGATGTTGGTAAACTCCTTAATGTACTATAACTAATAAGTTTTGCTCTCGATTGAGATAACCAAATATCAAAAGTATCTATTTTTCATTATCTAATTTTATGTAATTTTGAGAATCTATCCACATTAATCTAAATTGATTTTGAGATTATATGTTGAATTTCTTATATTTTTGACAATCCTTTAGTACTTGTGCGTATGATAAAATTTGAGTGACTTTCAAAGTAATATTTCCTATGTGTGTGGTCATGGAAGCGTACATAGCATTATTCAAAATGAAGAAAAATTTATACATGATTATGCCCCCACAGCAATTATGTCCTCTGGGCTCAGCATTGTCTTGTGCGCAACTTTGTAAACAGTACCAAATCTCACAGTAAGAAAACTTGTACAGTCCACCTCTTACGTGAACTGATCAATTATATAAAAATTGAATTAACATTCATCATCTACTTAACTGATTATTCTATTATATGTTGCTCCATCACATTTTTTATTTAAATCTAATCCAGTATTAGTTTAGATGAATTTACACTATTACCCATTCATATATTATCATATCATTTAAAAATTATTAAAATTCTTTTACTATTAGTAATATTTCTTAATTAATTTTAAATTTTTATTAATATAGAATCTTTCAATTCATTAATAATGTAAAATATGTTACACTGATAATAAATTAAATTCAATTACTTATTTTTTACATAAAATTTATATTATATAATTAATAAATTAAATTAAATATATGAATTTTAATTAAATCTCTAAATATAAAATCAATTCAAAATTTTTAATAATTTCAAGTACAATAAATGTTAATTTTAAATTTTTATAAATTTAAATTTGTTAATAATTTCAAGTACTATCACCCATTCATTTATTATTATATCATTTAAAAATTATTAAAATTCATTTATTATTAGTATTATTTCTTAATTAATTTTAAAATTTAATAACATAGAATCTTTCTATTCATTGATAATGTAAAATATTTTACATTGATAATAGATTAAATTTAATTACTTATTTTTTACATAAAATTTATATTATATAATTAATAAATTAAATTAAATATATGTAATTTTAATTAAATCTCTGAATATAAAATTAATTTAAAATTTTTAATAATTTCAAGTACAGATGTTAATTTTAAATTTTTATAATTTAAAATTTTGATTTTTCAAGTTTTTTAAGTTAAAAGGGAAAATTTCAATCACGCTGGCAAACAGGTATTTTGCATTTTTACCTGATTCTCACGGTTAGGGACACAGGTGAAATTAGTAATAACTTGTTTGATTGAGGTGAAAAGCGGGGAAAATAAAAAATTAGGATAGAAAAGTGAAGAAATTTAATAATTTTTTTCTGTTTGATTGCTGCAGAAATTAGGAGAAAAAAGAAAAAAAACAACGTAAATTTTTTTTTTTTTCTCCTCAGAGGAGAAAATGCTGCATACCACGCATGCTGAAGAAGGGGGGCTGCTGCTACTTGAATTGCCGTCTGTGGGAAGGGCCTCCGACGTCAAGTTGTCGGCAACGTCGCATTCCGGTGAGTTTTCCGTTGCTGTGGTCTTCCCTTTTTTTCCCCTACATTACTGTGTGCTGTGTTTGTTGTCTTTGCGTCTTCAACCGCGGCCTGCTGTGGTGGCCGGATGCCGGCGTCCGTTCCGGTAGCTGTTGGGTTGCTCCCCTGAAGCCGTTGCGCACCGATCTACCGGTAAAGAAGAAGATGTTCCGGGAGTTGCTAGGTTGCAACCGATTCCCTTATTTTTTTTTAAATGTAATTATAATTTTCCTTACATTTTTTTTTTATTTTCTCTTACTACCAAATAACTTTAAAAAATTAATTTTTTTTTACTTTCTTTCTTTTTCATTTTCTTTCTCCTCAATGTTTTCTTACAACCAAACAAAGCCTAAATGTTAGCCAAACCGTAGTGCGCCTGCCCGATTGCGATACAAATTCTCAAGACTTTTCTGGTCGAACGGGGTGATGTACACCCCCACTGCATCTTCGCTGGGAAAAATCTAAATAACGGCTACAATTATCTTGAAGGTTGCGATTCTCTTTCCAAAGCTACAATTAAAATGGAATCACTTGGCCATTTTCCATCATGATACTTCTCGTCTCTTACACGATTCTGTGTCTTGCTTCAGTCTATCAGACAAGTTTTCCCACCGAGTTTGCGTTTGTTTCCTTTCAAATTTTTGGCAACTAGATAATATTTAAGGACTTCTTCTGGTTTTCGGGAAGATTCAAGATACTGATATTGACATATCAGAGTTACGAAGTGGTATCATAAATCTACGGTTTAATGAACCCTATCCAATTGAAAATATTGAGGTAGATACAAGATTTACTAGGTTCATCTCTAAACGATGCTTTTCATCGGTTTTATCATCCATGGGCATGCAAGAACTGGGATTATTCGTTTTATATCCTAAAGTTCCCTTTTTTTTTTTTGGTTAACGTGATTATCTGGAAGACATTTCTATTAAAATGGAGTGCGCTGATTCATTTTTTCAGCAAGCCAAAGATTCCAGCTCATGGCCAACAGGAAGAGGATGCATTCACAACACAAAAATTTAAACTCTGAAAAAATCCTTGGCCGTGTTGGCAAGATTCTTCTTTTCCTACTTAGTTTAAATTTTATTTGATTTCAGAGTTACATTGTTATTTCTGGGTTAATAAGAAATGTGTGGGATTTGATTGTTTTTTTCGCTGAAGCTGAACAGCGTCCAGAAACAAGACAGAGCATTTCATCATTACTAATATAAAGTTGCAATTAAAATAGCAATCACTTCCCCCACAGGATGAGCAGTATAACACAGTTATAATGCATCCAATACTGAATATCACTTGTGTAAAAGGCATATAGTATCTTGGGTTTCTGGTCTGACCTAAGTTAGGCATATAGTATCTTGAGTTTCTGGTCTGACCTAAGTTCAAGGAGCAGACCCAGAACCTCAGAGATACGACATCAATGGAGCACCATATCTCCATCCTTTTATTATCATAAAACAACACCAAAGAAGGAATTCAAACTTCAAAGCCGGAGAATCCGTACAAATTGCATGATCATAATTATGGTTAACTACATTTCTCTTGAACCCCACGATGGATGATTTCCTTCAGAAATGGAGAATAAATTGGTTTTTGCTTTCAAATATACACACTTAAGGTGTGACACAAAATGGAAAAGGCAGTAGTTACCTGAATGAGTGTAAGAGGCTTGGTATGCAGTGCTGTAAGTCTAAGGAGAATCATTCATAGCAGATGCTGGGGAAATGTTGTATTTTATGCCAATCCTCGCTGTTGCTATCTTTGATGCCCATGTTGAATTGCATTGGCATGTTTGTTAATTTCAGCTCAAGTAGTGTCTTAACATGCTGCAGGCCACTAGGAAGCAGATTCAGGTGTCCACATGATCTGATTTCCAGTTGTCTGAGGTTGGAGACTGCTCCTTCCTCTATATCCCATTCCTCCAGCTCCTCTAGCTTCCATAATTTAAGGATGCGTAGCTGAGGAAAGTTTCCAGACTGGCAAAGCATGTTTTTTCCCTTGTAAGTTTCCAAATACAGATGCAGTGATCGAAGATTTACAAGATCTTTCAAAATTTGCATGGGGTCTTGCAATAGTCCAGAATGCAACAAGGTGAGCTCAACAAGGCTTGTCGGGAACGGGGAACCAGTAGACCAATCGTGGTTTAACTTCCCCAGTAAATACATGTCAGTGAGACGTTTGTGATTTGACAAAGACTTCAAGTGTAAATTCCAGGGTCGACCTTGTTCATCCCTTGATTTCAATCTCAGGGATTGAAGATCCTCCAGTCTCAGAAGCCAGTCCGCTATTGCCTTGAGTTGTAATTCCATTGCCTGCTGTTGGGATGACATTGACTGGCAGGCTAACCCCAACTCTTTTAAATTGAGCAACCTGTCCAGGCCATCCTTCACCGGACACTTCTCATCTACAAATAAACCCCACAATGTTTGAAGGTCAGTTAGAGAGCCTAGGCCACCCTGGGGCCGAGGAGGAAATCGGCTGCAAAAAATCTCACTCGGATACAAGTGTCGCAGTTCCATCTCCCAGATTCAGCAAGGGAGAGTTCTGATATAAGTATGTTTCAGATCTAGAGTCTGGAGTCTCAGCAACTTGCTTATAGACGATGGAAGTGACTCTAAGTAAGTCCATTTCAAGCCAAGATAGCTCAGTCGACGAAGCTTTCCTATAATTTTGGGCAACTTTAGCTTGTATACACGTTCAAGATCAAGCACCCGCAGCAGTAAAAAGCACTTGCTAGAAATACGCCGGTTCAGAAAGTTGCCTATATCTTCCGCAGGTTTACTTCCTTCTTAAGCATCAAAGGACAGAAATGAGAGGACATCTTTGTAGCAGGTTCATAGCGAAGCTGATGAACTATTATTGTCACCATGAATATCATTGTAGCATATATTATTTCTGTCAAGATGATCTGCCAGACGGAATATTGAACTTGTAGTTGTCCCTCTATGGCCATAAAGAAACTTAGACTCCTCAGCCTTTTTCACCCTGATTTCTCGCGAAGCATGAGGGAGGCGGCACGTTTTGACCTTCCCATTGTCTTTTCTCTTGGTCACTTGAACCATGTTTTGATCTATCAACTGTGTCAAGTACCTCTCTGCAACATGTTCGGGGGACTCTTTATTCTGATCCCTGTGACGTACCATACCCTCTGCAACCCACAATACGATCAATCTTTTGGCAGGAATCTTAAAGTAAGTCGGGAACAGTACAAAATACAAAAGACATCTCCGCAAGTTCATGTCAATAGTGTCAAGTGTTTCCAACCATGATCTCATTTCTTGATTGAGCTGCCCTAGCACCCTTGACCACTCTTCTTCCGTGACATCTTTGCCTGATAACAAATGCCCCATTTTTACTATTTCTGATGGCAACCCCCCACATTTTATCACAATATTTTTTCCTATCTCCCCGAGTTCATGGGGAATGTCTACTTTCAAACTCCTGCTAAATAGTTCCCAACTATGTTCATCATCTAATAATTGCAGTTGGTGAAGAAAGCTCCTTGGGCCTATAATATGTGAAGCCATGGATAGATTACGACTGATAAGAAGTACTCTACTACCGGTGCATCTATTAGGAATGGCCTTCTTCAAGTTATCCTAGACTTCAGAAGTTTGAACATTATCAACAACTATGAGTTACCTATTATTTGCCAAGGAAGTTTCAAGTATACGCATCAATTCTTCTTTTGTTCTCTATTTCACTTCTGGAACTTCCAGTATCTGCTTGACTATATCTTCTAGAAGCGATTCAAACATGTAATTTTGTGGCACAGACACCTGAATTCGAGGATAAAAATGACCTTTGACAGCATTACTGTCAAAGATGGAGCCAGCTAGAGTTATCTTACCTATGCCTTCAATTCCTACAATTGAAGTGACACACAGACTTTCCTCTTCTGATGTTAACTGTGACATCAAAACTTCTACATCATCATCAAAGCCAATGATACTGGATTCTTTAACAATAAGAGATGGGTGTGTCCTTTGATGTAGTCTCTGAGAGATAGAGAATGACTCTGGATGGGTTTGTTGCTCAATGTTGTATGCCTTTTTTCCTCTCAAGGCACCATTAATCTTCTTTCTGATCCGCTTTAGCTCTTTATTCCAAGTAAAGTAGTCACAAATACGGATTTGTCCATGATCCACTCTATCAGCATAAGAATTAATGAAAGATTCAGCCTCTCGGGCAATCCCTCTCATTTGCTCCAACCAGCCTCTGGCTTTTCCATCTAGTTCTTCCAACTGTTCTACATCCTTAAATAGTGATTCATCAGTTGCAAATGTCCTTGGAGTGATTCAATTTTCTCTTGAAACCCCTTGACTGGCTGATACCTGTCCATAACTTGCAAGGCAACAGGTGGTCCTTCCTTGTCATTTTCAGTAGAGTGCGGGACAGAGTTGATTTCATTCCCCTGCATGTTTTGATTCAAAGGGACCGGAAATTTTTTTCCTTCTACAGTTGTAATGTCGTAGTAGTTCTTCCCTTTTGAGATATCACCAATTTTATACAATATGTTATTGATATCCTTTACAAGTGTAAGCCGGTGTGGCACATATAGAATATGTGTGCTGAAAACCGCCTTCCTCTAGCTCTCTGTCTCGTGTTCATATGCAGCAAGAAGGTCCTCAGCATGTTGAGCCAGGACCTTCACTTGCTCCATCCATGCCGTCTGTCTTTCATTCAGGTCTTCCGTACACTCAACATCTTTGAATAGTGCATGCATCCATCTTAAATTATTTCGAACTGACTCCAAATTCCTGTCCAGCGAACGCCACAAGGTCACGACTTGTACAACTACTACCAGAGCAACAGAACAAACTGCAAGACAATAGTGCTGCAGAGCTAGGTGAGAAGAAGTACCAGCAAAACCACAAAATGACTAATTGGACCCTTATGAGTATCCTTCTCTTTAGTGATTTGCACGGAGCCATTGATCTTATTCCCTCCCATCCATCATAGTACTCTCCAATTCCATAAGCCCACTGTCTATCATATGCCTCTTGCATTCGTGTTATAATAAACTTCATTTTCTTACCTAATTTTGTTTCAGAGATGCGTCCAACAGTGAGGTCCCGAACAATCCCTTGGGTGAAATGACATATATTCTTCATTTGCTCCTCCAAGATTTTATGCCTTTCACTTGATTCCACGGTCGACTCTAAATTATTTAAAACATTGTGCATGTTCACAAATTCATGCCTTACCTGTTCAACTATCTTTATCACCTTATGACTATTGAGGAGATTTTGATCGAGAATTTCACGAAACTTCTCTACAGTTTGAGCTAGTGTTACTTCAGCTTGGAGTGCTACGTTTGCTTCTGAGGAAATTTCAACCGCATGGCCTGTGTTTCTTCTTACATAGTTCTTTCCCCTGCAAGTGATATCTGCCAACTGCTTCCTAATGAGCTTGTGTTCCTTGTCAACTTTATGTTGCTCTATCCATAAGAAAATGCTCCTCCTCCTCTTCCTTTTGACTGACTTAATCATGAAGGTTTCTAGAACATCCTTTGCTTCTTGAGCAAGAGCCTTGGCTTCAGTCCACTCATTTATATCTTCACCTCGTCCTTCCTCTTCCTGGCATTCGACATGTCCCAAGAATGCATGTATTTGTCCCAATTCCCTTTCAATTGATTCAATTTGGCTTTCTACCTCGCTCGGTGGTGTATATGTTTTAATGAGGATCGAAGCTATTCTTTCTATAGCTGTTGCTGTGGCGATAGTAAAAATTAGTTCTGCGATGTTGAAGACTGAAATGGTAATGGGAAGCTGTGTTGAGCAAGATTGTTATACTTGGATAGACAGGAGTCATAAACTAATGATGGCGGAGGAAATAGGAGTATGATTTGCGAAGTAAAGACACCTTTTCATTTTGAAATCAGTCCATTGCCTCCTGAATGGCTGAATCATCTTATCTTTTGAAAAAGGCTGTGTTTAAACTCTCTGTCCTCAAAATAAAATACAAAACGATTAACATATCACCCTATTTGACCAAACCTAGCCAACAATAACAAATGAACGATTAACAGCAAACCACTACATACTAAACTTTAGCTAACATCTTCCATTATGATTAATAATGTCTTTCAAGCATCTCTTCTCTTCCACAAAGGAGATTAGAGGAACTATGGTGGAGTTTCATTTTTTTTTTTTGACACTCACCAGTCGATGAAAAGAACACATCAAGGGCCACACACCACGTGCTCATGCTTTTCTGTGGCTTTATGAATTATTTGTACTTGGAAACATACTTTCCTTTTCTTTTGACACTAACCAATCAATTGAAAAAACACATCAAGGGTGTCACAAGCTGGTAGTTGTGACAGTTCGACAGGCAAACATACTTGGATTAAGACGAAACTTGGTGGGAAAATCCAACATGTTATGACGGTCCTGTGGCTGAAATTTGAGATCAATCCGGTTTGCGTATGATTTTTCCCGATTTTCCCAAGTTTGGGGGGTATTTTGGTCATTTCGGAAGGTTCGTGAATCCGGCGGGGTTCAACGAGACCATATTTGGAATCTTCGCATTTTTATCTTCGTGTCGGCTAGTTTTCGTGACGAACGGACACTCGGAGCATGGCGAAAAGGGCTTATGACAACTCGGAAAAAGTATGTCATCTTCCAACGGGAGGGCTTTTGTTCAAAATGCTCTTTAAGGGGGTGGAGTGCTTTACGGGCCTGCGGGGCGCCGGGACGCTGAGCTAGGGACGGAGTGTGTTGGCTTGTGGCCATCCCCTTGCACACTCAAAGCTATGTAATGAGGCATAAACCAAACGAACGGAGTGTCCCTCTTCCTATTCATTTGTCCCCTTCGGTCCGTAGTGCACGGAGGCTTCCAGTGTGGAAGGATCCTGCGGTCCGGTATGTGCGGGTGCTTTGGTGACATACGATATTGGCATGCGGACATGTTCCGTTATCTTTACCCAAGCGTGCCAAATGAGGGTTTAATGTTGGAAGGCTGGCATGTTGGCCAAAAGTGGCAAGCATGCGCTGCACGGTTTCGGCTGGAGAGCCGCTGGCCCGTGACAAAGGGCCACACACCACATGCCCACCCTTTTCTGTGGCCTTATGAATTACGTATACTTAGAAACATAGTTTAAAAATTGGACCGGCTATTGAACTGGACAGAACATTGGTCCAACTATTGGTTTACTAGTTAAATTGGTTTTAGCTTTACAAATATAAATTATATATATAGATATATGTATACACACATAATAATATATATTTAAAGTAATAAAATGCAAGTGATATAATGATAATTTATGTTAGAAATAATTAAAAAAATAGAAATTCAATTGGCATGAAATTATAAAAGTGTTAGACTTTAATTATTATAAAATTATAAATTTTGATTTTTTTAAATTGAAAAATCGGTCCAGTTTGTTGATTTTAACTAGTTCAAACTAGTTTTAGTCGATTCACATATATTTACATGCATTTCTAATCCAAAAATCTTAATTGGATTGGCTCACCACCGGTTTACTAATCCAATTTTCAAAATTATGCTTGGGAAATTACTCCTCTACCATCAGTCCCCAAGATTTCTGCCCTTGTATAGCAGAAGTCTTTGGCTATAGACTATTCAATACTTGAGGCTTCCTGTATGTTTTAAGACATTAACCATTTGACCTCAGTCATGATTAAGTTTTTGCGTGACTATTCTAGCGTAGTTGAAGAATATTTCAACTTTTGCAAGCAAAGTGAAGCAAGAGATAAATGTTTTTCACCTGTAAGATTGCTGCTTGTTCACTGATCAATTAGTTTTTTTCCAGCTGTGTCCAATTTGATCTTGTTAAAGTATCCTTTTTAGACTTTAGTAGTCAGCAATGAGCTATACACAAGAGAAAGAAGGTTGATGCAGCTTTTTCCTCATTATCTGTTTAAGGTCTGGAATGAATGTCAACTTCGAGTCATGGTTTTAATTAGCCTCTTCTTGCAAATAACCCTCATTCTATTTGGCAACCGAAGGAAATACGAGGCCAACATCTTCCTTCGAATCATCCTTTGGCTCACTTATATGTCAGCAGATTGGGTTGCTATCATTACTCTTGGCATTCTCTCCAAAGATAGTGGAAGTGATGATGGCAAAGCCAAGTTTTTAGACCCCAACTTCGTAATGATGGCCAGCTGGGCACCCTTCCTTCTGGTGCATCTCGGTGGCCCTGACACCATCACTGCATATTCGCAGGAAGACAATGAACTTTGGAAAAGACATTTGCTTGGGCTAGGTGTCCAGGTCACTGTGGTCATTTATGTCTTTCTCAGGTCATGGAATGGCTACTTGCCTAATTTTCTCACCATTCCCATATTCATTGCAGATTGATCAAATATGGCGAGAGGACTTGGGTGTTGAGGTCCTGAAGCAGCGAGCATTTCAGAGAGTCTATTCTCTCTTCTCCCGACCCAGGACCAAATTATGCCAAATTTATGGATGAGTACAGCTCAAGAAAAGTTGAAGGATACAAGGTTTTTGTAGGAACTGTGATTGAAACTACTCCCACAATACTTGGTCATTCTCAAGCAGCAATAAAAAATAACACCATTCCGCATGGTCTTTCTCTACGTGATGGTTTCTATTTCTTCAGAGTTTTCAAGCGCTTGTTTGCGGATCTCATCCTTAGCTTCCAAGATCGCGGAAGTAGCCAATTTTTCTTTCAGAATTTGTCTTGGAATGCTACTTTTCAAATAGTCAAGATTGAGCTCGAGCTCATGTATGATAGGCTATATACGAAAGCTATCCTGACTTACTCTCATCTTGGTATTTTCCTCAAAATCATCAGTTTCTCTTCCATAGTTTCTGCCTTCCTTACCTTCTGTTATCTGATCCATGGAGACAAGAAATTTCACAAAATTGACAAGGGGATTAGTCTCTGCCTTTTTTGTAGGGCTATTGTTCTTGAGATATATGCCATCATTGTTTTACTTTCCTCAGATTGGGCTATGCTTTGGTTCACCAAGAACAAGAACTGGGGAGTGGATCTTCTCTACAAGTCAACCTCTTTTCTCCAGAAATGTTTTCAATTATCAAACACCAAGAGGTGGTCTAATATTATGTCACAATTCAACTTTATAAGTTTCTGCCTGAAGGATAAGTTAGTCAAATGCATTAGAATCCAGAAACACACTCAAATTTATAAACTTTCGGAGAATTGTTACTACCAGTACCCAGAAGTTGTCTCTGAGGAATTAAAATTGCTAATTTTTGACCAACTCATGAAGAAGTCTGGGAAAGCATTAGATATTGAAGCGTGAAAAAAATTGTGCTCACAGGGGCGATCAAGTTCTCCACAATTGGAACTGTCTTGCTGTCAATTGGAGTATCATTGACGTGGACTTTGATCGAAGCATTATGCTATGGCATATTGCTACAGATCTTTGCTATTACTCAGGTGTAAACACTAGTAATTCAGATTGTGTCACCCTCCAAAGTTGCAAAACCGCAAAGTTATTGCCAAATTATATGCTGTACCTTCTTGTTGTGTGCCCTTTCATGCTGCCAAATGGAATGAGGCAGATCAGATTCCAAGACACTTGTGCTGAGGCTATTGAATTTTTCTGGGAAAGGGAAGACTTGTCGGATGGAAACCAAGCTTGCATGATGCTACTTCAAGTGAATACAGAAATTGAACCATCAGAAGTTAAGGGAGATAGAAGTAAGTCCGTCTTGTTCAATGCATGTAGGCTTGCCAAATCCTTACAATCCTTAGAACTGAAAGGCACCTGGTCTAAAGAACGGAAATGGGAACTGATGAGTCAGGTTTGGGTGAAGATGCTTTCTTATGCTGCAAGTCAGTGTCGAGGGCTACAGCATGCTAAGCAGCTTATGCAAGGTGGTGAATTGCTCACCCATGTCTAGCTTTTGATGGCTCATTTGGGTATCACTGAACAATTCCAAATTTCTCAGGGGCATGCAAGGGCCAAGTTGCAAGTGAGCCAAACTTCCCTCCAAAGTAGTAAATAAACTGATGCAGAAGAGTACAAGGATGCTTAAAACTAGTTTTGTTCAAAGATCGGAAGCACTATCTAGGCAAAATATCCATGTATCACTTTGCAGTCATTTCATTTTTTCACCCTGTCCTTTATATATATATATATATATTTTTTACTCCCTGGTTCATTCTCATCCTCACTGTCGAACTATAAGAAAACATAATTGGTGTGTAATGTGTAGGATAACTTTTATAATTTCCGATATATATAAATATTAGCTCTATTTCTTCAAATGAAGTCTCCGTCTTGTGGTTGTCCATAATTACCCTGACTTTACAATCTGCACCTTAACTTTGATTATAAATTTGGTGTTCCTTTAGCCCCAAATGCACTAGGACTCGAGTATTTCCCTTTGTTATCATAAGTAAATCTTAAAGATAGAGGTAGTTCATTTCAGATTGCTGATTGGAAACCTCAAAGTTAGAGGTAGTTAATATCAGATTGCTGATTTTACGAGGCTTCAAAATCCGTTCTTTTTTTATTGAGATTATATACCTTTTTAGGAACCATTCTAGAATAATTCTAGATTGATTATATACATATTAGGAAGTTATTTTGAATTGATATTTTTTTTCTTTCTAACTTAATTTAGATTAGAAGTAGTATTACAAATTCGATTGTAATTATCTTTGATTGATCACAACTTTTGTATATAAATAGACTTCCTAACTGTAATTAATTGCTTAAGCCATTCCAACATATTCAAATTGGTATTAGATCTCTCTTTGTAAAGTCTCTCCTTCCCACTTTTTTTTTTTTGCTGCTGCAAATCACAGCCCTCTATTACTGCAAAATACAACAAAACCAAATCACCCTTTCTTCTCTTCTTTGCTATGCATTAATTCTTCAACCAGACAGAACTAAAATAGCCTATAAACCCACAAATAAAAAAACCAATGTTACCCTTAAACAGAACCTAGACACCTGACACACATATTCTTTAGCATCTTGCAAATATTTGGAACAATTGCCAGAGCATTACAAGGATTTTCATGAAACTGCCTGTATAGACCTTTTTATCGGCCATTTTTCAGTAAGAACCATCAGCACGTGCATCACATTCACCATTTCATCAAACATGTTTAAGCCACAAGTGACGCCACGTTATGGTTGTCTCTTCTTGTTGACTCCGCTTATGGTCTCAATTCATTAATCAAAGCAGTGAAACTTTGATTTTTTATTTAAACAGCTAGATTAGTTACTGTTTAAAAAAAATGTTTGAAGCATTAATCATGAGTTCCTTATTTGGTATTATTTCTTCTTTTTTGTTTAGTAATCATATAACATGTCAATCTAATTCAACATTAGCATCTTTTGGCACTTGGGTACTTGATTCAGGAGTATATGATCACATAATTGATAACCGATCCTTATTTACTCAAGTTAATTGCACCAATAAATCCCTTCTTATAATTACTTTAACTGATAGATCTAAAATGGTTGCCTAAGGTATTGGCCAAGTAAAACTCTTTTCTTCTTTACCATTACAATCAATTCTTTATGTACCTAGTTGTCCTCACAATTTAATTTCAATCAATTAACTTACATGTACCCTTAATTGTTATATGACTTTCCTTACTAATTTTTTTGTTTTACAAGATCAAAGTACGAGAATGATGATTGGTACTAGGTATGAGTCTTAAGGACTTTGCTATATCAAACTAGCTTCCTCAGTAATTTATGCTACTATTGAATCTTTTGAATTACTTCACTACCATTTAAGACATCCAAGTATTGAAAAACTTTGCAAAATAGTTCCTAGTTTTTCAACTCTAAAGTTCTTAGAGTGCGAATTTTGTTAATTTGGTAAGCATATACATAGTTCATTTCCTAGTAAAATCCAAAATAAAGCCGAGTCTTTGTTTTCTATTATTTATTCCGATATTTGAGGTCTAAGTCATGTTACTTTAACTTTAAGTTTTTGGTATTTCATTATATTTATTGATAATTACTCTTGATGTACATAATTATATTTAATGAAAGATTGCTCAAAGTTATTTTCAATTTCTAAGTCTTTTTATTCTAAAATTCATAAGCAATTTAGTGTTAAAATTCACATACTTCATAATGATAATATACGAGAATATTTTTCCACATCTTTTTCTTCTTTTATGTCCTTCGAAAGCATTATTCATCAATCCACATATCTACACATATCTCAACAAAATGGTATTACTGAAAAAAAGAATCAACATTTGATTAAAACTACATGAACTTTTTTAATATCTGCAAAGATTCCTTTTCGTTCTTGAGCAAATGCTATTCGAACTGCATGTTATTTAATTAATCATATGCCTTCTTCTGTTCTAAATAATCAAATTTCTTACTCTCTAGTTTTTCCAAGAAAACCCACATACAAACTTCCTCTTCATATTTTTGGATGTATTTATTTTGTTCATGATCTTTCTCTAGAAAAATAATAAATTATCCCTTAAATCCATCAAATGTATTTTTCTTAGATATTTAAGATTGCAAAAAGGCTATAATTATTATTCACCAATCCTATATAAATTTTTTACTTCTGTTGATATTACATTCTTTGAGTTTTCTTTGTTTTTCTCTTTTTCCATAGAATCCACTCCTATAATTGATGTTTTACCTATTCCTTTTTATGATCTTATACTTGTAACATCTTCACAAGATAAGCCCCTAATTACCTATCAGTGATAACCTTGTCTAGTTCATATTGTAAAAAATTTCGTTAATTCAGCACCAGCTTAAATTACTGGAAAAGCTCTTATAAACCTATATCTTGTGCTAACATCATCTTTGAAATCTGATCCACTAGAAAATTCTGACAGCTTTCCCATTACCTTTCGAAAAGGTAATCGTTCTACTCAAAACTCATCCTATTTATAATTTTCTTAGTTATCATCATCTTTTTGCATCTTATCATGCTTTTATTTCTACTTTGTCCTTTGTTTCCATTTCTAAAACTATGTAGGAAGCCCTCTCTCACTCAGGGTAGCGTCAAGCAATGTTGGATAAGACAATTGCATTACACATTAGTGGTACATAAGAATTGCTACCTTTACCTACAAGCAAATCTTTAGTTGGATGTTACTGGGTTTTCACTATTAAAGTTGGTCCTGATGGACAAATTAATCAATTAAAAGCTTAACTAGTATAAAAGGCTATATTCAAATTTTTGGTTTGGATAACAGTGATATATTTTCACTTGTTGCAAAGATTGTCTCAGTTTGCCTTTTCTTTACTCTGGTTGTTATTCATCATTGGCCTTCACATCCATTAGACATTAGTGATCTTGAAAAAGAAGTTTATATGGAGCAACTACCAGGGTTTATTACTTAGAGGAGACTCATCTAGTATATAAATTAAAAAAATTACTTTATAGCCTTAAACAATCTACACAAGCTTAATTTGGAAGATTCAATAAAGTTATCCGAGATTTTAACATGCAACAAAATGGAGTTGATTACTCTATTTTTTATCACTCTTTTATTTTTGGTTGAATATACCTACTTATTTATGTTGATGACATAATAATTACAAGAGATGATCATAAGGGTATTGACCAACTCAAACAATATTTATCTCATCATTTCCAGACCAAGGATCTTGAGAAACTTTATTACTTTCTTGGCATTGAGATAGCACAATCTCAATCCGATATCTTTATTTATCAAAGGAAATATGCTGTTGATATACTAAGTAAGATAGGTATGATAGAGTGTAAACTAGTTGACAAGCCTGTGGATCCAAATGTAAAACTTTTACCAAATTAAGGTGAGCCATTTTCAAATCCAAGAAGATATCGAAGGCTTGTTAGAAAATTAAATTATTTTACAATCACTCATCCTGCTATCTCTTTTACTATAAATGTAATGAGTCAATCCTTAACTTACCCTATGAAGTTCATTAGGATGCTATTATACAAATTCTCAAATACATTAAAGGAAGTCCACGAAAAGGATTATTTTATGGAAGTTAAGGCTATACTTAAATTATTGGGTATTCTGATGTAGATTGGGTTAGGTCTCTAAGTGATCGACAATCCACTTTTAAATATTATATTCTTTTTGGAGGAAATCTTATTTCATGAAAGAGTAAAAAGTAAAATATGGTAGTAAGATCAAGTGCAGAAGTAGAGTATCGAGTTACGACATTAGCCACATGTGAACTTATATGGTTGAAACAATTGTTACATGAACTTAAATTATAAGAACTAGATCCTATGAAATTTATATACGATAATCAAGCCGCATTGCACATTGTCTTAAACCCAGTCTTTCATGAGAGCCGAGAAAAGATAACTTTGAAAGAAATGAGCACTAATTTTATGAACTCCAATGATTAACTAATTGATGTTTTTACAAAGTTTCTCCGAGAATCGAGAATTGATTATATATGTAACAAATTGGATACATTTGATATATATGCTCTAGCTTAAGGGGGAATGTTAAGATATATACTTTTTAGAATTTTAAAATGATTTTAGATTGATTATGTTCATATTAGGAAGTTATTTTGGATTGATATTTTTTTCCTTTCTAACATGATTAAGATTACAATTAGTATCTCAAATTTGATTGTAATTATCTTTGATTGATTATAACTTTTATATATAAATAGACTTCTTGGCTGTAGCTAATTGCTTAAGCCATTCCAACATATTCAAGTCTTTTGTTCACGGGATCATGTTAAAATTAAAATGAGGGTGCTCATCTTGTGGACTATGGATCATAAAATATTGTACTAGGATAAATAAATAGGGAGAAGAAAAATATTAGTTGCGTATTTTGTATTTTTACTATGCTTCTTTGGTTGCAATGGTGTGAATGTGATATTTTCAAATGGATCTTGTTGGTTTAATATAGTCAGTATCAATTTTAAACATGTTATGCCATGTGATTAGATTTGAGATAATCTCAAGAGAATACATGCAACTAGCACTACTTGGTAAACATATGCATACTTTTTCCCCATGCCATTTTGCCCTTTGAGTTTGGTACAATTTAATATAATGCAGTAAATAATAAATTATAATTTGTAGAGTTTACCAATATATAAAGTACTCTGACAAAGAAATGTATTCTAGACCAAGATTCAAAAGTCTAGTCACTTTGCTGAAAGCCTTTAATTCAAGTGATATATGACATATCTTAAAATTTTTGTATATATGCATCTAGTGGCTTAAGTACTTTAATTATTGAGAAAAATAAAGTTTAGTTCAATTCCCTTCCCTATGAATCTAGCTCAAAACTATAATCATTATAGGTTATATTTAGTTAGGGGACACCTAGGAAATACCATTCTCTTACAAAATTTCATAGAATACAGTAATCATGCAAAACAAAAGACAACCTACTCCAAACCACTACAATGTCACGAACAACGTATGATTTCAACTCCAACCCAGCCTTAACAAAGGAAATTCTACCAAGCTCCAAGTGCTTCAACTAGGCTATATAATCAACATATTACCTTTTCCTCTCGCTTTCTGTCCCTCCCTCTCTCCACTTTCCTCGTTCACATCAAACTCACTCACATGCATGGAGAAGAGAAACCCGCTAGGCGATGAAACCTTTCTGCAACATCCTCTTGTCCTCACAATTGTTCTGGCTTTCGGTTTTGTTATAATGGACCCATTCCGTTTGGGTCCCGTGGCAGAACATGAGTTCAGACCAGTCAAACATGACATTGCACCCTACAAGCAAGTCATGAAGAGCTGGCCTAGGGACAACATGAGCAGACTGGGGCTTCATGGGAAGTCGGAATTCAAGAATCAAGTGTTCGGACCAGAGTCTTTGGAGTTTGACAACTTGGGTCGTGGTCCTTACACTGGCTTGGCCGATGGTCGCATTGTTAGATGGATGGGGGAGGAAGTGGGTTGGGAAACATTTGCACTCGTCACATCCAATTGGTGACTCTCACCTCAAAATTATCTACATTTCCTTCTCAAACTAGGCACCGATATTCACAAATTTTCTTTTTCCATGAACCAAAATTCACAATAAGCAGAAAAATGTGACTAATGATACTTACATTTATCTTGTTTTACGGTACATTATATAATTTTAGTTAAATTAATTCATTCATTTAGAATGTGTAAAATTATATCAGTAAGCAATTGATCAATGATGAAAAATTTATGCAGTATATTGGAAATCCTAAATTCCAATGTCTTTACCATTAATGTACAATAAAATATGTAAAATTAACGTAATTTAAATTGTGTCATGTGTCTAGAGATGTATTACTATCCAAATAGGCTTACGGGGAAAACTATTTTTTTTTTGCCAATGCTAATTGTTCTGTTCATGCTGATTATAGTATTTGTGTGTGTTTAAAGGACGGAGAAGCTTTGTGCCAGAGGCAATGACTCCACCACCGCCAAGCAATGGAAGTACGAGAAATCGTGCGGGCGTCCTCTTGGACTAAGATTTGACAGAGATAGTGGAGACTTATACATAGCTGATGCATACTATGGCCTTCTAGTGGTTGGCCAAGAAGGAGGACTTGCCACCCCTTTGGCAACCCACGTTGACGGAAAACCCATTCTCTTTGCTAATGATCTTGACATTTACAAGAATGGATCCATCTTCTTCACTGACACCAGCAAAAGATATAATCGAGTGTAAGCACTGACTGAACTCACTACTTCACAATTATACACATCACATCACATGCTTTATATTCAAATTGGCTCTACGAGTGATATTTTTCTGGGAAAAACTTGATATACTTCTTTTTATGAGTGTATCATACACAGAAGATTTGAAGAACCCTAAACCTCACAATTTGTAAGGAGGGAATGAATATGGAGTAAGTGCTTAAGTGTGAAAGTGTCATTCATCTATATTTTAAACAATTTTAAACAGAGTATAAAATATATATGTGCATGTGTGAGAAATGATATGAAAAAATGAAATTTAAGCAGTACTTTTTCGTATCAAGTATGGACACTTCAAAGAATAAATTGTGTATGTGTCCTACACTTTCATTAGCGTTGTATCAACAATTTAGGGTTTACTGATGCTGTCATTGTTTGGCAGTGCCCATTTTTTAATATTGTTAGAAGGAGAATCCACTGGTAGGCTTCTGAGATATGATCCTCCAACCAAAACAACCCACGTTGTGTTGGATGGACTTGCTTTTCCAAATGGAGTTCAATTTTCCAAGGACCAATCATTCCTCCTCTACACCGAAACTACAAATTGCAGGTGACTATATATGCTTCCAGCAAAAACTCTGAATTTGACATCACAAAGATTCGATCTTGGAATCATTGTATTAATTTTCCACAGGCTGATGAAGTTTTGGCTGGAAGGTCCGAACACTGGCACTGTGGAACCCGTAGCAAATCTCCCAGGATTTCCAGACAACGTGAGAATAAACGAAAAAGGCCAATTCTGGGTAGCAATAGACTGTTGCCGCACAGCAGCCCAGGAGGTTCTGACCCACAATCCATGGCTAAGGAATATATACTTCCGGCTGCCCATCAGGATGAGCTTGTTGGCCAGAGCAATGGGGATGAGAATGTACACTGTGATTTCGCTTTTCGACGAAAATGGAGAGATTCTGGAAGTTCTTGAAGATAGAGAGGGAGAGGTCATGAGGCTGGTGAGTGAAGTCAGAGAGGAAAAAGGGAAGCTTTGGATTGGAACTGTGGCCCACAACCATATCACCACCATTCCGTACCCTTGAATCCTTGATTAATTGTGTTGTCTTGGGGTTTAATTTTCACGCTATATTTATTTGGTGTATTTAGGATGTTAGCTGACCGGTTGAATTGCATAATACTGTATTAACATTAATGATTATTAGGCAGTTCTGAAATTTGAACACTTTATTTCTTTGCTATTCATTAGTAGTCACTTAGGGAGAGATTATAATAACCACTGCATCATCATCAATAATGCAACATAATCACCTCCATAAGTTGGATTGTTTTTCGCAAATGTTCTATAGTCCATGATTGACAAATATTCTCGCATTGGGTTGTTCGGCCGGTCATCTTTCATATAATTATTTTCATTCATTGTGTTATTAAAAGTGTTGATAGGAGTAGTTGAACCTCATAGTTTTATTATTATATGATGGTAATATTTGACCACTATATCATTACACATTTTGAATTATATATATTATTTTTTTAAATAAATGAGACTAATGCCCAAAGAAAAAAAAAGAAATAACAATCTAATTATTCAAAGGATAGAGATCCCTACAAACTCAAATGATAAGCCCAAATTATATATTAAATTGTAAGATATTAGTTAATCTGTACGATAATTTACTTCTCTGAAAACATGTTAAATTTGGAGCACCCAATCATGAAAGAAGTAACTGACATGGAAGATGAAGTGCTAATAAACCTAGAGAACAATGATCCTTAGATGATTTGTATATAATAAATGACTATTTAACCTTTCATTAATTAAATGAATATAATAAAATTAGTATATTAAAGATTTTGTTATATAATTATTTAATAAATATAAATCCTTTTCAATTTAAAAATAAAAATTAATGTGATTAAACATATATATATATATATTCAAATAAATTATACAATATATTTATATTTTTATATATTATTTTATATATAAATGATTAATAATAAATAAGTATTTTTATCAAATATCTTTATTTAAATAGTTAGCATTAGTTAATTAAATAAATTAATAAAATTAATTATTAATTAATAAATAAATGAATTAGCTACCCATTGATATAATCACATAATGCATTGACTTGGTCCAATCGAATAGTTTTGAGTGTTGTGCAGTTGCTTAGACCGCATTAGGCCGGTCTTCAGGTAGATCATTGAGAATGATTACTTCGGTTGTCTTTGCTGGCTGCAATCGGTTATTGGACTATATCAATAATTATGCAAATCAGCTGTAGTGCATAGCTTGGGATGGTAAAATAACTAGACTTGATGCAAATAAATTTGAATTATGCATTTTAAGTTTAAAGTCACCGAAAAGAAATAAATTTAAATTCGAGTAAAATATCATTAAATTTAAATAATTCAAATTTAAATCAATATAAATCTTAATGAATTTATATAAATTTATGCAAATAATATATTTTTAAATTCAATTTCTCATGGAGCTTGAAATAAAAAATCTTCATATTTATCAAATGTTAATAATTACATTTAATAAAAAATATATATTTAAAAACTTATTAATTCAATTAGAATGTCATACTTCTTGATATAATATCAATAATTACTAATCAAAATAAATTTTTTCTATATTATATTATCTATACATGATATAAAAATAAATATTTATTATATTATAAAAATCATTTAAATTTATGAACAATTTGAATAAAAAAATATGAAATTTAAATTTTATGTATTAATCAACATTAACTTTTTTAGACTTGCTCACTTAAAATTAAATTTGATTCGAACATTTTTACGAATTAATTTTAAATTACTTGTGAGTATAATTTGACTCATTTGGATGCTTAATCCACAATACTTTAATCGATGGATAAAATAGTTAGACTACTCTTGATCTAAACTAACCTTCTATTGTAGAATTCGTCTTATTGCAAATGTCAGTCAAATAGGCTTCAAATTTAAATATATTTTTATTTTTATATTTTAAAAATTATTTTTTATTTTAAAAATTTTTAAATTGAAATAAAATAAATAATAATTAATATTATAAATAAAAAATATTTTATTTAATTATAAAATTAGTATTCAAAATAAGAAATTAAATTTAAAAAATAATTAAAAACTATTTCTATTTTTATTTTTAAATTATATATTAAAAATAAATTTTAAAAATAAATTATCAAATAAATTTTTTATTTTTAAAAATAAAAAATAAAAAATTATTTTTAAAAATAGAAAATAAGCATATTGTAATCACAACAATTTCCACCACCTAAGACCTCAAGCAATTCAACTTTCTTGCAATAATGATTGCTTCAATACCCTATTTAACGGTAAAATGTTTTACTAATATAATAAATAGGTTAAATTAATAATTTGTTCCCTATAGTTTATATTTTTTTTAAATAGCTACCTATAATTTTGAAAGTTTGAATTAGATACTTGTAATTTGTTTACATTTGAAATTGGATCCTTACCGTTAGCCAAGCTCATTTTCCATCCTAAAATGGCTTATGTGTATAACAAAGGAATGACATGGCACTATATTCTCCAGCTTAGATAGTAGCTTCAACAAATTAATAGAATTGTTATGGTGGTGTCCAAGTGAGCACTAATCTAGCTCCAAAAATTGGAAAATTGGCTCTAAAGAGTTTAAACATGTAGTTGGTATTTTTACTTTCCTCTTTTTATCTTGGATTCTCTAAATGTACAAAAATATTCACTGTGGTTTCTTCTTATCATAAAGGGCAAAGCTGAGTATGTGGTGGACCACACTAAAAGAAGGGAAAAGACCAAAATGCATTGGGACAAAGGTAAGAATGTTCTATTGTTGTACTCGTGTGGTTTTATTTGTTGAAAAATCTGTATTTCATTTTGTTGTTTTGTCAGGCCTTAACAATCTTATGTTAAGTTTCACTTTTTCTAATTAATATTAGAAATGCATTTTGTTTGTTGTGAAACATTGTTACTTTAGGCTTAACAAATTGATTAAGTTTTAATTTTTGTTAATTAGTTAATGATTAGTTATTAAATGTGATTAAACCTTTTGGATAAATTGTAGCTTTGACTTCAAACTTCACCTCTGATAAAGCATTTCAACTTATAATTCATCATGAAGGGAGATTTGTTAGAAAGAAGTGCACAAAGTGTATTGGGGGTAAAAAAGCTATAATGAAGGATTGTTTCTAAAAGAATGGCCTTTGTAAGAAATAGTTGCATTTGTAAAACAATTAGGATATGAAGGTAATGTTAAGATTTGGTATATGAATGACGTTTATGAATTAAGTTCTATAAGAGAAGTGAAAAATGATTTAGAGGCTCTAGCAATGGCTAAGATTGCATTATGAAGAAATTATAGAAATGTTCACTTATATATTTCTCATAAACACAGTAATGAAGAAGGGATTGTTCTTACCTTGCCATCTATTATACTTGTATTATACAATGAAGAAAGGCCAGAGGATATTTTAAGTGGGGCTAGCAATTTGGTTCAAGAACTAAAAGAAGGTAACCCAATTGGAGTTAACAAGAATATAATTAGTAACTTTATAGAGATTTTAGCGAATGAGGATATTGAAGAATATAACCATGAAATAGATGAAGACACTGAAGGAGATAAAAGTGATAATAGTTTTGCAAGGGACATTGAGTTTGATGATTTAGCTTATGAAAAGAATAATGATGAATGGTTTAATTATTATGTGGATCAAGACTTATGGGGTAACATTGGACTTGAAATGCATGCCACTGTTAATAAAGGTGGACCTGAAATACATGCTGCTAGGAATATTGGTAGACACGAAGTTACTGACAAAATGAATGTAGTTGGACCATTAGTACAACTTAACATACACCAACTGGAGAGTTAAATAGTAACTAGGAATTTGAGTTTTCAAACATCATAGGACTTGAAAAGCATGCCACTATGAACAATGGTGAACATGAAATGTAATCTGCTATGAATGTTGGCAAACATGAAGTTCTTGATAAAATGAATGTTAATGGACCATCAATACAACCTAACATACAACTAATTAGAGAGTTAAATAGTAATTATATAAATTTAAGTCTTTAAACAACATAGAGCTTAATGGTGACAATAATTTTGAGGATTAAAAGGTCCAAATACCCGAAGTTTAACCTTGTGAAAATGAGCAAGGATTATGGAAGGGAAAAAAAGCTTAAAGTTCACATCCATTAAATAATTTAAGGATGCCATGAGGGAATAATGCTTATTAAATGGTAAGGATATGAAGTTTAGGCCTAATAATATGAATAGATGCAGGGTAAAATGTAAAGCAAAAAAATTGTGATATTTTGTGCTTTGTTAGCAAGGTTGATGGTTCTGAAACTTATCAATTAAAAACATTTAATCTTAAGCATACTTGTATGAGAACCATAAAAGGAAAACTAGCATTTGTTGATTGGGTTGCTAATAAAATAATAGAGTATACTTGAAATACTCAAAAAATGAACTTAGCAAATGTCATTGACACTATGAAGAGCAAATACATGTGCGAAATTTCTATTAATAAAGCTTATTAGGCTAGAAAAAAGGCAAAAGAGAGGTTAAATGGTAAGTATGATAAGCAATATGAAAAACTGTGGGCCTATGGTGATGAATTGAGGAGATCAAATCTAAATTCAACCTTGAAGTTATTGTTAGAAAAGCTGTCACTCACAGTTCTCCCAAGGTTTCAAAGATTCTACATGTGCTTAAAACCAATGAAACATAGTTCTTGGCAGCTTGTAGGCCCATAATCGGCATCAATGATTGTCACTTAAAAAGTATGTATAAAGACTAATAATTAATTGCTATTGTAAGGGATCCTAATGATGAATTCTTCCCTTATTGTTGTGGCTGTAGAGGCTAAAGTAAAAGACTCATGGTGCTAGTTCTTAGAGTTGTTAATGTAAGACATTAGGACATTAAGCAGACCTTTAATTTTCATCTCAGACCAGTAGAAGGTAATTAAATTATCCACCTAATTACTTATATGCACATCTTATATTCATTACTTTCTTATTTTTTACTTGGTTTACATTCATTACTTTCTTATTTTTTACTTAGTAATAAGTTATTTTATCTACATCAGGGATTAGTGCCTATATTTGCTAAAATTGTACCGCATGCAAAGCTTGGATATTGTGTACGTTATATTTATGCAAATATCAAAAGAAATATGGTAGATGGGTTATTATTAGGGACTTAATGCTTCCTGTAACTAAAGCCACCTACTATACTGAATAGGATAGACACACACAATAATTAAAAAAAAGTTAAAGAAGAAGCATATAACTATTTGATGGGTATATATCCAAATTTATGGGAAAGGGCATTCTTCTCCTTCAATGCTAAAAGTGATATGGTAATGAATAACATACCTGAGGCATTTAATTGAAGAATCATAGAAGTTAGGGATAAGCCCATTATAACTATGATGAAACTACAAATTGCAGGTGACTATATATGCTCCCAACAAAAAACTCTGAATTTGACATCACAAAAATTCAATTTTAGGCGCATTGTATTAATTTTCCATAGGCTGATGAAGTTTTAGCTAAAAGGTCCAAAAACTAGCACTGTGGAACCCATAGCAAATCTTCTAAGATTTTTAGATAATATGAGAATAAATGAAAAAGGCCAATTCTAGGTAACAATAGATTGTTGCTGCATAGCAGCCCATGAGGTTTTGACTTACAATCCATGGCTAATGAATATATACTTCCGGTTGCCCATCAAGATGAGCTTGTTGACTAAAGCAATGGGGATGAGAATGTACACAATGATTTCGCTTTTTGACAAAAATGGAGAGATTCTAGAAGTTCTTGAAGATAGAAAGGGAAAAGTCATGAGCTTGGCGAGTGAAGTCAGGGAGGAAAAAAGGAAGCTTTGGATTGGAATCGTGGCTCACAACCATATTGCCAACATTCCATACCCTTGATTAATTTTGTTGTCTTAGGGTTTAATTTTCATGCTATATTTATTTAGTTTATTTAGGATGTTAGCTAACTAGTTAAATTGCATAATACTGTATAAGATTAATGATTATTAGGTGATTTCAAAGTTTGAACACTTTATTTGTTTGCTATTCATTAGTAATCACTTACAAGAGAGATTATAGTAACTACTAGATTATCAATAGTATATCATAATCATCTTGCAAATGTTCTATAATTAATGATTGATAAATATTCTTGTATTGGGTTGTTTGGCTAGTCATCTTTTGTATAAGATTAACTTGATTTGGTACATGGGGAACATTCTTGTATTAGATTTTTGGACCAATCATCTTTTATGAGGATATTTGGTTAAATAAGTTTTTCATTTGTTTTTAATTAACTAAAGTAACTTTAATTGATTGATTAAGATAATCAATCATTTTGAATATTTGATAAATAGTTGATTTAATTAGTTTATTAATTTTTAACCAATTAATATAAAAAAAATTACAAACGTAATCATCAAATAATGTAATAATAATTATTTTAATTTATTATATTGTGAACAGTGTTGATAGGAATAGTTAAGCCTTATAATTTTTATGTTATATAATGGTAATATTTGACCAATATACCGTTATACCATTACATATCTTAAATTATATATATACATTAAATAAATAGGGTGCCCAAAGAAAAAAAAAGACATAACAATTTAATTATTTAAAGGATAGATATCCCAATGATATTATTGAATAACAAGTAACTCACTATAGGATTATCCAAATTTGATAACCTTTAATTATACATTAAATTGAAAGATATTAGCTAATCTGTACAATAATGTCCTTTTCTGAAAACATGCTAGATTTGGACCACTCAATCATGAAGGAAGTAACTAACATTGAAGATGAAGTGTTATTAAGCCTAAAGGACGATGATCCTTAGATGATCTACAAATAGTTCTTTGCACATAATAAATGATTATTTAACCTTATTTTATTAAATTAATATAATAAAATTAGTATTTTATAATATATTAAAATTTTTGTTATATAATTATTTTATAAATTTAAATCTTTTTCACTTTAAAAGGAAAATTTGATATGATCAATTTATATATATATAATATGTATATACATATATATCCAAATAAATTATACAATATGATTATATTCTTATGCATTATTTTATATATAAATAATTAATAATAAATAAATATTTTTATTAAATATATTTATTTAAATAATTAATATTATTAAATAATTAAATAGATTAATAAAATTAATTTTTAATTAATAAATAAATAAATTAGCTACCCACTAATATAATCACATAATTAATTGACTTGTTTTAATCAAATAGTTTAAGTATTATGCAATTGCTTAGATTGCATTAGGTTAGTTTTTAGGAAGTAGGCCTCTCAAATGAACGGTTTATACGGATATAGGATAGCTCACAACCAATTGGGTTCGCGACAGGTTGGTCTGTATTATATGTGTCTAAATGTGTCAAAATACGTGACAAATAAAAGTTAGTCCACATTTTTTAACTAAAAATCGATAAACTTAACAGATACTAGTTGGTCTATCTTAAGTAAGGCCTATAAGAAGTCAATCCATATTACTCATATTTTAAAACGAATTCAATTTTTAGAGTTTAAGTTTGTGAAAACAAACCACAAATTGAGGGTTGCAACCCATTTTACACCTCTATTAGGAAAATAATTGAGAATGTTTACTTTAGTGGTTCTTGTTGGCTAAAATTGGTAAAAGAACTAAATCAATAATTATGCAAATCAATCATTTTGCATAGTTTGTGGTGATAAAATAACTAGACTAGATGCAAATTTGTATATTTAAGTTTAAACTCACTGAAAAGAGATAAATTTAAACATAAGTAGAATATTATTAAATTTAAATAATTCAAATTTAAATCCAACATGAATATAAATCTTAATGATCTTATACAAATTTACGCAAATAATATATTTTTAAATTTAAATTTTTATGGAACTTGAAATATTTAAATTTTAATTGAAATTTTTAATGAAGATAAATCTAATCGAGTTTTTATAATTTCATTTAATTGGTGTATAATTTCATCTTAATTTGATTATATAAAATTTTATTTTTTACAAATAAATCAAATATCAAATCTATTTATCCCATTTTATATATTAATATAAAATTTTCCTAATCATTAAATTTATCAAAAATATCTACATAATTATCACATAATATTAATAATTATATTTAATAAAAATAATATATATTAAAAACTTATTAATTCAATTAGAATCTCATATTTATTTATATAATATCAACAATTATTAATCAAATTAAATCTTTTATATATATTATATTATTTATATATGATATAAAAATAAATATATATTATTATAAAATTCATTTAAACTTACCAGCAATTGAATAATATAAAGTTTAAACTTAATTTTATGTATTAATCAAAATTAACTTTCTTATATTTGCTCTCTTAAAATTAAATTTCAATCGATTAATTTTACGAATCAATTTTAAATTACTCGTGAATATAATTTGACTTATTTGGATACTTAATCTAGAATATTTTAATCGATGGATAAAATAACTAGACTACTGCTGATCTAAACTAGCCTTCTGTTGTAGAATTCGTCTTATTGTAAGTGTTGATCAAATGGGCTTCAATTCTCATGATAATTATTCTACATTATTAGTCTATTGAAATACATACTTCCTTAATCGTGAATTTAGGATGTATTTAAATATATTTCTATTTTTATATTTTTAGAAATTATTTTTTATTTTTAAATATTATTTTCAAATAAAATAAAATAAAATAATTTGTATTGTAAATAAAAATATTTTATTTAATTATAAAACTAACATTTAAAATAAAAATAAAATTAAAAGATTAAAAATTATTTCTATTTTTATATTTAAATAATAATTTTTAAAAATAAATTGTCAAACAAATTTTTTTATTTTTAAAAATAAAATATAAAAAGACTATAATCACGACAATTTACACCATCTAAGATCTCATTCAGGATTGCTTCAGTACGCTATTTAATGGTAAAATATTTTGCTAATATAATAAATAATAATTCCACATAAATGCGAAACATAAAATTTAAAATTATTTTAAATATAAATTAAGAATTATTATTAAATATTAAATAATAAAATAAATTTATAAAATTTAATTTAATAAATTGAATATTAAATTGATTGGACCCAACTTCCTTAGTTGGTATTCAGAAGTCTAACTGATAGAAATCACATCCATTGCTGCTTTGGAAGAGCAACATGATTGAACAGTGCAATGAAGTAGCAATCTCAAGAACTTTTGATGGAATGATTTTTCATTAATTTGGTTAATGGAATGATTTTAATTGATTTTTTCCCTTCTTTTGAAAGAGTAAATGGAATTTTTGAATTTTTATCAAAATTATGTTTCAACTCATTAATTTTTTATGTTTAAAAGAATCTAGTATTGTTTTTACTAAAAGTTATTTAAATAGTTTGAATTAATTGCTATATGTGGTCTCCCACTAAATTTAAAGTGTATGCTAATTACTCACCTACTTCTAGATTTTAAGAACCAAGCACCTTAAAAAAAAATAAATGAACAAATTCCCTGATTTAGGAGTTGTTTAATTCACACAAAAAATAACTTCGTACAAGAAATTGAACTTTTTAGGAAATAACTTCTTATGTGAATTTCTTGAGAAGTAATCAAAGTTGTTTTATTGATAAATAGAAAGTGACACTTTCTAAGAAGTAACTTCTCATGTCTTATTTGGTTTAACTTTAAATATCTTAAAAAATATTAATAAAATAACTACTATATTTATAATATTATTATAATATAAAATAATAAATTTTAATTATTATTAATTAAATTTAATGAGAATAATTTTATCATTGGATCTATAAATAATATGAGAAATAAAATTTATCTAGGGAGAGGTGAACCAAACAATCTCTTAGAATGAGATATAACGAAGGGAGTTTTTTTTTTTGTAAAAAATGTATGATTTGAATGTTTTAATTGCATCTTTTAAAATATTAGAAATTTTTTTGCACATTATGTATAATATAATGGGGTTATATGTATTTTAGCCTATTTACTATTTTCTATTTTTTTGCATGCAAATTAAACAAATTTTGATGTTCCCAACTATTGAATATATTGGTTCAATTTAAATTTAAACTATTATTGGTGTATTATTTTTAACACTATCAATGAACAAGTATATCACACATTATTAAAAAATTAATAATTTTTTATTACTAGTAAGAATATTTTAATAAATTTTATTAATGTGATAACATATAAGTAAGTGATAGTATAAAATTAATTTATACTGATAGTAAATTCAATTTTAATCCTATTACTTTTTATTATAAAGTAAGAAATATATTTCATTAAATTATAATACAATATGGATATCAAACAAGACTTTAGAGTTGCTGATTATATATATTATTATTGCTCAATTAATTTATTAAAATAAAATGCAATACATATGATAATCAATTTGAGACTTGCAAAATTTTTAAAAAATCCACCATCCACTAATTTTGATATTATTATATCTAATTTATTCTTATTTTTTTATTAAATACTATATCACAATTTTGATATTTTACTCCGTATGGTATTTGGCAAAAAATTAATAAGAATGAATGTAGCACAACTAAAGAGTTGGCTTGAGTTTTTTATTCCACATGGGTTATTTTTGCAATTATGCTTTTTTTATAGATTAACTTGCAAATTATTAGTTAGTTTTTTATATCATATACACAAGAGTTTTTTTTTTTAGCTAAAAATAAAGAGAAAGAATGGGCAACCAACGTTGACTACTTTCCTTGAACTTTCCTTCATTCAAGTCCTTTCACTTCAAACAATATTAATAGTATATGAATTAACAAAAAGCTAATCCAAACTTAGAATTTATTCATTTTACACGAGGAGTAAGTATTTTTTTATATAAACTTTTTATAAAGTGTTTAAAATTATTTAAATGATATTGAATCAGTAACATTTTTTAGAAAGCAACTTCTTATATTTTATTTAGTTTAATTTTTAACTTTTTAAAAAATATTAATAAAATAATTACTATATTTTGAATATTATTATAATATAAATTAATAAATTTTAATTATTATTAATTAAATTCAATGAGAATAAATTTATTTTTATATTTATAAAGAACACAAAAAACAAAAATTATTTAAAAAGAGATGTACAAGTAACTTCTCATATGAAAAATAACTTCTTAAGCAATTTTTTTAATTTATTAAATAATAACTAATTAAATAATTTTTTTATTTCTTAATAAATAAAATTTTTCATACTATTATTATAAATCATAAGACTCTTAAAAAATACAATTATGAAGTTAATCTTCTGAATTTTGTCCATACTTATTCTCCTTCGTAAAATAGCCCAACCACCTTTTTTTTATTTTAATAAAACACTCCTTAAATGGAATAATGATCCTAAAATTATGATAGTAACAAATTTTTTATTTTTTAATAAAAATATTCTCTAAAATTTAAAATTCTATTTATTGACTCTGTTTAAAAAAATATATATTTGCTTCCCACTAAATTAATTATTTAACGATCATTTTTCCCCCAAAAAAGCGACAATGCTCCAAGGGGTTATTCGGATCAACGTACAAGCTGGCACGTCAGCTCTCAGTCAGACAATTATTAATAAACCTGACGTGCAAAATTGAGACTGTATCAAATTATTTGTAAGTCACTTACACAATCGTTTCTCATGCTTTCCACCATATACTCTCACAATTGCAATTTTAACGTCGCGGGAATCTAAAAACAGTTTCAGTCCAAAATGCCCAACTTCCGCTCAATCTTCTCAAAACTCAACAAGTCCACCTTCACTCGTTCATATTATTCAACTTCGCGACCGATTTCCTTCATCTCACCCAAATCATCCTATAATTCCACCCACGACTCCAAATATTATAAAAATTTTCGCTGTTTGGATCAAAATTTCAGATTATCAGGCTCCGATTGTGGTTTATCAAGAAGTTGGAGTTGGACGAGTAGTTCCAGAAGCTTCAGCAGCGAACCGGACCGAGAGTCGATAGAGTATGACGTTGTTATCGTCGGAGCCGGACCGGCTGGCTTATCGGCGGCGATACGGTTGAAGCAATTGTGCCGTCAAAATAATGTTGACTTATCAGTTTGTGTTGTCGAGAAAGGCGCCGAAGTCGGTATGTTAAGGTTTCTCAATCTTCATTACTTTTGGTTTTTTTTTTTTTTTTGATAGAGCAAGATGCTCCTTCAGTTTTGCTTGATTTCCATGCTATTGCTGTTAGGTGCTCACATTATTTCTGGAAACGTATTTGAGCCTCGGGCACTGGATGAGCTCCTTCCACAGTGGAAACAGGAAGAGGTGCAATCTGTTATTTCTTATAAACTAGGCTATTATTAAGTGAGAGCACTGCGCTTCCATGAGATTGAGAGGAGTAGCCATCAGATTTTGCATTATTAAGTGATCATGGAATCTTCAATTATATTTTAGTCCTGGCCATCTGTTCACTCCTTCCACTTTGAGTGCTCTCATTTGACTCATTTGATAAGCTCCCTGTATATACTTGAGTGTGCATATTGAACGTATGTGTGAATATCTTAGTTAATTAAATTTTATTGCCTTAACTATTTTTTTAATCAATTTTAATGTTCTTTTGTGTGGGGTTCTAGTGTTGGATATATCATATATATTATATATGATATGATTAAAATCTGGTCTTTGTTCTGCAACTGGAAGGGATCTGTGGATTTTGAAGTTCATGGGAGTCAAACTTATGTTTTTCTTTTTTCCTGTACTATCATAAGAGGCTGTTACTTTATCTGCCAATGGAACTGTATGCAGAGCATATTGTTGCTTGAATTATTATAATTGACTAGTCCCCTGTTCTTTTATCTAATCCTGTATACAATTTTTTCCCACTGTTTCTGCAGGCTCCTATCAACACCCTTGTTTCTTCTGACAAGTTTTGGTTTCTGACAAAGGATCGTGCATTTTCACTTCCATGTCCTTTTAAGAATGAAGGAAACTATGTGATAAGGTCTCCATATGATACCTTTGATGTCCTTTAAATAATGAAGGAAAATGTGTGATAACTAATAAGTCTTCATTTGCTATTTGATTATTGGTTTGTATTAAAGACTCTTTAATTGTTTGGTCATTTCTACTTTGCAACCTCAGATATTTTCATATGCTTGTTCAATTTTGCATTTTTAGTTTTCTAATGTTGCAGTTATATAAAGAAGTTCTTTATTTCCCTCCAATTCAGTCTAAGTCAATTAGTACGCTGGATGGGAGTGAAAGCTGAAGAGTTGGGAGTGGAAATATATCCAGGCTTTGCTGCTAGTGAGGTAATTTCTGATTTTTTCCTTGGTTGTTGCTGTTCACATTTCTACTTGATTCCTGGTTTTTTTATTGTCAGATATTATATGATGAAAACAACAAAGTTGTTGGTATTGCAACCAATGATATGGGGATTTCAAAAGATGGTTCAAAGAAGGAGACTTTTCAATGTGGCGTTGAGGTCAAAGGTCTCTCAATCCGTGTCCTTGTCAACATGAATTTATATTTCACATCTATATGGCGCAGATGAGTTCACTTTATATCTGGTCTTTTCCCAGAAACATGACTATGATTTGATCATTGGTTGGAAACTGATTTAGCTAGTAATAGAAGTATGAAATCATGTGTAGGTCGCATAACACTTCTAGCAGAGGGATGCCGTGGATCTATATCAGAGGTTCGAATAGAATTTACCAATTGAAAACAGTTTTAGGGTTTTTATATCAGTTATCATTTTACTACCGTGACCTTCATTCTCATTGCCAATGTTGTCTGCAGAAAATAATAAAGAAGTACAGCCTTAGAGAGAAGGGGAATGCACAACATCAGACTTATGGTTTAGGAATTAAAGAGGTATCATCAGTTGATTCACCTTACTGTATCCTTTTTTTTTTTCTCTTTTTCCCCTGTTTGCATCAGTTTTCAAAGTCATCTATTCATGCCTGTGTCTTTCTGTGAGCAACCACCGTCTTTTTTAATGCTCATTTTGTTTAGTATTATAGTAATTAGTTGTGGCCTGCTATTGAAAAGCTACTAGTATCATGCAATATGCATTAGCCTTTTACGTTGCCAATGTTAAATTCTGTAATCTTGTACACGTAGGTTTGGGAAATTGATGAGGAAAAACACCAACGTGGTGCAGTACTCCACACACTGGGTTGGCCCTTAGATCATAAGACATATGGAGGGTCTTTTCTTTATCACATGGAAGATAGACAAGTAAGAAATTAATTTCTTTTCTTCAATAATCACAGTTTGAGATCTGCTAGCATTTTGGATATTATTTTTTCATCTTTTCAAGAAAATAATATACAGTGAAGTTTATCTGAACTGATCAATAAAGTATATATCCTGGATGCACTTTTTTTTTTTAATTATGATATGAATTTCTCTTGTCCTTCACCCTACCCTAAAATTTGAGGAAGAAGGTGGACATTTTATCACATTCAATTTTCATCTGGTTCAGAATCTGGGAGAATTGGCTTGCATGGAACTTTAGCATTACTTCTGACTCCAATTGACACATTTATCTGCTTGCCTCCTCCCAATGAAACATCTGATCTGTTAGACAGGCTTTCACCCTCTATGGTCTTTGTAGTATTATAACAAGTTCTATCATATGCTTGATATCTGAAAATGTGCACTTCAACTTTGTTTTGTTTGTCATGTGTCATACAAATCCACTTTTGCCATCTTAATCATAAGTTGTATGCATCCAATTTATAGACTCAAATTGTAAAAGAATTCTGTAAGTTAACCTTTTCCCTGTGTTTTGATGCTTTTCCAGTGGCTATATACTATTTATTTCTAAAATTTTATCTATCATTGTGACAGATATGTATAGGCCTTGTGGTTGCTTTGAATTATGAGAACCCTTTCATGAATCCTTATGAAGAGTTTCAGGTAAAATACACTCTTTTCTAGTTGTTTTAAGGTTTTATATATAATTTATTTATATTCTCATTTTTAATTCCTGATCTTATTTTGTAATTTTGAATGTTCACCAAACCGACTTCCTGATCTTGACTCTGAGTTAAACAGTTTTGTTTGTTCCTTTTCCCCTAATTTTGTTGCCAGAAATTTAAGCATCATCCTGCAATCAAATCAATTCTGGAAGGTGGGGCAGTTATCCAGTATGGAGCTCGCACCATAAATGAAGGTGGTCTGCAGGTACACTAATAATACTAAGTTCCTTGTCTGCACAGGTTATGCTGCAGCACAGTTACGAGGAAAAACATTCTTCACTCTATTTCCTATTTATTGCTAACTTCACAAATCACTAGGCATTGCAAACCGGATGTATTAGCAAAGATGTCTGTTAAATGGCAACACCTTATATATTTTTTATTCTAGTTTAATTGCTGATTACCTAGTGCAAATATATTGTTAGGTCTCTTAATTTATTAATTGTACTACAAATAAGTATATGATTCTAGTTAAATTTCAGTCTATCCCATATCCAGTTTTCCCTGGAGGAGCAATTATTGGATGTTCAGCTGGCTTTGTAAATGTTCCTAAGATAAAGGGAACTCACACAGCGATGAAATCAGGTAGTGACTGGATTAATTTTCTGCATACTGCTTATGACTCTTTCCAGTGAAGACATGTCAATTTTCATATTGCAATTATGTTCAAAGGATGTCAAATTTTCTACGTTGTACAACTTAAACATTCATTCTCCAGGATGACCATGTTTCCATTTCTATTTTTTAGATTAATATGTTTCATTTCTTTTTACTCTGAAATATATAGCATAAGAGGTCATTTATCTTCTGAAA
Source organism: Sindora glabra (assembly GCA_020226215.1). Taxonomy (NCBI): domain Eukaryota; kingdom Viridiplantae; phylum Streptophyta; class Magnoliopsida; order Fabales; family Fabaceae; genus Sindora; species Sindora glabra. The sequence goes on from CM035229.1 coordinate 74,058,845, forward strand.
CTGGACTGAAAATGAAAATTATTTTTTGGAGCACCCAACACAATGAGAAGAACACATGTACGTTGCAGTTATAAATGTTACATTAATTTTTGTAATGTGCTAATCAGATTTGTTCTTTTGGTCTAACCTTCATCTATATTTGAAAGTAATCTGTCAAGGATGATGAAAGCTTCTGTCAACATATTCATTAATAATTAGCATTTCACTGGAAAAAAAAGCCAATACTATGGTATGCTAGTACTATAATTGTATATAGAGCATTCGAGAGATTTCCTACAACCCTTCAAAATTGTTTATCTTGAACATTTCCAACAATGCTACTACCTAGGTCAAAAAGGGGAAAAAAATGCTAGAACTATAGTTTTATATAGGTTTATCCAATTCTTCTTAAATATGTGTCCATAACAATTCATTCATTATATTGAAAACAGCAAGATTTAACAGTTACTTTGCTACACGTTTGATACTTCTTTTTGCAGGAATGCTTGCAGCTGAAGTTACATTTGGTACTCTTCATGAAGGTCTAAATATGGAATTATATTGGGATGCTCTGAGGAACTCATGGATTTGGGAAGAACTGTACAGAGCTCGGAACTATCGACCAGTTAGTGAAGCAATTCATTGCCCTTAACTAATTTCACAATTATTTGATCGCAACCATCTGGATGGCATGGATCATGGTTGCTGCTAGACAAAAAAGGAAAAAAATTGTAGCTTGAAACTTACATTGTGATTAAATGGCAACTGGGAGTTTCTGATTACATGCTATAAAATTTTGTTGACATGGAAATAGTGTGCCACAGATACCTCACAGATATCCTTTGATTGTAGGCTTTTGAATACGGGCTAATTCCAGGAATGGCCATCAGTGCTTTGGAACGGTAAGATTGAATTTATCTCATTTTCTTCTGTTTAACTTTGAAAACAACCTACTCTTCATACTTAATTTTCGTTTCTTGAAATTTCACTTGCTTTTGTGTTTGGTCTTGCAGTTATATACTCAAAGGGAGGCATCCGTATACCCTGAAGCATGGCAAACCTGATCATGAAGCTACAAATGTGAGAAAGCATGCCGAGTCAACATAGTTGCTTGGTGTCGAGTCTATTAAGAGAGAGAGAGAGAGAGAGAGAGAGAGAACAGAAACTAACTGATTCTGTGGGTGTTCAAAACATAGGAGGAAGCCATCATAGTATAAAAAGACCATAAGATTTAGGCTGTACATATTTTCAGTGAAAGGGAAACGATAAACGAAGAATGAAAACAAGTTACCTATGAAATTTAACATAAATTGCCAGTATTGTCCGTATTCACAGACAAATTTGGAGTCTTAGACTATTTTGCTGTAAATGAACTGCGTCAAGCATCTTCTCTAAAGTAAACTCTGTGTCAGAAGTGCCATATTCTTGTGAAAAGAGTTCAATGTGAAGCATAGTTTACAATTAGCCATGAGTAGAGGGCCTAAAAAGAGTTTGATAATGAATTTAGATGGCCTTTGAGTACGTGAGCATAAAAAGGTTAGTGAGAGATATTTTTTTACATCTATGCAGATTGCACGTTCACATTCTCCAATTCACTATCCAAAGCCAGATGGTATTCTGTCTTTTGATGTACCTACTTCTCTACACAGGTTTATGATCATTGACTCTTCTGATTTACTTACAGTTATAGACTTGTGGGTAATAAGAGAGAAATAGTTACTGGTAAACATGACTCAATTTCTTAGGCGGTAAGTACGTTCTCTGTTTTCAAGAGATTTATTTTTATTGGCATTTTAGGAGCAACACAAATCATGAACATGACCAACCTCCCCACCTTCGCTTACGGGACCCCAAGATTCCTGAACTAGAGAATTTGCCAGTGTATGCTGGTCCTGAGTCACGATATTGCCCTGCACGAGTATATGAGTAATGTCCATTTTATTAAAGCTCATTTTCTGAAGGGTGTTTCTGTTTTTATACTATTCCTTATTCCTTATATATTTGTATCAAATCCTTCTCAAATACAGGTATGTTCCAGATGAGCAGAATAAGCTGAAATTGCAGATTAATGCTCAAAATTGCTTACATTGCAAGGTAAATTTCTGGCCAAATTTGTGGTTGGTAGCTTTTAACATAGACACAGCTTTTCAATTAATGTAACCAAGTCTCTCTTGTACTAGAAGGAGGCGAATACGGTGGAGTACGAGCCACCACAAGAATTAGCCTGCTACTATTTCGGCTCTCATACATTCTGCTACTATGGTAGCGGTGGGAATTTGATATATTTATATTACATTTGTATTGACCCCCCAAAAAATTGAACAATTTTCTATTTCATTTAGTCCATTCGAACAAAATTTCTCTGCCACTGCACGTGCATGTTGAGATCTGGCCATTTCCGTTTTATCTTTGCCTCACATTATTCCAAATTGAATCAATAACATTGTATCTTGTATATTGTTTTGAAATACAGGCCTGTGATATTAAGGACCCGAAGCAAAATATAGAGTGGACAGTGCCAGAAGGAGGTGGAGGCCCGGGTTATTCGGTCATGTAAATCAAGCAAAATATAATGTTTTTGAAATCACTCTTGGGTATGCTCATGCAGTCTGCAGATCATAATACATTTGCAAAGTTTGACACATCCCCTGAATAGAACAAATGTTCAACATTAAATATGTAATTTTACTTCTGTTGCCCTCTATTTTATTTTCACCAAGCACTAGGCAGCTACTTCAAAAATATAAGCACTCGTATGAAAATGACTTTGGGTGTCTGTAATTGGGATTCGAAAATCCCATTCATGTCCGCAAGAATAATAATAATTTTATTTACACATAATTTCTCATCTTTTTTTTATTTGTCACAAATTATTCGCTTTGAATTTAGCTATTTCAACAATTTTGAGAAATTTCTACATAAAGTAATATCATTTGCTTGAATAAATTCTTTTAGAATTATATATTTTAAAGAATATATAAAAATAAATTTATTTTAATAAAAATTATACAAACTTAAAAATATTTTAGTATAATTTTATAAAAATATAATATTATATATTTTTAGAGATAAAATTATTGGTTGGGTGAATTTCATTAACCTCCCTAAAGTTTGGACATAAATCATTCACCTCTCCTCTATCTTAAAAAATAACTCAAACCTCCCTTACCTTTTATGCTCAGTTTGGATTGGGGAGAAATTGCAGGAGAAAGAAGATAAAGGAAAAGGTATTTTCTTTTGGTTTGTTTGTTAAGAGGAAAAAATAGGAGAGAAGATATTTTTTTTGTTTAGATAAAAAAATTGAGAAAAAAATTATTGGGATTAAATGATCATAATATTCTTATTGTATAAAATATAGAGATATTCATATTATATATTCATCGAATTCGATAAAAAATCATTTTATTATTGAGAAAATTATATATAATAAATTAATAGCAATTTTTTATTAAATAATTAAATATTTATAAAAAATTAATTATTATCTTCTTAAATTGTAATAACTAGTTATATTTTTTTCGAAATTCTATGCACAACTTCAATAGAATATATGAACTTATAATTATATTTTCTTGTATAATTTATAATATATTTATATAAATAATAATAATAACTTAAATTTTGATACATTTGCTAAAAGTTTCTTTTTCATATTTGTCCTCATCATTTGAATATTTGCTCCTAAATTTCTTAATTCATATGTTGAGTAAAAGTAGAAAAAATTCACAGAAAAAGAAATTAAAATCCATCATATTACTAAAAATGTAAAATAAAGGAATATATGAACGATAAAGAAAAACTAATATGTGGCCTTTCAAAGAACATAATAAGATAGGATTCATACAAACAATCCAACAATTGACAAGTTTACAATATAATAATATTTGATCACATTAACAAACACATAAAAAGAAGGCGTCAATTCATTTTATTATCAATGGTTGAACCAACTCTTACATTAGTCATAAGTTGGTACAACATTAGTAATCGTAACTATGGCAGAACACCAAAAAATTACTTCTTTACTTTTCATTATCACATAAAAAGTTATAGCACTTCAGTTAAAATTCTTATGGTACTCCTTTATTTTCCAATTCCATCCACATATCTATTTTGTTGTGATGTCAATGTCTATTATTTTCAAGGATTGAAAGACTTCTTTCAGTTATTTGAATATATTTTTTAGTTACCTTTCTTATTACATTAGTCAAATTGTTCATTTCCATGTTTAATCTTTTATATCCCTTTTCAATCAAATCAATCAGTGACACCTTGCACTTAGAACCTCTTAATGATGAAGTTTCTTAAGACTGATTTGAATGAACGTAATCATGAGACTGATTTGAAAGAGCACTTTTAAAATTGAACGCATCAATATTCCTTCTAAAATTAAGGGCATCATTTCTTTAATGGACATCAGAGTCGTACATCATATCAAAACAGTCATTCAAGTCAAGGCTTTCTTTCTCCCATCTTTTGACTTTGTCTTTTGAACTTTCGGCATATACACCAATAGCTTTATCTTTGCCAAAAAGCTCCAATAACTTATTATAATTATAGATTGGAGTTCATTTTCATTTCTATGATTCGAGCTTTTACTGTAAATGCATCCTCCATCAAATCATTATAAAATAACAACTACAGCATGCGATATCCATATAGAAGAACTACTAGAGTAAATAGTACCATCAATAATTACCTAATACCAATTCCTATGTTCATGTGCAAACATGCATAAAGGTATACACCTTAGGGAAGACAATTAATGATATATCACACTGTGTAATATCTTATATAATACCATAAGTAATAAAGAACCATCAGGTTACTTACACCATAAAAATTTGATTAAAATTTTGTGTGTGTAATCATATATATGAAAAAGAAGGAGTATATTAACACCTACTTATGTAATCTAAACTATTAATAAATCCTATTCCAACATGCAACCATGCAAATGTTAAGGGGTATTGTATGTGTGTTGAAGATAGTAAATTAATTATCTTGCAAATCTTGTTCCAAACTTCTGGTTTAGCTTCAAACATTTATGTTGTTGGATTGCAAGTAACACCACTTCACTTGGGGAATAAATCATAACAGTCATTGAAGTGATCCTTCAAACTCTTCACCCTATTTTTTATGTGTTACTTTTAGAAGAAAGGTCCTATTGCTTGCTTAAGCTCTGGCATCACAATAGCATATGCCAAAGTAAAAGTGCTATCAACTCGATTCCCTTCATGGACTCTTCTAACAATACATCCAACAACAAAGTTTCTATTTCAAGTGTCCATCTTAGTGAGTTTCTAGAAGATGTTTCTCCTTTATTGTCAAACTTCTTATTCTTCGGCATATTTCCCTCTACAAAGTATTATATAACTAAGTAATATAAAATAATACAAATTGTACATAAATATACAACACATGTATGATAGTAAATTTCAATTCATAAAAAAACTTACACACATATATATATATGATAATTATTTTCAGCATAATTGAGACATTTTATTAGTTTTAAGTCTTATACAATAACTATAGAATTGCAATGTGCACAAATGATATAACTCTCATATGATAAATGTAAATATGGTTTACAATCCTATTTATGGCATAAAGATTATAAGCATTATATAAAAAGTACACAATCTTATTAAATAAAAAAAACAAATTTATGACAACCTCTATTGAAAGTCATTCCATATATAAATTGCCATTCTTTCTCTTAAAATGAATTCTTACCTATAGTCTTTCTCAATATTTCATGCTTCACGATCCTTAATATCTTTTATATTACTATTTAGTAACTTACGGTCCACTTCATCAATCAATGGATTGAGATTAATATCCATTAAAAAGTTATGCAATATATAACAAGTAATAATAATATCTATCATGGTCTTAAAAGAATAATATGATTTTGTGCCACTAACTATTATTAGAAATATCTTTTTTAGGATCTAGAATTCTTTTTCAATGATATTTCTCAATGAAACATGCCGATAATTAAATATCTCTTTTTTATTTTGTGAATTACATGTTGTGTACTCCTTCAAGTGATAATACACACCTTTATATGGTATGAGTAGTCTACCTGTTAGAGGAAAACCTACATCTCTTAGGTAAAATTTTCCTAGGATATATAATAATGACATAAATATATGTCAAAAAGCATTATCATTATGAAAAGCCTTCATAAGAATGATTCTTGACTTTTTTTTATGAATGACAAATCACATTTTAACTTATCTTTTGAAATTTTTAGTCTATCCCCCTTTTATTCAATGCATGCTTAAGATGTGTCACAAATATATATCAAAAAGCATAATCATTATGAAAAGCCCCTATAAGAATGACTCTTGACTTTTTTTTGTGAATGACAAATCACATTTTAACTTATCTTTTGAAATTTTTAGTCTATCCCCTTTCTTATTCAATGCATGCTTAAGAACTTTAGAAGCAAATGTAGTTTCTTCCCAACTAGATAACAAATAAGAAAATTTTATATCAAAGGAACATATTACCGACACATTTCGTGTTGGATAATTTCTTCTTTATCAAAAGTGAAAGGCATCTTTTCTTGAAACTTTAACTCCTATATGTGTCTCATCCAGAACTCTAACATAATCATGTATTTTAATTTTTTGAAAAGTAGATTATATACAATGACAATTAAACCTATTTATATGAACTAAGCATTGGAACCTATATAACTTAGTATATTACCTTGAAATAAGGATAAAATTTACTGTTATTGAATATCTGTGGAAGAACCTCTAATTCAAAAGGTTGCATAAGATACTTATCCTCAAGTAATATAATAACTTATAAAATATTATGAAAATAATGACTAATTGTCTCTTTTGATTAATGAAAAAAATATATAGTTCTATTTTTCACATTGTGTGCTAAAATGTACAAGAATTTAATAACTTATTCCGCAATTGTAAAATATATGGAATCTCTCACTCTACTATCGTTCTCAACTTTTCATATAGTCAGAGGAAAGCATGAGGACTCATGTGTATCACATTATGACATTTATCAACTTTTAATAAGTTTTGCAATAGTAATTGTCACATTTGGTCTCTTCTATTAGTTACACTATCAATGGGTTTATGCACAATATTTGTTTGCAATTACAATAAATGCATTATATGAATAATATAGTAGACAAGTTGCACAATATACATTTGACATAATCTATCCTATTCCTTTATCATATCAATATTAAGTAACTTGTCTAATTCTAACTTCTCTTCATATATACCATCCATGTTATCTTCCATAATTACTTGTAAAATACTTCCAATGTGTAACTATTAAATGAGCAAAAGTAATGGTTATCATATCAATCAATATATATCTTTGATAAAAGTGAAGAATAACTACCAAAAACATTGACAACTTGAATTTTGATATTTGAATGAAATAAAATTATTACTTAAGAAATTAAGAGTTTCTTCTAATACCATTATAGGTTAGCATTGAATTATACAAGTAATAATTAAACACAAATGCAAAAATATGTCTAAAGATAATAATATGTCGACTAACGTAAGATTACTAAGAAAAAATGGATAACACATATAATTGAAGTCAACACCCAGGAGTTTGTGAAAGGCAAAGATAAAACAACCATGAATGTATCTTTAGGGTGAAAGGGGGTTTGTGCATATTGAAGGTAAATTTAAATGGATGTGGCTCCTCTCTTAGAGCATTTCTTTGTATTGGTGGTTTCCCATAGTATCTATTCACATAACATATTATGACATACTCATACATCTTGCATGATGAATAATGTGGTAATATGAATACAATAGCATTTGTTAATAGTTATAATAGGATGTGAACAAATTTTGTAGGCTTTTGATAGTGTATAAAGCTGAAAGTATTATTTACATATATTTTACATGTGTGTGTGTGTATGTAAATTTCATACTATTCATATTTACATCAAATAATAAATGCATATTTTCAATATAGGTATATTATCATGAAGTAATTCAAATTTAATTGTATAGATCATAATGTAGCTCATGTATGATAGAATTTTAAATTTTGTTCATATTCTTCAATATCAACTTCTGTATGAAGAGAAGAGCAGTTTGTAATTGATTCATGTAGGCTTAGGTTTCACATGTATATGTATAGGGAACTTAGTTCTATACTATGGATATGGAAAAATGGAATTAAAAAAAATTACTATTACAATTGAAAAAAAATTTGTACACAACTCTGGAAAAAAAATTCCAAGGGTTAGGTTAGTGTTGGGAATTCGGATTATTACATGCAGCGGAAATTCAAAATTTGATTTGAATTCTACCTAGAATTCATGCAAAAGGCATAAATCAATTATTAGGATTTTACCTATTGGGCACTCGTATTTCTACTGATCAAAATTTGAGAGCAGATGAATCAAACACCAACTGGAAGGTACAACGTCTCTACGGTATCCACATAGAGTGAACAACGACCTCTCATCCTCCACGAATTTATTCGGATGCGTTTTTCTCTTTAGGATTTAGGATTAGATGTTTTATGAGTGATTTAGGATTTTATAGAAGCTTATGAGCGTGTGTAAAAGTGTTGCCCTCAAGTCCCTTTTTATAAAACTTAGGCAAGCTACAATCCTAATCCTATTAGGATAATGCTTCCAAAATCCTGATCACACTAAACAATTCATCTTATCCTTATCCTAGAGATAATAAGGAGAGATAGGACTTATCTATTAATTATCTAATATTAGATACTAATATTATCTCATAATATAAATATCTTAATATTAGATAATTGCATATAGTTATGAAATATCAAAATAATATTATCTCATAATATATTTATCTAATATATGATAATGTAATTATTTGATATTACTTTAATATTAAATAATATCACATAATAATAATTATATTTATTATGTGAAAAATATATTATTATTTAATAATATATATATGCACAAAAATAAGTTTAATTAGTTAGATATTAATATAATTAAAATTTAATTAATTATTATCTTATTCCTACTAATTTTTTGTGACCTTATAGGTTATTACTACATTAATAATGACTCATTATTGAGTCATAGACAGTGAGTGGTATCTAGCAATACATCACTATCACTCAAGTAGTAAGAATGTCTGTGATTCGACATCCACCTAATACATGATTAACGCTTTGCATCATAATCCCTTTTATAATAATATCCAAATTGAATTGGAGGCATGAAGTGTGTCATCCTCGTCAATGTTCAATTTATATTTTTTGATACTGAGTAGATTTCAAAATAAATGATTAATATCATGTATTGATTCATTTGAGCATGGCCATGCATTTTTAAGACTCACTCAATCAAGGGGTCAAAGGATATATCTCTTTTTTTTATAAGAATAACAAAATTCCATTTATATCACCACTTACCTCTGCATGATTCGTGACACACCTAATCAACGCTTTACTTGTCATTCCGATTAAAGGTGACATAAGACGACATTAAAGTGAGTAACCCCTCATGTAGGGAATCGTAGTGACTTCAGGTTAAAGGACTATATACAATTGTGACTATATGAGAACTACTAATAACACAAGTTTTATCCATGGAGTATTCTCATAGTGGGTCAGTCCAGTACATTTGTTCACTAATAATGTACTCATGTATTGACTTGATATCACATATCCATGATTCATAATCATCAGTCACTATACATGCCAATCTCGATGTACTATCACTATCCCTTGTCGTAATAATACTTGACTAAGGGTATTATAGGAATAGTAAAACTATTTCAGGGATAATTATTATATTAAGTTATAAATTGTGTAAAAATTAAAAATAAAATGTAATAATTGCACTGCCTGAAATAAAATATAATACATTGTGTATTATTTCAATTATCTATATGATTAGTTTTTAGGATATACACCAATAATTAAATGTCCAACCAAATCAGGTTGAGGGCAAATTTTAGGTTGGATTTGTACAACTTGGCATGGTGAAGTCCCAGATCCACAATCCCTGCCACGTGGATGATAAAACCATTAATGTAGCCATTGTCTAGCACTAGAGCACAAATAATGGTCTCTAGTTTTCCTATTACATGTTTGTCGATAGCTATCGCCTAGCAAAGATCCCTTACAACAAAATGGCAACATGCGCCCCATGTGTATAGCACAACAACATCTTCTCGAGCCCCTATTTGCACAACATAAAAATAATAGCTAGAAAAGGGAACAAACATGGATGTTTTACTTGATCAGGTGTTGGTTGTGGATGGCAATCACTTCTTAGGTTTGGCAGCAAGCTCTCTCTTTTGGGTTGCAGATGGTAGCATGGTTGGGGGTAGTTTTTAGAAAGTGGCTCCAAATGATTGCCTCTCCTGCAATTTCTTTCCACAAATGAGGGGAAGAAATTTTTTGTGAGATCTATGAATTTTTTACCACTAGAAATTTCTCCCTATATTCTTCCTTGTAACTAAATAGTAGAAATGCCTAATTTCCCTCCATTTTTTCCTCCTTAATTTCTTTCTCCCCTATTTTCTATCATTCCAAATAGAGGGTCAATGATTAACAATGTTATTATTGACAATACTTATTTACCATTTTGACAATTAAATAGCAAATAGAATACAATTAATTGATTTCATATTTTTGAACTTCCCTTCTCCTTATCAGTGTAAATGAGAGTTTAAAGAAGCTTCTATGAAAAGTTAATGAAATTAAAGTCCAAAACAAATAATGAAAGCCAAGAAGACCTAAAGGGTTTTAATAAAATGTTGAACTTTGTTGCATCCATGGTGGGAAGGAAAGCGAAGTCTTGATGGATTAAATCTTTTGGAAGATCTTCCATAACAAAAGCTACTTGTTCGATTTTTGTAGAGTCCATGGAGTTTATTGATTCTTTGTAGTTATTACTAGACGAGTTATGAAAATCCTGATTGAATGCATTTTATACCAAAGAAGGAATTAAGAAGATAAGTTTCGCTAAATTGGCATATTGTGATTTTCAATCTTTCCAAGGTGGAAATTTGTGTTGATATTAATTCTCACAGAACAAACTTGACTCTTTATCTTTTCAATTGGATTAGTAGAGCATGTAGAGATATTTGCTTTCTCTTTCCAAGCTTATGTTTTAATGTTAAGTTTTTTTAAAGTTTGGGTTACTCATTTCCTTTATTTACTTTAAAATTTGAAAATGAACCATGCAGAAAAAATCACATTTTACGACTTTGTCTATTATAACAATGGACCAATTGATTTTGGTAATAAATCATGTAATTTATTTTTGTTTAAATAATATATTATTCCCCAAGTAATATATGAAATAAAAATATCATCAAAATTGTATTTATTTTAATTCTATTTTTAATTGAAATTGTCTTAATAATAAATTTATATGAAAATTTTTTACACCATTAAATAAAGAATTTAAATATATTTTTATTCAGTTTATTATTATTTTTAATTTAATAAAAAATTATGATTATAACTTAACTGTATGGTATAATTTTTAAAACTTTTACATAAAGCAAACTTTTCTATTCATTAGCACGAAACATTTTATGTTAATTTTTTATTCAAAAATACCAATTCTTCCATCAAATCAAAGTATTAATAATTTTTAGAATAAAATATTATTTCAACTTATAAAGATAGTCAATTTATATATAATAGGTCAATAATAATTATTAAAGAAATAAATTCAAAAATTATCTTTCTTAATTAATAATTTAAAATTAATAATTTAAGAAATTAACAAGCAAACATTAGAATATATTAGTCATTTTTTATTTACTTATTATATTTTTATAATTATAAATATAAATTATTATAAATATTTTAAAATTTAAATTCAAATTTTCAAATTTTAAATTATAGCCAATTACATGAGGAGGATGCTTCAGCTTCATCCAATGTTGAAAAGGATTTCACTTTTTTATTATTTATTATTTATGAACTCAGTTAAAGTATTAAGAAGGGCAAAAAAGTTTAAAAAATATAAGCCTTAGGTGCGTTAGGAAACGGAAGCAAATTTTTTGGTCAAAACCCGTTACATGACGGCTCTATAAGATGATAGGGGAGGTTTGAGTTATTTTTGAAAATAGAGGGGAGGTGAATGATTTAAGTCCAAATCTCAGGGGAGATTAGTGAAATTTACCCTTATTACTTTTATATTCTATTTTTCTAAAGTAATTTTATTTTTATATTTTTATACCTTTATATATATATATATATATATATATATATATATATATATATATATATATATATATATATATATATATATATATATATATATACAGATTAATCCAATCAATTTAAATAAGTGTACACTTACAGAGATCAATCCGTGCAGGCCCACAACCTAACTGCGGGGGTCGATGCAATCCGGGCCGAACTAATCTTTTTTCTTTTTTTCCGGTGCTACTGTTATCGGTAAAATACTAAAATCATGTTCGATTGGCAAAATAATATTTCTAGTCAACGAGAAACGAGGGACTTGCACCTGACAACACATAGTAATTCTTCGGCACGTAGTAAAATAAATTTTAGATATATAAAATAAAAATTGTTACTCTGTACAATATGTAAAATCTATCATAATTTTCTTAGAACTTACAATTATGTATATAAAATTTATCGTATAATTAATGCACAATAAATTACAATTCTAACGATCAATCAATGGTGCACGAAAACTTTTGAAAAATGTACTTATTCTTGTATAAAGTAACAATTTTTAATAAAAGTTATAACAAATATGAAAAACTTAAAAATGAAAAGCTACAACAAATATAAAAAAAAAATTTAAAAATAACTGCCAGAGCATATACTCATCCAAAATTGTGAAATACATAGTAAAACTTAACCTTAAACATTTTTCAAAAAAAGATAACTTCATTTCATATAATTATCGTCATTATCAAAATCACACTAAACAAACTCTAAAATAGGAACAAATCTTTCATTTCTGTTTGTCCCAATATTAACATAAATGGAAGATGATCATGTTGATGATAACAATAGGCTGAAGAGATCCTGATGGAGAGTTAAAAAAATAAATTATAAAAAATAATTAATAACTTTTTTTCCTATTGTCATAAGCAGTTTAGTCAGTTGTTTAGTTCATTGAATCTGTTTCTTAATGATTAGGAAGTAATTTTTTTGAGAGTCACAACTAAATGTCTTTAGTCAGCTCATTGAGTGGGGCATTAAAATAGTATATAATTAGTCCTTTAAGGGTCCCCCTGGCTTAGATGCTCAAAGAGTTCTAAATAAGAACTTTTCTATGCAGTCTTCAAAGGTAAATGAATTATTAAGAATTATATCTAAAATTTGAAGGTTATTTATCTTTGTTTCTCAGATTAAAATATGAATTATCAAATTTCTATCTAAGGTGGACTCCTCCCATTTACCAACCTCTTTTCTACCTAATTTTTCCAACAAAATTCATATAAGAATTTCCTTATAAAATTCTTGATCTGCACTAATTTGGCAATTTGACATTAGAGCAAGATTGTTCCTTATAGGCTGTCAATCATTTCGATGATCGTGAAAGAGATGTTTTATTAGTACGCATTATGTAAGAAACATATAATATTTCTAACCGAATTATTTGGCTTGAAATTTGGAATGAAGCAACTACGATCAATCCAAAAGCTAGATGAGAAGGCCTCACACAAAGGCATCCATGCGTAAACCTTCGATTTAGATAGCACCTCCAACAAAATTGCATAACAATTTGCATCCATTGCAAATTCATGCATTCAAACAAATGGTGATTTTAAGTGTTGCTGTTAGTTAAAATGAACCTCAAAATGATGAATGATCTTTCGTTGGCAAATCTTCTGCTATTGTCGTGCCTCCAAATTTCGAGCTTTATTCAAATTCATCCATTTAGAACAACAGTGGAAATCTTGTTTAGACAAACATAGTTGAAAATGTTCATGTTGACGCTTCAAACAATATTAGATCTAATACTATATTTGCTAGTAGTATGACAAATGTTAATGTGTTGCTGCCTTTGATGGTAAGGACATAAATTCCTATGAGCCTGACAAGCATCCCTTAGAGAATCTTGAAATTGAGGACAGTATTTCATCAATCACTACATACTTGGAGAAGGTAAATTTACACAATAATGATAACGAGACAAAACAAGAGGACAATAACCCTTCTGTAGCAATCCAAGTCACCTATTAGTCCAATCTCCAGAATGCTTGAATCTAAGCTTTGGAAGTTTTAACTCAAGTACAAATGCTGTCTTTTCTAGATCTGGGCATTTATATCCGAGCTCCTAAAAAAATTAATGTGGAGAAAACAATTGCTGCAACTGGGCTTGAACATCTTCATAACATGGCTACACATCCTTACTCCCAACCTCCTCTTCCCTTGGGACAATTTGTTAATATGATTGGCTATCCATTCATGCCACAGAACTACACCCATACGTTGCCAGCTTTTCAGCGCACCTTCCCTAATAATAGCACAAACTCTGGCAATAAAACTTCCACAATATAAGTGTCCGGTTGGTGGCTCTCAGTTTGCTGCTGTTGTATCTGGATATGGCCCTGGAACCTCAACCAAAATTCCTGAAGGAATACTCCCACAAAATTCACCGACAATCCCTTCTGACACAGCTATGACACAACTATTGGCTATGATGATGCTATATACTCCCAATACAAGTACCATAATAAAAAGAATTCGTTACAACAAGGCGACAAGAAGAAACCGATGTGGTAAGAAACATTTAAAAATTTTCTTGTCAGGTGAAAAGGGAAGCATATCATAGAATGCACTTGAATTACTGTGACTAATTTTCAACATCAAAACCTAGAATTCTTTGAGAAATACCAAACCCTTAATTCACCCGGGACGAATCCTTGCCAGTTAGGAGGTATTGAAGGAAAATTTTAAAAACGAAATATTAAAAAATAATAGCTCTTTCCCTATAATTATAATCAGTTGCATTTCATGAATTATTTAGTTCATTGAATCAATCCAAAAGGATCACAAGTATATATATTTCGTTAATTCATTAAAATAATATTTAACTAGTCATTCAATAATCCCCTTGATTTAGAAATCTAAAGGGTTATAAATAGGAGCATTTCCATGTACTCTTCAGAGTTGAATGAAGTATTAAAAATTATACAACCTTTGTTTCCAGAATCAAAACCTAAATTATTAGATTTCTATCCAAGGAGGCAGACTCCGCCCATTTACCAACCCATTTTCTACTTAATTTTACCAACAAAACTTATATCAGAATTTCCCATGAAACTTTGATCTGCATCAGACCCACTCCGAGTCCACGGATCACTTCCAGTGAAATTGAGGGACAGCTGCCTCACCAAAAGGAAATACGGAGAGACAATGGAGGCAAAATTACCATCAGCAGACATAACATAAACCCATTATAGATCCATAAGAGAGTGCCAAGTCTTTTAGATAGCAAACTTACAAAACATAATTCTTCATCTCTAACCATGACCACTGTTTAGGGATAAATGAATAACAAATGGCTGCAACCTAAATAACTCCAAAGACAAGACACAGAAACTAATATGAACTGGCAGTAACCTAAATAGACTCTAGAGACCAAATATGGAAATCAGGGAATGGTTATGTAAACAAAGAAAGATACGGGGCTACTACTCTCAACAATCCTTAGCTGCGGATGGGTTTACATCTGATGAAGCATTCTCTCTGGGACCTGGAGAGGGTGTAGATCCTCTCACTTTTGAGTCCCCAGCTTGTTGCTGTAGCTGTTCCTGTTGCTGTTGCATTTGTTGTTGCTGAAGGTGGTGCAACTGATGCTGCTGATACTGATGCTGCTGCTTTTGAGAATGAATCTGAAGCTGCTGAAACTGTTGTGCAGCTAAGAGTGTGTGCATGGCGTGATTGTTGGGATAAAATTGCTGGCCTCCTCCAAAAGAAGGAAAGTTCACCATCGGTCCTCCATTTGGCATTGCTTGGCCAGTCAGTACTTTCAAATGCTGAATTTCCTCTTTCAATGCATCATTTAGTGCTACAAGAAAAGCAGAACACAGTTGAAATATGATAATTATAGAAGTAATACAGCGGAAGACCCTCTTGACTAAGTTTTTAACAGATTCATTAGTACTAAGTAAGAATTTTTGCTATTTTTTATTTTGGGGGGTGGGGGAGGTCAGGAAAAACTTCCAGACTGATGAAATGTTCAAGTTTATAAGTCTATAGTTCACTTAAAAACATGCACAAAATCATATTCCAGATGGCAATAGTTTATTTTTTATCATAGAAGTCAATGGATCGTTAGATAGAACAAGGTCATATGGTTTAACATGGTCTGTCAACAAAGATTTGCATTTTTTGAATAACAATTTAGAATTAAGAAAAATAGAAATAAGAGTAGAGTGATATATTTTCAAAATTTTAAGACCAGATGCCCTTACCATCTTGCAGATGAACTTGTTGCTCCATGGTTTGCAAACGCAGCTTCAGTTCACTGTTCTCAGCAGTCAGCCCATTTGTATCTCTCTGCAGTAAGACACTGAATTAGAATTTGTTGATTGAAATCCTTCCATTAGGTTTGAACCAACCAGTGACATGGAGGTAGTGCACCAACAAGGACAAGAAATCAAGAACATCTAATAGCAGGCAAAAAGAGTTGATTGAAAACAAATCCTTCGCCCATAAGATAACAACGAAGTACTAAGGCAATACCTGCAAGAGAGTTAGTTGTGCAGATAGGGATGTTGCTTCCGTTTGCAAGGTCTGCACTTTCCTTTCTAGCTCAGCAATGTAACGCATTTTTCTCTCCTTTGACCTTGCAGCAGACTGCCTATTTGCCCATATCCTATTATATACAGTAAAAGGCAATCTTAGTCATAGAGCACAATAAGAAAAATACCATAACTACCAATTTTCACAAGTAAAATACTCAAAGGCCAATATATTAGAATGTCAATGGGGGATCTACGAATCAAGACACAATCACCAATAAATGCGCACATCAAAATTTAAATAACAGGACACAACACAACATGACGCAAGGGCATAGAGATAAGCAAGGAACTCAGGGAGAGCGCACTGTCCATACTGCCCCCTCAAATGAGTAACAACCATAGGAACTATAGCTTATGTTCAATCTATCAGCTCTTCGGTCACTGTCCCTCACCCAAGGAACCCTGATGCTTGAGCCTATAATCACAGGAAAGGAAGGAAAGGAATTAAGAATAAATTCCTGACTTCCTACAACAGCCAATGTTAAACCCACGATAACAAATATACAACAGGTATCCGAGTGGTGAAATAGAGATGAGAGAGGTCCTCACACACGCAGAGGATGAAAACATCAAGAATTAAATAAAAATATTCCAAAAGCAAGGTTGCTGTGTGTTTAAACGTAGTTAGAAGCTATTTAAGAAGTGTCAAATATAAATTTTACATATATTTATTCTTAGGAATGCCATTCATTGGGTGTGGGAGTGTTGAGCAGGTGAGAGTCTGTGCAATATGGCTCAAATGCTCAATTTTTGAAGTGTACATGTTTCTTGCGGGGATCCTATCCAAGTTAAGAAAGAAAATTTGTAACAGAGTAACAACATAAGCAAAGTAATCAAGGCAGTTGTTATTATACACACAAGGAATATTCATTTACAAACAACAATAAACATTAATCAGTCCCTTCTAAGCCCAGGTCATGCTGGATAAACAAGAACAATTCCAGAAAATTACCTTTTGGCACGCTTAGGATCTATTAAAGCTAGTTCAGCAAGCTTCGCAGCTGACATTGCCTTTTTGGAATCAGCTGCAGAGATCTCTTCTGAACCCGAGACTAACAGTTCAGGTTTGATAGTTGTTGACCCATCCATAGACTGGCTATGTTGGTGTCTCACTCTAGGCTTCTCATTAGTATCAATAGCCATGTTATCTGCGGATGACGTGCCTACTCCTGATGTCGGAGCTGAAGCTGATGCCAAAACAGCAGTAGATGGCTCGCCCATTTGAAATGATGAAGTAGCAGATGAGGAATTAAATTTATCCATATCAAGGTACATAGATAGTAGGTCTTCTTCAGCCTCATCTGAGAATGAAGGCCCGTCAGCACCTCCAACTACACCAAGGTCGCTATCAAAGCTTATATCATCAGGTAGAGTGATAATCTCTGAATGTGCCCGCCTATGACCTCTGTTTCTTGGGGGATTATCAGGCATTCTGCTAATATCATGGCTAAAATTATTAGAATCTGTGGACATTCCATGTCCAAAATGACCTGAGTCTGAGCTGGTACCCGGCACCAATGGGGGATAGGATGATGATGATGGCTCCGATTTCACATTGAATGGGCTTGCTGTAGGTGAGAAACCTGAATAATAAGGAGGAGGGAGGCCTCCACTATGACCAGGGGGTCTGTCCTTATCCATTTATAATCCTTCAGACTCTTAGTTATTGTCAATACTAATCCAATCACTCCAAAACCCTAGTAATATCTCAATGCAGGTAAGACTGATGGAAAGACCAAAAGGAAGAGAAATTGAAAGTTTTCCAGACCTGAATTTTCAGTCACTGTAAATTATGAATACTTCAATTCGCAACAACTGATTCTAATATAGAAGCTACGCATCTTGAGGGACAAAACAATCACCAGGAGATAGAAACCTTTTACCTCGGAGGCGAAACGATATGGTCCGCATATAACAGATGCGCGCTAAAATATAAGCTTGCGTTGATCGCAGAAGCTCAGAAATGGAAGATCTAAGCAGAAATGCCTGGAACAAGCCCGAATTTCATGAAAATCAGATTCAGAAATTCGTAACGATTACTCTTCATAGAACTTATTTGAAGAAAACCGAAACCCTAGGTATATATAAGACTATTCAACGAGAAAGTCAGAGTTTTGATGGATTAGATCTTCCAATTTGAGGGTTGTAAAGGCGAGAGAATCGACAGTCTTTCAAACAGATCGAATGTAAATGATAAATTAGCACATGGTGTGGAAAGAGAATTTCTCAACGGGGAGAGACGGAGTGTTTCCTTTGACTTTCATCGGAGAGAGAAAGAGATCTGACAGACAAGGGGAGAACCTTCCCCCGTAAGCCGCGTTTTTAAGGAGCCCGGGTCCGATAGGAATGGACATGTCAGAAATTAGCAATCGTGTGCCCCGGACATTTTTGTTTGAGATGCAGATTTATCCCTGGCTTTCACGTTAAGTTTGAGGGTAAAATGGAAATTTGATTTCCTAATTTTTATATTTTTATGTAAGTTACAATCGTTATCTTTTAAGAAATTTTTTTTGGAGTAAAATTAGGACTTATCTAGTATAATAATGAAACAATTATTTATTACAATAATTTATCTGAAATTATTGATTATATACCATTTATTTTATATCTGATAATATCAATTAATAAAATTGATTATGTGTCATTTGGATGATGTAGAAAATTATAATTATTAAAAATAAAAATAACATAAATATGATTATATTAAAATATCTCAATTTTTTATACCTGTGATACTGTTATTTGTGGAAGAAAATATATTTATAGTATATATTATCTCATATATATAATTAGTTCAAATAAATAATATATATTATTGAATTTATATATTTTTAATTTAATACATATTTGAAAATTTTAAAATATTTTCTATAAATTTTATATTTATTTTAATAATAACCAACTTAAAAATTAAATAATTAAATTATAAAAATATGAATTTTTTTTTATAAATTTAAAATTAAAAAAAAGATCATTATTGATATAAAATTTGAAATTTATACCATTTGAAAAAGGATAATAAAGATAAAAGAATAAAAAAATAATTAGTATGAATATAAATTTTAAGTTTTCACTTACTATAATTATGATTAAAAAATAAATTACTATAAAGAACTTATTTTTTAATCAATAATATTGCATATAATTGATTATTAGAAATTTTTAAAAATGTAACTATTTATCTTTAAAAGATAGTAACTTACTATTTGACTTAATTAGAATTTCTAATTATAACAAATATGTACTTATGCCTTAATTTTTTTTTGAAAGTACACATTTTCATTTAGACTTTAATTTTTTCCCATTTTACTGACAGAGAATCCTTTTTTAATATAAAAGTTGATATTTCATGTGATATGAAATAAACAATAATGTTATATGCACAATAGATAGAATTTAAAATTAAATTTTAAATATAAAATAGTGAGATAATTTTTTTAAAATTGAATTCAACAGGTATAAAAGATTTGAAATTTAATTTAAAATCATATTTTCAATATTTATAATATTTTTATGCAATAAATTGGATTGGACACTAAATTAGCAGTGAAAAATCCTTGTTTTTCCAAAAATAAAATGAATTTATTTTATTTTATATTTTTTTGAAACGGGTTAACGAAAGATTTTATTCTTCGTTCACCTTTCTCACGGTTCATTTTAGATTGAAATTGAACGGGTAATATTGCAACGAATTGAAACTCTCAGTCCAGGATTGTTGGCTTCTCTGAACAACCTATCCGCAGACAAACTACAGGCACGATTTTATTTTTTAAAAAATAAATTGATAATTTTTTATGGGGTATTTAGGGACGAGGTCAATTAAGGCACAAGGGTACAAGTCCAAGACTATTATGCTCCGGTGGAACCGGCGTAAATTTGTCATAATTGCGAGTTTTATGAATAAAATTATAAAATTTAATGAAAAAATTGTAAATTTATATAAATAATTGCACACATTTTTTTTCGTATAATACAAGTCATATAGAATAATACTATTCACATCAAATTTATAATTTTATTCATAAATTTCACAATTTAGAACAAACTTACCTTGGTTTCGGCTGAGGTACGGTAATCTTAACAAGATCATAGACCCTTTAGCGATAGGTCGCCTTGTTGCAATTTCACTGTTGTTTGTTATTTTGTGAGTAGATTGATTAATTTAAGATTTATATTACTCACTTGCATGTAATTATAGATTATTTTACTCTTAAAATGCATCATGAGGGTAGATTTGTCTGGAAAAAGCATGTACTAATGGTTTAACTCCACGATCAATTCCTTATATTGCAACAAAACAATTGAGTTCCAACACATGAAACAAAAAAAAAAAAAAAACTTTATATTAGATGTTACAAAATTTTCTATTATTTAGTTCTTGCTATACTAAAATGATTCGTCTAAATTGGCCTTCGTTTTAAATGTCAGAATATGACTTCTTTCTCTTCTAGAATTGGATAAACATGCTTGAAATACTATTTTCAATTTTCTCGAAGCCTTAAATCTCCGACCGTAACAAAATATGAAAAAAAATTATTAATAAAAAATAAAAAATTATTTATATTAATAATTAAAAATATATATAAAAATTTGAAAATAGAGAAGAATAAAATCTTTTTTAAAATAAAAAAAATATTTTTCTTAAATTTTTCATATTTAAATTAGACAAATAAAATATTTTTTCTATTTTAATATTTTATAATTATATTTTGTAAAATATAATTTCTAATAAAACAAATGGAGCTTTCATTTCAAAAATAAATTATAGTGATTAGAATGGGTGAAAGTAAGAGGACCCATTATGCAACTTAATTCTATTTTCTAAATTTGTTTAATAATTTTAACCCTCAACCTTTAGAAAGTTTACAAACTCACGTACAATACAAGTTTCATCTGTGCTGATAGTGAAAATTTCTTACTTGCACACACAAGCACATAAATTTTAGGTAACATAAAATTAATTTAAAGCAATCTTTTAGATGTTGAAAAAAGTCTTGCATCCTCGGACTTTTTAACCATTGCATAGTCAAAGTTTTGCCAGGGAGAAAAAGATGGCATCTTCAAGCAAAGTATAATTAATTGGTAGCTTTATAATATCTTAGAATTTCAAAATTTAGGTTGAAATTTTGAAATTGTTATATTATAATTATTTAAATATAATCATTTAATTTTTTTAATAAATATAATTAAATAATATTAATTTAATAATTTTTATAATTATCACATCATTTTAAATTTTGAAACTCTTAAAATATCATAAATTTACCTAATTATTTATCAGTTATTGTGGGAAAAAGAGCTTGTGTTCTTACATTTCAAATGGAATCCGGAGAAGCAATTTTGGAGTTCCAGGACTAAGTTCCCCCCCCCCCCAAAAAAAAGGACAAATTTTAATTTTTATTTTAATGTTTATTGTTTCTCCGTCAAAACTCATTGGTAATCTTGTTTAGAGAAATTAGGTGTGGATTTTTACAGGGAACTATCTTCGCAACAAATGAATAATAAAAATTATGAGTTAATGCAACTACAAAAGAGAAATAATCTTTTACCATCAATTATTATACACTATAAAAGCTGGAACAATGATCCAAAGTTTCAATCAACTACGATGCTCTTCTTTCAAAACCTCCCAAATTAATTTTGTGAAACGAAGTTTGATAAAATTGAAAGAAAAAAAAAATGCCTTTGTTAACCCATTTTTGAAAAAATAAAAATAGATTAAAATTATTAACTTTTTAGATTAAAAAAAGTGGGTTTGATGCTAAATTATTTTATGTTGCCCACGTACCCACAAGGAATTTTTGTGAACAAAATGAATAGATAGATGTAAGGGTGTGTTTGATAACGTAAAAAAAAATAGCATTGAAAATTAGTGCTGAATTTTTTAGCGCTTAACACTTTAAGAACCAAACTTTTTTATCTTCCTTTTCCATCAAATTTTTTTCAATTAAATCTCTTCCAATTTCACTAATCATCACAATACAAAAAGCATATAAACTGTTAAATTTTTATTGAAAAAATATTATATCTCACTATTATTGTTTATACTTGTAGACCAAAACTTTAATAAAGATTATATTCTGGAATGTCCATATGCCAGATATTCAGATAAAAATAAGTTATTAAATTAATGAACGATCTGATTTAACTCTTTGGTAACATGATATATGAATTTTAATTTTTTACAAGATTAACGCTAAATCTATCACAATATTTAAAATAAATTCAAAAGAAACCCTAATGATATAAAATATTAAAATCATGTCTTACTAATTAATTATTTAGAGAAAATTACTTAATCCCCTGTAAAATTTATTTAAATTACACGGACATCCTCTATTTTTTTTCAAAATATACATGTTATTTCATTTTCAATAGAGCAATTAGGAACATTCCTTGTATATACCTAGGCTTTTAATTTCTTTTCTATTTTAATATATTAACATTATGAAATGATAATTACACCTTTTACTTATTCAAATTACAATCCAATTTTAACACCACATTCATCTTCTTTACGTTTCCCTTTCTCTTTCAACTTGTTTGTTAGAATTTTTAGTAGAGGTTTATACTACTTTTATTGAGTGAAGTTTAGGCATTGGTGTTAAGTTTGGTCATCTAAAAGGTCATTTGGTTTACATAGGAAATAACTTTTTTGTGAAAATTTAAACTCCCAAGGAAATAACTTACTACATAAATTTTTTGAAAAATACTCAAAGTTATTTGATTAATACATAGGAAGAAACACTTCTTAGGAAGTAATTTCTCATGTTTTATTTAGTTCAACCTTGAATATTTTAAGAAATATTAATAAAATAACTCCTATATCTTCAATATTATTATAACATAAATTAATAAATTTTAATTGTTATTAATTAAATTTAATAAAGATAATTTTATCATTATATTCATAAATAACATAAGAACTAGAACCTATTTAGGAGGAGGTGGATAAATGATTTCTCATATTTTATGGAAAGTAGGGTTTTTCAAAAAATTTTATTTCCTCAAACTTGTTAGATAATGATTAACCAAACAACATATCTTTTTCCTATTTTTCAGGAAATAAAACTTCTCATACTATTATTGAAGTGAACCAAATGACCTCTAAGAATAATGCAACAATCATTCAACATATTTTGTTAATCCTATATCTAAAAATCAAATCAAGACACTTTTTTTTTCTTTTTTTTTTTGAAAACATATATATTTTTTTATGTGATTTTTGGATCAATTGCAACATAAAAGAAATGAATGCTTGAAATTTCATAAAATATTGAAAAGACTCATTTGAAATCGTATCTTCTTTTAAATTGGCACCAAAATTGCATATTTTTCTTTAAATCAAACTTTTATTACCATTTCATTTTATTGCAATCACACATATAAATAATCTAGTAAAGTAGATATAAAATTGACATCTCTTCAAGAAAACTTCTTCTTTTCTTCTCTCTTAGGATATTCTTATAAAACATAAATTTTTTATCCAACTAAAATTTACTATAATAATTTGCTACGAAAGTAATTAGTAAACTTAAAATTTTTATAATTTTGTTAGCAAAATATCTGTAGTTTAGTCCAAGTATTTATTTTCATGCTAATAGTTCGTGAGGGATAAAGCTAACATAAAAATATAAGTATCAACTTGTAAGGGATAAGGATAGATAGGAGTTATAAAGAGATTTACTTGTGAGGGATAACAAAATTTTTATAATTTTGTTAGCACAATATCTATAGTTTAGTCCAAGTATTTAATTTTGTGCTAATAGCTTGTGAGAGATAAGGTTAACTTAAAGAGATAAGTATCAACTTGTAAGGGATAAGGATACATGGGATTTATAAAGAGATTTATTTATTTTCATTACTTTCTTATTTATTTCTTCTATGTGATTTGAATGAGATATACCCAGATGAAATTAAATAGTTGTTTAAGTAATATGCATTATTATGTAATTGTTGGATGATACTAATAAAATGTGTTGTGAATTTGTGATAAAAGCATTTAGGATCAAAGAGGGTAAATTAAGTTGGTAGAAATTTAAATAGATTTTTTTATTTTTCATATGTGTTGAAATACTTATCCTTCTATATTTTATTTTATAAATCCTCAAGTTAAGTTATCTCTACCTCTACCACCACCACCACAAGAATAGGCCCTTAGAAGTTTTCTTGGTATGGTAATAAGCAACAGTAGGTATTTTGTATAAATAGATATATTTAGGCCTTAAATTATATAGGAAAAGGGTAGAAATGATAAAGGATAATTAGATCACTTTATCTTTGAACTAGAAAGGCTTATAAGTAGGCTTAACTTATCTTCATTTATAAAGCCATTTTGACAAAAATAATCTTTTTCTTTTACATCTCTCCATATCTTCTTTCATCATAATTTTCTTTATATTTTGTCACACCTTTAGAATTTAATTTTTTTATTTTAATTAATTATTTGATAACACATTACATGTCGATAATTGGAAAAGTTATGGATAGGCTAAAGATAATGTTTAATTTAAGGAAAATAAAACTTTATATTAAAATTATATATAAGTAAGTCAATTATAAAGTTATGTAAAATTGGAATTAGATAAGGGTGTATGAAGGAGATTTAAGGAATCATTTTCTAATTCTACACTTGAAACATCCTAAAATTACTAGGTTGTTGTCAATTTCATAAAAAAAGCCCTTAGCCTCAATTTTTCCTTCATTTTTGTTGTATCTCTTATGGCTAGTTCTCCTCCTCTTGATTCTTGTTTTCTCTTCACCCAATCTTAATAACAACCGACTTGGAAATTCAAGCAAATTATCACAATATTTCATCTACTCAAGGTAGTTCTTATAAACCATAATAACAATGTTGGAGATTTTGTAGAAAAGGAGGCTAGAAAATGAAATTATGGATTTGGCTTACATTGGATCCATTTGGTTAATGATAAGGATAATCTATTACTTTTTAGTTTTTTATCATCTCCTCCAACATTCTAGGTAAGTAAATAATTTACTTAAGTTTGGAATTCATAATCTTTACTTATTATTTCTAAGTTTGTATGATAATTATAGAAGAAATTTCATGTTTAATTTTATAATCTTGTTATTGGTTGAAATTATAAGCTGTTTCAAGTTTATAGGTGATGGACAAAACTAGTTGCAAGTTGTTGTTAAGCTAGAAATAGGTATAAAAGTGATTTAAATTGAAAAATAACAATTATTGCTAGAAAATCACAGGATTTTCTAAAATTTCCAAAAAGTAATTAAGTATAATACTTGAATATGACTTTGTACAATATCATATTCAAGTATCATACTCAAATACTTAAGCAAGGCTTTGTCACTATCTCTAGATATTCAAGTATAATACTTGGATATAGGTTAGGAAGCCAAATGCCATAATCCAGTAGTATACTTAAGTATTTAAACCTTAATTACTTTTTACCTACACATACTTATTTGCAGCACTCAAGTATAGAGCATGTTTTAAAGCTACATACTTGAGTATTGTACTCAACTACCATCTTGTATTTTTGAAAAGATTATACGTTGTCATATAAAAGAAACTTAATAATTATGTATAAGCATGTTGTATGATGTTCACAGTAATATGATAATGTAAATGGTGAATGATCAAATTGTATGATGTGAAAGGATGTAAAATGATGCTATGCAATGAATAATGAAGGTGAAATGAGAATTTAAGGAGAATTTCAATGTGAGAATATGAAATTACCACCAGATTCAAGAACCCATTTATAAGGGAATAAGGTAAACCTTAGAAAAACAAGGATGGTGTTTACAAGAAGATAAAAATGATGTGGGATGCATTTAGTAATTTATTTGTTTATTTGTTCATTCATTTATTAATTGTTCCTTATAATATATGATTGGCTAGGGTAAAGTGTGATTGTGAATAAGCATTGTTTATTTACTTGTATGCTTATATAAATAAGTTATTTGCTTGTTGAGATTTTATCTCACTATTTTAATTTTAAATATTTTATAGATATATCTTTAACCACCATTAACGATCCAGGAGTAGGATCCTCTTTGAAACTTTTATGATACTAACATAATTTTATTAGAATATAGTTTAGCAAAAGGAATAAGATGTGTATAGATATACCATTTTAAGTATAGAATTTATAAACTTTTATTATATATATTTTAAAAGCATATATATATATAATTAGTTAAGTTCAATTAATATAGTTATTAATACTATATAATGGTACCATAACAGGATTAGAAAAGCTTGTGAAAATTAAGAAATGAAAATCCACACCAATCATAGTCAGGTGAGTAGTGATAAAAATGATTTTAGAGCATGGTCTAAGAAATAAATGGAAAGAAGGATCTTAACATAGAATAAATGTGATATGATTATGGTTGTTTATTTAGCCATTAGTTGAAATTGTATTAGTGGTATATGTTTACTTAGGAACACATATCGCCAATACCATTTTGGTGGACTATAAAATTTATTTAATGGTTATGGTGGAGCTTTTAAATAATACTTATTATAAGAATGCTTGTATATGTGTAAAATAAACCTTTAAAATTTTGTTAAACTTTAGCAATGGAAGAATCTAATATAAGCTAGTGATCTAGGTGATGAAGAATAATCTAAAAGGTCATAAGCTAATAGTGGTAAACATAGAGGAAATAATAATCAGAATATCCCTTTATAGGCGTAGGCAACCATTTTCAAACAACAAATACTAACTGATGTAGTTTAAGTAGGAATCAGGTTGATCAAGCTTCTAGTTAAAAAGTAGCAAGAAAAGGAAATTAACTCTTATCTAGAGAGGATCTAGCCCAAAAACTCTTAATCATATTCTCAATCATTTGTGAATTCAATAAATTGAAATCTCTTTATTTCACTAGTACAAATCCAAATGCAAATTCACAAGAGCTCCTCATTTAGATAGAAAAATATGGAAAAATGCTCTCTTATTGTAGTTTTATGCTCATTAAACTTGTTAGCTATAGACTAGAAAACATTACTCGCTTGTGGTTTATTAGTATTATAGAAAATCTAATAGCTACCTTACTTCTTCTTAATTAGGATCATTCTAGGAACTATTTATTGAACAATTTTTACCACCTAATGTTAAAAAGGAAAAAATTATATAATTTAGATATCTGAAACTTGGTTCCATGACTGCCAGTGAGTATGTCACTTAGTTTATCTACCTATCTTGCTATCTGTAATATTTTATTCCTAATGAAAGAGTAAAAGTTCAAAAATTTATTTACAGCCTTCGTAACAATTTCTTCAATGTAACTCATGTCATTAAGACAACTACCTTTCAAGATATTATTGATTAAGCACTTAAGGCTAAGTATAAAATAAAAAATTAAAAGGAAAGAAAAGCTTAAGCTAGAAGAAAGCATAGTCAATTAAGAAGCTTAGGTCATCAAGTTAGTTTGGGAGGAATATCATATTCTAATATGCCTTTCAAAAGAAAAAGCCAGTCAGTGTTAGGCTTTCATCCTTAGGGCATTATCAATGGATCTTCTAAGGGAAAAATTAGAATAATCCTCAATTTCATCTGAAAGTTCTTACTAGTTTTGGTAGGGACAATCTCAAAGTAAAAGTAGTTTCAGAGGAAAATTACTTAAATATGCCTATTACAAGAATAACATTAAGGCTCATGTATTCAAATTAATGTTGTGTGCTCCCAATGTGGTTAATTAAACCACAAAAAAGATATTGTCCTAGAAACTTTCCAAATTATAGTGTAAA
Organism: Sindora glabra; assembly: GCA_020226215.1. Taxonomy (NCBI): domain Eukaryota; kingdom Viridiplantae; phylum Streptophyta; class Magnoliopsida; order Fabales; family Fabaceae; genus Sindora; species Sindora glabra. Next base: position 74,087,327 of record CM035229.1, read on the forward strand.
CTATCATGTATTTTAACAACATCCACTTGTGACCCAATTAGTAACTTTCTAGCATTAAGCCACAAAGTACTAAGTGACAGTGATAGTGTTAGATGGAAAAATCTAATAGGTAACCAAGCTCAAGTGTTCACCCTAACCAGACAAGAAGCTCAGGCCTTTAAAGTTGTTGTTGCAATTACTCTTTCGATTAAAAACCTTCAAGCTTATGTTTTAAATGATCTAAGAGCTATACATTCATTTGTTTCCATGAAATTTATTTCCTTGATACTTAGGACACTTAGTACATTGACAAATCCTCTATTAGTTACTACTCCAATAGGAAAAACTTTAATAACTACTTAATTTATTTATGCTTGCCTTGTTTGTGTACATGATTAAATTATGTCTATTGATTTGATTCTTTTGGAAATGATAGACTAAAATATCATCTTAGAAATAGATTGGTTCTTAAAATATCAAGCTCAAATGGTTGTTTTAACAAAATAGTCTCTTTTATTATAGGAAAAGCCTATTCTATTATATTTCAAGGAAAAAAGAACTCTAGAATTACTAGGATCAATATCAAAGCCTAAAAACTCATTAAAAATGAATGTCCTACTTATCTTGTAATGATTTGATACTTGAACTAACCTTTTATTAATATTGATAATGTCTCCATTGTAAGAGAATTCCTAAATATGTTCCTATAAGAGTTATCATGTTTGCCTCTTAATCATAAAATTAAGTTGAATATAAAAATTACCTCTAACACTAATCCAATCTCTATTCCACCTTATCGAATGGCTTTAACAAAGTTGAAAGAATTCAAATAATAATTGTAAGAATTAGTTGATAAAAGGTTCATCCACCTCAGTTATTCTTTATAAGGAGTGCTTGTGTTGCTTATTAAAAAGAAAGATGAAACTATGCATATTTGTATTAACTATCATTAATTAAATAAAGTGATTATAAAAAATAAATATCCTTTACCTCAAATTGATAACTTATTTAACTAGTTACAAGGTGTGAAATGTTTCTTTAAGATTAATTTATAATCCAGTTACCATTGGTTGAAAATCTAGAAGGAAGTATTCAATAATAGCTTTCAAAACTCAATATGGTCATTATAAATTCCTTGTCATGTCCCTTAGCCTTCCTAATTCTCCAGCAGGTTTTATGGGCTTTATAAATAAAATCTTTAAATCATTCTTTGATAAATTTGTGATTATTTTCATTGATAACATTCTTATATATTTCAAAAATGAAGAAGAACATGCCTAACATCTTCAAATAGTCCTACAAACATTACGAGATAACCAATTATATACAAAACTTTTCAAATATGAATTTTAGCTCTTTAATGTGAAGTTCTTGGGGCATATGATATTGCAGAATGGTATTCAAGTTGATCCATAGAAAATTAAAGCCATCTAGACTTAGTTAAGTCCAATAACTATTATTAAAATTTGGAGTTTTCTTGGAATGGTCAATTACTATTGCTAGTTTGTAAAAAATTTCTATAAAATAGAATATTTGTTAACCAAGCTTACTTAGAAAGGAATTAAGTTTGAATAGTTTGATAAATGTGAATCCAACTTCTAGCATTTGAAAACTTAGTTAGCTTTAGCATCAATACTAATCTACCCTCAAGTTTTTGTGGCTCTGTTATGTATTACGATGCATTTTATGTTAGTTTGGGATGTATGGTTAAGTAAAATACGAAAGCCATCACCTCTGCATTTCCATAATTGAAGAAACACAAAATAAACTACCTGACTAATGATCTTGAAATGGTACGATGGTTTTTACATTAAAAATATGATGACATTATTTATTAGGTGAAACTTACAAAATATATCATGAAAACCTAGAATATATCTTTGATTAAAAGGATTTGAATCTAAGGCATTATAGATGGATAAGATCAATGAAATATTACAATTGTACTATTCATTACCATTCAAGTTGGATTATTCATCAGAAGCATTAGCTAGCATTCAAGTAGAAGATCAAATGGTGACAATTGCTTAATTTGTAGTTTAATTAGTATTAATTGAAAGAATCAAAGAATCTCAGAAGCAAGATCCATAGTTTTTTACTTTGAAAGGAGAAGTATTATTAAATTAGAATGATGATTTAATTGTTAGTGAATAAGGAATAATCTGATTCTAGAGTCAATTTTGGATTGTAGCACATAAGAGAAATGAATTACTTTATTAGTCTTGTAGTTTATATTGTACTATGCATCGAAGAGTTGTAAAGATATATCATAACTTACAATAAAGCTTCTGATCGAAAGGCATAAAAAAATGTGTTTGATTGTAATATCCATAAGGTAATATTTAAAATTTTATTGTTTTAAATGCCTTGAAATAATTATTTTAATTAATGGAGATGATTAAACTAAGATTATTTAGCAAGGTAAGACACAAATGTTTTAATTTTTGACTATATAATACTATTATGATTTATATAATGAAAATATCATTTAAATTTTATTAGGACTTTTAGAAATTTAAAAGGAGAAGTTTATGAAATATACATATTTCTATTAATGGATTACTTCCATTCATTAATTTGTAAACTTACAAAAGTATTCTCGAGATTCAATGTATAATGAACTACTATATATATGTATATATATACATATTATTAGCTAAATAAATTATTTTTTTAATGTTTTATAGTAACAAGATAATTTAGATTGAGATTTTATTTAAGATGGAAAAAGGATATTTTCATGGAGTTAGAATTTAAATTTTATAAAAGATAAATTAATGGATCTCTTTTAAATAAATGAATGATTAAGATTGATTTTATTGCAAATAAAAGGCTCAAATTAAAATTGGATCTAAGTTTACCAAGTGCAAGGAGCACAAAAGCAAAACCTAAAACTCCTTTTATTTTTTCTTCTTTTCTCTCTCCTCATCAATACTTCCTCTATTTCCCTTTCTATCTTCTCGTATGCTTTTTGTTTGTTAGTTAATTGTCATTGTCGTGCTTGCACCTCTCATTACTAGCGTTGGTGCCACCGCCTTAATAGCTAGTTAGTATTATGTCTTCAAGGCTCTATCATGCATGAGGACTATCAATCGAGCTTAAAAGTGGCTAGCAGAATTGTGGTTATCAAACTGGCTTTCTTTGGCCACCATGTGCCATTCAAAGCTTCCCATAAGCTTCCTCTAGCTTCAACAAGATTAAGGTGTAACAGGAACTCTAGATCAATGTTCCATAGTATCAATACTTTAAGGTGTAAGTTTCCATGATTTTGGCTACGAGTGGCATTTTCCGACACCAACAGTCTCTTAGGATGGTGGTAAGCCTCCTTAGACGAGAAAATCCTTATATTTTGCTAGATTGAGATGAGATCAAAGAAACTCATTTATGTGTTTTTGATATATACAATGATACATGAGAAAAACATGCATTTTATGTTGTAAAATACTAGAATAATATAAACAGAGTAAATATGGTACGATATATTTTAGTGTTTTAAAAGATATAAGCATAATTTAAAGAAACCCTAAAGGAAAGAAATATGATTTGGTGGTTATGTTAAAATAAAGCTAAAATATTTTAAAAACTAAATGTATAATTTTATGAAATGATATGAATGTGATATTTATATAGATTGATGAAAGTTTTTATTATTAGCTTTATTATTTTGGGTGATTGAAGTTAATTCGAAATGTATATTTTATATAAGTTTGACATATAAGATAATACATAGGGAGAGTATGATTTTCTAATAGTAAACAATGGTATAATGAACTAATTAGAGTGTTTATAAAATATTACATTGTAATAATTAGGAAGATTCAAATATGGCTTAAGAAGTTTAATTTCGTGCGAAGTATGACTTAGTAATTTATTTAAAGTTCAATTAAATGAATATATATTCATAAAAAATGAGAAAGTAATTGTATAGTATTATAGAACAAGGTAACTATAATATTCTTGGAATATAAAATTATAATATTTTGATTCTTTTTATATTTAATTCGAACAAATCTCCATTTATAAAAAAACATTTGGGTTCTTATGATAATTTTAGGGATACAAAGAAATAATGATAGAAGATGATAAAGTAGTCAAATTGATTAATTTACAGTATCATATTGTGAAAATTTCACCTATAGAAATATGATCCCAAAATTTCAATATAATGATATATCTTTGCTTTTGTGGGTGAACATTATAAAACATGAAAAATTTAACAATCTATAATGTAAAAGATTGTATGACTCAGATATGGAACTATGATATCTAGGAATATCATAAGTGATACCTTATATTTATAATTTATCATTGAAGTTTTTTTTTAGGAAAAAAAAAAAGAAAAGGTGGAAATGAACCATTTCAAGTTTTTATAGTGGATGTGAATAGGTGAGTATATATCTCATCTTAACTTAATATCATAATAAAGTATTGTTTAAATATTATAATTATGTTCCTATTAATGATATAGGTTTTATATATATACATACATACATATATATATATATATATATATATCTATGTGTGAACTCTTAATGGTGTGATCATGTAGTATAAATTATGATTAAATTACTCTTGTGATCATACATGAGTGATATGGAATTAGTACCCATAGTATGAATGTGATTATTTGTTTGAATGGATATTAATTGACCATACTTAGAAAGTATAGAGATACTATTTTTTACTACAGATTATTGGTAATCGAGTTGCATTGTCATGTGTATGATGGAAAAATGTAGTGTGATCTATATTATGTTATGAATGAATTGTTATGGTCATGCAAGAGGACATGACAATGTTGTTATATATATATATATATATGTATGTATGTATGTATGTATGTATTGTTATGTGCTTTAACATTGCCCAATAATAATGGAATGGTTGCTTTTTATTAATATTGCACTAAATTTTATGATATGTAGAACTGAGCTTTAGTGAATTTATTACATTATGAATTATGTCATGAGTGACATTTGAAATGAGAAATGTAATAGAGGCAATGATGTGAAAGTTAGGTGGAAAATTCCTAACAACTAACTTATAGAGGTAAACAGTTTATGGAGGGTATAAGACAGACCTTAGAGAAATGAAGATGGATAACTTGTAAAAGGTATAAAGATGACTTAAGAGACAAAAGATAAGTGCATGTGCATATATCATACATCGTTATGCATTATGATGTGATTTGGAATTCTGACTAATTTGATTACTTTTGCTTGATATAATTGTAAATGCTTAACTATGATCGTGCTTCATTAGCTATTATAAATGTAACGACCACCCAAAATGAGTTATGTATGATATGTTAATGATCTTATGTATTAATGGATAGTTGAGATTATTATGACTTATGATGCGAAATATGGAATCTAAGCTATATGTTGGTAGGCACTTAATCTGAGGTTTGATTTTGTATATTTCTAAAATCCAAGGAGTTTGGATTGCAATTCTTATTTTAATCAAATATTTAATCAATATATGATCATTTAATATAATTGGATCAAGGTTTAGTAATGGCAGATATATGCTTACTGAGTTCTCATAACCAATTCTATTTTATTTTTAATATTTTTAGGTTGAAACATGTATATTTGAGCTTCGTTGCATTTATGGAGAATAAAAAACCACCTAGTTGGAAGATTTGAAAGTTAAGGTTTTGTTAGGATTACGATCAAGATAGAGATAGAGATTATGTTAATTCAACAATTGATGTATTGAATTATTTATTTATGTCTAAATGTTAAGTTTGTGTAGTATTATGTATATTGATGATGATGTTATATCTAAAAATGTTTCTAGGTTACATGCTTTAGGGCATGTGGCCATTGGAAAATGTCTAAAAATAAGAAAAAATTTATCCATTTTTTCATAAAATTAAAAATATATTTTGGATCCCCACAGAAATAAAGATTTTTTATGAGCAAAATAAATATAAATAATGTTAAGGCTGTAGAAACTGAACAATAGGATTTACGCCGATCATGATCGAGTTCAAGTCGTAACATCGATTTACTTCTAAAATATTTTATCAACAAAATAAATCCAAACATTAAAAGCTTACTAATTTACATTAATCACTTTTTATTTTTGAATGGAAGTAGAGAAGTATGATTATAGACTCCCTAACCAGTCTTCCTCAATTTTAGAAAGAATTAATTCCATTTGGGTGATTATTGATAAACTCATCAAGACTACTCATTTCCTTCTAATCCAAACTAACTATAACATGGCTCAATATGCCCAACTTTACCTTGATAGAATTGTTCCCTTAAATGGCATTCCTCTTACTATCATTTCAAATCAAGACACTCAATTCATTGCTCAATTTTACCAATCTTTCTAAGTATTAGGAACATAATTGCACTTCAATATTACATTTCATTCTTAAATTAATAATCAATCCAAATGTGCAATCCAAATCCTAGAAGATATGTTATGTGCTTATTCCCTTGAGTTTAAAGATGAGCGGGAAAAATACCTACCATTAATTGAATTCGCATACAACAATAATTATCAATCTTCCATTGAGATGGTTCTATATAAAGCTTTATATTATAGAAGGCGTAAATCCCTTTATTGGATGGTTTGAACTAAGAAAAGCTAAACTATTTAGTTTTGGTTTTAGTCTTGATCTTATCACTGATGAATTGGAAAAAGTGAAAACCATTTGACTGATTAAAGATAGCTTAAGATCATTATAAATCCTATGTAGATAAAAATTGAAAGCAATTAAAGTTTGAAGAAGAAAATATGGCACTTCTAAAAGTTTTTTTTATAAAAGGAGTTATGCACTTTGAAAAGAAAGGAAAATTAACTCCATAGTTCATCAGTCAATTTTCAATTATTTAATGTATTGGAATTATTGTTGATTGATCGGGTTTACTAGATGAGTTATGCACTATTTATCTAATTTTTTATGTGTTAATACTTTGTAAGTATCTTTCTAATCCTCCTCATCACCTTTAAACAAATAAAATAAGGTTTTACTTCTTCTTATTTTATTATTTTATTGTGACAACTTGTCATTTACTAAAGCATTATAGAGTTTTTATTTCCCTTCCTAAAACTTCCCAATGAACTTAAATTTTATTGTTTTTGAATTTGCTCCCACTTTGTTGGCCATCTGATCTTTTTTCTCCTTCTAAAAAAGGTTATTTTGCCTTTAATTTTCTACTTTTTGTTTCTAGTTTATTTATCAATTATTTGCTTTCATTTTTCATTTTTTTTATTATTTCAAATTCTTATATAAATTCTCATTTTTTTTAGTTTACATTATTGCTCTATTACATTATATATGTATTATATTATTTATTTTATCACATATTTTTTATGTTCAAATTATATACATATTATTTTTGTCTAATTTACTACTTTTTTTCATATACATTCATGTTATTTGTAATTTAGATGCCAATGTTACTTAATAATATAAATATAAAATAATCTTTTAATTTTACTATAATATGTTTTAAAAGTTAAACATTAAATTAATTAAATTGTTTAACTTTATATTACTATATAACTTACGCATTATTTCTTTTTTTATTTATTCTATTACATCTTTTTCTTTTTTATATCCATTACTATTATTTATAATTTAGATGTTAATGTGAAAAAATAGTACATATATAATATGATATATTTTATTTATATATATAAATATATATTATTTCTTTTTTATCTACTTCATTACATACTTTTTTTACATTCACTCATATTATTTACAACTCAAGTATCAATATCATTCAATAGAAATGTAAGATGATATATTTTATTTTTATTATGAAAATATTTTTAAAAATTTAAATATTAATTTAATTAAATTATATGTAATTAAAAATTTTTTTAACTCTTATAATTATTCATATTTACTCATATAATTTATAACTAGAATGTCAATATATTGAATAGTACAAAAATAAAAGGATATATTTTATTTTAAATATAAAATATTTAAAATAAGATAAAGATTGATTTCATTAATTATACTTAACTGCATATTTTATTTGTAACTCCTATATTATTTTAAAAATTACTTATTATTTCTTTACTTTTTATTAATTTGTTTCATTACATGTATTTTCCTTTTTTCCCCTCTTGTTTCACATTAATATCCTTAGGTTACAATTTAAATTCTAATATCACAAAATAACATAGATATGATATGACATATTTAATTTTATTATAAAAATATTTTAAATAAATTAAATTTTACAATAAAAAGTATGAATTAAAATATTCAACTATATATATTATTTAATAAAATATTTAAAAATTAATTTCAAATTTATTTATCTAAAATTTGTAAACCTTTTCTTGATATAATATTTTAAGTGCTAAATTTCAAATTAAATTACAATTATATTGGCATTTCAAAGCTTTACAACGAAAATACTATATCATTTCTTTTTATCGACATTATTATTGTATATCTATTTATGCCCAATTATGATTTTTTATCTTTAATGCCAATATCACTTAATAATATAAATATAAGATGATATATTTTACTCTGATTATAAAAATATTTTATTTAAGTTATAAACATTTAATTTAATTGAAGCGCTTCTCTCTATTTTTTAATGTCATATTATTTAATAGCCTTATTTTCTTTTTATTTATTTTATTATATATTTTTATTTTATTTTTTTATTTTTACTCTTATTATTTACAGCTTAAATATTAATATTATTAAAAAATATGTGTACAACATGATATATATTATATTTGTTATAAAAATATTTTAAATAATTTTAGATATTTAATTTACTTGAATTCCTTAACTATGTAATGCATTTTTAACTTTTATATTATTTTACAATTTACTCATTATTTCTCTTACATCTATTTGCTTTATTTTCATATTTTCTATTTTTTATAAACACTACTATTATTTACAAAGTTAATATTATAATAAATCATGATGTATTACATTTATTATAAAAATAATTTAAATAAATTAAAATTTTAATATAAAAATTTTAATTGGAAAAATTATCTATGTAGTATATTATTTATTAAAAAATTTGAAAATTAAAATAAAATTTATTTATTTAAATTTTTAATATTTTCTTAATATCAAATTTTAATTTCTATATTTCAAATTAAATATATATCAATTGAATTTTTGTCAAGGTTACAAAATCATGCATCATTTCACTCCTTTTTAGTTACTTTATTATATTTTTTAATATTTATTTTATTATTTATACTTTAAATGCTAATATCACTAAATAGTATAAATATAGCATACTATGATTTATTTTTATTATAAAAATATTTTAAATAAATCAAATAGTTATTTTAATTGAATTACTTAAAATAAGGATCATAAATTCTCCATTTTCTTTCACTCTATTATATGATTTGCTCCTTTTCACTATATATTATTATTTATATTATTTATAATCTAGATATGAATATCAATAAGAAACGTACATACAATGTGATATATTTTAATTTTATTTTAAATAAATTAAAATTTTAATTCAATTAAATTATTTAATTATTTTTTTTATTTTTAAATTTTATATTATTTTACAACTCACTAATTATCTTTCTTCTTTGTTTAATATTCTATTATATATTTTTATTTTTTATGTCTTCTACCACTATTTATCATTTAAATGCTAATATTATAAAGTAGTATAGATCATATAATATGATTAATTTAATTTTTTACAAAAATATTGTAAATAAGTTTAAATGTTAATATAAAAGTTTTCAATTGAAATAATTGATTACATATTCTATTATTTGATAAAATATTTAAAAATTGATATTAAATTTATTTATGAAAAATTATCAATATTATCTTAATATTATTTTTAAGTACTATATTTTAAATTTATTTAAATTATATATAAATTAATTAAAATTTTGCCAAGAATTTACAACTCACGCATTGTTTCATTTTCTATTATCATTTTTTTCATCTTCATTCATGTTATTTATAATTCACACGTTAGGATTTAAATTTAATATGCTATCAATATAAATTAACTTTCAACACAATTTACTATCTATGTGTTATAATGTCAATAAAAATTATTTAAAACTCCTTTATTGTTATTGGAAGCTTTTAATTACTATTACTTTTATAATAAAATGTCTTCTTGATATTGTAAAATATCTTACATTGTCAATGAATGAATTTTAAACTTCTTACACTAATATCACTAAGTATTATAAATAAAATGTGAAATATTTTATTTTTATTGTAAGAATAAAATAAATAAGTTAAAGATTTGATGTAATTAATCTATTTAATTACATATTATATTCTTAATTCTTATATTACTTAATATTAGAGTCATACATTTTTCTTTTATTTATTTTATTATATATTTTTCTTCTTTTCTCTTTTTGATATCACTCATGTCATTTATAGTTCAAACGCTAATATTATTAGAAAGTATATATGTAATATGATATATTTTATTATTTTTATTTTAAATAAGTTGAAGATTTAATTTAATTTTATTACATAATCACTTATTCTATTTTTAACTCTTATATTACTTTACAACTTACTAATTATTTTTTTTATTTGTTACATTGCATTTTTTTTTTCATATCCATCTCTATTATTCACAACTTAAATGTTAACATTACTAAATAGTATATGTATAATATGATTTTAATTTTATTATAAATATATTTTAAATAAGCTAAAATTTTAATTTAGATGGTGTTAATCAAATTATATAATTAAATATTTTACTTTTTAATGAAAATATTAATAAATTAAAATTAAAATTTTTTATTTAAATTTTATCAATAATCCTTATATTAATTTTCAAGTAATATATTTTAAATTAAATATATATTTTTTACAGTTTACATGTCATTTCTATTCCTTTTATCTATTTTATTACACATTATTTATGTTTCTTGTTCACTAGTACATCAATACCACTAAATATTATGAATGTAACAAAAAAATTTATTATAAAAATATTTTAAATAAGTTAAAAATCCAATTTAATTGAAAGGTAATGCTACTCATACTCTATTACATTCACTCCCTACTCATTATCTCTTCACAAATTGTAGAATCTACGTTTTTGTGGATCTTATTATCTATAAAATGAATGCGCACTTCCTAGAAGTGAAGTGCAAATAGCATATTTTCCTTTATTTGAATTACATTTTAAATATTTTTTATTTATAAATTTGAACATGTAATTACAAAATAAGCATGATAAATTAGATTTTAATACTTTTATAAAATTTCTATTATATATTTATTATTCTTATCCTTACGTTTAAAAAAAATAAGTACTCATGCATCGCATATATTAAAAAGCTAGTGTTATCTAATATAAACCCCGCCTCCAATTAGATCTAAAACTTTCTTATGAAGAATAATCAGTAGAAATTTTAGATTAGGAAATCCACAAACTCAAATTCAAGAATATACCCTTGGTGAAAACTTGTTGGGAAAGGCATGGGATAGAAGAAGTAACTTAAAAATCTGAAGCAGAAATGTGATAAAGTTATCCCTATCTTTTCAGTAGGAAATTCTAAAGTACCCTTAAGGGTTCCAAACCCAGGATGATCTCGCAAAATTCAAGCCATTCAATAAGATAATCAAGAGACTTGATAATCTCATCTAATAGTTTAAATTTTGCCACATCATCCCAAACTCTGAACCTTTGGGGATACCATAGAAATTACACTTCTTAGTAAGATCAAAATTCAATCAATTTATTCTTTTTGCTAATATGCTTCTAAGAATTTGGGGATAAATTGTTTGTAGAGGAGAGTTATGAATAGGTTTAAGCTAATGTTTAAATGAAGGAAAATAGAATTTCATATTGAAATTATATATATATATATATATATAAGTCAATTATAAGATTATATGAAATTAGAATTAGGTAAGGATGTATGGAAGAGATTTAAAAAGCTATTTTTCAATGTTATCCTTAAAATTTTCTAAAATTACTCAATTATCCATAATTTCATGAAAGCCCTTTCACCTACTTTTTCCCTCATTTTTGTTGCACCTCCTACAGCTCCTCCTCGTCCTCTTGATACCCCATTCTCCCTTCTCGCAATCTCAACAACAGTCGGCTAGGAAATTCAAGCAAATCATCACAATCTTTCATCTACTCAAGATAATTCTTCTAAACCCTAACAACAATGTTGGAGATTTTGTAAAAAGGTAGGCTAGAAGATGAAATTAAGGATTTGGCCTGCATTGGTTTCATTTGGTTGATGATAGGGACAACATGTTTCTTCTTAGTTCTTCTTCATCTCCTCCAACATTCTAAAAGGAAGTAAATAATCTATATAGGTTTGGAATTCATAATTTGGCAAAATTTTATGAAAATTTGATTCACTGCAACATGGATTTCACATTTAGCATTTTAGATAGTGGGGATGATCATTGCTTACTAATTTCAAATCAATGTAAAGAGGCGGGGGGGGGGGGAGAAAAACTTAGCCCAAAAATTTTTAAATCTATTATCTGTGTGATGGAAACGCATACTTGATTCAAAAGTTTTTAAATTTGTGCAAATAGGAAAAACCTCTTGACCCAACTTTATTTTTATTAACTTATTCGTTTGTTAAAAAAGATTTGGGACAAAAATAAAATTAGAATAAATCTATTTCCCACTTAAAATGTTTTAATGAAAGTGGTTGACCTAAAAATCTCTTTCATACAAATAAAATGTTTTTTTTTTTAATAGCCTGTCAACCAAGATAATGATATCTATAGTCATAATTTGAATATGGAAAAATTATCCTTTAACAAAAAGATTATGTTATTTATAGCTCATATGTTAAGATTTAAATTTGATCTGCCATCTGTAGACATAAAATATTCAGCGTTCTTTTTAAATAATATATTCTGGATGAGGCAGATGCTTCCAGCCCAAGAAAGATTGGAAGTAAATTCCTATTTAAGGATATAGTTGGAGCCCATCCCTGAGCTCTCAGCTCAGCCGCAAAACTTCTGAGTTTCTTCCGGTCTTCTTCGAAGGCCAACAATTTTCCATTTGCATCCTGACGACTGCAGTACTGCCTACTTTCACAATCTGATGCTTAGAAACATACCTGCCTAGTACCCAAAATTCAATAGCTTTTGACAGAGTTAAGGCTTTGACATCGAACTTTTCCGGACTATCCTTAAAGGGTGTCTCATTCTAAGATTCCAAAGGCGCCACGCAGCAAAGGTAAAAACATACTTGCCCATTCTTCCATTAATTCTATACTGCCACACAACTTCATTCACCTCCGCATTTTTCTATAGTAAAAACAATGACAAATTTCTGAAAGTACATCTCAAGTCAAATATCTCTCTGTTTTTTCTATGACTAAATATCTTATCAAGTAAGTCAAACATAATAAGACCATATTTTTAAAAGAAAGAGAAGATAAGACCATCACAAAAGTGCCTTTTACCTGGTATCTATCTTTATTCTCAAGAATCAATGCGATATCTTCTATTGGCAATTCAGCGGCCAAAGGAAACAATAGTCAGGTGCAGCGGAATTACATGAGAAGTGAGGCAAAACCTTATGGGGTTGAATTGGATGCTTTATCAATATATCAATAATGAGGGGGGAAAAAAAACACACACACACACACACAAAAAAAAGAATCCAAATAATTAACGCTGACACGAGGGACCAGAGATTTGCATAGAATGACATATAGGAAAGTATAGAGGACCTTAATACAAAATTGTCACAAACACAAACCAATCTACAAAAGTCTAGCACAATACACGCGGAAAATATCACTCACAGCTGGAATTGCTATTTAGAGAAGCTTATGACATTCTGGTATCACAATCAGAAAACATAGTCTGGAAGCTGCAGAGGAAATCGCCCCACTGCAACATCAAAAGGACTTCCTTTTGGATCTGTCAATCTGAAATCATACAGAACATAAAAAGGAAAAAAAATAATTTAGGTTCAGTTTTGTTTTAATTCGTGAGTTATTTGATTTAGACAAAAATGATAAAAGTAATTGAGTTGCAGTTTTAGAAGATGTTTTTAGGATCATTTATTTATTTATTTTAGTTATTGTTCATTGAGTTTTGAGTTTAGGGGAAAGAAAGAAGAGACCAAAAATAGGAAAAATTCATGCATGAAAAGGAGGAGGACAACAACAACAACAACAACAATAACAATAGCAATAGCAATAGCAATAAAGTTTTATCTCACTAGCTGAAGTCAGCTACACAAATTACACGAAGTCATTGGGTTTTATCAAAGACCAGGTTTTCAAGAATGTTATTCACCAAGAGATCTTTTTTTATAATTTCCCCCAGTGTCATTTTTAGCCTCCCTCTACACTTTTTAAGACTATGTGATCAACTCTTCTCACAGGGCTAAAGACCATGAAAAGGAGGAAGGGGGGAAAAATCAAACCATGAAGTTGGCTGGGATGTTTGCTTGACAGCAACCCATAGAGCTGTTGCAATTGGTGGACGTCAAGCGAGCAATTCCAGTGGAACCTAGAACAGACAGTGTGCTTAAGTCTCCTAATCCCCGGGTTGCATTGGATTAAAAGTTTTCTGGTGCAATGATGAGTTTTATTTGATCTTGTATTGTCAGTGTAAGGTCTGGCTGGTAGAAGGTTTTCTGGCAAATTTTGTGGCTGGTTTCAGCAATGGATTTGGTTGAAGCTTTGGCAACTGTGACCAGGAATAAGGGCTTGCGGAGGTTTTGACTGGTTGTATACCTAAATGGTGTATTTCTTTGAGTGATTAAGCTCTAGGTTATTAAACTCTAGTCCTGTTTGTGGTGTGGATACTAATTTTCAAGGTTGGTTTGTCAGTTTCTGGTTGAGTTTGGCTTTGGGCAGTTTTAATTTTAGCTGACTCTTTCTGGTATTCCACATTTTTGTCTGGACTTGCAACTTTAAGGTGCTTTCGGCAGATTTCGTGAAGACCAAAGGGTATGATTGATTTTGATTTTTTTTTTTTTTTTTTTGGGGGGGGGGGTGAGATTTCAGATAAATTTCAGTTGGTTTGTGCATAACTTGGATTATTTTGTGGGCTACTCTAGTTTAGGTAGCTATTGCACTCACTGGTGATTTGATTTGTAGCTGGTACTGACTGAGTTGTCTAAGCTTGCCAAGCTTGATTTGGTGTTGCAAACTCAGTTTTTGGTGGATTTCGAATTATATTAGGTTTCTGAAGCCTGATTTTGTGGGTTCTGTTTAACTGGTGGTAATTCTGTACTGATTTATTACATTTGCATTTAATCTGGAGTCATTTGCAGCTTGATTATGTAGGTTTGATGCTGTTTTGATTATGAGAGCTGGATGTGGAGACTGGCACTTTTTATTATGAGGTAGTTTTGTTGTCTTTTCTACACAATTCAGCTGATTTGGTACTATCTGCATCTGGGCAGTTCTGTTTTTTGTACATTTGTGTTCTGCCTACCCCATTGTGAATCCTGGACAGTTTGGTAGTTTTGGATTTTTTCATGGTGTTCGGCTGTAATTTTTTGGGTAAGCTATGGCTGTATGGCATGAAGAGGTACTGTGTTTTTGTGTTTTCCAGTGTGTTGACATTGGAATTTGTTATGTAGTTCATTGGAGAACATTTTTGAACTGATGGAGATGTGATTTAGTGAGATGCTTTGAGGAGTAGCTGTTCCTGAAACAGTCTGACAAAATTTCAACGACGAAAAGGTGTTAAATGTAGCTTTGGTTCTTGCAATTTTGTTGTGGATAAAATTGTGTTGTTTGGCACTATGCACCTTTGGCTTTGGTGTCTTCATGTGATTTGGGATACTGCTTGATGACTTATGTTTATATGTGTCTAATTTGGTGAGGTTATCCTCTATTTAAGGTGGTTCACCACTAGCTTTGGTGTATTCATGTGATTTGTGACATATGGTTTGTTAAGGTTATCCTTTGTTTAGGGTAGTTGAGAGCATTGTTTTGAGGTCTTCTATTTGGCGACTCATGTTTGCATAGATCTCATTCCGTGAGATTATGGTTATCCCTTGTTTAAGATGATTAGACCATTGGTTTTGCCAGCCTAGCATTAGATTGGTTTGCACATGGTTTGTACTTGTCAAATACAATTAAAGGATCAATTAAGAGCCAGTTGAGCAAGGTGTTGGTGTTTTTGGTTAAGAAAGTCAAGGAGACTTTTGGAAACTAACTCCAACCATAGGTGTTGGCATTTCTTTTGGCTTGGAACTTGGGAAACTTCTGGAAGCTGTGTCCAATCATAGGTATTGGTGTTTTTAGCTTCAAAGCTGAGGAAGTAGCTCAAGGAGACTTTTGGAAGTTGTTGACATTTCTATCAAGGTTTTAAGGTTCATAAATGTATCCATTCAGGGAGAGTGTTTGCAAGTTATTCATGAAATTTGATGTTTATCAAGTTTTCTTCATAGTTAAGTTTCATTCTAATATGATTTTGGGAGTTCAAGTTTATGAAACACGCTTAAGATTTATAAGCTTCAGCTTAAGGGAGAGTGTAAGAATAATGTTAATAATTAGGTCTAAATTTTGTTAGGGGCTTGCTTGTCTTGCATCTGGATTAAGTCTTACATCAAAACAATTCAGCCATCTTATTTCATTCTATAATATATCAGTTTTCTCTCAACTCATTCTATTCTCTCTACTGCCCACTAAACCATAACCAATGCATACCTCCCAGGAACAAATCTAAAAGAACCTTCAACAGAACCAGATGATGTTGGCAATGGAGTGCAACTCTGGTAAACAAATTCTTTATCACCTGGACGCAGAAGTGGGAACTGCAAAGACATGATAAAGATTAACATTTTCTCTCTTATTTTGTTTTCGATTGAAGAACTTATTAAGAGAGAGATTACATAGAATAAAAGGATAATAAATACTTCTAATACAAACAAGATCGGCAATAGAAGGAAAAATAAATAAATAAATAAATAAAAGATGTGCAAGTTAAGGACCTAGAGCATGCAAAGGAGCCTATCTTGAAGAATATGAATGTGCAGGTTAAGAATCTCTGACTAAAGATTCCTGAGTTACTATCATTGTCTGCAAAGCATTTGCTGGAACTATGATACACAATGCCTGATTTTACTCACCATCCCAAAATTCAAGAATTTCGTTTATGTTACAATTACAGCAACAATTTGCCTTATATTTTGAACCTAACGTACACAATTCAATAGTTGTAGATAAAAGCTACGTATACCTGTACATTAAAGAGTTACCATGGTAATATCTACTTTGACATTTCTAGACAACTGAACCAATTTCAATAATATCAATTGTTCAAACAACCACGCATGTGGCTCAGGCTGTTTCAGTAAAAGAAAAAAAATGACTAAATAGATGGTATAAAATAAAATTATACCTTCCCTATAACAGCTTCTCCATTAACATCAGATATTACCACATCATTAGCATAGATGAGCCAGCGCCGCCAATGGAGTTGACAAGAGCTGAAGGACATGCCACTGACAACACACCCTTCAGGCTGAAGGGACATGCGGATAGAATAAGAAAATAAATACTTTTCACGGTCATCTTGAGGGTCAGCCAACTCAGGGATAAAAACAGCTGAAGCACGAACCTGAATAAAGTTTGCAAAAGAAAATGAATCACAGAGTAACAGCACATATAATGAACCACCAAAGAACAAGCATAAGAACATATAAAGTACCCTAAAATCATTAAATAAATAAATGACATGAAATCTCAGTGGACGACTACTGAATAACAGAGTAACCAATGCATTCCGATTTACATGGCAATGTAAAATCTTGTTTTTTTCTTTTTTTTTTTTTTAATAGAAGAAAATATTTCATTAAGAAAGAGATGCATCATACAAGAAGAAGAAATGAAAAATCTCCTTATCCCCATAGCAAATTGCATCAACTGTGACCTTTGCAATTCTCTTTTATATGCAATAAGACAGCCAAGAAAGAGACAACATAAGAAACTAGTACGCACTCCTCTACCTGGATGCCATTGGTCACAGCTGTTGAGCAAAGAGGGGGCTCTTCTGGAAAAAGACAAATGCTTCTAATATTCTCTTCTTCACGGAGTCTGATGATGCCATTCTGTAAACGACGTCCATGTTCTTCTAGCCACAACAGCATTGCATCTTGCTGGCCATCACCATTCAATTCATGCACTGAACTAATCAGATGATTCGGTACACATGGCATCATTTCTCCATCAAGGGGAAGGTTCCTAGTTCCAACATATAGTTGACCATTGGTACAGTTGAGGAAAAACAATTTTTCACTGTATGTGGAAGAAGCTGCCACCACAACATACTTAAATCTGCTCGAAAAGCCTAAGTGACGAGTGATTTTTTGAGTTTCGTGGATTACTTGATCTAAAGGTAAAAGATATACATTTACCAAATGGTTATAAAAGGAGTAGCCACCAATTAGGCCCAATGAACTGCCTGATGGGTCTTGGCTTGTAAATTCTTGGCCATCATAAAAGCGATAAAGGATCCTTGTAGGAAGAGGCAGTTTCACTTTTAAGGTTTTCTCAAACTGTTGAATGTCAGCCTCTGATGCACCTTTACGAAGTGTAGCCTCAGCTTCTGGAAACTTATCAATCAACCAGGTTCTTATCCTGTCCCAGCACCTTTTGACACGCTTAACAAGTGACCAAGGATACATATGAAAAGCTTCTCGCCATATTTGATAAGTAACCTGCAAAACACAGAGATATCCTCAGTCCTACCTGTATTACGAATTTACCACATAAGATTTAAAACTAGCGAGAGACATCAAACCATGAAATCTGTTGCAACATAGAAGTTAATTGCATCATCAAGAAGCACAAATTTGCTCTATATTACTCCTATGAGCAAAGAATCGGGGTAAAGGCAAGAGACTACGGAAAGCAGGCCGGAAATCACATGGCAACTTGAACTTATCAGAGTAAATCATGGTAAAGGACTTATATGATGATGGGCAATAGCTTGCACATACCCTTCGAGTTTTTGACCCAGTCAGCCTAGTCATATGGAATGTTATAATCCACTTATCCATTTCATCACTCAAGTGGAGAAAACAACCAACTAGATGACCCGATTTCATACTTGAGAGTGAAAGTGCAGGAAGAAAGCACAAATGACAGCATTTATCAGTAACCAGCCAAAATTGACCTAGAAGCCCAATCACTGTCGTTGAGTTTGTTCATTAATCAATACAAAACAACAACAACAACGGGATAACGTTGGAAGAAAATATCCATCAATTTTGAATACTCCTAAAAAAAAATCCCCGTTTATATTTTTAAATTCGGTTCATATAAATTTAGAATTAGCGCATAACAATTAAGAACAGTAACCGAAAAAACCAATTGCGATAAATGAAACATGTATATTTCCTTGAAATTTGAATTAAAAATAGAATTGAATTGCGGAGATGACCTTGAATGAAGAAGCAGGGTTTCCGAAAGGATCCAAAGGTTCGGTGAGATCAAGTTCATCAGAGCAGATTTGGAACCACACTGAGTCTTCGAAGGCAGAATCCTTGAACCTCTTGCTCACACATGCAATTCTGGCAGTGTCTTCGGGTCCTAACTTAGTCAGAATCACATGCAGAGCTAAATCTCCCACCGATTCCAACCCCATCTCCCCCTTCCTCTCTCGCCCAGATCAGTTTGCTTGTGTTTAGACGCTAGACAGCAAAGAGGTGGTTCACACTTCAAATTTCACACACAACGGTTTCGTACAGGACAATAACATTATACATCTGGAGGCCGGGTATCATAAAACCAATTCATAATTCGAGCTTCTCCGTTCTTTGTCAAATATTATTATTTTTTATGGTTTTAAATTGATTTATATTGTCATATATTAATAAATAATATTTTAGTATTATTTCTAATTTTTTTATTTAAGGTGATAATTATTTTTTATAAAAATAAAAGTATTCAAATTACTAGATGTATGTACACAAAATCATGAGATTAAATTTAAAATGTAAACAAAGATAAGCTTTTTAATAACGTCACATGCCATTTTAGTAACAAATATTAATTAACTTTGAAACCTAAACATTTGTATTAACTTGTCATTGTCATAATAAAATTATTTTGACAAACATAACGTTAAATTTTTCTCTTTAATCTCTTCAAAATACTTGTAAAATATAAATACCTGTTAAAGAGTAGTGAACAAAAATCTACTGCAATTCCTTTTATGCTTAAATAGTTAAATAATTATCATTAAATTAAAATTCAAAATATAAGCATTTATCACATACAATCAAATATATCATTTTTCGCAAAAACCAAGCAATGGCGCAACATATGAGCAGTATGACAAAACCTCATTTTTACCATATTATTTAATATTTAGGTTAAATTTCACTATGAGTACCTATAGTTTTAACTTTTTTTTATTTGAGTACTTATAATTTATAAATTTTGAATTGGATAATTATAATTTTAGATAATTTCTAATAGGGTACTTACCGTAAAACATCCATCCAAACATATCCACTAACTCACACTTTGTTGACTTGGGCTTCATATTTCCACAGTGGATGTTAGCCTAAGTCCACATTGGATTTAACTAAGTAGTAAGCTTGGTATTCTTGCGATGCTTCTCTTATTTCATGCATGAGATTTGCACCCTAATAGTAGCAATTTGAATTAAAGTACGAAACTATTTGAAATGAAATGCAAAATTTCTTGTCATTTGGCCTAACAATAACAAGCTTTTCAAAATTTCTCTGATTTGTTCAAGTTAGAAGTTTCAATGGAAAGCATCAAAATGGGGGAATTTTCTATGACATGGGGGAGCAATGATGTTGAAGCATCAAGCTCAAGCTACAAGTCAAGCCATATTTGCTATTGTGTAGATGCTATTACTTCTTTTAACCTAAAAAACGTGAGTCAATCTAAGGAGTAAATTTCTTAGTGCAAGAACTACAAGGTTTAGGCTTTATTTTTCACTCATGTTAGTTTATTTTCCATTTTTGTTTCTAAGTTGAATGAATAATGATAGATTTTGGTTTATGCAGTCAGGAAGTTACTATGGATACTTTGAATAGGTTGACGAAGTAATTAATGATCAAAATGATGAATTATTTTTGGAGCTAAAAGCAATGATTAAAACTTTGGAGGCTACTATGGAGATCTTGAAGCATCTGCTATTAATTTCCTAGTTAATATTAGTTGTAGTTTGGTATAAACAATAAGTGCAAGGTTACTATAATGTTTGGATGGTGGAATGTCTGATGTATCTACTGAAGTAATGTAATTTATAATTGTGATGGGGAAATAGGGCAAAGGCAAATAGAATGCTTATGAGTTTGATTTTGTATGGGTGTTAAATGTGATTATTTTGTATGGATATTTATCCTTCTATGATTATGGAATTTAATGAAAATGAAATTTTCATTGTGTCTAATGTTGAGTATGAAACATATACTTTCATTAACAAATAAAGTATATGATTTGCTGCAAATGCAACAAATCAAATTGTTTATCTGCCTTTAACAAAATCATACAGATCAATGTCTCTACTATTCCAATGTCTTTGCAATGTAGTTATGTGAGCAACTTAAGCTATTCATGGAAAAGATAGTCTTGGAAAAATATTACACCTATTTCAAGTAGTAAAATAGCACTACAATGTATAATTTTATCTTGTTGTACTTCTTGATTCATAACAGATTAGAAATAATAGTATGGTATTTTCTGTTATAATAGTTTGGTTTAATGGTGTGCAGACAATGGACAACAATTTTGACACAGGGTTATCCATGTTATTATTGCATGTTAAGCTTATGTTTTGTGATATCAATGATGAACTAATACTTTTGAAACCAACCAATATTGAGCAAGGTATTTACAAGTAGACATGAGTGTCCTGTTGGGTTTATAAATTTGCTTTAAGGATTTCATTGCCAATTATCACATAATAAGGCATATTTAGTTATGTTATGATAGTTTATCAGTTAAACTAGTATTCACTGTAAGAAAATCCTTAGATACTCATAATGTATAAGAAGTTACAATAGTTAAACAAAAAGTAAAGGTTCAACAAATATTCATATTGTATTTGGTGGATAGGTCTATTAGTCAAATGTAAAGTGATCAATTAAGCAACATTTATCTATTAAACTAGTATTCACATTACCTGCACTCTACTACACTATCTTTATCTAGTGGACGGGTCTATCAATCACACATATTGTATCTTTATTTAAAATTTGTAGAATTGTTCCAAATGTAAAGGGAAAACTTTTTGTGCCTATGATAGTAAACATAATTTCAAAATGATAAATTAAGAGCCAATTGGAAGGGAATAGTAAGGCACTTATTAGCAAATGATTATAGGAATATATTATCTTTTCCTTCCCTACATTTAATTTCCTTCATAATGAACAAAAATATAGTGTTAAGTTTCAACAAAGGCCAAGGCAACAATAAATGTTAGACACAATAAGTAATTAGTTGCCAGCCAAACTCTAAAAGCTCAAAGTTAATATCTCTATCTGTAACTAGAAGTAAGATGAAAGGAAAGCTTAAAAAACTAATGATGTGATAGTTTTATTGTTGAGAGATTTCCATTTGTAAAAAGTACATTTTTCTTAATAAAAGTACCATTTTTGTAAGAGTTTATCACCCTGTTGCTATCTCTTATTATTTTTTTGAATCAATGTTATTTGAAAGTTACAAATGACTAGACCAAAAAAGCAGCTATTTTAGCTTGAACATCATTCTTAAACCAACACCTAACCACCATCATTCTTTGTTATCTTCCTTGATATAGTTGTTCCCCCATCTTTCTTCTCTATTAATGCAGTGAGCTATAATGAACTACACCATTATAGCTAATTTAGAATATAGAAGACCTACAGTTTAATATAAGTGACGTCGAAAAGGATGAGGCCATTCCAAAGTGGCACTAAAATAATCATTGACCCCTTATTCAACAAACAGAATAGCATTCCGATAGTAAGCATGATATTATTGTAGCAGTTTAAGTGATAAATGAAATTAAATACACCAAGCTACAAGTTGCTTTTAAAATAAGTGAAAAATGAAATAAAATTAAAGCAAATAAGTTCATTTCATTCAAGAAAAATAGTTATTGCTAGAAACAACATTACATTCCATTCCCAAGTATAAAAAAAAGAAACTACTATTATTTAATTACATTACAATAGGGTTATAATTTCTAACTAGTTGTTAGGAAATTAAAGCAATAAGCTCCTCATGCTAAACTTACTAGAAGGTTGTTATGTGGCATTAATTGTCTCCTGACATGCGTTATTTAGTTTACCTCATTTCCTCTTAACCCTAACTTTCTTTTTTATTTACTGCTTATGGTACTACTTGCCAATTTTTTTCCTTATTGCCTCTGTTTTGTTAGTGTAGCAGCTGCTACTTGTTGAATCTTGGTAGCTTTCATGTATTGGTGCATATTTTGGTACTCGATTTCCTTCTTGACCAATTATAGCTTACTTACTTTGCTTCCAAATTGATTCTTACTTTCCTTTCTTCCTAACACCTGATCTTTTGCAAGTTTTTTTATTATGGCCATGCTTTAGGCACTTAGAGCATCTTAAACTAGTGCCTAACCTTATATAGCTTATGTGTTAGGTTTTGGCTTAGCTAGTTCTTTTCTCCCCAAAGTCTTTGGTCTACCAGGAGGTTTTTTATGTCTTGAAGGGAGGATGTTTTCCCTCCTTGTTGATTACCATAATCTTTCACCATTTATAAGGTTTACTATAAGTTTATAACATGCCATGTATGTTGAAGGAAGGTAATACTTACTAACATATTTTTTTAGTTCATCTCCCATGTAGAAAATATATGCATAAGCATACTTGCAAGGTAAACCTGTAAAGGTACTTGCTAAGGTGGCCCTAGGGGTTTAGTACCCAGGGTGATATGGCAAAATACAAGCAATTAGATGATATTACAAAAATTTTAGTAATGATTTAGTAATCTTATCCAATAGTCTGTATTTTGCCACACCACTTCGGGTACTAAACCCCTAGGGGTACCTTAAAATTCGCCACCTATAAGTCCTTACCAATTATGGCTGCAATAATGATTTTGTAAGTTGACGACAAATTTATCCGGATAAGTGCCTATTTCAAACTTATGTGCACCAGCCCACTTGGTTGACTATATTATAAATTCTCCGATTTCTTTCTCTAACCTTTTTAAAAGTTTTAGAGGTTCCTTTATATGCCTATCCTCTAGCTTTTTTTTAGCAAACTTAGTCATTAAATAAACCCTAATCCAATCCAACATAGTGATGATAGGCTTGTCTCTTATCTCAATGATTCTTTCATTAAAAGCCTTTGAAATATTATTCATAATCATGCCATTTTTGGCTTAGAAAGAAAAAAATGATCTAGCTCGTGATTTCAACTCTTCCATTGGATTTCTTATATATTACTTTTGAAGTAGCTAATATAAGGTTTCTAAGGATAACTCCTTTACCATACTTTGCTTTTATATTAGGATAAATGTCTTTAACACATTTTCTGTGCTCTATACCACTTATTTATGCTACAAGTTCCTCAATTGCAGAAACTAACCCTTACATCAAGGGTGATAAATACATAAATTAGAATATATATTAGAGTATGTATTATAATTAAACACATAAATTAAGCAAGCATAGTTAGTAATTTACCTTTTGCTGGTTGAAGTGAATACCTAGCTTTTTCTACCAGTATTAGTTAATAATATGTTTAAAAACTAAGACCAAAAGTCCTTAGTCTCATATTCAACCATAACAATGCATAATAAGAAGTATTGATCATTGGGATCTCTTGCTACAACTACAAGAAATTGCCCTCCATACATACCCTTAAGGTCTTATTCATTAATGCCTATGATAGGCTTACAAGCAGTTAAGAAACCTTTTTTCATAAGCCCAAGGTATACATAGTATCTTAAAAACCTAGGTTGCTTTTCAAACTCACCTTATCTAATAAAATTTTAATAGTTATTCCAGGATTAGCTCTCTATAGTTTAATACTATAATTCCATGATTTAGAATATTATACATCATACCTCCCATTTAACCTCTCCATTGCCTTTCTCTTAACCTAATAACCTTTATTTATAGACACTTCTACCATGTATTTTTTTTCACCATCTCGATTATATCAATGATTTTTTACATTTAATTGTTAAACATATTTTCTATAATTTTCTTGGCAATCCAGTTAGATAATGCTAAATAACCTTTCACAATTTTGACATAAGAGTGTTTCGACTTCCATGGCTTTAACCTAAAGGTCTCATTTCCACCAACCTTACTTACAAAGCATAACTAATCACAATTTTTTATGATACACTTCCCTTCTATATCTTTTTAAGTTATTTGATTTTATCTTTACATCCCTTCCATTCAAAAGATGCCACTCTACTCATAGCAATCCTAAACTTTTTCATAAAAATTAAACTCTAAACCTTTCCTCCATAGATAGTTAGCACTTATTTCAGCTTGATTATATTTTGGATACTTAATGTAGGAGGATTGTTGTATATCACCATTAAAGTTGAGCTAAACGTTGTTTAGTAAAGTTGTCTCATAATCACTATCTAATACTCTGGCAGTTGGTTAAAATTGTAAAAGTCTAACAGGCCAGCCATTAATCACAAGTGTCAGCTCTTATATTAAAGAATCAATATTCATGTTGAAAAAGCCATCATCATCTCAATCATTTGCATTATCCTCTAAATTTATGTCCCTCACACTATAATCATCACTATTTTCCTCAAGTTCATTAACTTCATCCTCATCTACCTTATCTTTAGCAAACTCCACATCAGGTTCATCCTCACCATAATTTTCAACTTCCAAATTATCTTAAACCTCTATATTCACTTGACAGTTGAACTCTAGCTTAAAGTCCTCTTCCACCTTTACTTTATGCTGCAACTGCACATCCATATGTTCTAAAACCTCCAGATGTGGTTCAATATCATTTCCTTGCTCATTATTTGTGGTAGTCACAACATTAGTATTTATTGAAATACATGGTTTAGGTATAAAATAATTTTTTAAACAATGAATATTAGTAATTATTTTACCAATGGATTTTAAACAATGTAAAATAAACAAAAGATGCACTATGCGAGACATTTCAAAATATGAATAATAAATGCACTGCTTAATAATTTTATTAATAGATTTTAAACAATGTAAAATAAATAATGGATATCAATAATAGCTTTAGATACTTAAATTTTCAAAAGTCACTAAAAAATCCATTAACATAATCCTAAATGACTGAAACCATATATAATTTACACTTGTTTTTAAAACACTTGAATAATGAATTTTCAAAAAAACTTGAGCCAACTTTACAAATAAAAAAGGCAAAAGGAATTTGAGAAAAGAGGAAAAGCTATCAATACTAACCTTGTTCCCAATGCATTGCAACAATGTTGATCCACCATGTGAAATTGCAGCTTCCATCAATCTCAGCAACAATAGTCACGAAAGGATAATAAGATTCTTGGAGCTCTACTCTACAATGTGGTAGGGCTGAGTTAAAGCATGACTGATTTGAACAAGCTCATCTCAGCCTTCTAAGTTCATTTTGTTCGAGTAAAAAATGGGGATTGAAAATGGACATTTAGGTTAACAATAAGGTGAATTGTAATGGATTTAAGATGGTAAAATCCAACATGGAAGCTATTTGAATTTATATCAGCAAAGTGTGAGTCAAGTGAACATATGGATTGGGGTGTCACAGTAAGTACCACATTAGAAATTATCTAAAATTATAGGTACTTAATTCAAAATTTATAAATTACAAGCACCCAAATAAAAAAAGTTAAAATCATAGTTATCCATAGTGGAATTTAACGTAATATTTAATTTTCTAGTAGTGACTACACCATTCTAACATTAAAAAAATAAATAAACAAAGGCTAATACTTCTAAATAACATTTCTTGGGTCCATTTCATCAATAGTATTATAAAAAAATTTAATAGCCCGAATTGCCTCGCATAGTATTAGTATCATTATTTAGAATATTCAATTTTTGGTAAATGGTATTTAGAATGGTTTATGTGATGAAAAAATCCAACAAGATCTATTCTACAATATTCTTATAGTCTAACCATGTTTGAAAAAAAAAGCTTGAATGCTTCTCAAGCAATAGGAACTATTCTGGTTTTAAAAGCTTCGACGTTAACATCTTGCCATGAAAGATTGATATACCAAATACTTCCACGCTTCTACTATCATTGGAAGAAAGCATAACAAGATTGAATGCTTGAAACTTCCAAATAGCAAATAGTCAACAAACCAAAACCAACTCAAAGCTATAGTAACTCACCATTTTTAGGAACTTTTTCATAATTTAAAAGACTGAAGGGACATAAGATTAGTGTTAGATTGCTTCCCCAATTTATCATCTCATGATGTTTCTTCTCTATTAGTTCTTATTAATAAAACTGAAGTTCATGCTGCTTTAATGTCTATTGGCTCCTACAAAGCCCCAGGTCTAGATAGGTTTCAAGCTATTTTCTTTAAAACCTATTGGGACATTGTTGGAGATGCTATTTGGAAATTGGTTTTGGAAGTCTTTTCAACAAAGCATATTCCTACTGGTTTAGGAGAGACTTTATTAGTTCTCATGCCTAAAAAAGATACCCCTCAATGTATCATAGACTTCAAGCCCATTAGCCTATGTAACGTAGTTTATAAACTTATCACTAAAGTTTTAGTCAACAAAATCAAACCTTTCATTTCTAATATCATAAGTCCCTTTCAAAACAAGCTTTATCCTAGGAAGAAACACTTATTGATAACATTGTTCTCACTCAAGAAATTTATCATTTCATTTGACACACCAAAAGCAAATAAGGTGTTATGATGATCAAAATTGATTTAGAAAAAGCATATGATAGAGTAGATTGGGATTTTCTCAAATAAACTCTCAGAAGATTTAGTTTCCTTGAAAGACTGATATATTTAATCATGAATTGTGTTACTGGGTTATCTTTTAGCATATTATGGAATGGTGAATGAAAGGATTCCTTTTCTCCAAAAAGAAGAATTAGGCAGGGAGACTCTTTATCTCCCTACCTATTTGTTCTCTTTATGGAATTTTTTCTCTAAATTATTTAGAAAAAGGTTAATAATGGCGAATGGCATCTATTCGTTGTTTCTAGAGGAGGTCTTACTATATCCCACCTTTTCTTCGCAAACTGATGTCTTATTATTTTCTAAAAGAACTATAGCCTAAACTAGAGTGATTATTGGCTTCCTTGAAAGAATTTTGCAGATTTTCAAGCATGAAGATTAACTTTTAGAAATCAAAAGCCTTTCTTTCTTCTAGGGTCCTTAGGAGAATAGTTTCTAATATAAGGCTCATTAGTAATATGGGATTCACTGATAATATTAGCAAATATTCCTGGTATCCTTTTGTTTAAAAAAGGACTAATAAGGTTCATTTTCATTTCATCATTCAAAAATTAGAATCAAAATTATCGACTTGAAAAAGTAGTTTACTCAATCTAGCTAGGAGGATCACTCTAGCTCATTCGATTTTAAATGTAATATCAGTTTACTTTATGCAATCGGCTCTTCTTCCTATGAGAACTTATGACAAAATTGATCAAATTGTTTGAAGTTTCATATAGAGATCTCATCAATCTAGACATAATCTTCATTTGGTTAATTAAGAGACAATTACCTTACCAAAAAAATATGGAAGCCTTCATATTTGGAAAGCTAGGGAATCAAATCTAGCTCCTATGGGAAAGCTAGGTTGGAGTATAATCTAGGAGGAAAGCAAACCATGGGTTAAGGTTCTTAGATAGAAATATATATGCAGGGATACTCATATTTTAAACCTTCACTATTCTTTTAATTCATCTCTTATATAAATTGAAGGAAGGGTTTATATTCTGCATTGAATCAAGTATAAATACTAAATTTTGGACTGACAAATGGATTAGAGACTTCAAGCTGGAGGACATAGTTTTCTTAACTACTCAAAAAGATCAAAATCTTCTTGTCAAAGAAGTCATATTTAATGGGAAATGGAACTTTAATGTCATTAGTTCTTGTATCCTTAAGGAAATTTTATATAAGATACAAGCAATACCTAAATCTTTTTTTCTCATAAGGTCTTGGTAGAATTATTTGGAGCTATTCAAGGGATGGGAATTTCTTTGCTAAATCGGCCTACATATGACTTTCTCTAAAAAAAATGAACATTACTACTTTATTATATAGTAAAATTTTGTACTTTTTTCCAGGCTTTATGCATAAGACAAGATAGCTTCTAATCTCCTTAGATGGAAGGGAAATTTATCAAGTTCCCCTACTATCAGTTTTGCCTTGGTGAGATTGAAACTCTTCTTCATTTACTATGAGATTGTCCCAAAGCCATAGTTGTATGGACATTGTTAAATGCTTCCCCCTTTTCTATTAATCTCTTTTCTCTAGATGCTTCAAATTGACTTATGAGCAATGCTTTACCTGCTAATCAAGCTATGATAGAAAAATGGAGTAAAACTTTCTTGATTACTAGTTAGTGTATATAGGGTTAACAGAAACAATATGATATTTAAAGGTGTACATTATACCTCATTAGTTCACAACTAAAAAAGCTCTTTATTTAGAGAAAGAGTATACTGAAGCATTTCAATAGCAAGCAGATAAACCCTTGTTGAAATTTGATTGATTGGTGAAGTGGGAGGCCTCCTCCTATGGAAGTTATAAAATTAATATTGATATTAGTTTATTAGGAAACCCAAGGTAATGTTGAATTTAGTGGATTAACTCGAGACTAGAATGGAAACTAGTTATTTGGATTCTCTCATTTTCAATGTTAGTTCACAAATTTGCAAGTGGAAGTTTTAGCCATCAAGTTTGCCTTAAAAGTTGCCAAATATAATGGGATAAAGGAAGTTATTGTAGAATCTGACTCTATGGAGGTGCTATCTATGGTGTCTTTGGCATGCTGTGGGTTTTGGAACCTTGGACAGGTGGTGAAAGACTATCTAGCCACGTGTGAATTATGCAATTGAAGAATTATTTTTAATCGTCAGATTTGGTAGGGCGAAATTGCAGACATGGCCTAACTTTTTGATAATGGAAAAACACTGCGCCAGACTATGTCTTACGTGGCATAAGCTCCTTTGCCACATTAGATTGCCAACACGATTGGCTCTGCTCGTCTAACACTAACACAATGGGGAAGGAAACCAAAATTGAGGAGAGTGTTCTATCTTAAAACCATCCAACTCCGCCGTGACTGAGTATTCAGATTGTCGACTGTGGCTATCTCTACATAGCCAAGCAAAAAAATAGCACGCATCATGTTTCCTTAATTTTTTCCCATGAAATTGTAGCGTAATTGCTCTATACTTTGTATACTGAGTCCTAAAACTCAGACATGAACGTCTGGAAGTTGCGAATATCGTCTCTGGAGAGTTGGACCAAGTTCTGTCATCCGACATTGCAGAGATGAAGACACGATGGAATTACTAACGAATCCCTTCTGCTACCTTTGCTGGAAACAGCAAAGATAAGGTATGAAAGTTAGAAGCTGAATTTGGGCATTAGGTTTTCAATTTTTTAATTTATTTTTATGCTTAGGTTTCAAATTTCTTTGATAAAATACCTCAGTGATCTGTATAGCAACTTGTTCTAATTTTTCAATTAGTTCCTGCATAGAAGGAAAAGTAGGATCGAATTAGAAATCTAATATTAACAATCTTAAAACCTTAGACGAATTCGAATTTGGTTCTCTACCATCTCTAATTCAGTTATGCTTCCGTAAGGTGGGAATAATAAATTTGATGTTGGTTAGAATTCTATGACATAGAGAAAACCCAGATGTTAGAAAGATGTTCCAAGAGGGCATGTTTGAGTTGGAAAGCATCTTTATTTGCCTTCAATTTGAGTAATGTTTCATTGATTGCTCTTAAAATTCTGCTTCAACCAAATTTTGGCCTTACCTGGACTTAAATTGCCTTTCATTTTTGTCTTTTGTCTCTTAGGCCCTATTTCATCATTTACTATCAAGTCGCTCACTTCGTGATTTTTTAAAAAAAATTCCCATCTATAAGTTGATGCAGGCACAATGTGACTTACCTGAGAAAAGGATTTCATAATAATAGGTTCTCTTTCATAGGTTCTCTTTAATGATAATAATCTAATTCTCCATAGGAATCTGTATACATGTATAAGATGTTATCATGTTTGGTGCATAACAGTAGTTTAGGCAGAAGTCACGATTTAATGGTGCTTTTATTGCTAGCACTAGTTGATTTCATGCCGATTGTTATGTACCAAAAGCATAAATTAATGGTAATAATAAATAAGAGTACATAGTTTTACCTATAATCATATAAAAAGCATAATGAAATAGTAAGTGAAAACACATTATTGTTCAGAATTGTATACTATAGTAATTATGGTCTCACATTTCACTGCATTTTCTTTTGAATTGTATACTGAAAATTTGTCCTTCATTTTTCTTTTGCCTTCTTTTTTCCTTGTAAGGAATCACCTAAAAACTAACCATGCACATCGGAAAAGCAATTAAAAGACACAAATTCTTTGGGGAGAGATTTGCAATTGTTGCTGCATGTTGCAATACGAGATTATATAAAAATATTTAAAAGAAAGAGAGAAAAAGGTATACTTACTTGCTTTTGCAATAGAAGGGGCTGAATAGGATGACTTAACCTTGACATGAATTAGAACCACTTCTTTTATCTTTGTCTGTTGCCACTGGCACATTTCCACTGATAGCACTCTTTATTCCCGATTGATTGCTTACGAAGCCACACTCCTCCCTTATTTGCTTTTTTATTTCACAAGTTTTATCTCTGCTTTTAGAGCAAAGAGACCAAGCAAACCTAGAAATGAGGGGGAGGGAGCCTGGGAAGTTGTATCCTATCTGAATTTTTGCTTTTGATCCTTATTACTCCCTAACCACAAGCCCTCAAGAGTTATGCTATAGGTTACTAGATTAAGAAAGCATGCCACACTCTTTCCAAAAAGGAGGAAAAAAATCAAATAAAATCTTTTTCAAGGACAAAGTAAACTGTTCTTCTTTTCTTGAATCTTCTCTATCCCCTAATAATTAGTTAAAAGAGACAAAAATGGATTTAAGGTTTGCCTTTCATATATTTCATTTATTGCTAATTTCTTCAGCAATCGAAAGGGCAGATGAAGAATTAGCATCCTTTCTTGGTTTGTTTTTCACAATTTTAATGATTTCCTGTTCACACTAACACACAGATTACTCCCTGCTTTTAGGAAGCCACGAGAGAATAGCTAAACTTTGCATCCTCCCTTTGACCTTGTCTTTTTACACTATTGGTTGGCCATTTTAGAAAACTTAGGAACAGTCCTTGGGAAGAAAATTATGAAAGCAAATGGAAGTGACTGTTTAGAAAGCCTTTAAGAGCCACATTTTTCTTTCTTTCCTGAGTAATAAGATTAACAGGTTTGAAATTCATGTGTAAGGGAAATTTCCCTTTTTTATTAGTTCCCTTTAATTTGCATTTTTTGTTGTCTCTGGAACCTTTAATATGTACAGAAACACTGGTTCCAGTGGGGGTTGGTTACCTGTGTTGAATCTCCTCCAACTTGAAGTTCTGTCAATTAGATCTTGTTTTCTTTCTGTTAGTTTTTTGTGAATTTCAAATAAATATAGATATAATGTCTATATTAGAGTTCATTACTTTCTTAATTAATAAACATAGTTTGATGTAAAAAAAATTTGAACCTTTTTTTTAAGTTTACCTCATCTAATTTTTAATAAACAGAGACGATTAGTCAATATGACTTTCTCTTTGGTTTCTACTATACGAATAAAGTACTAATTACTTATGAGGTGACCTCCTTATAATGAGGTTGAAAGCTAAAGTTTCCAGGGTTTGATCCTTTCTTATACATGAGGTTAAAAGCCTAAATCCCTTTTTCAATCTCACTTTTTCATTTATATCAAAATTAATTCTAGCTATCTAATTCCATATTTTATAAAACTCCTTCAAATTAAATTTAAGCTCCAACCTGAATGTACCAATATCTTTCTATTTATTCAACTAACTATGTATATAATTTCCCATGTCTGTGTATATAAATATTCAAGATTCAGTACATCTCAATTTCCTAAAATATCCTTAACAATTTACATATTTACAAATAAAAGTCATCTACCACAACTAATTTATTTCATAATTTTTGCACTCTCACTTCTATTTCTACTAGTGAATTCTATGTATATATTTTAGGAACATCTCATTAAAACATTATAATATTTTAATCAATCCTAATTTAAATACTCCTATATTACCTTGGCATGATGAAATATAATCTAATTATGCTCATCAATTAAAATAAATATGTAAGGCATTTAAATAATAAATTTCAAGTATTACTTTAGGGATGTTACAATTGTCAACAATATAGACTATCTTTTCTATAGTGAGCTATTTACTGTTAGAACTCTATTATTTACTTATTTTTTATACAAATGAGTAGAAAGAAAATTTGAAAAAAATAATAGAAGTGGAAAACAAAATTTTTCTTTATTTAATTACAAGATAAAAAAGAAGTAAAGGAGAAAAAGAGAGGGAAAAAAGAATAAAGTTCAACAATAATAAGTGAAAAATATATTTGTTATAATTTTACCCTTAATTTTTTAATCCAAAATTTAATTTGAATGATAAAATTGTTATTTAAATTAATTTATTTTTTATTTAAACAAGTAAATAAAAATATTTTTTATCATTTTATTCGTATATTTTCTTTTTATCCAAATAAAAAAAGAGAAAAATCTTTCCTTTTTATGTTTTTCTTATTTTTTCTTGGCTAATAATTGGAAAAGCTACTAATAGTTTCTACTTGGCTAATAATCATTGAGTGACCTAGATATAGTTTTAAAAATAGCTTACTCTTCTATGTACATGGAATAGTAATTATATGCTCAATATTCTATGTTATTATTTGGTTAAGCCAAAAGATATATAATAATAACACCACTAGAGGCCTAGATCTAATGGCACATTCTTATGCCTCCAAGTTGGGTGGTATAAAAGGATAGGAGCTTGATTCCCCCTTTCTCAAGCTTCCTCCTTCCTATCCCTTTATATCTTAGGCTCTGCCCCTTCTAAGACTTAAAAAAATAAAAAGAAAACCCGAAGCACCATCCAATACCGTGTGTGGTCAAAGAGTAGCATAATAGATGGAACTAGAATACTCAGCTATTCTCTATACATCTCTCTGTCCTGTCTCGTCCTTTGCCTCATTTATAATGAGGAGGGAAATAAACTGAATATTGAGCAACCTATCTTTGCAATAAAATGAGGAAATTGGAATTATTAAATTCAACGCTTCTCATTCGAAAACAAGAATTCTAACTTATTTTCCTAATAAGAAAGAGGAATGATGCATTACCACTACATGCTAGGATATTGTGGAACGACTCGATACTTCAATCTTCCAAAGGTATCCAACGAAGCGAGTAGTATTCGTTGGATGAAGTTTTTAATTTTTTTTCTAAGTTTAATATTTATTGGTTTTTATTAAAAATGGTATATCTTAACGAAAGGTAAATCCCTATTGACTTTTTTAAAATTCCATATTAAATTATCCAATAATGAAAGCATAGATAATTTGTGGCCATTACCTTGATTGATTTGAAATAGATGGAAAAAAATCAATATTCAATAGTTAGCTTCTATATCCATTTGACCGGAAGGACTATTAAATTTAAGTTACAATATAAAAGACCTGGTTGATTACTTAAAAACTAAACTAAAGCTGATAGACTCACACTAGCATAGTTAGTATTTGAGTCCCTCCCAATCTGTCAAGTGGTCCCCTTTTTTGGCTTAATTGTTCCACTAGTTTTAGTACATTATTTAACTATTTAATTAGGCTAACAGAGTATGATAATTATCTGTTACTGGAACAATTATATATTTACTTATACACTACACTGCCATCCTTCTTGTAGGTTGAAGATGGAGATTGATGATAATGAATGGAACAAAATGGAGCATGAAATACTGCATGTTGAGGTGGGAGGCATGCTTGATGCTTCAAGCAGTGGAGGTAATGGGGAGGACTGCACAAATGCAAATAGAAATGAAGGGAATAGCAAAGCTTACCTGACTAACAATGACATAATGCAACTACAGTTTGATTCACATGAGGCAGCGTTAGAATGGTATATGAAATATGCAAAGTGTATCAGATTTGGGGTGAGAAAGGATGACTGTGGACATGACAGCAAGGGTGACATAATATGGCATCAATTTGTTTGTAATAGAGAGGGAAAAAGAGCACGAAGACACATAGAAAGGGTTAATAGGCAGCGAGAGCCCCGATCGGATATAAGAACTAATTGTAAGGCTTGTATTAGAGTCAAGATCAACAAAGATACGAAGTGGTTAGTGACAAAGGTATCTGTACATCATAATCATGATCTAACTCCCACTAAGCATGTCCATTTGATTCCTTGCCATCGATCGTTGAATGATGCAGATAGGGCACAAGTAGACAGCATGCGTTCATATGGCATAAAGACTGCATACATAATGGGTTTCATGTGTGGGCAATCTAGAGGTCCTTCAGGAATTAGTTTTTGTAGGAAGGATTTATACAATCATTTGGACAAGCAAAAACATTTGCTAATAGTTGATGGTGATGCCTTTGCTGCCCTTAGTTACTTGCAAGCGAAAGCCAATAGTGATCCCATGATGTTTATTAGGTTCACAACTGATAGTGATGACCGACTTGAGAACATATTCTGGTGCGTGGCATAAGCCGGTTGGATTATGAGGTTTTTGGTAACGTTGTGGCATTCAACACTACATATAGGAAGAATAGATATAACAAACCATTAGTCATATTCTCTGGAGTAAACCACCATTTTATGACAATTGTGTTTGGGTGTGCATTGTTGTGTGATGAAACAATTAATACATACAAGTGGGTGTTGGAGGCTCTATTGGAAGCTATGGAAAGCAAAGAGCCGAATGCTATTGTAACAGATGGAGATAAAGCTATGAGGAAGGCCATAAAAGAAGTGTTTCCTGGATCCACTCATAGGTTGTGCGCGTGGCACCTACAGAGGAATGCAAAATTTAACATAAGGGACAAAGGTTTTTCTGAGGATATGAAGAAATGCTTGTATGCCATTTGAGCATAGAGCAGTGGGAGAGGGAATGGGAGAGTTTAGTGGCAAAGTACGATGCTCATGAGCACAAATGGGTGAAGAAGATGTATAAGAGATGAGCAATATGGGCTACTACTGTTGGTGTGTGTCCTAGAACCAATCATATAAGATGATTAGAGTTATACACAATGTATTATATTTTATTTTAGGCAATTTAATTATTATATTTTGTTTTTATTATTATTATGCACAATTTATAACTTAATATAATAATTATCCTTGGAATAGCTTTGCTATTCCTAAAATGCCCCTAGTCAAGTATTATTATGAAAAAGGATAGTAATAATACATCGAGACTAGCATGTATAGTGACTGATGATTACGAATCATGGATATGTGATATCAAATCAATACATGAGTACATTGCTAGTGAACAATGTACTGGACTGACCCACTATGAGAATATTGCATGGATAAACGTGCCATAAGTTATTCTCATATGACCACAACTACGCATAAACCTTTGACCTGAAGTCACTACGGTTCCCTACATGAGGAATTACTCACTTTAATATTGTCCTATGTCACCTTTAATCAGGTGACAAGTAGGGCATTGATTAGGTGTGTCATAAATCATGCAGAGGGAAGTGAGTAATGTAAATGGGATTTTGTTACTCTTGTATAAAAGAGAAATATCCTTGGGCCTCTTGATTGAGTGAGACTTAGAAATGCATGGCCATGCTCAGTTGAATTAATATGTGATATTAATTATTTATTTTAAGTCTACTCAGTATCAAGAAATATAAATTGAACATTGACGAGGATGACACATTCCATGCCTCCAGTTCAATTTGGATATTATTACAAAAGGGTTATGATGTAAAACGTTGATCATGTATTAGGTGGATGTCGAATCACAGACATTCTTACTACTTGAGTGGCAGTGATGTATTGCTAGATACCGCTCGCTGTCTATGGCTTAATAATAAGTCATTGTCAACGTAGTAAAAACCTACAAGGTCACACAAAAGGAGTAGGAATAAGACAATAATTAATTGGACTTTAATTATATTAATATCCAATTAATTGGACTTATTTTCGTGCATATATATTATTAAGAATAATAAATTCACGTTATATATATATATATATATATATATTATGTGATATTATTTGATATTAAAGTAATATCAAGTAATTATCTTATCAGATATTAGATAAATATATTATGAGATAATATTATTTTGATATTTGATAACTATATGCAATTATCTAATATTAAGATATTTATATTATGAGATAATATCATTATCTAATATTAGATAATTAATAGATAAGTCTTATCTCTTCCCATTATCTCTAGGATAAGGATAAGATGAGTTGTTAAGTGTGATTAGGATTTTGGAAGCATTATCCTAGTAGGACTAGGATTATGGCTTGCCTAAGTTCTATAAAAAGGGACTTGAGGGCAGCACTTAATAATCACGTTTTAAGCTTCCATATAAACCCTAAATCACTCAGAAAACATCCAATCCTAATTCTTAGAGAGAAAAACGCATCCTAGCAGACGCGTGGAGGGTGAGAGGTCGTTGTTCACTCCGTGTGGATACCGTAGAGACGCTGTACCTTCCGGCCGATGTTTGATTCATCCGCTCTCAAGTTTTGATCAGTAGAAACACGAGTGCCCAATAGGTAAAACCCTAATCATTGACTCATGCTTTTTGCATAGATCCTAGGTAGAATTCGGATCAAAATTTAAAATTTCGCTGCATGTGATAATCCGAATTTCCAACATTTTGCATGGATCCTAGGTAGAATTCGGATCAAAATTTAAAATTTCGCTGCATGTGATAATCTGAATTCCCAACATTTTGCATGGATCCTAGGTAGAATTCGGATCAAAATTTAAAATTCCGCTGCATGTGATAATCCGAATTCCCAACAACTACATGGTTGAAAGGAAAGTTCTTCGCAGAAATACAAATAACATCTCTATGTGAGGGCATAAACTCTTTCATCAAGATCTATGTGGAGTCCAAACACAGCTTGATCGAGTTCCTCCACCACTTTGATTGAGCAATTTGTCATTATTGCAACAACGAATTGAATGCTGACTTTACATCATTGTATGGAGCCCCCGTGTTGAATTCACCCCTACGTGGTATTGAAAGTAGTGCTGCAAAGGTATATACCAAAGAAACATTTGTTAGGTTCAAGAAGCAATTAAATCACATAGTTGCTTTGATGGGTAGAGTCCACGATATGGTGAACACAACTGTCACATATGCTGTGAGTGACTACTGTCAACCAGAGAGGGAGTGGCTTGTGCAATGCGATAGAAATGGAAAGCTTCTACAATGCTCGTGCTTCCTATTTGAATCATGTGGGATACCATGCTAACACATCCTTTGTGTGATGAAACATGAGCATATGGAGTCAATTCCTTCAAGTTTAATTTGTAATAGGTGGACAAAGGAGTGCAAGTCCATCGACGTTGGCCCCTGCCCAAGCAGTTCTAGAGGTCGGGAAAGGTTAATTCATTTGAGATATGCATCCTTGGTGGGCAGTGCAAACCATATGTGTTACTTAGCTGCACAATTTAGCCAATCTTTCAAAGAGGCAAGGGAAAGGTTATCTATGCTGACAGCCAAGTTTGAGGGATTGTTGGAGCGTGGTTCAATAGACTTTCAGTCTGAGAAGGCTAATTTCCATGTTGTGGTGGAGGAACCCAAACAAGTGAAGACAAAGGGTGGGCTTAAGAAAGGTGGAAAGACAAAGAAGTGCACTAAATGTAGAGGTACCGAGCACAATATTAGAAGATGTCCTCAGCTAGTTGACCATTTATGCAATGAAGATCAAGTGACATCATCCGATTCTGAGGATGATGAATCTGCAGTGGCCAAATTGGCAAATCCTGAGGTATAATTCATACATAAAATAAATTTTAACAAAAATTTTATGTGCATCATAAGTAATTATCTTACATTGGCCATCATAGATGTGATCCAATTGAGTGAACTGCCATTTGTTATTTGCAACTTTCCCAGGGTTTCAATTCTAGGGAGAAGGATCACGCACCAGTGGCGGATGAAATCAAGAAGGAACATGTGAGGGCCTACTTCCTCTAATTTTTCCTCATTTATTTGTTTGCTATCTTCCGTTATTTAGTCAAAATTTTGCTATGGTTTAAAACAGCTCCATTTATTCTCTACAATCTTTGTTCCCGACCTAGGAGTCAGGCAATTGTGGATCCTGTTCAGAATGGTTCAACGTTTGATGTGTTATGGAGTTAGAAGTCGGCAATGCCACTAGGGATGGACATGGCAAGTGTTGCCATGGTGAGCATCATACCATTCCCCCTTAACCGTTGCAATTATATTATTGTTGGACAGTAATTTACTTAGTCTTTTTGTGCACCTCTTGATGAATTCAAACTTCGGCATGCTTTGAATGTTCCATCACACATGGGAATGTAATTCGATGGAAGATTATGGGGTTTTATTGATAAAAGTACACTAGTTCCTACACCTCTAATTTCTGTGGTGTGTCACTAGTCCGTTAGCTGTCAATTTTTCTCCTGGGGTCCTATTGGGCATCATTCACTATGTGGCGATCTTGGCAATCAACACCCGTGGATGTGTAGTGTGTGAAGAATTCTAGTTTAAAGAATTGAGCCAGGATAGATTGCTAAATATCCGCATTGCAAATCCAACAAAAGCCTGCTAGCCAGTTAAGGCTGTGTTGGACTATGTTAGCCCTGTCACCGTGAATCGTAACGATGCCCACAAGTTAGGTTGCTAATCTTCGCACCATTTTCATAGTCTAGAATTCTGCTCCCAGTACTCAGTGACTCCCGTCTGAGTGTCTCAGTGCTTAAAATATTTGTATGGAAATCCAGAGTGAGTATGTAAGTTGAACTTTGTTGTTCGGACACTCAAGTCAATAATTAGTTTTGTTTCATGCACTATGCGGTGCAAGATGAGTTTCTATTTTGCCTTTGTTTGACGTGTTGATCAATCAACCAAAGTTATTGTCCCCGTTTAATAAGTGGGCAAACTTGGCTCCATTAAAGCCACAGGACAGTGCATGCGTGTGATAATGTAAATATGGCTTCACTTAAGTTATAGGACAGCTAGTGAAAATGGCAAACCGTAGCACATGAAAATGGCATACCGCAGGACATGTGCAAAAGGCTCCAATTGAATGCATTTCACTCACCGTTTATTCACAAGTATACTACTTGACCATGTTAGACTTGGAACCTCTGTAATTAACTTTACGTTCAATGGAATTTCCAAATTTTACTATATCCGGAGATAGCGATGCACACAAAAAAATTTTATGAATGATTCAATCTAAATAAATTACATATTTTATTAAATTTTTGTAGTTGAGGGTACAATGTGTTATGTTTTCCTCACCTAACGCATATTGAGTCAAGCATTATTTTTCTTCCTTTTATTTACTGTGATAGGAAAGTGTTTTATCGTGGACATTATTCACTGGTAATGACTAGATTTCAAATGCTAATAAAAGTAGGTTATCTAACTGTATCATTCTATACTCTGTACTGTACAAATGTGAAAAATAAATGAGTAATTTCAGTTAATTAATCTACTTATTTGATTTAGGGATTTTATCTAGGCTTTTATGCCTTGTATATTATTTCTCGTCTGCTTAACTGTTAAGGGTATATTGAGTAAGCATATTATATTACATGTTATAAAAGTATTTTCAAATAGGTTAAAACTATAACACTAGTTTAATCTACTTATTACACGCTATATTTTTCTCTCGTACTTTATGCCTTGCATATTATTTCTCACCTCTTTAGTTGTTTCCTTGTATTTTTTTTATGCGCACTCCCATCATTGATAGTTTGGAGTACGATATCTTCAAGTAGTAGAGATATCAGTTGACTTTATTTATTGTTAAGTTGTCTAGCTATTTTAAATAAATACAAGTGTCAATATAAAAATTATGTAGGGAGTATTTAATGCTTTTTTAATAATATCATATTTGAAAATTAAAATTTCGTTAATGTTTATTCATCTAAACTATTCATTTTTTCTTGCAGATGATTTTTTGGTACAATATTTTAAAACATACCAACAGATGTTTTTTGCATTAATCTATAGTTTACACGCTATTTTTGCTTTAACTCTTACAACATTACGATTCAAATACTGTTAAGAGATTATTTATTTTAAATTACTGTCACTAACTTTTATACTTCACACTAAATATACATCAATCTAAAACTTATTTACATGGTACCCTTAACGTACCTAAAATCAAAAGTTTAGGTTGAAAGTCTAAAAATCACAAACAATAATTGCTCTTAAAATAACATTGGATCCACTGAACTATAAAATGCTACTTTTATGTTATTTGATCAGTTTATTAATCATCGCTGTCACATTGAGAGACTTTGATTGAACATGTACCTTTTTTTTTAGGAGGGAAAAATTTGTAATTATTTTTGGAAAAAGATAATTATATAATTTTAATTTGTTTAGAATCGTGTGTTCCAGTAGAAAAATAGCAAAGAATAAAATAAACTTAAAATATCTATTTATTTGAAAATTATAAAAAAATTAGACCTAGGAAAAAAATCAAATTTGCTTGAATTTTATGACAATAGGAGACAATACGAAGATAAAAAAAAATGGGTTTGATTGATTGAGATTTATTTCATTTGATATTCATGGTTATTAAACTTGAATTGACCTAATGGTTCAATTGATAAACTAACAAATTGATAATTGATTTGATTTGTTTCTAACCATTAAGTTAATTTTACATACAATCTAGTAAAAATCAATTTAATGGGTAATTTTTTGATTAAATCAATTGAATTACTATATTATGTTGAATTGGTAACTTTTAAAATATTTTTATTTTATTATTTTATGAAATTTTATGTGATCTTGACTCAATTTATTTCAATTATCATATTCTAAAGAACTATTATATAAAATTATTGTTTTTTTACTTATTCAATATGTGTTTTTATTATTTTTATATGAATTTAGGGTTTTTTTATTTTTATGTTATAAGCAATTGAATTAATGATTTGCTAGTTGAATATGTGCATAATGATTCAGATCATTGTTCACTTTAATATCTGGTCTAGTTTTATTAATTATGCATATGACTATTTTTTTATTTTTTTCATTAGGATTTAGAATTTTTTTTTGTAAAATTCTCAAACATTTCTATGTTACAATTACGAGTATTTTTGTTGTTATTTTTTCATATAATATTGTAAGATTTTACCAAAATGAAAGTACACTTTTTTTATAAGGTTGCAACAGCACAATTTAAATGTGAAACTTTTTGTGAACAAATTATAAATTGAATTTTACATAAGAAGTTAATTTTTTATAAAAAAAATTGTCTAAATATTATATGAGGCAATTTTTGGTAGGAAAGTATTGAAGTGAAGCCTAATTACAGTACTAGTCAAATTGATGACAAAATTTGTAGCAAAACAGGGAAAAACAACTAGCTATATTTCATGGTGCACACAAATCATCACGATTCACATAGCAATACAAATATGTTGCTTCTAGAACCCAAAAGAAGTTGTGAAGTGTTGCATCTTAATTTCTTAAAGGTTGAGATCCAGTTGTCGAACAATCTTATGTGCATGTATCATAATTAAAACATTTAAATCAACCTAAATTAAATAAAAATATTATTAAAAAAATGAAATTTAATATAAAGTTACGAATTTTTCATAATAGCTATAGGAAATTTTATAAATTTATACTTATTCTATATTTTATTAATAATTTTTAACTTACTTATAAAATTTAATTTATATATATATGCGTAAGAGAAAGTAAAATAGTCTAGATAAATGGATGCTACGTACAAGAAGCTTTCACCGTTGTAAAAATGAAGGAAAACACCAAAACGAGAAGGAATTGATAGTGAAAAAGATATGGCATAATTCGAGATCAAAAGAAGATCAAGTTCAGTGTTCATTGTCCCGACATTAAATGAAAATTTGCACATAATATTGCCAAATATGGAGCATTACTCCTCCAACAATCTAACATTCCTATTGTTTTCTCACTTAGTTTTATAGTTGATGAGAGGCCAGACTAGCCCAATTTTTTCTCCCGTTCCCTTTACATGTGTTGATCCTTTGTTTTCTGTAGAAAGCATAACTTTTTCACCCACATATTTATTTCCCATGCACTAGCCACGGGACATACCCATTCACAGTCCTCGTACAACTCCTCTCATGTGCATCCCTCGAGTTTTGACACTATTTACATGACTCATAAAAATATGAATTTTGTAATTCATAGGTGAGGAGCATCGTATATTAATTACATCAATGTATTAATAATTTAAGTTATTAAATCTTACTTATTTATATAATAAGATATAGTATAAACAAAATGTATTAAT
Source organism: Sindora glabra (assembly GCA_020226215.1). Taxonomy (NCBI): domain Eukaryota; kingdom Viridiplantae; phylum Streptophyta; class Magnoliopsida; order Fabales; family Fabaceae; genus Sindora; species Sindora glabra. The sequence continues at coordinate 74,130,822 of CM035229.1, forward strand.
TAAATTTTATCCATGTATTAATTTAATTGAGACATTGTAATCTCCTTTTCATAAGAGGATGACGAGAACATATACATATAAACAATGAATGAAAAATGTCATTTGCACCGTAGTTAGATCCTAAATTAAAGTCCCGATGCAATATTAATAGGTTAATCTTCAATTCTCATATAGGCCCCTTACAGTACTCTTTCCTTTTTCTTACAGCTTTTTCGCGCGTAATATAACATTCAATGAAAAAATGATCCAACTGTAATTGTTTCGCTTAAATTGTAATGCATGTACTAACTAGAGTCTAATTTTTTTCTAATATTCTTAAATTCGACTGACTACACCACACAAAAATGGTCCCATTTAGCAACTTATGAAATGCTTCGTCCATTACCATTTACATGACTGATAGTAAAGCAACTTTTGCATCCAGCCGTGGCAGATTTCTATGTTGTGGTGTAATTGTCCCTTGAACATGAATAACCCGTAAAACTAACTGGGTTCGCGGGAGAACATCTAACATATAGCCTGCCACTCCTCCCATCTTAATTAATGGGTCACAATACGTAGCTCGTTTCATACAAAAAGATTTCGTGGCAGTGCATACAAAAGGCTACACCTATTTGGGAATGTTATCCAATTTAACCATAAATAAATAAGTAACCAATACATGCTTAGCAGAATACGACCAACATACCAAAACCACCCCACACTACAGTGGCAAACTGTGGTGCTTTTGACCCTACCTTTAAAAAAGGATGCCCCCACCGCACAGTCTTAGTTTGGGGAGTACAGGTGATGCCTTTTAGCCTCCTGCATGAAATTCATGGCTTGGGACGTAATTTGTTCATGCTTCCCATTGTATGGGTGGCAAATTACGTCAACTAACAGCCTCACCCGTGCATAATTGTCTATCAGCTACAAAGACATTAAGGATAGTTCTCAAAGCCTCATGTCAATGTGCCTAGGCCATAATAGAATTTAGGCTAATGAAGGTTTATATTACTTACACCAAGTTTGAAAGACCTCCAGTTCTCCGACAGCTGCATCCACCTACATACATATATGTCGCAATCAACCCTGCAGTAAAGGAACAACCGTCAGCACTCGCTTTTGCAGTCTAGGGTGTTTACAATAAACCTACAGCAACAAATCCTACCCATTTGATTGCTCTTCCATGCCATCCGGAGATACGACTAGATAAGAGGACACAGGTGGCACCTTACAATCAGCCTTTTTGCAGTACACCTTCTCCTCTAGCATCTCTTCCAAAAACACACCAATCCTTCGAATTTGTCGTTCTTGGATTGTTCTCCTATTCTTGGATGGCATTGAGTCATGATACACTAGCTCCATCCGCAATAAATCTACCACTAGTAGAAACCAGTGCTTCACTTCGTAATCAAACATTAGTACGAACACCTGAAACATAATATACAGTTAATCAATCCTGTTCAATTTAGTCTACTAGTAAAGAAGTTCAGTTTAGACAGTATGGAACCCTCTAAAACCTTCATAAGTGAGTCGACATGTCCTATAAAGGCACTCCGGTAGTATCCTTCAACTGTCACAGGGTCCTTTTGCCATTTTAGTGCATATTCCTGCATAAACATTCATCAGATCTTAGCACCATTGTGATGGGATGTTCCTCATCTATTGATATCTTATTCTTAACAGTCCTCTGCTTCATAGTCTTCGTGGGTTATATTTGACTACTTTATTGGAGCATATTTGGGATAGTGACAATTTTGTGCCTACCGAGAAGGCTGGAGGTAGCCACCATTTAAGGGCTGCAACTGGGAGTGATCGTTCTCCCACAGTCATCATACATGCCACCACAAAAATAATGTCCGCACTTAGCAATCCTCCCGGAGCAATGCACTGTAACCTTTCCCGAGTTCCATTGACGAACATGTTATGGACAAGAACCTCACTAACATCACACACTCAGACATAATGACACAACATCAACACTGGACAAAACAATCATGCTTTACGAAATTAATAAGGGAGTGCTCAATACCTTGGATAAAGCTTCATCTGCTCCAATGATAGAGCATAAGCGACGACAGCGACCTCCTCTTCCCGGAGATTCATTCGTTTTGGTGGGTTAAAGGTAACCAATATCCACTTCTCATACAAAACCAGAGATAACAATTTAGGAGTTATTGTCTTATGCTATATGTGCCAACAACTTAACCCCTTGTATTACATTGTTGTTCCAGACTTTATGTGCATTATTCGTAAAAGTATAAAAAATAGACATGATGAGGTTGACGGTACTTACTGTCGGAATTTCTAGACGGCTTCCATCCCTTGTTTCACCGTTGGCCTGCTCAGTTTGTCTGTGAGAGAAAAGCCATCTTTGTCCCATCCTCACTCAACTTTGGCCACTACTCTGTAGTCACAACAAAGAAAACAGAGGATGACGTTAGACTTGGTGTTGCAAGGTTCACACAACAATACAACTTTCAGGTCTGTCATTGGCATATGAACCTACATTTCCAGGTGTCTTAGGCCCACACAGTTGTCGTTTACGTGTAACAGCCATTGACCCTCCTTCTCCGGAAACTTCCATTAACAAATCTCTTGTCATGCAGTCCCTATCTGGTTGTCCCAGTGAGGTGCCTTTGTCTCCTTTAGACGGGGTTTTCCAACTATTACTTAGCTCTATCTTCTGTGTGTGGCTGGACCTTGGTGCTAGTATCTTCAGCATCTCATCCATCCATGCCTTCAGCCTAATCTCCATGCAAGTTACTTGGGCCATTACTTGGTCTGGCAGAGCAGTGATCTTCTCTTGAAGAATATCCACCACTGCTTCGAGCTTTGTGATCTTCGATGTCAGATTCTGCAACAACATGCCAAGTCAGTGTTTTTGTGATACGCCTTTAATGAATTAAAGCAAATTTAATGTTTGACCTTCTCAAATGCGCTTCCCCTACTCCAAGCACCTATTGATGGGTCGTCTTGCAATTGCGCAATCTTTTTAAGGCTAACAAAAAGATATCAACAGCAAAAGTCAGTGGCGGAACATTAATGAAGTATACAAATGCATACAAGCAAATAGTAATAGAAATCAAATGTGTCCCAAGTAACCGACTAGGACATCGGTAGGTCAACGTTGTAATCCATTGAAACTTTGGTTTCTTTAACTCTCATAATGTAATCCTCATCCAAACACAATTTGGCAGAGCCCGGCATGTTGTGTACTGAGATGGACAAGTACAACGTAGTGACATGTAGTAACTAACGTTGGGGAAGGAACGTCACCTCGAAGAAATATCTATAATGCATGGAATCTCCTCTCCAGTGCATGGCATCCCTGTCGCATCCCTTGTGCCGGATACACGATCTGCCATAGGGGGTTCAATCTCTTTATCTGGTCCAGTGAGGTGGGCATCGTCGCCAGTGGTAGGAGTTATTATAGCATTCTCAGTCATTTCATCCCTCTTTGATGGTCACAACGTGCCCACACTAACGGGGACAGGTGAGTTTTAAGGTCACCGCTATATGGAAGCTTTGGTGGCACCAGCATCTAACGATCATTAAATGTTTAACTGTCGAGATCCAACGGTGTGTAGTCATGTTGTGATACTACAAACCATCACCCCTCGAGAATGGCCTGCTGATAGTACCAGCTGCCCTGTGGGGGCAAATTTCGATAGGTTGATTAGTTTCATTAAATGCAAATGGTACGAATGCTGCTTCTCCCATGCTAAATGCGAAGTAAGGGTGAGTGACAGCAATGAAGGCCGGGTCACTGTCTCCAGTACAGCGAACTAGGATTGGCTCCACACCCTTGTTTGCAACACACACAACGCAATGTAGGGGGTGTGGTTATTCCTAGCTAGTTATGCCTTCACTTGTTCAGCAACATTAGACAGTCATTAAGGTTTAAGTGTAACCAAATCGTACCATTTCGGTGAGGTCCTTCATGGAGTAATTGTTGCTTGTTCATCCTTTTATCTTGGGAATGAGATCTTAAAGGAAAATCAGGGCATCCATCCATCGCCTATTATGCCCGCGTTTGGCGAATAGCATTTTGGATGGCATTTAACTGATTTGACCGAAAAACAGCTATTTGACTCCCGTAAAACAGCCGTTTTAAAATGCTGCGAAGGCCAGCATTTTTCAATTAAACAGCTGTTTGACCGAAAAATGTTGTTCACCAAACGCAGCCTATACCGTAATGTTAATATTGGAGACGTGTTCATTTAGAGACCACGATGCTCTTCCAAAAAAATGCAATGTGAGCCAAGAAATACATGTCACCATACAATGGACAGTCGTTACAAAATTAGAAGAAATCACGTAACAGCCTACGCGTATTGATATTTAACCACGTACACTGGGTTCTTATGTTTAGGCCCACTGTGTTAAATAGAGGAATGCATTTTCTAGTATTTCACACTCATACCAATGTGTGATCTAAATTTTGTAACCAGAAAATCTTCCGAGGTTCCAAGTTTCAACTAATTGCCCTGAACCATTTTAAGTCTGTACGTTGGTTTCGATATATTTATATGAGAGTGACGTCAGACTTTTCGGGGAATGGGAGTGAAGGCGAATGGAGTGAAGGAGAGGGGGTGAACGAAGGCCTTGGATAAATCGAGGAAAAAGCAAAGAGCGGGAGCGCTTATTATGCGCTTACATATCAATTAGGCGCGTGCACAAATCAAAAAATTTGAAATGCCCACCAGTATTTTATGTCAGAGTTCAGGTGGGATGCGAAAAAAAAATATGGACCCCTCACCCAAATTGTGTATACGAGGGGAGCTCGTGACCCTCTTTTAAATATAGTGCTAAAGAGAAGAAAATGTAGTATATACTAAAATCCAAAAGAAGGACCGCACCACCTGCTAATTCTTAAGGTCTCTTAATAGTGGGAGGTGAACACAATATGGACCAGCTACCCACAGTGTGTTTAGTTGGGTAATTCTGATCCTTTCGGTTAAATCAATTTTTTTTTAGTGCAACTCCAAAGCAAAGAAATTATTATGTGATAAAGGTATATCATTCAGTTGAGTCATGAACAGTACTCGTGTAACTTTCATGATGCACAAAGCCATAACAAATCCTTACTTGATATGATTCTAAAATCTAAATATATATAATATGTGATTTTATGTATATGCCACTCATCAATATCGGTATAGGGCTTAGAACTAACAACAGTGAAGACTACAAAAAACATCGTCTCAACTTGGAGTAGATTAAATAACGCGTAAAGAAATACGATTATGGTCACAGAACAATCAAAGTTGATGCCCAAGTGTGTGAGGGATTAATTTAATTGAATGCCCTCAACATTAAAAACTCTGAAACAGTTTTTACAATGAGACAAAAATTTGCCATCACTGCACCACACTGTCCAATGCTGGATAAATTGTAAACAGTGTAAGATATCAATACAAAAAAAAATATTTGCAGTAGTGCATGGGCAGGTGTAGACCCCTAAAAAAAACTCTGGTAATGTATATTCGAGATGGTTTGAAGTAGTTACAATTTAGCTACATCAGATAGACACGTAATTTTAGATAAGGTACTTTTACCCTAAAAAGATCATACAATGTTAAGTTTATAATATGACATAGTTCCTACATTAGAGATTTCCAATAATTCTTGCATAAAAGGAGATTCAAATGTGAAGTTTATTTTACGACGACGTGGCAGCATTCCCACCGTCTTCCTCACATTACACTCAAATTTTTGGTTAGGTCGGATTCGAGAAGGGAAGAAGGAGTGCGATGCAGCGTCCTGGAAAAAAAAATATCACTACCGCAGTGTATTGCAGAAAAAAAAATTTCGGATTATCTCACAACTTTATATCCAGCTTGCTCAAACTAGGGATGTACGGACCTCCGCCAGATACTTTCGCGCCTTGCAGAATACATACAATATAAAGGAAACAACAACATCCCTAAAGCTATGGTGCAAGCTGTTACCCCAAACTTGGGTAGCATATTCTATCATCATAATTTTAGTACAAACTGTGGAAACTAACTTAGCGTAATCGTTATAGCTATGAATGGATGTCCTGGGAGGACCAATCCAATACGTGTGTCTCCGAGTCCGGCATCGGATCCATTAATTCAATGCATTTTGCAATGCATACTATCCATGCCCTCTTCGTTGTGGTCCTTAGGCGCTGACATGACCAAGCAAGGCATCCTTTGTAGCCCATGTCATCGTTGGCAGGCGGATCCTGGGGAGGGTATCCTCTGAATGCAGTCTCCACTTCAGAGACCGTGGGATATGACCTATACCTCGCATCTTCAAATCCACGAACTTGTGAAACGCAAGCTAGCCAATTTGTGTACACAACTAGTACACGGCCGACGAACATAACATACACCTTATTCTGTATAGCTCCCTCGCGTGGACAAGTTGAAAGCGTAATCTATAGCATCCAATGCCTGGAGCTCCCTCCCCTGCTTATATACACGTGGAGGCAACAGTTGACCATTGCCCCTTGTGTCCAAAGAAGGCAAATAAAATAGGCTTCACCCGGGAAGAAGAACTGATTGAAAGCGACGTGAGACTGCATGCTCGTAAGTCAGATAGGAAGTACGGGCATGTGAATAAACGACTGCCACTCAGGGAATCGTCCAGAGCGAATAATGTACTCCCTTGTGCTCAAGTATTGTTGACCGTAGTTTTCCGATGCCCTCTTCGTTCAGAGTGCACTCCATAGATATCTCACACAAACATCCCATTCGTGTACCCACATGGACCCATGAGAAGACGTTCAAATTGTGCAAGGCTCCCTATTCCTAGGAAGGACAGCCATCGTCACCCCTTTTGCACGTTTTCTGTTGCCATACACTCTTGGTTTCAAACCTATGGATGCATCCACCCCATTCCTGATTCCGCTAAGTGCACATTGTAGATGCCTGCATTAGTTGAACCTTCTGACAAAAACACAGCTCTTGACGTTGGCATGGAAAGAAGACTCAGATGCATATCACTGGTATAATAATAAGCAAAAAATATAAAGCAGATATGTGGTCTAACCGTAGATGAGGTTAAATTTTTTGGGGACATATCATCGGTACGGAGCATAAATCTTCTCCAGTGGTGCTATCATTGCGTGACCGAAGGATAAAATAGGAATAGTAATCTTATAAATTTGCTAACATTTTATTTGAGGAAAACTTCTGCAATGGAAACCATTATTTGATTCATTTAATTGCCTATTTTAAGGTATAAATATTTAGTTGAATTGTCTGTTATGTTTTTAATGTATACAATTCCAAGCATGGTTAAAAATGTATAAAGTTAGCTAATCTGTTCCATATTTTATTTTGCTTAAGATAAGAAAGGAAGTAAAATTGAAAAACAGAACAAAGTATCATATCACCAGCCCTAATGTATTAATAAATCAGAGAAACACATTAATGACGGTTTATTCTAGAATTTCATTATTATTGTTCTTATTATTATATTATTCATGTTATTTTATTCTAAAGATAATATTGTTGTTGTCATTTTATACGTTAAACCCCAAGATAGCAGTACAAGTTGAAGAAAAATCTATAATGTTATATTTACACCATTCACAAAAATCATCTCTTGATTGTAAGCAATACAAAATGGACGTATAACACTTTGTAGCATAGATGAAGCAAATAGAAGGGAGAAAAATAGTGTTTTGTTTAATGAATGATAGGAGTTAAAAACAAAATACATTTTACGTTTCACATACACATAAATAAATATCTATTCTTTTTAAAGTATATCTTTTATAAAAAAGTTTTTACTTCCTTAAGGGTTGATCCTAAGGGTTTGTTTGGCTGGAGGTAAAAATGGGAGCGGGGTGTAAACAGAGGGGGGTGGAAATGGAAGGGGGAGGAGATAGAGGTGGAAGTAATTTCACCTAAGTTATTTGGAATTGGTGAAAATGGGAGGGAAAATAAATAAGGGTGAAATAAATTTCTTTTGTTTAGAATGGCTGAAATAGAGGGGGGAAGAAATTTGAATGTCTTCCATGACTAAAATATCCTTTTGTTATATTATGTTGAAATAGTTATACTATTATGCAATAAAATTAAATAAAAAATAAGTCACAGATTAAGGAAAATATGCTAAATTTTATTTTTATGACTAACGTATTTATATTTATAATTCTAAAATTAATATAATTAATAAATTTTTTAAAATTTACACTATAAATTTATTAAAAAATCTTATGATGAGGTAGTTAAAAAAAATTTAATAGGAATAAACAAAAATTAATTTACAGACATAGTAATTTATGTTAATTAGTAATCTTATTACTAACATATTTATATTTATAATTCTAATTTTCATATAATTATTAGATTTTAAAAATTTTGCACTATAAATTTGCTGAGGAAATGGAAAAGCAAGGATACGTTCAGAAATGAAGAAAAACAGCCTGAATTTCCCCCGTTTTCTTTCTTTCTATTTCTGGGGGGTAATTCATTTCGCCGAGGCCCACCACTTCGCACAAAACCCGATACCGTCCCCTGCATTTACCTCGCTCGCCAAACGAGCGTAAATTTTCCCTCCACCCCCGTTTTCACCCGAGCAGTTCCCCTCCCCCCATTTCACCCATTCCAAACGATCTATGAGACGCCACGGTTTAACACTACCCAACACTAGTTTTCTATCAGATCGGGCGAGCCAGTAACCGAACCTTACGTGGTCTACTCATTATTATCATTTTCATGCCATTACCACTCACAGATCAAATGAAATTATATCAGTTTCAAATGAACCTGCATAATTCAACTTATCTTGACACATCCACACGTAAGGTGGAGGCCTACGACCTGGAAACCCGCACTGAAAGAGGGATGACAGTACAATGCATGGCAGGGACCTGCACGCAGAAGATCAATATTTCTTGGCGCAGTTTGGAAAGGGTGGTATGTTTGACGAAGGTACATGCTTTGAGAACACTAGTGGAGTAGAAGCTAAAAGAAGGGAAGTAAATGACCCAAGACGTAACAATCTGTGGAAATGAATATTTTTAATTAGCTGTAATATTTAATAATATACAATAGTACTAGAAAATTGAAGTATAATTGTAGGGAGAATTGAATATTTAATAATAAACAATATTTTTTTTAGAATGGAGCATAATCTTTATCTGAAACTACAACTTTGGTATGACATCAATATCTATAACTCTATAGCAGCTAACTTTTTTTAAAATTGTTCTAATAATCCTTACTATATAATATATAATAAATTGTTAATATTACTCTTGACTGTAACACAACTCCAAACCCTAAATAAAAATTGGTAATAAAAATAAAATATTTCACGTTATATTTGCTTCATTTAGCAATCTTAATATTAACTTTAGAAATAATATGAGTGAATACAAAAAATAAAACAAATCAGATTTATAAACGAGATATAATTAATGTGCAATGTTATAATAAGAGTTGAAAATGTAATATATAATAAATCAATTCAATTATGTAGAAATAATAAAACGTGAAAAGTTTTTTACGATAATCCAAAAAAATAAACTGCATTATATCTATAGTATTCAATTCAATATACTACATTTGAATTTCAAATAGTAGGGGTGAACATGAAAGGAGAAGAAATACATGCAATAGATTTGATAAAATGGGGGAAAAAATGTGTACACTAAAAAACGTTCACAGAATACTAACCAAATTATTTAGGTAAAAAGCTTGGCCAAACTCATGACTAAGAAACTTTTATATCTATATATGTAAATACATTTTTTTTAAACAACAACGTAAATAATTTAAATTCAAAAGTGATGATTTAGGTAAAATATTTTGATAAATTTTCTTGTTCCTTTATTTTATAATTTTTTACCACTTTTATATTGATGAATTCATATATCTCCTCTGTAAAGGCAAAATAATTTTAGGTTATTAATAATGCTTTTCTGACAAAGGTATGTACTCATCACGTCTAGATTCATAAAAAACTCAAATTTCATACAAGATTGAATGACTCCCGTCTTATAAGATATAAGTTGGTCACTTGAGGTACTTATTACACCAAAATATACGTGATTTAAAATAATGCCTAAAATACCCTTAAGGTTAATTTGGTTGGGTTTTTTTGTTCAAATCCATAGCTTATAAATAAACTTATCTATTTTGTTACACGAAATATTGCTAATGTGTAAAATGTGCTTGGTATGATAAGGTGGAGTTGCAAGGCTTCCTAAAATTTTAACTAACTTAGGAATATTTTATAGTAGAAATGAAATATGTTGTAATATCTATGGTAATCAATGAGACCAGTTTCTTAGAAAACAACGCTAGGACTAGAATTGAAAAAAATTAAATAAAAACAATCTAATTTGTAAACCTTATATTCCTCCTAATCAAAATTTTTAATCCAAGTTCGTAATTAACAAGCCTTACAGAATTTTATAAGAAAGTTAACGTGCTCGCATTGGTATTCACCGCTTCCAACGAAAAGTCAAACATAACACTTTAATCTGTGGGGAAATCCTAGTTGAAATTTCTTTTCGTACTCATAGTACCAATAGATATTAGTCATAGATGGAGTGACAAGTGGGCATATTAGTACCAACAATAGGTCATTGTAACTGAAAAATTATCTGGTAATTAGTCACCGAATGACTGAACGAATATGTAAAGATCAATTAACAAGGGAAACATCTCATCCATCCATTTGAGAGAACATGATTAAAGTCTGGCGCAGGTCAAAGGTTAGATTGGTAGTTAATTTTGCACGTAAACCCTAAACCATGCAAAGAGACCTTGTTCAATACTCCGTACATCATCAACACCAACGTGTACATTTATATACCCCGCATATATATATATATTAAAATAAAAAAAAGAATTTGATGGGAAAATATAATCTAGATAAAGAAAGTATGAATCATTTAATTAAAATAAACTAAATGTTTTATCTAATTGTTATGCTTTAGTTTATAGTGAATTGTACTTTTTAATACTCGTTGCATATTGACATCTCCATTATTTTTCTTCCCTTTGTTGAATTTGTTTCATGTTCTGTAAGTAAGACTTAGTTCACGCGTAATATTCACATTTTAAATACTAATATTTATAGGAATTCTAAATGTAGCACAATTTATACCGCACAAAATTAACAAAGAATTTTATTCAACCGATGTACTTGTTGTATATTCTATCACTAACTTCAGTTATGCCATGTACATTAAGACGGTGAAATGCTTGACTGTTCTGCTGCATAGCTCTATAACACGTTATACTTTATATTATGAAAATATTATAAGTAGGTTTAAAACTTTAGTGTAACTAATCAAGCTATCACATATAGCTGTTTTACTACGGTTCACTTTACGCCTTGGATATTTCTATCATCTTTTTAGTCATTCTAACATTTTCTTTTTTCTTTCCATACACACTCATATTGTTCAGCAACATAGATATCGGCATCTTTAAAGAGTATAAATATATTTTATCTTATTTTATTTTTATTTTGTCTAACTATTTTAAACAAATCAAAGTTGTGAAGTAAAAAATATGATATGATTTCCTAATTGTACTTTCACTAATTTTAATTTAAATTTAAAGTTAAATTATATTTTAGGTGGAGTTATTTGGTCAAATAGTTAGATAGTGTTGAGGTCAAACGTTGCAAACAAGTTCGTCCCATTATCCGCATGGAGTCTGAAGTCATTTGGTCAGATATTTACATATTGACTGGGAGCATTCTACTGGGGTAATTAATTTAGGATATCAGAAGAAAGAATTACAACGGACACAACCCAAAAGTGTGCTGGTATCCAGAACTATTTTCAGGGTTTTATTAAACTTGCATGATTTTGATATGGACTCCAATATACATTTTGGTAGGTATCTTACGACGGGGTTCGATGTAGAACCTGTGCGACCTAAAACACATGGTATTACTAACTCACTCACCCGTCGGTGTGATGAGCTACACAGTGATAGGACCACGGAAGCCAACCAGTACGCAACATACACATGCTATTATTACATGATTACTGCTGAAGAGACAGCATTAAAGCGTCCTTACTACGAACGCGGCTACACATTCAACCAAAATGTATTACAAACCGGGCAAGGCCTGGCAGACAGTGTTACACCATGGAATACAATACAACAAACTCATAATCGAAAGCAAACAGGAGGATGAGCACTGCATGGGCCCTTAGTTCCCTTCATCTGAATTCTCAGCCTTCAGAGATGCTGACAGCAGCACAGCGCCGAGACCAACTAACAACCTGTGCAACCAGTCTAGTTCACTTGCCGGTGCCGGATGATCAGAAGCATGCCTGCCCGTGTAAGACGATGCATCGGATGCGTCAGAGACACTACATCTACTCATGTCGATTGGAGATGAGAGGTCATCACGGGAGGACATACTGAACTGGGGCTGGCCTTCATGATGGCTACTTCCCTCTGCCCATTGCCAATGCCGGAACGCATCAACAGCCAGATCGTGGTTCATGTAGGCCCGATATACAACACCGTTATACTGATGAATATGAGAATGACACTCAGGCCATGACTGATACACTCCAGGCCTGCGACCGACGAATACTACATAGTGCTTGTCCAAATTGCATGGCGGCCATCCGTAACTTGGGCGCCTCCCGTCGACGAGCCACGATGCATATGCCGCCTGTGCCTCAGCCCATGAGCCAAATGATTTGTAAACAGCACCACTGAAGCTAGTTACCTGTGCCTTGCAGTGAAGCCAGGAACTATAAACCCCAAGTCGGCGTCCAACAAATACAGCATACCACTTCCTACCGCTGGGAAGTTTGCCTGTGTCGCTCTCAGTCATTCTTGTTTTGCTTCTGCTGCAAACAGAGCAGGAGTGGGTATGAGTCATATACAGCCACCCATCTTAATTGCAGTAGTTGGACTTTAATACGGTCGTACCTGGGCGTTGTGAGGGCGAGCATAAAAACAGTTACAAGAGATTCGACTATGTTAATTAGAAGATGAATATTTAAATGGTCACATAAGCCGATCATTGCTGTCTACATTACGACCGTCGGATGAAATGAATCCACTTAAAACCCTCATGGACATGGCCAACCACTCGGAGTGAGGTTGTGTCCAGGAGAATATGACACGCAATGTCACGAACGACGATTGCATGAAGTTACCAACTTGCCTTTTTCTTTGTGTGGGGTGGATTATTTGGCCGACCATGGTATATGCTAGCAATAATCGTGCTTCATCTATGAATGATAAGAGTGCACAGTAGAGTCTTTGCAAGTTATACGATTAGTGAAGAAAGAGAATGATTCACAGGGGAGAGCAATCAGACATACACGCATGCTAAAGAAATAATTAATGTGTCCGATATAAATATCCAGCATATATTTAATGATTTTGTGCGAACATATATTGCATCCCACTCTACATGCTGGTTGAAGAAATTTTTATGCATCCCGCAATAATTGAACATGGCAGACGATTATCGGAAGCCGTAGTTGGGAGAAATAAATAAATAAAATACAATGAAAAACCATGAAGGTGGGATTAAAAGACTAGTGGCGATTATATGGATCTTATCATTATTTTTTTATGGTACTTAGTGATCTGTCCGTTGTCCTTTTATTATCGATATTATTGTTGTCATATTGATTTATTCTTATATTGGATCTTATCAATGCAATACTATCACCCCTTCTTCTTGTTCATCACATCATTATTATTATTATTATTATTATTATTATTATTATTATTATTATTATTGTTGTTGTTGTTGTTGTTGTTGTTGTTATTATTATTATTATTATTATTATTACTGCTACCAAATCTACTACTTTCAAATAAATAAGGGCAAAATGCTCTCACCTCCTGTGAGGTTTAAGGTAAGTACGCTTCCTGACCCACGATTTTTATTTCTAGTTATCATTCCTCTGAACAATGTTTTCAGACCCGGCCCAGTCATCAATCCGACATAGCGACCGAGTCACGGTCGGACCGATTCAACCGACCGGACCGAGTGGTTCAATTGGTGGTTATATTTCTATATATAATAGATTATATATTACATACATGTATATAAAACTAAATTTATTCAATTAATACAAGTTTATTACTATATTTTTAAAAACACAAATAAACACTGATTTTATTAAAATTATAAGTAATATAGAAATAAAGGAAATAATTAATATAGAAATTGATATGAAAAACCTTTAAAATAGTTGAAGCGTAATGTTTTGTATTCAAATGGAAATAATATCATTTGCAACAAATCTATATTTTAATGAGTTTACATATATTGGTAAGATATTATTTTTGATATATACTGTAATATAAAGTAAAAAATAATAGCAATTCATATTATGATAAATAGATGATAAAGTTGCAAACCCTAAAATATAAAAAATATAAGCTAAACAAGATAATTTAAGAGGTAGTTAGGTTTTGAAATGTTTCATAATTGCTTATTAAAAAGCTTGTTGAAAGACTATTTCAAACAATACTAATATTTATAAAGTGTTTTAAATAATATAATAGTAATAGTAAATATAATTCAAAAAATTTCCTTCACTTTAATCTTTGAACGTATAATAAATCTTTAAATTTAGGCAGCACTTTTGTACACTAAGTTTTTGAATTGGACAAGAGTTTAAAAAAAAAGAGAGAAAAACACTGAACGCATCGGGTCATCGAGCTAATCGGGTTTGCGGTCCAACCGATTTTTTATCGGATTTATCCTGGCCAACCCGAGTTTTCCCCAAGTTCGGGTTTATGGGTCCATCCGGACCATTTTCTCACCCAGGTGCCAGTCTAACCAATTGAACTGGCTGGCCTGGATCCAAGTTTGAAAACATTGCCTTTGAATTTGACGAGAGGGACTAACCTTTTTTTATTGACAAACATACCCTTAGGGACTACAAGTTAATGAAGACCTCTTTATTTTATTACTTCCATGTCCTGATGTTTACGAGTTCAACATGGACACCTTTTCCCGATCGATGAGTATTAATTCTCATTCTCACTCTCTCCATTTTCTATAGAATAATATAAAATTAATTTATATTAATAGTAAATTAAATTCATATTTATTTGAGATAAATATGTAATAAAAATTTAATCGTCAGTAGTCTGTACTCAAAATCATCGGTGCGAGTGAAAAGAGGGGAAGAGAACTGCCTTTCAAGTCATCTTATTATATTAGGAAATAACAAAACCACCAAGAAAATGTTTTCTATTTTACTTAAACTTAAAAAAATACTACTAACGGAAATACAAATGTTTTGTACATTTAAATATATTCGGTGTACTAGCATTCATTTTATCGATAGATAAGAATACAATTCATTGTTAAAAGAATCATTAACATTTTTTTTAATGCTGTAAGTAAGTTTTTATCATTTTTTACGATACAACAATGTATGTACAAGTAATAATACAAAATTAATTTACACTAATTATAAATAAAAATTAAAACTTTGCCTAATATTAATAAGCAATACAGATGATTTATTTATTTATTTATCCATGAAGTTGAGAATCAAGAAGTAAGCTGTGAAATTTAGGATTGTTTTTTTAAGACATTAACCATAACAGTGTTTTCCAAGATATAATAGTACATCAATTGTACTAACCAAGAAAATACCCTATTATAAATTACCGGTTGATAGTTATTAAAAACAATAATTAATGAATCTATTATGATTAAATTGAAGCATTTTATAATAAAATATTGAAAAAATTTATACTAAAAGGAAATTTTTATCTAAATCAATCATAATATAAAAGTATAACTCATACAAATAAATTCAATTTATATTTACTCGAATTGCTATCGTCTTCTTCTTTTTCCTCTTCTCATCATCATTAGCATTGTCTTCATTACCATCAGTATTGCTCCTATTACTCTATTAGCAGTTAAGGATATTAAAAAAAAAAAATTTACAACCTTACTATTCAATTAGTAATACCAAATAATTATCGTTATTACTATTCAATCAGTATTTACATATAATTATCCGCATTGTGATATTATAACATATTATAAATAACATATTATAATTTTATAATTCCTATTTAACAATTTCTTAATAATATATAATCTATATGTAATTAATTTTTTATAAATTAAATTATATAATATTATAGATCAACATAGTTTACTAATAAAATATTTATTTTATTGATCCAAATTATATTCTAATTTCATATTTAGTTAAATATTTTTATAGATATATACATCATACTACGATAAAATATTTTTTAAAAATTTTAATTTTACAAATTAAATCTTCCAAAGAATAAGTTTGCAAAATAATAGGTAAAAATTATATTTATTGAAATTTTAGTTATTTTAATAATTTTTTGATAGTTATTAATTTTATTTTATTATATATATTATATAATATTATGAAATTTAATAAAATTATTAATTATTTTTCAAAAATTTAAATAATCAGTATAAAAATTTTTAAATGTCAAAAATTAAATTAAATATAAAATAAGTAAAAATTAGAAATAAAATAATAAATTAAACATAAATAATTTTTTTTTAAAAATGCATCCGAAAAAATAAAAAAATTAAGTATAAATTAAGTAAAATAAAAAAATTAAATTAAATAAATTAAAATATTTTAAAATTTTTTATCATTAAAATTAAATAAATTAAAATTTTTTTAAATTTTTTATCACAAGAGGGGGCCTACGTAATCAGACTGATCATGGGACCTCCCTTCCCGTGATCAGAGAATTTAAAAAAATATATATATCTTAAGGATTTTGGTAAAATAAAGTTACGGTGTAGGGTATCGAAAATTTGATTTTGAAAATTAAGGATACTGGTCAAAAAGCCATGCATAATATGTTTTCAACAATGCCATTTATTAACCTTTTTATTTGTACTGGTATTAATTTTTCTTTTGCATATTTCCATTACTATTTAATTGATATTAATAATTACTGTCATGTTAGTAAATAATCTATACTTACTACTATTGTAACCATAATTAAATAACTTAGTTATTTTTTTTTATCTACATTATGTTGATTACATTCTAGTGTTTCAATCGTTGACCATGATTACCAATCTTTTTCTTATATTAGTGTAGTATAAGGATAAGTTGTTATTTTGATGCTTAATAATTATTTAATAGAAGATGAAAAAAATAAATTTTAGGCTGAAGGAACTGCGCCCCTAAGAGATTTTGTAGGAATCATCGTTCCCCTGTTACAAGCAACTCTTGTTGGGAAGAGAAAAAAGGCTGTGTGTAAGGCTGGATCGAGGGATAAAAATAGGATGCATGTGATTTCATTATGGTTGTAATACATTATGATGTGATAGGAAAACTTGTTTGTGGTTGAATATCTTTCATTTTACATGATTGTGAAGATGATAACTACTAGACATGGATGAGTACCACAAAATAATGATGTTGTGTATCACTGGTTGGTTAAGATAGTGTGACTTATGGTGTGAAATGTAAAATGTCAATCACGCACAATTGAACGTCCAATCAACATCTAGGTTTCATTCACCTCAAGAATCCGAGGCAATTATATTATAATTATTTCAATGACCAATGCCTAATGGTCAATGGATAGTTTATCATAAATGAAATGGGATTTAATAGTGGAAGGTTCATAGTTACTGAGTTTGGGTTACTCATTCCGTCTATTTTGCTGTGTTTTTAGCTTCAGATGAGGGTTTGACATCACTAGTCATACGAACAATCTAGGACAACCTTGTTCAAAGCTCCTGACAATTAGTCCAACATCGGAATATGAACATAATGTATATGTTGATTCAACACTTGATATGTTAAATTATTTAGCTATATATATATGCATGCATATATAGTAAGGTTGGCTAATACTGTGGCATACTGATTGCATCTGTTAACACTTCTACAAAGAACTTTAATTTCAAAAATAAATGAAGACCAACAATAATATAATGTTCAGTAACACTTACCTGATGTTCAAGATTGGTACGATATATTTGTAGTTAATCCTCAACCAAAGTTCTAATTTTTTTTTTCATCTAAATAATAAATCTAATATAGTTCTATACTCTATGGGTGGTTTGAATCAAGTCTCAATAGAAGAAACATATTATTGTAATATGTATAGAAAATATTCAATACAAATGGAATCTTCGGGTGAATTTATTTTCCCATCACTAAACCTTTTTGCTGTAAGGTCATTTTATCTGCATTATCTTACTTTACCCTAAAATTTACACTCTATTTCCATTTCAACTGACAATTTTTAGCTAAAGTCCAAAGTAGATGCATAGTTATTGTGCCTATAACTTTTGAAATAAGCAGTAAAGACTCTTAAATGATCTGTACCAATGCATACATGCATATCTTAATATGGTGGTACATGACTAATGGAATTAACATCAAACAATACATCATCTTAGAAAATATGCATTCCTAATTGGAAAAAAATACATTGAAAATGGTAAATAATCGTGTCTAATTGGTGATATATTGTTTGCAAAAGGATGAAAAAAATGCCAATTATTTTCATCAATTAGACACTATAAATTTCCATACCTGATTAGACCTTCCTCTACTACAAAATCCCCTTTTATTTCATCAATGTTTCTCCAATACCCTTGAGCGTAATTTTTAATGGGACCTCGACTTAATGTATTACTATGCCAGGTGTTCACCTTAACTAAGTTATTTTCACTCACATTTCCATTTTCCACTGGTTCTTGATTGAAATTAGGAGTATTAGTGTTCTCAACAATGTTTACACATGATTATTCACTAAATCGTGACTAAAATAGTTGATACATCCTTCGTATGAATAGTAATAAGTGTTATCAAGAGTACTACACACTGATTGTAAAACCTTCTTCAACAAAACTTATTCTCTTAATTTTTTCAAAGACACATTCATACTTTCTATTTGACATCTTCTATTGTTATAAAAAATAATAACCAGATAAATTAACAACAACAATGCAACCTAAACTAACAGGGGAAGGCTATGGTATCTTTGCCTAATCTTAAACTCCAAAACCTGGGGCACTTGGCATTTCATAATGGCACCATGTAAATATGTGTCAGGGCAAAATTAAATACTTATTGCATAAAATATTTTAGATAAAATTACAAAATAACCCCAATTTAATCATTAAAAAGAAAAGTGAAATCTGATCGTCAATCATATTAGTCCTTGTGTTATTAAGCCAATTTCTTCTGCTAATGATGAGCAAAAACCGAAGCTATGAAAACCAAATAGAAAAGAGCTAATATTTTTTTAATAATTTTTATATTATTTTAATTCTTATCACTTTTATTATTTGCAATACATATATTAATACATTTGAGTATTGTATACATATTAAATTTTTTAAATACACATTATATTTTTTATTTATGTTACTTAACAATTCATAAATTAATTTTTTATTTTGATTTATTTTATTACTTTTTTATATGAATTCTTAATGTTTACTGATAAAGTGCTAATAGCATAAATAAATATAAAGATAATATAATATAATATATTTTCATTTAAAATTAAAATATTTTAAATAAATCAAAAACATAATTTAATTATAATCCTTACTTATAATGGTATTTATTATTTTAAAACTATTTAACTATATATTATATTTTTAAGGTTTTAAATTTAATTTAGTATTAATAAAATATAATTCACAAACAGTAGATGAAGAATAAAAACAAATTGTAAGAGTAATCATTTATTTATTTTTTATTTTAATTTAGTTAAGAATTAAATTTCTGAAAAACTCATAATTAATGATAAAAATTAATTTATATTTTTGCACTTTTAATTTATTTAACAAAGAGTAATTGCACATCTTAAAAATTTATAATTTAATAATTTTAATGTATGGTTATAAAATAATTAAAATAAATTAGATTCCAATAGTTGTGTAATATCTTTTCTTACAATATAAAACTTATTTAAAATTTATTTACATAAATGATCTTCAATTTAGATGAAAGTTAAATTATAACTTGTGCATAGCTTATAAAGTAGTATAAAATTAATTTACAATGATTTAATTTAATTAATTTAAATAAATTATTGTTGAATCTTGAATCATGCATCATGCAATTATATTATCATTAACTCATTTTTTTCATAAATTAAGTATAAAATATATGTTACCCATAATTTCACCTTTCTACACTTGAAATAAACCTTTAAATTAAAATTAAATATATTTATTCTAATTTTTTTTGTGTATCTTTATATGTAAACAATGAACTTTAAATATTCTCATATTTGACTAAGATAAAATTTATCTTTTTCAATTGAAGTAAAAAAAAATTATGGGAGCAATTTTGCTTATATTTAAGGGGAAATATATTTCATTAGTTCATATTTATGCATAAAAATAAATATGTTTAAGGGGTAGTAGTATGTTATAAACATATTGAGTTAGCATTACTTGACTAAAATAGCAATCAACAGCTATAAATTCTACATGTTTTATAAGGTGGACACTTTATTTTATGTTATATCTTTTAAAGTGTTATTTTCTAAAGTAAAATTTGAAGTTGGATATCTAATGTACTAAATTCGTCCACGTCCGCCATGTTCCAAAACCTCGAGATACCTTAAATTCTACCTTTTTTCTATTGGTTGTTAGAAGGTAAAGGTTATAGTATCTTCAAGACATCTTGGGTTTCAAAACCCTAGGCACCTAGTGGATAATTATTCAACCACGTGTTAATGTGGTTAGTAAATAAATGACTTTCAATTACCATATTTACTTAGGTAGAATTGCAAAAATGCTCTCAAATTTGGAATGAAAGGAAAATGACTGGCAACCCACGTTTTACATGCCAAGTCCTTTTTTTTTTCAAGATATGTTCAGTAATTTTCAAAATTATCATAAATAAAATGATAGCTAACTATAAAATTTTAAATAAATGATTACAAATATAAATTCATCCACTTATTTTCCCTTCACACTACAAATCCTTTATAAAATATAAATATCTATGAACCAAAATTTCAATTAAGTATAAGTTCAACTTAACCTTAATATTAAATACTAGAGCAAAATGCACTAATATTTTTTTGTTCTTAGTGAAATTATGAAGACTCTTTTTCTAATTTCAAAACTTACATAAATCTCTTTTAAATTACAAAATAACGTAGCACTTAAATCCAAATTTAAACTGCTTCTTAATAAAATAATGAGAGATGATTATAGATTCAAATAAAATAATATATACTAATATAAAATATTAATTTTAAGTATTTTGCGATAAAAGCATATATTTTAATTAGGTTCAAACAACTAAAGTGTAATAAATGAAAAAGTCAAATTTTAGTGTAAAAGTAATAGATTTTTAGTCATTTGAATTTAATCAAAGCATATCTTTAATGATAAAATATTTAAACTATTGTATATTATTTATTTTGGACTTATAATTATGGTTTCATTATTTTATTAAAGAAAGTTTGAATTGATTTAAATATAGTATTAAAAGTCATTTGGTTCATAAAATGTAAATTTTCGTACAAAGTCAAGTTTCCTAGGAAGAAATTTCTTGTGAACTTCTCATAAAGGTTTTTCTTTTTACAAAGTTTTTTTGGAAGTGCTCAAAGTTGTTGAGTTAATAATAAAAAATTGACTTCTTATATTTCTTTTACTCAACTTTAAACTTTTTAGAAAATATAATTGAAATAACTAATATACTCTTCAGAGTTATATTATTAGAAAAATAAAAATGTTACTAAATTTTAATTATCTCTAATTATCTTTTTCTCTTGAACTATATTTATAATTCCTCTTATCATAATTTTGCTAAATTAGTAATTTCTTATTTTTAATTTTCAATAAATAAGTAAAATAAATTTATATAAAAAAATAAAGATGTCTTATATATATATATATATATCTTAAATGATCTTAATATATTTTAAATGATGAAAAATATTACTTAAATAATTTATTTTATTAAATTTTCTAAAATAGATAAGAAAATTATTTATAGTTGATAGATGTTTTTACGCTAAAGACTATATCACAATTTTACCTTATAATTATTAAAGTGATCCACTTTATAACACTTTGTAATTTTAATATACTTTATTATCACTATTTTTTGAAGGAAATTTTCATTATATTGAATAATAAATTTTGGAATGTGTGTATGTCTGCATATATAAGTGTATAACATAAAAAAATACAATTATTTCTTAATAGCAATACTCCACAAGATAAAATAAATTGAATTCAATTCTAGCCATTCATTTATTTTCTAAAAATCCATTTTCATAAAAATTCCTTTCATAAAAATAAATGGTGGTTAGCTAAAATCTCACCAATGGTTCAAAATTCTATGCCTGTAGAAGTATTTTTCATATTCAAGAAGACTAACTAAAACCTAGTTGGGCCTTTCAATATATGAGCGTGAACTAATGACAGAATTCATTTTGCTAACTAAAAAATTTTTTAAGTTATCTATAAATTCCATTTTCATTTGGATAGTACGTATATGGTTCTAAATTAGATTAATGTCTTCGACGTTTTATTGGCATTACAGCTGTTTCCAAAACTAAATGGAACTTATCTAACCAATTTTTCAAGGTTATACTCATCACATCAAACTCAAGTAAATAACTTATTAAACCCTAGTGTTTGCTTATTGAAGCAAATATTAAAATTTGATAACCAGCTTGGTTGCCCTTTTGTATCCCTACTGCCCTGCCATCAAGCATTCCGTTCCATTTTTTTTAATCATATTTTTAAAACCACCTACTTGTGTAATACAATTCTATATTCATTCGAGAATTCGAATGGAATACAGAACTAACATCTGAGAAGTCAAACAAGTCATCAAAGTTTTCGTTCAATCAATTTCCATTTCTAATGATATCCTGCCTTTTGGTTCCAATTGCTACACGAATTTATTGTCAAAAAGGTATTATAATATTGCCGATATCATATGTCTTCGGTTGCTTCTAGGCACCTAATGGGCCACAGTCTCCTTGTATTCATGGCCTGCACAGCCCTCCCTCGGAGTCTTCAGCCTGGCATCCAGTATAATAGATTAGTTAGGGTCCATACCCTCCATAATTATTATAGGATTCCACAATATTAGTGCCACCTCAAGGAACTTCTAAAGCCGTCACACTTTTCCTCTACTCCTCATCCACGAACTCAGATTGCTCTTTTTTGAATATGAATCCAACATCTCAAATTAGATCAACTAACAGCGAAGTTCGGCTACAACTAACAATAATACCCAAAAATGGCAAGAGTACATGTAGGAGTAAATACAAAATATACAAATGTAGTAATGGTAATTAAAATGAACAAAAAATCGCCTCAATACTCAACTACACAAGAGAACAGAGCAGGAACTTGGAAGCCTTCAACAAACCCCATGATTTGCGCCAGCCTAGAAGCTTATTTCTGAGTGTGAACAAGATAGAAGAATCAAAGTATAAGGGTGGTGATGGCCTTACTACACCCAAGGTTCCAGGCTCTGTCAACGAGGTTCTGTATGGTGTTGCATTGAAATCCAACCAAACTTCTTTGCCTGCATCCATTTTCTCCCAATATGATAGCAACCCCAAAGGCTTAAATTATGCCTAACTACTATTACAGATGACTCCTTCCACATTTGTGTAGCAGCTTGGTCAACCATTCTAGAAACTTCCCACAAAGCACCAAATAGGTTCTTTGAGCTTGATTACACTTGTTGCATGCATCCCATAGAAACCATAAGCGTAGTCAAAACCTTAGTCAACTGAATTTCTAGGTTTTTCCCATGAATTTTCCATACCTTTTGGTAAGGCATTCAACGTCAAGACAAAAAGACAATTATTATTAGGACAAAGATTTCCACAGTATGTGATAATTAGCACCAATTACTCACTGCAAAGGAAAAACCCACATGCCTAAAATATTGACAAACACTAGCTAGTTGACTTGCTAATTGCTTTGCTTCACACTTGGAAATTAAATGAATACTACGAAACCAAACCTTCCCACCTCTTACTCCATATATCCAGCATTCAAACATACCAAACTTTCCTAGTTAAGAAAAATTATTCACTGTCGAGCTAAGCCAAAACATTGGCTTTCGAGGACATTAGAAAATCAAATGAAAACATTTCCTAACCATCAATGGGACAAACTTCCATTTAAGAAAACTTCTAAGAAAACTCAATGACTGGTAACAGAAATAGAATTTATGAATACTTCAATTTGTGTAATATATTGAAATCATGGATACTTAATGACCCTTGTACAAACAAACCACTGAGATTTGGATTACAAATGACAATGATAGCGACCATTGCGTTTTATCAAAACAGACCCTCTCGCTCCTAGAATCACGAAACCTACATCCTAATCACTAAAATGGATCACCAAAGGTTGTAATTTGAGGATAAAAGTGCTAACCCATCAAGTAATTACCTTTCTCTTAAAAGACACCTAAATCAATACTAACACACCTTGCCAGGGAGAACATGCAACTTAAACTTCTTGATCTAAAGATTAATAATGTACAGAATCTTATAACCATCTCGTATTAGTAAACTTCACCCAATAAAGATTTAACACTTTAGCAAGACCAGTACCCTCATTTAATCGCTCTTTGGACCTTTAGGAGTTGGTGCTGTAGCTGGATCTTGATTGCTTCTCTCTATCTTCGAAAGACCTTGCATTTATGGATGTTGATTTCTCATACACTAACAAGACTAAATTTGATGATCCAATTACTACATGCCAAAGGTGATGGATAGAAGAAAGATGATAACCTTGACTTCTGCCATCTCTTATTAACTACAATGATCCCTCCACTTGTCTCACTTCCTTCCACTCTAATCACAACTGTTTCATTGCACTTTTCAAGTTTTTATTTATCATCCATCTACATTGGATAGCTAAGTAGCACTCTTCTCATTAAATCCATTTATAAGCATGATAAGAGATAAAAATTTAGAAAACAATTCACCCACCATTGTCACCAAATAGAACACAAGACATTCAAACCTCTAACAACTAATGAAAATGTATTTCAGGGCAACTAATTCACCTTTTCCCCTATACAACTTTCTTCCTCTTTTAAATAAACCTAAAATATCATGCAGTGGTTCGGACACTTCAAACTATAAAACAATGTTTAGACCATGCTAACTATGCATTATTAACATGCATAATTTTAAATATTTTCCAGTTATCATCCTGCTTGAGTTCATTACTCAACATGGTTTCGCTTATTTAGTTTTTCCCCTTTCTATGCATGTTCAACCAACTTTCCTCAGACAGAATCCAATCCTCTAATTTCATCTGTAGTTTCCCAAAGCAAGTCTGCTCTTAGATCATTAATGATCAATTCATTCTGCCACTCTCAATGCTTCACTTCGTCATACTCCTATAAATTCTAGTGTAGTCGACAAGCAAGGCTACCAAACCATAGACAGAAAAGTGAAACTGGCAATCAAAAATTGAGTGCACTTGATTATCTTTATATCAAACCGGAACCCTTTCCCCAAGGCAAGATTGAAATCCAACTTCAATTCAAGCTATTTCCTAGCAGATGAGATGTCACACTAGACGTCAAACGGATCCTATGCGTCCACGTCATCCAAGGTTCCTAAGCGCCTTGTGTGCCATAGTATATGCTGTATAATGCATGTTATATTTGTATCAAACACACGTACAAGAACATATGCAAGAGTACAGGCACTATTATTCTCTGCCGCCTTGTAATAAAATTATATCACAACTACTGTGTTAAATTAAATGGGTAATAGAACATAATAGAGTGCAACTGCTTAGAAAGATCATATAAATTTACACAGATTTGATACAATTTTACCAATTGCCACAACTTCTAATCCAAAGAAAAAATGTTTTGGGCCTTCAAAAGCAAAGGAATGTCATAATTATACAGGTACAGCTAGAAAAAAAAACTCTGCTAAACTAGTATATGTTTATGATGTAGCGTGTAAAACTACCGGGAAAAAACTTCCAAAGCTTACCTGCTCATCTTGCATGCCTTTCTCAATATCAGCGGTAATTGAATAATATTAATGAAAATCCTCTGCCTACATACATAGCAAGAATAAAATAGGCCATCAAACTAACCCTCTTCCTTTGGGTGCCAAGAAGAATACAGAGATTTTAACCATGAAATTAAACCCACAAACCCACGTAGATTCACAAAGGGATTCATCCTTACAGATATTTCTATATATGCTGTTAACCTGATCTGACATTTGTTGGAACGTCCCATGGGCCACTCTGCTTGTGGCAAATGGGAAGCTTTAAGCTAAGGCAAGGTTCAATTCCACTTGCAATCCAAGCTATTTTTCAACTGAAGTTGTAGCGTAAATAATATAAACACCACTATATAAATAAAGTGGCTGGATACGTCGAAAACACACCAAGATACCTCATCATTATCTACAAGCATTAAATCATGTATAAACACCAATAAGAGGTTCAGAATTTCTTATTATCTTCAATCTCAACTATTCGGACAGATTCTTATCATCTCTCAGTAGCTATGAGGTCAAAAATAGATTTATTATTGCATTTAATTTGACTGAATTCAACATGTCTTTACAAAGTTCATCACACAAGTTATCTCAAGACCATGCCTGCTTGATAATAGAATTGACACGTAAAGACTATATGTAAGTCGGACAGTAGATTTAACATCACCATGTGATAATAGACTTCACAGAACTCATGCCAATTTGATTATAGAATTAACAACCTTTTCCTCCTTCTTCTTCACTAGTAATGGTCAACACCTGGGTAGTTGTCACGAAGCAATTGAGAAGATGCCCTGCACAAAATATGACACAAACACTTACCCTATCATTCCCTGGTATCATACCGGAACATACTGCAACTGATACTTACAAAACCGTGCATTCACAATTTCACAAATTTGCATTGTGCATGACATACTCTGTTCTGCCCTGTAATTGAAAATTAACTTAGGACCGAGAATCAAAATATACTAACTCATCCATTTCCGTCAGAAGACAATCAAACAATCAGATGTCTCTGATTTTCGATTGGTCTGAGCACGAACATAGACAACAATAAAAAAAACTTAAAAAAAACAATGCTTCAAGCAAATTATTCCAATTTAGTCATTTTGTCCCAATTAGGGATCCACGACGAGTGACTTAAATCAACATGGTTCACACAAGAAAATTAATTTCAAAAAACAAAGACTCATAGTTGACAGCTCTTCTGCTTTGGAAAAAAAAAATCGAATCAACGTGTGAAGGTCACATTGTACAAATTTAGTGTAGCTGCAGACTTTTGGCCATCCACCATCGTCCGCCGCACTTCCCTTCTTTCAAACCCTACCTAGTTTCGATCTCACTTCGCGCTTCTTTTTCAATTTCCTTTGAAATTTTCTACTTCATTACCACGTCAGCAATGACATGGATCACCCCTATTTCACTTATTTGCTTTTATCTGTGATTTTCATTAATTGTCGTCTCCTTTCAAAAATTTCCCCCATCAAATTACAAAATTTTTTTAAATAGAGGTTCTGATTATACAATCTCAAATGAATGGCCATTGTTGCTATACGTCATCCAGGGTGCCAAAACCCCGCAGGTGCCGTAGAATGTCCCCTCTATGGATGCCATTCATATATGCAACCAAGGTGTCAATTATTCCCACCCTTTTTAGGAAATATTTCAAGATATAAGACAGTTAGCTCAAACTTTTAATAACATTTCCTTTTTTTATATTTAAAGAGAGGGTAACCGACCTGTTGATATTTTAGTTAAATGGGGAGTGATACACCAAATTCAAGAGAAAATCTAGCATCAACCTCCTAAAGATTTTTCTCTAGCGCTGCTGGTTGATTCCTTTAGGATTTGTTTTACTCGTTAGGCTATTTTCTCTAGTTTTTCCTTTTTCTTTTCCTACTGTTTTGTTTCTTCTGTAATTCCCCTTTACTAAAAAAAGAAGTAAGTTTGTGTGATGGATGGTACTTTTAGGTTGCGAAGTGAGTATCAATAAAAATTTAGATAAATTTAATAAAAAATATTTAAAAATTATTATTATATTAATTTTTTTAATAATAATAAAGTGATAAATTTTTAATGATACTGAGACACCAGGAATTTTTTTACGTTTTAGTTGATGAGAATACCTTGCTGTGATTGTGAATTTTTTATTTAATCCGAAGGTGCGTTAGCCACAGATCCACATCTGCTTACTGTCTCCATCGAGAGGGAAATAAAAAACATTGAACAATTGTCTCACTCTTTTTCATTTTGCTAAAATACTCTCACTTCTATTATAATTTGTTGTAACCACAGTATGTTATCTTCGTTTTTCATTTTTTGGCCAAAGGTTTTCAAAGAGTTGAGAATAACTGCACTTTCTTGA
Source organism: Sindora glabra (assembly GCA_020226215.1). Taxonomy (NCBI): domain Eukaryota; kingdom Viridiplantae; phylum Streptophyta; class Magnoliopsida; order Fabales; family Fabaceae; genus Sindora; species Sindora glabra. Next base: position 74,159,151 of record CM035229.1, read on the forward strand.
GAGTGCTTCTCTCTTAGTCAAAGTAATGGAGGTTAGATGACAAATGAAAAGTTAATGGTTTATTTGTTTATTATTTTTAAAAAATAAAAATTTTTACCCGACAAATTATTTTTAAAATTTGTTTTTAAAAATTATAACTTCAAATGTAAAACTTAAAAAAAAATAGAAATGAGCTTTTGATATTTTCTTAACTTATTTTAAGTGCTGATTTTATAAATAAATGAAATATTTTTTTATTTACATATTCAAATACTCTTATATTTTTTATTTTCTTTAAATTTAAAAATAATTTTAAAAAAAGTATACCCAAACAAATCCAAATTTTTTAAAAAATAATTTTTTTTGTACCAAGATTCCCTTTTGACACCATTAGACGTGTTAAAAGGGAGCTTGGGCTTTGTTAATTGGCAAAGTTCCATCTTTTTTCAGAAACCAAAAAAACAGAAGTATAAAAGCAGTGGCAAAGGTAATATAAGAGTTGCAGTAGAAGAGTATATTTATCATCGCAATTAATTGATTAGTCGATATTAATTAATAATATTGACAGTTTGAACAGAGATGTTTAATAAAATTGATAAAACTAGTTATTTATTATTTGTTGGTCATAACATATAAGGAGATTATTATATTTTATAATTTATTTGAATATATTCTTTTACTTCACTAATATTTTAAGAATTATATATTATTTATTAAATTAGAATTTCCTTTAAAGAATATATTCTTATAATTTATTATAATCATTTAATTTTATTTTAAAAAATAAATATATTTAGATGTTTATCTCCACTAAATATATTTAGGTTTTTATCTCCACTTTTGTATTTTTTATATCGAATTTGAACATACTATTCATATATATATATTATAATAATTATACTATTTTTGTATTATATATTTTTCATCATCAAATTTTTCTATGAAGAACATAACTTAATTAAAAATAAATCTTTTTATAATATTTTTACGTTGAATGAAGCGTGTTTGTTCGAGCAATGTTTTACAAATTAGATCAAATGGCAAACTAGAAAATTATTGCCTGTCTATATATTATATATAAGTTAATCTTATTAACCTTTTGCTTTTAAAATGAAAAGAATTTAAATTCATTAGATAATCATATAATACAATTAGATTTTTTTTGTTAATGTGTATTGATTTTATTATGTAATTTAATTAATCAAAAGCTAAATTATTATTTATTACTACAAAAAACTATTATATTCTAATATATATCAAATTGATCCATATGTAATTGATGATGATTAATGGTTTAATGGTTTAATGGTTCAACCTGTGTTTTTTTCACTTTATGATATTTTAAGCAGAATAATAAATACATATAATTATATAATTTTTGAGTAATTTTATTTTTTATCTACATTTTATAAATTAATTAAGTAAATATGTTAGATTCTTTAATTTTTTTCAAATTAACTAACTATCATTCTTCAGTTTTTTTCGAAGTGGTTGATTGAAGGTCAATTAATTGATCAAAACAACTATGTAACAAACATTTAAAATACCTAATAAATATCTAAAAGTATTTTCAAACACCCTCTGTATCTTTCTCAATAATAGCAAAAGAATAAAGACCTTGAAAATCACTATATTATATACATGACTTTGTAAAAATTCACACATTCCAATATTAATTATAAAAATTTTAAATTTAAATCTATAATATTTAAAAAGAAAATTATATTTTATTTTTGTATGATTGCATCCTTAATCTAAAGTAATGAAAAAATTTATTTCTAGGTGCTATTTTCTTTCCAAATAAATCATCCACGGCCTTGCTTCAATCTTCCACTAACTTTTTAAACTTACGTCTTTAATTTTTCTCATACTCCAAATTAAAGTTTCATTCTGCATTAATAAGTGCTAAACTAATTAATAACTAATAAATTAATTGATAGATGATAATTTATAACTAATAGTTGATAAAATAATTGACTATTTAAGAAGTGTTCCATAAAATTAATTTTTAAACTAACTGAAATTGTAAAATAACGTAAAAAATATATTAATAGAAATTAATATATAATTAAAATAATTCATATTTATATAAAAATTAAATTATATTAATATAATTAAAAAATTCAAAATAAAAATATAATATTTAATATTTAATATTTAATGATTTACATTTTTTTAACTTATATATTTATTTACTTATATACTTTTTATTTTATTATTTATAATAAAATTATAATTATTTAAAATATAATTAATTATATTTTATAATATTATTTATTTATTTATATGTATATTTTTATATATTTATAATTTAAAAGATAAAATACACATAACTTCCTTAAAGTATGGGCTTATGTTCAATCAACTTCCAAATTTTTATAAGTACCTTTTTGAACTTATCAAAAATATGAAAACACTAGAATTTGGAGTAACTAGCCAAAGAAACTGCCACTATCATGTTTCATTAATCGAAAGCTAAAAATCGCCTCTATTTTTTCACTTACTGACAATTTTAAACCGCCGTTTCGCGATGCAAAAGCACCACTAAATTTTTTTATCTGGATTTTCATATTTTAAAAAAAGTGTAGGCGTATATTTGTAAAATTAAAAAGTTCAAGAGATGATTTAACACAAACCCATACTTTTAGGGGGATTATATGTATTTTAGAAAGAATTTAAAAAAATAATAATTTATAAGTTATAAATTATTCTAAATAATTTATTGAATTAGAACTTATTTTCTTTACTAAGTTATTATAAAAAGCTAAGATTGTAACTTATAACTTATTTATTATACAAAATGAAAATGAAGTTTTAAAAAAAAATTATGTATTGGAAACCATCAAAGAAAATAATTATTCCTCCTAAAATCACTAAGATTGTACGCTTAAGAAACTTATTAAAAATCAAATAAATATACTATAAATATTTTCTTTCCTTTAAATTAACCAAAATATTCTAATTAATTTGATTTCAAAGCCTTTAAGTAATATAAAAGAAGAAAATAAATTTCTTTCGTGATGAATCAAGCATTTAAATAATATAAAAAATGAAAATAATCTTCAAAATATCAATCAAGGATTGTGCATCTGAATTAACCATACCTCACAGTAAATGTTTTGCACAATTATTTTCATCAAATAATTTTTTTTCTCTTTTACTTCTCCTTCCTTTCGTCTTCACCGTCCACTTGCCTATCGCTTTCCCCCTCCCTCCCTCGCTCTCTCTCTCTCTCTCTCATGTTTTTTTTTTTTTTTCTCTTTCCCATTGACCTCCCTCTACATTCCAGAGCCTTCTAATTCCGTCACTCTCCCCGCCCCCTTTTATATGCCACCGGCTCTGGCCGGCCCTTGCTGGAATCTTCCTCACCCTCATACTATCTCCAATTGCAAGCAAAGAAAACATTAAGATAATGTTTGATTTCCGGAATATTTTTAATATTTTTGGAAATATTTTAAAGAAATATTTTATTTTTATATTTGGTTTAAAATTAAAAAAAATATTTGAGAATATCACATTTTCAGAAAAAAATTTAGTTCAATATTCTTCAAAAATATTCTCATAAGCGGATATAAGTATCTTAAATTTTTATATAATAAAAATATGATATTAAAATATTTTTAAAATAATTTATAATGAATCAAACATAAAAATATTATATTTTTTTTATTAAATTTTTAAAAATTATATTTTTAATAATACATACTATTTTAAAAATATAAAATTTCATAAATCAAATGCTTGTCGTAAATTGCTAATCGGAGACATCGTAAGTCTTGACTCGCCTGTATCTAGACCCATAGATTATTACTTCTTCTGTTGTACATGTTGAATTTAGAGAACCATGGACTTCATCGCTTACTGTTTACTGATTTCTTGTAAATGGTAAATTTAGTTTTCGGGTTGTCAAAATTAACGTTGTTTGCTTCAATGGGGAAGCAAGGGTATTTTATCAACTGTCAACGCTAAAATCTCTTCGGATTAGCTCGTCTCGGAAAACCTTTTTTTTTTAAGAATATGATTTTGATTATTTCTATTTATAATTATAACAATATTAAAATAATAAAAATATTATATTTTTTAATGTTAAATATAAATAATGTAATGAAATATTACGCAAAGTTGTATCCCCACTATTATAATATTATTATGCATTATTTTTCATTACAAGATACATTGATGACATAGTGCTCATTTATTTAATAAACAATTTTTTCCCATGAGAATATGTTCCAATAAAATAAAAAAAAAACCATTTTCTTTGAAGTTAAAGTTAAACATTCAGCAGCTCAATTCGACGATTAGAAAAAAAATGGGTAAACAATTTGGAACCTAAATCGCTAAAGTACTGTTTTTCTTGCACATAATGGGCAAAAATGCTGAATTCTAATAGAATAAAATGGAAACTTATGTACAATCTTTGGTGAGAAAACAACAAAGCCTACTCAATTTGTGATGGACATTAAAAGCAAGAGAGCGAGTGAAGCTGAATTTGCTTATATAGAGCTAATAGCTCGTTCACACTAGTTTTCTCCTACTACATGTTGAGACGGGCGTTCAGCAACAACGAATCCACGCTCACGTGCGTGCGGTTTCCAGTACAGGCACCAACATCACCTACACGTCCATTGAAATTGACCATATTAGCCATTTCGCAAAACTCTCCAACAACAGTAAAACTCAATAATCCACAGATAGTGGGGACAGATCACTTTTTTTACTCCAGGAGATTAAGAAACATGTAAATTCCTTGTCTTATTGTTTGCCAAATGATTGAAATTTTTTTACACCGTAACAATATTACCATCAGGTGTGAGAAAAATGGGCAAATGACCGCAAAAAGAGGGGAGACTAACACACCAATAATATCGCACTTTGGGCTTAGCATAATTGTCGGCCTTAAATTTCAATTTGTTCGAGACTAACAAAACCTAAATTACCTCAAATAATTAAGCTGGAACAATTTGTCAAGAGTAGGATTTTTTTTTTTTTTTAATTTTTTCAGAACCAGATCAACGAACCTACGAAGCACTAGAGTATTGCACACCCATGTGGAAAGATAAATCGGACCACAATAATCTGAACAGTGAACCTCAAGCTCAGTAAATTTGGATCAACCTTGAATCACCGACCACACATCAGCAGCCTTTGCAAACGAATTCCTAAGCACGAAATTGCTATGCCACCTCTTAGGATGATATTTAAGTCATGGGATCTAATTGAAATAAGAAAATATGCATGCCAGATTAATTACCAGGACTTGGTTATCATTTTTCTAAAAATTATTCAGCAGATCATAACTTGAAACGAGTCCATTTTCATTTTCATCATCACTGTGTCGTAATCGAGTCTTGTCTGGGCTTCAGTCAAAGATCTTGCTTATTTGAAGCAAACCATATCAATCAGATTTATATTTTATGTTATTGTAGGTTTAATTGGTTGAAAATTTTAAAGACTTTTTTTACAGTAACATCCTCAAATTTTAGGTCCAAACAAATTGATTGCACAACTCCCCTCGATGTCTAAAACAGATATTGAAGAACACTCGGCTGCAGTTGCAAAGAACCATCATCCTAAAAACTATTATGGAATAGTATTTTCATACTCACAATGACACAACAGCAGCCTCGTACCAAGCAGGATATAATTATCAATTGTTTCAGGACTGGCTAATACTCATTGATGAATACTTTTCAGTTTTCAGGGGCAACAGTTTTCTTCCAGTATCAAAAGTAGTATCATACTCTCTCAGCTCCCATATTTAATTGGCTAACTTCAACTAACCACTATAGTTTAAAGTAATTATCACCGTTAGGAGAAAAAACATCAAACATCATTCGGCATTTTTACCCAGATCATGTAAATAGTTTTTCAACTTTTCAAAGTTGTATGCCGTTCTCGTCACTGTATTCCATTTTTTATCTGTGAAAACAGCTCAACAACTTTCAACGGGACAAGTACAAACAAGAAAAGTCTCACTTTGTTCTGTGCCTATGTCTTTTCCACAGATTCTTCGGGGGGTTAACTTGATACGTACAAAATTCAGTGTCTGATCTGATGATATAATACAAGCTAAGAACTTTTACTCAGCATTTTAAGTAGAAGAAAGCATTTAAGTGATGACCAGGTGCTAAACTCCACTGAAATATACGTTCCACATCATGAGCTAAGGTTGTTGACTAAGGACATGGTATAGACACTAACCGCAATAGTCAAACTCTGATGATGAGGATATTATCAAATCGACTGAGCTTAAAAGTGAACCAAAGAAGGCCGCTTGATGTATTTCCTAACTACTCCAAGGATGGATTAGGGTTTAGACAGTATCATGAATTCCGTTGTTTGTCAAGTATTATTAAGGATAACAAGGTGATATAGTACCCTTTTCATGGCCTAAAACCAAATTTGTGATTCGTATAAATTCTCATTATTAGAGGAGCAGTTAACGAGGAAACAAGGAAAATGAGTTGAAAGTTATTATTGGCATCTGGTAACTTGTCAATTCATTCAACAGATCCCTATCTGTATTTAGCTAAGATAATAGCATATAGTGGTAAATCTTAGTTTACAAATTTAAGAAGAAAGCATCTCAACAATATCTCTCAAAGCAAATGCAAAGATCTTTACATAGTGCATATTACAGGTCATGGTAAATAAGTTAGAGAGTGAAGGAATTCTCATCCTTAAAATCCAGTTTCAAGCAAAAAGACAGAGAAAGAGAAAGGAGCTCCAAAACCTACAGCTAAACAATTGCAGGATACCTAACTTGAAACAAAATAAGATATAACCCGTGCAATAGTTCAGTTCAGAGCAGAGTTTAAGATGTGATATGGCTACTTCTACGTCATAAATATATATTGGCATCTAGGAACACATCCAAAATATTGCAAGAAGGCATCATACACTATTCAAGAAACATCATGGAATTAAAACAGTAACTAAAGTTCTGTTTGTTTCAACGGAAAATATTTTCCATAAAATATAATTATAAAATGTTAAAATAAGAGAAAGTATTTTATTTGTTTAATCGGGAGAAAGCAACTTCCCTTTTTTTAAATAAGAACTTGCTTTCCTCCATTAATATGGTTCTAAGTATTCATTTTTTTGGCCACAATTATAGGTGATATGTCACACCTTCATAAATATATATAAAAATAATATTTTCTAATAAAAAATACTTTCCGACAAAATAAACAAAGCCTAAAAACTAGGTAACAATTAAAATTAAAAAAAAAATCTTAACCAACCATGCCTATAATCATGCCAGAACAAACTATACCCACAAAGAGTAGTCACCTCCAAATCATAAAAATTAAATAATTTCATAACCATAGGAGAAGCAACCTATACACTGTACAATAAAAACCTAGAATCTAAGCCAGTTATGAAACAGTACTCTGGAGGGTGTTATATATGTGATCCTGAGATCGTAAACAAATTTCAATAGACAATCATCCTTGTTGTGAAGAATGACATGACCAATATCAGCAGTCATGTCATCCCAAAACATCATGTAACTGCAAAATTCAACCTAACGAACAATCACTCTTGCAGTTTCAAAGGAAGTGCTTAGATGGATCATGATATATCTCCAAAAGTTATCACTTATCACCAATGACTTTCACTTCTTCAACAAATCACCAGAAACAACACCAAGTAACCCATTTCAAAAGAACCTCCTAACAAAACTTTGCACAACAAGAGTTCCTGACAAGTACTAAGACAAGTATCCACAAATTCTTGTATCTCTAAAAATTCGAAAAAGGAATTAAATATCTCCCATGTGACTAGACAGATTCCAAGCCCTTATAGTTAAAACCCACACAAATATTTTTGTCCTAACGTCCATAGCAAGGCTATGCAGAAAATGGCATTCAAATTCCTAATACATGATAATCTATGTCCAAGGAATGCAATCATTTTGGGAAGGGATACAAGAAGGATTATAACCCCTACATGTGACGGAATGGATCAGAGTGAAATAATTCATCAGAGATGATGGTTAAGGAATACTTACATAAAGCAATCATCATTGCTGATTTTGCCCTCCTTGGGTTTGCTGTTGCTGCTGCTGTATCTGGAGGAGAAGGTTGGCAGCAAATTGTAGGGTTGACTGATATCTCTGGTTCTTGTCGGCCTCCACATCCGATGTGCCCTGACCAGCTCCAAGGAGAGAAGATGGAAGTTGGGGATTTGGAAGCTCCGAGTTCACTTTATCAGCTCCATACTGCATTATAGTTTGGGGATGGGAAACTTGATTGGATGGTGCAATAGACGTATTAGGTTGCGGAAAAGCCTGAGAACCATATAGACCAGAGGATTCCGTTCCTTGCACCACTCCATAGCCCTTTTGAGTGCTGGAAGAGACTTCAATTGGATATTGCTGGCTGACTTGGGGAGATATTGCCACTTGTCCATTTTGAGATGCCATCATGAAATTGGACATAGGTCTAGATGAAACAGCACCTTGCAACTGCAAGCTGGACATAGAATCTTGGACATGAGAACTGCCAGGGCCCACTTGAGTAGGGTGGCCAGGTGTAGAAGCAGTAGGTGCATATGCTTGATAGTGAGGACTCTGAATATTATACATATTCCCCAACTGTTGAGGATGAAGACTGGACGGTTCAGCAATTTGGTGATCATGTTTCCATGAATGAGACTGGTTTCCATCAGTAGGTGCAATAGGAGCAAAGGGAGGCTTCACAGTAGAGGATGCCACTGCTGATTTCGCACCATCCACTGTAGATGATTGCTTATTTGCTGGAAGAAATGAGGCTAGAGTAGCAATAAGTTCGGGTGTTAATGTAACTCCAGCTTGGGATGTGGGAGCAGTGTTAGTAGAAGCATAACCTGGTGGAACTGGCTGAACCGAAGCGGGTGCACTCGCAGTGGGATAAAGTGGTTTTGGAGGAAGCTTTGACTCATCATGCAACACTCTGTTATAATCCACTGACAAAACTTGTTCTTCCTTTGGAGGGATCGGACCATACTCAGCTTGCGAAGGTGGAAGCTGCTGCCTATCAATATACTGAGCCGAAGTAACAGATAAATGTGATGGTTGTTGCATGGATGTACTACTTGGAATTCGTGAAAACTTAAGAACTACTCCATACAGACGTTCAGGCCCAGTGACTTTCAAAACTGTTGTCAGAAAATCAGATGGAGGTACCAAAAATAAAGTGGTGTTATCAACACACTTAGCAACACCAGCACGGTTTTTGGCCTTAAGGTAGCAAAGAAATTCAGTGTATGAGGCAAAATCACGTTCACTATCTGGCAAAAAGAAAACAATATCAAAGCCAATTGCATCGGCATAGTGTTTTGTAAGCATATCCAGTCCTGTTCTGGCGGAGCAATCAACAACTTCAGGACTGCAAAAGAGAACACAAAAAACTTTAACCACAGCATAAAATAATTCCAAGGAGGCATTTCCGGTTTAATCACTAGAAGTAAGATTTCATTTTTTATCAAAAAGGAAGTACATGCCTAAGCAAGAGTAAACAGGATATAGAAAAGGTAACAACTTTCAGCTACTTGAGAATAGATGACCTAGAAGACAAAATTTACTAACTTCTATTGACTCCTATTGCAAATACATTTTCTTTTAAACCAGGTTTCTTCCACCCCCCCCCCCCCCAGAGAAAAAAAAAAAAAGAAGGTAGCCTTCCAATTGTGCCAGTCTTAAAAACAAAAAGTAGATTTTCTGGAAAAGTCTAGAAACCCCAATTTCACTAATGCAGCATGCAAGAAGTAAATATTTTCCCCCTGGTGTTATTAAGATAAATAAATATTTTCCTCTTAGAATATCACAAAATTATTTAGAATAATGATACATGATCATAACAGTGTTCAATTAAAAAGACAGATGCACAATGCAAGAGGATTAAATGCAAAGGATCTTCGCTATCGTCTTGTTGCCTTTCCACAATTCAACTACACATGAAGAACAATGATATTGTACTCACAGCTCAGTTTCTAGCCCTCTCCCAATCGGGACACATCTTGCATGGCAAACAGGTGTTCCACCTTTCGCTATAATTCCACGCCATATATGATCAACATCAGGTGGAGCAGGACCCAGTACTCCAGGGTTCATCCTTGTGCCAACATGACCAAGGTGAGTCTTTACTTGAATGTTTGAATATGCACCAGCACTACCTCCATCAATAACAGGATCAATCCCATATATCGGCTCTAACCCTAGTCCATGATCATCAATATTCCTCAAAGGAAATGGAGCATCATCAATGGGTAAAGCATTATCTATCCTTGTACGCTTGGAATCTCTCTGAAACTGGTTAATGTCATGTACATCCCATGCAGCAGATGTGGATCTTGTAGGAGGCCTAATACCTGGCACAGGAGAGGGAAGCATCCCTGGTACAGGAGAAGATGACCTTTTCCAATTAGCACCCACCGGTTTTTTGGAGCTACCATCCTGAAATTTATGGAGAGTGCTCAGATCATTAAACTCGGAGCCTGAAATCAGAGGCTCAAGACTACCTTGAGGACCAAAAGGCCTCATTGTTGTGTTTGGTCCAATAATACCACCAGAAGGTAATTGTCCAGGAAAATTGTTTTGAACCATTGGACGATTATGACCAAAGACATCCATCTGCAATGGTCGAAATGGAGGCTCATTCATGAACATGTCAGGTCTTGGCCCTTTACTTCCAGCAGAAAACCCAGGGTAATCTTTACCAGGTGCTAAATCACTGCTTGAATACATTATTGTTATTCGAGGGTCATTAAAAAGCCTGCCTTGAAGGCCCTCCTTAGCTCGTCGAGCTTCATCGGCACTCCTAAACTCCACAAATGAATAGTGCCTTGACGGGAAATTCTTAATGCTCTCAATTTCCCCAAATAAAATCATTGCATTATGGAGCATTTGTTCATCCATCTGAACAGTAGGAGGATAACCTATCCATAAAACTTTGCTGGGTTGACCATCTCCCTTTCTCCCTAATGAGGGTTGTGAATACTGTAACCAAAGAATAAGTATTTATAAGGAGAACTAACTGATTAAAGTGGCATTACAGAGGAAAAAAAGGAGAACAGTTTTCTATGTCTCAAGGTCTGTCTAACAGCGTGCTGTCTGCCTAATACGAGACATAACTTGTTATCAAGGTTATCAAATGGTGGATGATATGACAAATCAAAAGGTCAATTTTATGAATTGTGAATTGGTAAGATTCACAAAGCAATATGAAAATAGTATGTTTCATGTTATGTATAATAAAATGCAAGCATAAATGACAAAGAAACACAAGTTTAAGTCAAGAAATATATTACTTCTCTAATACCATAAACGTAAGAAAAATTACAAATATGGAGTTTCAAAACCCAAAAGAGTTATACCATATCTAGATTAAAAAAAAAAAAATACTATGAGAATATTTGGGACTTCAAGGTCCAAAAAAATAGGTTTTCATAAGATGAACAAATGTATTTACTGAGTCAGAATATTTTTAAAATTTGATAAGTACTCTTTTCAATGAGGGAAGGGAGGACTTGTTTCCTTTTTTTTTTTTTTTAAGTCGGATCGCATAGAACCCAACCCGGCTTTATCATGATCCATTTGGTTGTCAACTGGTGCAGAATCAGTCTGATCTGAAGGTCGAATCGCTGGAATTGATTTAGGCAGCAATTCATGAGGAAAAGACAATTATGTGCAAGATTCAAATTGACTTTGTGTGGGATCGAATCAAACTGCACAATTCTGACTACCATGCATGATGCATGTGATAGACAAAAATGCACACGGTTGATGTATAACACTTCTTCAGCAACTACAATAACACAATTGCAATTAAATTCTATGGATGCTCACCGCTGGTCTTTTCTGACCAATATAGGAATCAGTAAACCCCATGCTTTTTCCCTGAAACTGCCCGTTATCAAGCAACAGATCCTATAGAAATCAGCAAAGGAGACATTAGTTACTTCAAGAAAAGGAGGGCAGAGCAAAAATACTTATTTTTACTCTGGCAGTCCACCAGTGTCGACAGAGAACATAGAAGCACAAATTTAATTAAAATGAAGCTGATACGGTTGTCATAAAAAATATTATCAACTCAAACAGAAAAAGCTCTAAATAAGAAAAAAAACAAAGCCATTTAAAGCTCACAAGATCACTTCATCAAAAGGAACCTACAACAACAAAAATAACAAAGTCTTCTCCCACTAAATGAGGTCAGCTATATGGATCGCACAATACCATTGGACTCTATCAGAAATCAAATTTTTAGTGATATTAACTTCCTCCGTCAAAAGAAACCTAAAAAAAAGAAAGCCTCACATTCAAATGCTTAACAAAAATCCTCACTTTCCACTAAACTAATTGAAATTACTTTATAATGCAGCCATGAGGCACAACAGAGTGACTAGCAACACAGGCAACGAACTAAAGAAGGATGGGGACCAAAAGAAACAAAAGCTCCATACTAAAACGTAAGTTACCCTTCTAGAGGACTGTGATCGAAGGAAGTCCACACGAATCTGGTCCCCACCAATACGCTTCCCATTCATTACTTTCATTGCCTGAGTTGCATCTTCCAAATTGACATATTCCACACATGCAGTACAGCGGTCAGCAAGGAACTTAAAATCCTCAATTTTACCAAATTTGCGAAATTCAGCTTCCAATTCCTCCTTTGTAACACTTGGGCTAATGCCACCTACCCACAGATATTTAGATGGCTTTGCCTGAAAGCAAGACATCACAATAATGCACACTTTAACATCTACCAATAAGCATAGAAACCAAAGCATCTTGGGAACAAGACATCTGGCCAGCAACACTCAAATACAGAAAATTCAAGTACAGCAATCAAGATAATAACAATAATGACAAGAATGGAATCAGCAGAAACGAAAAGAGTGATATGTGGTTAAAAGAAAATTCCACCTAGTTAGTTCCTTTGGTTTTTTGGTTACAGAATCCATTAGCCCAAAAACCAAAAAAAAAAAAAAGCACTTAGTATAAACACCTGTATGCAAGCAATATCATAAACAACATCAACATGAATAAACTAGCACAAATGCAGCAATCTTGAACCTATAAGCTACATTTGCAATGACAGGAATTCAACTTGGGCACTGAACGAGAGAAACAAACCAAGGAAAATATTATATCCCCGCTATGCACCTTAACTACAACACACTTTCCAAAGTCCATACAAAATTAACCTAAATAAATAAAATATTTTCAATACTTGTGTCCCCAAACCCAAAAGAAAACCCCATATATAACAATAGTTGAAACTCCTATTATCCACAACCATAAGCAATGCAAGGCATTGAACCCTATAACTCCGGTAGTATGCTGGAAAACAGCCAAAAAATAAATAAATAAAATAAAAAAGAAAAAAACAGCTCAACTTGTATGATCCAGGAAATAGATACCAAGGAATCATGAACTTTAAGAAGAACTATCTGTCCATATGATTCATGTTTAGATTAAATTTGTGCAATGATATCAAATAATCTCAAGAAATTAACCAAAACCACATGCATATTATGTGAAACCAGTGAGGCTCCTGCTCCTTTTATATTGATATCAGTTGCAACTGCAAATGTATTATAGATCCTCGGCTTTATCCTTATCAGTACTCTTTCTCAAGATCTGTATGTGAATAGCTCTAATGAACAAATGGATCAAATCATTCTTTAAAAAACACACAAAACCATGTTAAAGAAAACTGTGTTCACTTTAAAGGCTTCGTGTTAGCAAAAGGGCAAGGCTCTTTAGATGCATGCATTGAATGCTGTTGTTTGGAGCGTATTTGGGAATGACATTGGGGAATAACTTTTGAAGAGAGTTGACTTTTGAAACAACTAATTCCAAAAACAAAAACTAGGAGAGATTTTGAGAGAATTAACTTTCTAATCTGGCAATTCTTTGAGTGATGATTTTCAAGCACTAATTTTGCTAGGGTGGAATTAGCAAAAAATTTAAACGTGTTCTCAAGATATGATGATCTTTGAGAATGCACAATTGCATCAAAGGATTCATGTAACTGGCTTATTCAATTGGATATGACTAGGATGTTGTTGTTATTGTTGTAGTGGCAGAGAAGCAATTTGTGCTATCTCTAAGTTACTAGAAATGGTGTTGAATCCAAAAAACCTGAAAGGGGGCAAAAGACATAGAGGAAGTGGCTGAACATTAATTTTAGGGGAAATTTAGTAGTGTTACTATCAGCATTGGTATGCCAAACGCATTTTTTCTTTTTAGCGTAATGACAGGAGTAGTCAAGTCACTAAACGCACACATTCAAGGTTCCCAGAATGCCAAAAGCAATTTTGACCAACCTGAAAGCCTGCCAAAAAAGAAAAAATACAGGTTTTTGCCAATTACATATTGGAGAACTTTCTCAAACATGGTTTTGCACAAAATTATTTGTGGAGTTTTCCAAAACATAATTATATTATCACCTGAATCACTTTTGCAGTTGCAAGATTTATGAGATGGACTTTTTTTGGATAAAGAATACAGTGTTAGAAAGAGAAGATAAAAGGCATGGGGAGGACCAGTGATCCTCCAAGGAGAAAAGAAACACAGTGAAACCAGAAGCTAGCACAAAAAGACAAAAGATCTCTCAAATTCATCTGCATAAGACACCAACACAACCCAACACATAAATATGAGAGATCTAATATCACTCAGTCTAATTGTCAAGGAAACTCCTCTGAAGAAATTATGAGCTGAATACCATATGAAACCCAAAAACAAATCGCTGCCCCAAAACAATGGCCAGGTTCTTTAGCATGTGCTAAGAATCTCAGAGAGTTCAGTGAGCTTGCTTGGTTGAAATATAATTTTTATTTGTCCATCTACATTTGCTATTTGGTTTCCATTAAAAAGGAATCTTACCCTCAACTTTTACACTTCTCTACCTTCCCTCTCCAATAAGATTTATTCTTTCACTCAAGAAATAGAAAAAGAACAGCATTGTTTATTGCCCTGAAATCTAATTATCCCCCAATTTGCTACCAAATTGATATGCACACGCATGGCTAATAAAGTTATTTTACCCTCTAAACAATATAAACTTTCAGAGCAAACTCCATCATTAACGATAAGCAGTATGCACTATACGAAACACAAGTCTCAAAATAAGTCATTTTATAGCCATATTTCCTTCTCTATTAGTTTCTACGTGATAATACATGCTTGTGTTTAAGTTATCTGTACACCATACACTGGTAGGAAAGCTCAGGATTAGATCCGAAGGTTGGTCAAGTTGGTTTTTTTTTTGTTCCATAGATTCCCTCAATGCTGTGTCTTGTAAAATTTTGGAACTAAGGAAGGTTTGTTCAACTTAATCACCATCAGGTCTCAAACCAAAACTACACAACCCACAAACACCCTATTAAGAGTATAGAAACACCAAGGCATGAATAGAAATGATCTTATATGTGGGAAATGTAGAAGAAAATGTTAAGTTACCAAGAATAAGTGCAAGATAAAGATTGCAGTATGACTGAGGAGAGATACCAAATATTTTAAAGCAAATTCTAAGTTGGAATGAACAAGCAAAGTTCCATTAGTTGGGATTGAAGGTCGTTGCGAACAATCTGGGCGAATGATATACTTGGAAGTTGGAATGTCGGGCCCCAAATGATATTATTAAGCACTGCGTACGATGCCATCCACGAAGACATGTTACAACTTCGATTCAAACCATTTGCAAATGTTTGACTAATCTGTGAGATAAAAACTGCTACATATAATATTGGGCCTCCTAAAGTAATGGATCGGATAATGAAGATGATGATTAGCAATGTCGAAATCAATATCCAAGTATGAAAGATGACGTATGTTTATAACGGACGTGTGAGACCTGATGTGTTCAACACGTTTTTGCTTTACAGATCAACTTATGTTTATAACTGACTGCTATCTAAAGTATTGGCTTCTACGAGTTCTTTAGCACCGTATGTGATTATGCCTCGGCAAATTAGAATATACAATCAGCTTCATGTCAATTTTAGGTAGGTGAAGTAGAAAATTTTTTAACTTGCAAGGCATTTCAGCGTCTTGAAAGATCCAAAGTTGGAAGCAAATGAAATGAAATTAGATGAACTAGTAATGGGAGTGGAATTCGGATCAAGTCTGCCCTGTATCGATAAGTTGCCTCAAATGACTGGTTAAGTGTCTTTGGTCTAAAACTTTAGAACGATTATCATTTGTACTAGATAACACGTATTTGAAGAATGAAAAAGCCAGAAAAAATAGATCAGCAAACCCCGAAACAATTAGCGTTATATTCGCGACTTAAACTCTGCCCATCTTCTCCAGTTCGTGAAACTCCATTAACAAATATGATTAAATCTTATTATTATTATTATCAGTACGAATTGAGAGTTCGATTGTGTTTAGCTTATAAGATTTATATATTTTCTTCATCGAGGAGTTATAGATTGATGAATTCCTCCTTCCGCTAATCTAACGTCACTCCTATACACCGATTGACTCTCCACAAATATTGCTCGTCAGCGCATAATCCTCGAAAAGTAACCTAAATTTGTTGCAGTTGAACATATGTAGATGCGTTAAAGACTGTATAAGAAATCACCAATTACCACGTGAGTTAAAATTCAGAAAGCTGTCGTAGAAGGAAAACATAGATATAACACAAGAAACCATATGAGCTTTTGCCATGTATAAAATGATACACGAATCGAAGTCGAAAGTATAACATCCACATAATAAATAACTAGGAAAACCTAACAAAGCACGAAGATAAGAACAAACCGGTTTAGCAAACTCAATCTTAATGGAATTTCCTCGCAGAATAGCCCCTTGTAATGCGTTCTTAGCTGCCTTCGCATCTTCGATGCGCTTGAAAAAGACGAAACCGTAACTCCTGCTCGAATACGAAGTCACGCTATCCAGGGGACCGAATGGTGCGAAAAGGACCATGAGATCCGCATCGGTGACGTCGGGGGACAAATTACCGACCCAGAGATTGTTCGACGAAGCGTCGGACTCGTCGGAATCCCTCATAGTGCCACCACCTTCTTGAGCAGGCCTAAATGATTTCGGAGGAAGCGGCATTGCGTCCGAAGATAAGGTTCTACCACGAGATTTGCCGAATACTGGCGCCGATAAATAGGAGCAGAATCGAGCCAAAATTTGAGAGATTCAGTAAAATTTTTGAGAGCGAAAGAAACCCTAGCCGGAGAGAGGGGAATTTTATGGCATTGAGGTGAAGGAGAGGGTTACACGTGGCCACGTATATAAAAAGGGTAGCTTGCAAATGACGAGGCTAGAGTTTTGACTTTTCCGTTAGTTGCTTTGCCGGTTTACAATGGGCTCACCCACGTCATCAGGCGTCCCTGTCCGAAAGTTCCAGATTAGTGGGCCGGGCCTGAAAATGAGATGATTTTGATGGACTTAATTAACAAAAGTCTTATCTCCGTTTTTCTTCCGGGTTGTTTTAAAAAATTCGTGTTTGCAATTAGAAATCCTTTGTATGGGTTAGGGAGGTAGACTGAAAACAAACCAAATTATTTATAAATAGCTCGAGATTGATTTGAACTCGGTTTTAAATGAATTGAATTTAATTACTACACAAATCAAACTTAAATTTTATATTATTTAATTTAAATTATTTATAAATTTAAATAAATTTAATAATAAAAATATATATTTATTTTTATATTATATATAAGTAACAAACAATACAATATATAAAAAATTAATCTCATTATTAATTATTGATATTGCATGAAAAAGTATGATACTTTAATTAAAGTAATTAATATCCTACCATATATTAATTTTTATTTAATGTAATTATTAGTATTATACGATTATTATTTTTATATTTTATTGATAAATTTGACAATTACATAAAAATATATTATTGAGTAAAATAAGATAAAAATTTTGATATCTAATTTATTTGTAAAAGATAAATGACAGATAATTTGAATAAGATTGTAAAAATTTGATTTGGTTCATTTTCATCAAAAATTTAAACTCAATTTTGAATATTAAAAGTTTCATGAAAATTGAACTTAAGAACATTCTACTTGAATAAGCTTACATAAATTCATTTAAGCTCATATTTGAATTAACTTTAAGTTCGAATTCAAATTTTGTTTGTACCCTTAGTTTGAATGTATAGATAAAATGCATAGCAAGAAAATAGGTAAAAAATATGAGGAAATATATTTTTTCACTTACCCTTTGGATGTATAAAAAGAATAAAAAATAATAAAATATTTTTTAATTTGATTGAAAAGTAAAATAAAAAATGATTTATTAAATAACAAAATCATTCATATCACTAATCAATAAAATTGTCTAATAAATAATCTTTGTTATGATTAATTATTGAATATAGATATCCATAAGTTGGACATTATACTATCAATTATAATTAATTATTAGGTTTCAATTATATCCCTAATTATGATTAATTATTAGGTTTCAATTATAATCAATTATATTTATGAATTATCATTATGAAATTGTAATATTTGATTAATTTATCTTGTAAATATAAGTTGTATAAATCATTTTGCATATAATTGAATAAAATATCTTCCTCCTCCTTATATTTCTCTTTCATCCCTTTCATTTCTTTTTTTTATCATTTCTTAAGTATTTAATATTTTTATAATACGTTATCAGTATAAGGCTCTAATCCACTAAGGTAATTTATTCCATACATAAATTATTTTACTTAATCTTATAACTTTTTACTAATATAGTAATTCTTCTATCTCATCTCAATCTTATTCCTTATTTCCTTTATATTTTGATTTTAATTTCTATAATGATTTTAACACTTTACTGATTTTATTCGAAAAAATAATAGTTATAAAATATTAAATATGATGTGTAGAAATACTAATACAAATAAATAATGAATTAAATTGAGAAAGAAAAAATAACATAAGTTCATATATATGACAAGTTATATATTTGAGAATTTATTCCTGAATGCTAAATGAATGAACTTTTAAATCTATTTTTGAAATACATGTTAATTTTCATAAAATATGTAAGTATATATATGTTATGCAATTGTGAATATGTGGCAAATACTTGATTATATTATTCTCTCATGATTGAAAATTTTTGCTATATGAAATAATAATATACATTGTGTTAATATATGTTATGTTGATATAGTCATAAATTTACTTGTATTATAAGGTTTGGCTTTATGCAAAGAGGAATGTAAATATTCAAGAAACTAATTTTGAAAAAAGGAAAAGAATTATCTAGAAGCAATCAATATATAAATATACATATAATCTTAAACATACATTTCATAAATTTGATAATTTTTGCAATGTTTAATCACTATATAGATTGACAATAAAATAAAAGATTAGCAATGAATTAATAATTGTATGAATAATATGTTAATTAATAATTTTTTTCAATATTCAATCTCTATTATATTAGAAATTTTCTCATTCATTTTTACATGTCTATAATAGTATTATAACAGATCTTGAAAATTTTGATTTGTAACTCTTGATATTATGAGAAATTTTAAAGGATAAAATTGAATGCCTCACAGTAAAAGATTCACTTATTCTTTGGAATAACTTAAAAGAAAGATATGACTACCAGAAAATAGTGATTCTCCCAAAAGCTCGTTATGATTTGATGCACTTATGCTTACAAGATTTCAAAATTGTAAGTAAATATAACTCAGCAATATTTAAAATTAGTTCTCAACTGAAATTATGTGTAGAAAAAAAACTCACTGATGAAGATATGTTAGAAATTTTTTTTTTTCATTTTCATACATCCAATTTACTTCTGTAGTAGTAATATCAAGAAAAAGGATTTCAAGAAATATTCTAAGCTAATTTCTTATCCCCTTGTGACTAAATAAAATAATGAACTTTTACTAAAAAATCATAAGTCCCATTCGACTGACTCTATTCCATTCTTTAAAGTGAATGTAGTAACACAGACCATTTTATTTATTAACAAACTTATGGTTGTGATCATGTTTCTTATATTAAGAACTTAACTTCCCACTAGATGTAGAAAATGAAGAAAAGAATGATAAAAAAAAGTAGGCAAAATAACAAACATAATGAGAACATATGCTATTGTTGTAGTGGCAAAGGTTATTGGTCTTGTACTTGTCATATACTAAATCATCTTGTTAACCTTTACTAAGAATCGCTTAAAGAAAAAATATTTATATAAATATATAGAAAAAGAGATAAATTTTGCATGTTAAAAGGAATTTGAATTGATTTTCTTGAAGAATGCCTATAGTTGTCTGTTGCTTGCTTAGTTTTCTATAAATGTATTTATCTCAAAGTTGTTAAGAAGTTTTATTAAAAAATAACCACTAAATACCAATGTTTAGCCTTTACCTTATTTCTTTTGAAAATTTAATTAGCAAACCATCCTTATTGCATTAAAATATTTAATTTATGCCCATTATTCATATATTTATAAATTAGTTTTGTTTTAATGGCCTTTTTCATTAGCCAATTTTAAAAGTGTTTCTATAATACCTATCATTTTATTCTATATCAAGTTACTTAAAATTTAGTTATATAAATAATCATAATATTTGGACATGTAAATATACATATTATTATAGTTTATTCTTGTATGGTTACTGTGAAATCACTCATATACTAGCTAATTTTACTTAAGTGTGTCACAACATCTTTCTTAAGAGATATTATATAGTTACTGAAAAGTTTTTTTAATTATAGTATAGCATAAAAATTATGCATTTTGAACCAAGCAGAATTACAAGTAGGATATTAAAGGTAAGTCACAATATATGTGTGCTCTAAATTTTGATGACTCAATGGGTGAAGAATATTTACTCTATATTGCAAGCGAAATTCCACTATTCTTATTTAGTAATACAAGAAGTCAATATTAGTACTATATTTGGTACTACAAATTTAATTGAAGGCCCTAAAAGAGCTAAAGTTTTATTACTTAGAGGAATAAAATTATACATTGATAGTGTGTTATATTCTAGTAAGCCTCATAGAAACTTATTGAGTTTTAATGATATCCGTCAAAACAAATATCATATCGACACAATAAATGAAAAAAATATTAAATATCTTTATATCACTGGTATAACCTTAGGTAACAGATACATTCTTGAAAAATTACTTATACGTTCATCTAGTTTGTACTGCATAAATATTAGCACTATTGATGCCCATGCTATCATAAATTAGAAATTTATAAATTATGATAATTTTGTTATTTGGCATGATCGATTAGGCTCTCTTAGATCAATTATAATATAAAAAATAATTAAAAATTAATGTAGGTATCTATTGAAGAGCCAGTACATTTTTTAATCTAAAATTTTTTCATACATTACTTGTTCTTAAAGAAAGTTAATTATTTGGCAATCATTAGGAAAAATTAAGAATGAATCTCTTACATTCTTTTAGAACATATACAAAATAATATTTATGGATGAATTCACCCACCATATGGACTATTTAGATATTTTATAGTTTTAAATTAATGCATCAACTAAATGGTCACATGTATCTTTATTATCATCTCACAATCTAGCATCTGCAAGATTACTTGCTCACAAGCATATTTCCTAATTATCTAATTAAGAAAATATGCTTTGACAATGCTAGTGATTTTACTTCTTAATCTTTTAATGATTATTATATGTCTATTGAAATTGATATTGAATATCCTGTAGCACACATTCATACATAAAATGGTCTTGCAAAATTATTCATTAAACATCTCAAATTAATTGCAAGACCATTACTAAAATCAAAACTTTCAGTTTCTACTTGAAGATATACAATTTTGCATCCTGCAATACTAATTCACATCAAACTAACAAGTTATCATAAATTCTCCTTTTTACAATTAGTTTTTGGTTAGGAACCTAATATTTTTCATTTAAGAATTTCTAGATGTATAGTATATGCTCCAATTGCTCCACCATAACATACTAAGGTAGGTTCTCAACAAAAGTTAGGAATATATCTTGGATATAAATTTCCATCTATAATAAAATATCTTGAACCATTAACAGGAAATTTATTTACGGCTAGATTTACCAATTGTCATTTTGATGAATTAGTTTTCTTAACATTAGGGGTAGAAAATAAGTAGTTCAAAGAAGAAATTAGTTGAAATGAATTATCATTATCTTATCTTGATCCTCATATAAAATAATGTGAACTAAAAGTTTGGAAGATAATTCATTTGTAAGGTTTAGCTAATAAATTACCAGACACATTCACTAACCAAAAGAAAGTGACCAAATCACATATACTAGCTACTAATGTTCCTGTCAAACAATCTACTATTGCAAATAAGTCTAATACACGCATGAAGTGTGGTAGACCCATCAGTTCCAAAAATAAAAATCCTAAAAAAAAAGGAGCTAAGAATCTAAATGACCAAATCAAGGATGTGAATGTAGTAACTTTAGAAGAGTTTCTAGACAAAATTACTATTTCAATTCTAGAAGAAACTCAAGTACCTGAAATTAATGAAAATAAAGAGATCTCAATAAATTATGTCATGAATGGAATATGATGAAGTTGAAATGAAGTCAACATTAATGATGTTTTTACATATAATGCAGTGCAAAAGATAATAAATGATAATGATGATCATGAACTAAAGTCTGTTAAGAAATGTAAACAAAGAAATAATTGGTCAAAATAGAAAGATGTAATTGAGTCAAAATTAAACTCTCTTGCAAAGAGAAAAGTTTTCAAACATGTAATCCGTACACCAAAAGGTTAGATAGAAGTGGGTTTTTGTGTGAAAACGAAATGAAAATAGTAAACTTATAAGATATAAAGCATGACTTGTTGCTTAAGGATTTTCGCAAAGACCTAGCATTGATTATGAAAAGACATATTGACTTGTGGTGGATGCAATAACTTGCCAATATTTAATTAGTCCAGAAGTACATTAAGGACTCAATTTGCATCTAATGGATGTTGTTACAGCCTATTTGTATGGCTTACTTGATAACAATATTTATATAAAACTCCCTAAAAGTTTTAATTTGCTTGTAGCATACAATTCAGATTCTCAAGAAGATTACTCAATTAAATTAAACAAATCTCTTTATGGATTGAAACAATCTAGATGCCTATGGCATAATTGCCTCAGTGAATATTTATTAAAAGAAGGATGCAAAATAACCTTATTTATCCGTATATCTTTATTAAAAAAGAATGAGTTTGCCATAATTGTTATTTATATCGATGAATTAAACATTATTGGAACTCTTGAAGAGCTTTCAAACGTTGTAAATTATTTAAAAAACGAATTTGAAATGAAAGATTTGGATAGAACAAAACTTTGCCTAGGATTACAAATTGAACATTTAAAAAATAAAATTTTTATATCAAAAAACTTATATAGCAAAGATGCTAAAATAGTTTTATATGGACAAATCACATCCATTGTGCACCCCAATGGTTATAAGGTCACTAAATGTAAACAAAAATTCCTTTAGAACTTGAAAAAAGATAAAGAGTTACTTACTCCTAAAGCACCATATCTTAGGGCAATTGGAACAATAATGTATCTTATTAGTCATGCACAACCTAATATATCATTTGTCATTAATTTATTAACAAGATATAGTTTTTCACCTATATGAAGGAATTGGAATGGCGATATAAATATTTAACAAATATAATCAAGTGATAATCTAATAGATTTATTTATTAAGGCGCATCCTACTACGATATTTGAAAAGTTAGCTTATACTATTAGAGTTCTTTGACTTAAACATCTTAATTGATATCATTAGAAGGGAGAGTTAATACGCACTGTACTTTTTTTTCCTTTACTATAATTTTTGTCCTATTGAGTTTTTCCTAGCAAGATTTTTAATGACACAATATCCTATTGCGTATTATATGGGCATCCAAGCGGGAGTCTTATGAATAATTATTGAATATGAATATTCATAAATTAAATGTTATACCCCAAATTATGATTAATTATTAAATTTTAATTATGATTAATTATTAAGTTTCAACTACAATCAATTATACCCCCAATTATGATCAATTCTATTTATGAATTATCATTATAAAAATGTAATATTTGAACAATTTTTTCTATAAATATGAATTGTACAAATCATTTTGTATACAATTAAATGAAATATTCTACTACTTATATTTCTCCTTCATCTCTTTCATCTCTTTCTTTTATTATTTTTTAAGTATTTAATATTTTCATAACAATTTTGACATTATAAAATTTTTTACACCCATTTAGAGAAAAGTTTACCCTATACCCATGTAAAGGATACCAAGCCTTGAGTGTGGCGGAAGCATCTACTTCATTGGTTGGACCTTTATATATGCCAAGTGTCTCCCATCCATGTATGGTTTAGACATATAGTAAGAAAAAAAATTAAAAAGAAAAAAAAAAGAAAGTACAATCCGTGTAGACGTATTTTTCTTCATGTATGTTTTTAGATCATAAAAAGGATTTAGAGAATAGGCCTAGTCAAAGCATCTACTATTCAATCCTCAAAATAACCCCTAACTGACTACGTCAAGTGTGGTTACAAAAGCGCGGGAATATACCCTAACACTGGTATTTTCCCCATCTTTTTCTCAGGGACACAACCCTGTATTTGTATGTAAACAGAAAGCTTAACAGCACTCAATGATTACATTAAGTCTGAATTTTCAGCTATCTCAATTCCTTTTTCCTAAGCTGAGGGCTGTTATGATTTGGCAGCCGCGATAGTACGAGTTGAGGTAAGTCTCTTGTCAAGAATAACACGGACCTCTTCAAATTTTCGCATAAAACCTCCATTAAACCATCAATTTCGGATTCGTATTGCTCGTAAACAAGAAATGCTGTGAATGCAAAGACGAGAGCTGCACAACAATTTAAACCGGGTAAGATGGAGACCAAGCAACACATCAGAAAGCTATGCAACAGCAGAACAATTTCCTTACCTATTCCAATCAATGTTGTCAACCACTGTGATAAGATCAACTTCAGAAAGTACAGAAAAACTACAACCTGGATGTTTCGGAAATATCATAGCAAGACCAGAAAAACACATAAGAATAATCTCCATTGTAGTTAACTTCACTTGAGATAAAATAGCCATTCTTTACAAGCCACCTCCCAACAGCAACTTGTAATTTAATCAATCATTATCAAAGAAAGAAATGATTCAACCCGAGTATAAACTAACTTGATTGAAACAAAAGGGGCAATGCTTACACATGCATTCAAAAGTAATCACTAAAAGTTATCAATTAGAACATCAAAAGAGACAACTCAATATATTTGTAACTTAATCAATCATTAAGTTAATGATTTAATCAATTATCAAAAAAAGGAAATTATTCAACCCAAGTATAAACTAACTTGATTGAAACAAAAATGGCAATGCTTACACATGCATTCAAAAGTAATCACTACAAGTTATCAGTTAGAACATCAAAAGAGACAACTTAATATATTTGTAACTTAATCAATCATTAAGTTAATGATTTAATCAATTATCAAAGAAAGGAAATTATTCAACCCAAGTATAAACTAACTTGATTGAAACAAAAAAGGCAATGCTTACAAATGTATTCAAAAGTAATCACTACAAGTTATCAAGAGACAACCTAATATATTTGTTCCTTGAAAAGTAAAGTGGGAAAATTAAAGCCAAACTTTCTACCTTAAAGAACATAGACCAATCGTCCCCATGGGCCAATATTCTTACGTTTTGAAAACCTTTGTTCCATATATATACTGTGGTTGCAATTGAACCTTTCACAGCTGTATCTGAAATCTCAAAACGAGAAGATGACATCCTCGGAATTGGCAAACCAAGTCTGTTACAAAGCATCGTATAGTTAGTGCTTACTGCTCAGACACTATAATTTTCAACGTCCATTCAGGAATCAGTTGCTAAAGACCAATTAAAATAAAAATTGCCAACATAACTTTCAAAAGGTTAATCAGAAACGGAAACATGAGAATTCTGATACCTAGAATAGATTGGCAGGGTATGAATAGTCTTCAAGCTAAACTACAGGCCACATTACACTTCATAAAACAACAAAGTGGCTAAATAAACAAGCTATGAAGAATAACTGTTATATATAACAACATAGGTCTATCACATAGGTCTCCCAAAAGATAGACATAAACAAGCACACTCAACAGTTAAATCATTTTTTCAATAGATAAACAGCCCCCTTTTACAAGGACGTGCAGTACAGCATTAAGTAAGTTGATCACATTTATACACCAAAAAAGGTGTAAAAAATAAACAAAGTCAACCTCTTGGAAAGCATATACATACAGTTTTGATGGCAGAAAACCATATCCATAGAGAAGGACAGTTGCAAGCAGCAAAAGTCTAGCTGCAGATTTTGTAAAAGCGCCTCCAGAAAGGAAAAACCAATAAAACAACACAACCAATGCAAGGAAACATGTAAAGGATGTTATCTCGTCTCTCCACAACAAAACTTCAGCAACTGCAGCAATGGATCTCAACATTATTTTCAAGTTTCAACTCAGGAGCAAAAGGTGTGTTAAACTAATGCAATAGAACAGAAAGCGTCTGTGTGTGTGTGTGTGTGTGCAGAAGAAGCTCTAACCCTTTCCACCGCCTAGAAGCCTATCTGCCTTTGATTGTTCGTATCTTGAAAAGGAGGAGTCTCTGGCTAAATGAGAGAATGATTCTATGGTTAATGAGAGACCTTCCTGTATAATCAATATCAGCACATGTAAAAGCAAATCTATATTTACAAAAAAGGAACTCTATCAAAGAAAAGAATTACAGAGAACAATGTGAAGGAGGATAAAAAATATGTTCCTGCAAGTCATAAGGAACAATGGAGCAACTGAAAAATATGATGTGATATCTTTTTCATTACTTCCTGTTTCTCCATGTAGTTGAGGCGTGTGATTAGTAAGAAATAAGTAGAAGCAATTTATTCTTTAAACTTCAGATCCTTCATTCTTTATATTGTATTTGCCCCTGTAGGGCATCCTCCTAATACACCTCATATTTATGACTTTTCACTCAAAAATTTACTGTTCCAGTAGATTATATCAAGAAAATAAGAGATTACTCCAAGTAAACATTAAAAGCAAAAGGAACAGAGAAAAATAGTTCTACATCAAGAGCGACCACTGGCAAATATCCAATTGCTTTCTGTGCTGCTGTGCAGTTGAAAGTTCTTGTCTGTGAAGTTAATTGTACAAAATGCACTAATAAAGGATAACTGAAATATCTGGGCCGCAGCTTTTCATGTGCCCACTTTACAATCAAGAGAATGTTTCTAACCATCTTGGCAGGAAGTTTTATAGATGGCCTGCAATCAGAGCGAGGATTTCTCAATCTAAGGAAATGCTG
Organism: Sindora glabra; assembly: GCA_020226215.1. NCBI lineage: Eukaryota > Viridiplantae > Streptophyta > Magnoliopsida > Fabales > Fabaceae > Sindora > Sindora glabra. The sequence goes on from CM035229.1 coordinate 74,186,501, forward strand.
TATAAAGTCCTACACAGAAATCAAAAGATAATTAAAACAACCTTCCATTGCTGCTTTCGTGAAAGAAGCAACAAACACAAGGAGAAATAAACACAAAAAAGGAAATTACTTATGAATCATGAGAGAGAAAGAGAGAGCACAATAAGAAACACTGTCAAGTAAAACAGCAACATGCACAACGTGGTTTTACAGACAACAGTCATGGCAGCTTGTCATATTTCTTCATGTAAGCAGGACAGAGCTATTTCCATACTGGTTTTCCCAAAAATATGAGCAGTGAAAATTCTTTGCAAACCTCTACTTTCTTTTTTCCTTTCTCATCATCATTATGAACAGAGTACTGGACAAGTATCTGCCAGCTGCTAGAATTTTTGTGGTTGGAACTGCCATACCGGGTATAAGTTAATCTATTTTGTCTTCAAAAGATAGCCCAGCAACAATTCCTCTAGCTACTAATAGGACACAAAGTTTATATATACAATAAACAGAATAATTTAAAGTACTTCACTTCAGAATAGATTGAAGAGTCAAAAAGATTTTGAGAACATGTAAGATGCCAACAATGTTAAGTAATGGTACACTTATGAGTTTCAATATAAGGCTGCTTGAGCTTATGCTACATCACACAATCATGTCAAATAAACACAACTCCGCCCCAGCAACATCAAGAATAAGAAGAAGAGATCAAGACATATTTCATACTTCACCTTTGATATCCAAGACCTTCCAATAAACGAGACAAAAATTCCCAAAAATTCATAGGCTCAAGATTGGTAATAAAAAATGCCTGCAAATTTAGAAGAAAGCATTTGCTTATGCATGGATAATAAATTGGAATAGGCAAAATACCCGTGGTTGTTAAAATATATACCTTTCCAGCCACGTACAGAGTTTGAAAAACTAGGGCTTCTTCTGCACAGATATGGGCATGAGACACATTCTCAGAAAATGTGAAGTCCGAAAGATTATTGCCACTCCCTATAATAAACTGAAATGAGATACTGTTACTCTATATAATATACTTGACACTAGAAGCAAACCAACATCGTATTACGTATTAAACTAAGTCTAGGACAGAGTATTCAGCATCATAAGTGTGCAGGAAAGGATCAGCCGCATACCCAACAATTAAAACCAAATGAGGCATTATAGATTTTAAGCACTGCCCCAATTATGGTAATCAGTTTGCAATAATGTTTGTCAATGTACAAATTTGAAATGGGTTTCAGATCAAACATGTCTTAGCCCAAAGTTCAATTTAAATGGCAACATAGAAATATCAATGATATTTAATACTTGGGGTAATCATAAACCTCAAAAAAGTGTCCACATCAAAACTTGTAAGAAGAAGCAGTCCGTATTATGAGACCATTGCATATAAAAACCTATATTGTTACCTGCTATAAGCATCCACTGGTCAAAGTAGTTTGACACAAAAAGGTAGGACAGACAGAAGATTCCGTAGATTAACTATCAATTTTCAAGCAATTCATGAAGCTTAGGACAGTAAATCAATCCAGCTATAAAAATGAAAAAGTGATTTTTCTAAGTCTTGAACGTCTTTGAAGACCATTTTTCCTCTGTCAGACAGATGGACCCTACAAATGTGCAACAATAGAATAGTTGGTGCAACGAATTACCCACCTTTGCCAAACCATATTTTGCCAACCTCACAAAAAATGGTACAAGCTCTAAGTCACCAGGTCCAAAAACATTACTTGGCCGAAGTGCACATGTTAATAGGCCATCAGGATCATTCGCACAAAGAATCAAAGCCTCTGCTTGAGCCTTAAGGTCACTCAACATGTTTTCAGTCTGCAATGCACATCACCCTATTTAAATGCTTACTGTTTTGTGAGTAGAAAACACATAGGTATAAAGAAGAATGATCTTTTAATAAAGCCATACTTTCCAAGGACATGCCAATGATTCATCGCCATTATGTATAGCATGCAAACCATCAAACACAACATCTGCAGAACTGTTGTATATTAAGCGTTTTACTCTACATTCTCGGCAAGCATTAATGACATTCTTTGCACCTGAATCAAACATCAAGATTTAAGCACACCTCAACTCGTTCACAAATACCAGAACAAACAAAATATCATAGTATAAGATTTTTATTTTTATTCAATGACAGAGTACCTTGAACTATCATCATATAGCAACTATAAAAGTCATTTGCATTCAAGTCAGTGGCATCCATGTAAAAGACAACGGTGGAACCTTCAAGAACTGCAGAAGATGTATTTCTATGCTGCTGTTAATTTCTCAACTTCGATAGCATACTTAAAAGTGAACAGTATATCATCTGTGTATTAAAAGGAAAAATAACAAGCGAAAACTGAGGTAACCGAGTAAAACAAGAGGGGGCCCAAGGTATAGGAATCACAACATATCAAGATCTTAGGAGATAAAGAGGAGTTTGTATGTGATATTTAAAAAAAAAAATTACGAACTGATTGCTACCATCCCCTCATTGCAGGAATATAAAAAGAAAATAATACAAAAATACATAACATGAGTTGACTATGCGATTCCTGCAGCTCAACACATACACAAATCTCCAGTATACATTTCTCTGGTTGGCAATAAACTAGAAGTATAAATAAAGTAACAGCAATGTTTCCTTCTAGTTCCCTACACAATATTTTAAGAAAAAAATGTAAAGTGAATATATAACATGTCCTAAACTAATGTCTCACACTCAATTGCAACTTAGTTGCTACCAATTTGAAATGAAAAATATAAGAAAGGCACATCAGGCTTTAAGATCAAAAACAAGAAAAATTCATGTGAAACCCAGTTAGAAATCAAAACAATCGTTAATTAAAAAACTCAAGTGTGACTCTTCTTTCCCAGTAGAAAAAATTTGGGAGAAATCTCTTATCTTACGGCGCTATTCCTCAGTACAGTAAACAAAAGGAAATGATCATCTTGACAGAATCCATGTATTTGGTCCCAATTCCATTCAGTCTTTTTTTCCCAGTTCATATTACTAATGACAAAATTAGCATGAGGACCACCCGTCACCCAAGAGTAATATATCTCCAGTTCTCCCACATTTTCTCAGCTCCGAAAGATGCACGGTACTACACACATTGAATGTTTCACCTTTGACAACTTGACGTTTATCGCGGAGGTCGACATGAAAGTAAGAAGCGCGACCAGAAGAGAGAGCTTGGGAAAGAACGGAGTCGCGGTCGAAGTGATCGAGCTGAAGGGACAGCGCGGAATCGGCGATTCGAACGGTCCACCTGCCAAGTGTCAACAGCTTCAAGACCAGCGATCTTCCAAGAAAACCTCTACCGCCAAGAACCACGCAGGTATTAGGGTTCGACGCCGTGAAATTGTCGACCATCATTGTTGCCGCGACGGCGGAAATGATGAAGAACGACGAAGCGTCAAGAGAAAGGGAATGGCGAAAGGAAGAGAGAGAAGAAGACTTTGCGTTTATAAGACGAGTATTTTGCACATCAAGGAGACGTTGGCGGGGAAACTGTCTGTGCAATCAAGGAGAAACAGAGAAAAGCGTTAAGATCGTTTTGCGGTTTTGTGCTTTGGAGGGGACTGTGGGACCCCCTCGGAATCCTTTTGAGAAGGGGAGTGAGGGATGAGTGCCACCAAAGAATCTTTATTTGGCGTCATAGTATTAGAATTGTGTACCAACGATGCTGGCTTGGGAAATTGGAAGCTCAAAATTTTCAAGTGAGATTTTGATTTTGATTTTTTTTAAATGAAAAAATAGTAAGTGTAGGGCGAGCTTTAATTCCGGAAGAGGTCGAACCTAATTTAATTATATGATTTAAAAAAGTATTAAAATTATATTGTGTATAATTAAATACTTTCTTCATTTTTTAAGTACCATTTTAGAAAAAAATTATCCTTATTTATTTATCGTTTTAAGAAATCAAAAATATATTTGTTGTATTCTTTCAAATGTTATTCTTATGAAATAAATAAATATTCAATATTAGTTGATATATTAATAAATTATAATTCATCACTCCTATAATTAATATTATTTATTATCTTCCTTAATATTTCTATATTAACTTTAAATGATATTTAAAAAAAATAATGAAGCGAGCATACAATTTTTTTATTATTATGGTAACATAACTAAATTATATGGAAAAAAGTTAATGAAAAATAGAACCATGCACATGAGAATGGCGATGGAGTAGAGTGCAGGCATACCCCCTATAATTAGAGAGAAAATATTCATTTTCGTTATCGGGATGAAATTCACTTCATTTTATTTGAAAAATGGTAAAAAATAAAAAAAATTAAATATTATAAATTTATGGATAATTATTAATTAATCATAAATACTAATAAGTAAAGATTTAAATTTACATATAATCAATAATTATTTTATATCTTTTACCTCAAATTCAAATGTTTCAATCTAATACAGGTATTTATGATATTTATAAGATATCATAAATTCATAAGAATATAATATTAAAATATTTAAATATTTTTATTTAAAATGTATCAAATATTATAGAATAAAAATAAAATAAAGTATTTTAAAATTGTGGGGTGGGGTATGGCAAAGTGCGATATAACGAGGATTACAATTTCCGTTCCATTCCAAAATTTGAAATGAGGAAAACTTCTGAGCTTAAGGGTCCCTCATCCTAACCTTTACGTGGCAAAAAATATCATCATCTATGCGCTTCATTGCAGAGAACCTTTGTAGAAATTTTCAAATTCAAATTATTGTTATCTCTAATTATTATAAATTCAGATCTTAAAACTAACACCACATACTTAGGTACCAATGATGGTATAAATATTATTTTGAAAAAATAGATTAGACCAGGAAAACACGATTAAGATCACTAAATATTTATTATTCATAACTTATATTCTCTGCCCATTTCCGGATTTCTTTACATTACAACTTTGTACATATTAGAATTTAGTGGTAAGACGGATAACATTTTCTCATTGAGGCCCCAACTATTTGGGAGTGAGTAACAAAATCATCCAATACATATTTTCTAAAATGCAGTATGTGAGGTTGCATTTATATCGATATAAAATGTTTTTTTATAAAATATAATTGTAAAATATTAAAATTGAAGAAAGTATCTCATTTATTTATTATTAAATATGAAGAGTTTATAAAATAATTTTTTATTTTGAAAAAAGTTTCTATTATCAAATTTTTAGGTATTTTTTTAATAATCAATACAGGTTGTATATTACTTTTTTATTAATATATATAAAAAATATTTTTTAAAAAATGCATTCTAATAAGATAAAAAATTATAATATATTGTTAATATAATGATATATTAATGTATTATCAAATATAATTATTAATACATCATTATGTGATGTATAAGATCTCATCATAAAAATAATAAATAAAAATTTAATATATAATTTAATATAATGATATATCAATATATTATTATTGTACAAGTAGCCTACACATTTTAAATAAAAGCATAACAACAATGATGTTATGCATTAGATGATGACCTATAAACTAAGTTAGAGTCATATTCAAGGAAGGTGATGACAATGACATGTTAGTTTCTTGAAGATATGACACAGAATCGATGGGGATGTAGCAGCTGCATTATGTTGTGTTTGGTGAACCTTTCCATCAACTAAAAGGTGCTGCTTGAGATCTCGCAATTTGAAATCATGGTACGGACGTCGGCCCCCGCTTGGTCATGGAGTTCAAAATTACGTGATTAAATTACAGGTTTTCATAATGTTCTCAGTAAAATGAGGTGTAACAGTGGAAGCAAACATCCGCCTTGGAGAAATGCTCGAGTTTATAATTAATAATCCATAACTAATTTCATTTAAGGTTAATAATTTAAGATTAAAAACAGAATTTTACTTAATATTTTATTTGTACTTCAGAATCACACTTAAATCTATTGAAATAACTTCAATTATAATTGTTAGATTAAGTCATCTAAATGCACGATATTCTTATATTTTTACAAAATTCATGTTAATTAATGTAATATGCCATCATCGAAATGCATGAGACTCTTACATTATCATGAGATTTATGGTAATCAACAATGAGGTGATGCATTTGTGTATCCAAATGCATGAAATTTATGTACTTTCATAGCATTCATATTATAATTAATAGTCAAATGTTAAATTTAGTCATCCAAATGTCTAAGATCCTTCCATTTCTATGGAATTCACACTAGTTAATAGTCATAAGCATTCATATTATAATTAATAGTCAAATATTAAATTTAGTCATCCAAATGTTTAGGATCCTTCCATTTCTATGGAATTCACACTAATTAATAGTTATAAGCAATAATTGTAATTACAATTATTATACTAAATTTAAATTTTATTTAATTGATCATTTTTATCTCTCTCTTAATAATACAAATGAAAATAATTAGAGTTCAATTATTATGTCTCATCCATTACCCCACAAGCAATTATGATCAATTACAACTCGTCCTAGAACACATGATTGGTGTAAAAAGTTATTTTACATGATAATTTATCATGCTTTCCTAAATGCATCTAAATTAATTTCTCACATATAGTTGGGCTTTTTAACAAGTTTTGCAAGAACCCATTGCAAAATCAATATAATGTGATCTTTTATGCACAACTATTACAACTATCCCTAAAGCATACCTTTCCATCAAATATCTCGTATGAACTCATTTCCAATCCATCTAATAGTAATTAATCACCTTTATGGAAAATGTTTTCAAAGAAAAGAAGATAACAACAAAAGAAAAAAAAGTATGAATTTTTATGAAATTGAGTGAGTAAATCTTAATTAATAAATAGTCAATATTAAAACAAAAATAAGTGTTGACATGTAGAGTTTATATTCAAAAGATTGATCATATCCCCATACCTTTGATAAGGAAAGAGAAATTTTTAATAAACCTCTCTTAAAAAAAAATCTAATTCAAGCACACAAGTTTTTTTCATTCCAAATAGGCCCTTTCTTAGGCTTTATTGCACTGTGGACCTATGAAATATTCTAATCTTACACTTAATAAATTCATTAATATTCATTTTATAACATTATATACAATTTCCATTAATATCATCACATTTACTTATGATTATTTAAACTTATCAGTGCTGTCACTCAATTGCACATAATCGTCCATGTCAAATTTTGTTATACAATATGCAAAAGAATGAAATAATAAAAATAGATAAACCTTCTTATAACTCTCAAATCAATCTTATTCATTCATAATCTTTGCACCTTTTGAATTCACCTTATTCCTACACAAATGATTACCAAATTTGGCATTCAAGAGTCATATATATCATACCACCCTCATCACGTATCATATGATCTTAACACTATGGTTCCCATCTATGCATCACATTACATAGTTCAATATCATCCATGACTGGTTGCGTGGCTAGAGAAGTCATTTTGATAATATCACAATAATTTCATTCACAACATCATTCATAAGTCACAACACTACCATGCTTACTTGCATGGCTACAGATCATGTATTTAATCCTTATTTATCATATAATATATTGACATTGAAAATCACTAAAACATATTTTGAGCCTTTAAATAATAAAATTTTACAATTTAATTTAGGTGTAATTGGTTATATACTCAATTACGAAGTTCCAAGAGCAATTCTATAAATCATAATTGACTATATTATCGACCATAGGAGTTCAGAGATTTTAGATACTTATAGTTGATTATGTAATTGACTATCGATATCCAAAGAATAACTCATTAGTTTGTAATCGACTATGTAGTCAACCATTAAATGGTATGGAGCAATTATGTCAACTTGTAGTTGATTATACAATCGAATACCAAGTGACAAAAAGTGCTATTCTTATATGATAGTCAACTACATTTGCTCAAGGATTGACTCTTAGGCATATAGTCAATTATGTAATTAACTATGACTTGGGATTTTTTGCCATTTTCAACATAAAAATACTATTCATTTCATCTTAAATGCCATCCAACTCATTTAGTGTATCATATCACCTAATTAAATCATTAATACATTCACATTATACTTTATTTATGTCAATCTCATAAAAAATCACACTTCAAACACCATTATATCAACCCATTTAATAAACGTTCACAAAATCTAAAGTTTAAACTCAAACCACATGAATCCAATGAAATATTTGAAAGAAGGCTAGATTGTGTTACTTACCTAATATGAGAGAGGTAGTTAGAAGATGGATTTGATGCTTTCTAAATCCTAATTATCCAAAATCCAATTATTTTTAAGTTATGGTTTAAAATTCAAACCTTTCAAATTAGCAAAATCTTGAATGGAAAAAGGGAAATGCTTGAAGGAAGTTAAGATTTGGGGAATCTTATATTAATTAATTGAGTAATTGATGAAATCTAACTTCATTGTGCTTGATTGAAGAAAGAGATGGAAAAGAAAAGGAAGAGAAAGTGAACAATGTGAGAGGGAAAGGTTGAAAATTTGAAAACTTTTGGGAAGAAATAAAGAGGGTGAGTGATTGAAGAGAATAAAAACAACGAATAGTAAAAGAGCAAATTAGAAATATACATTAAATTTTTTCTATACTTACTTACTTCTAATCATTTATAACTTTTAGTTCTATTACTTCATTAACTTTTCCTCATCTATTTTACACAAACTTCTCATCCCTAATCCCACTAAATCATTAAACTATTTTTACCTAATATCCCATTGATATTTATTTATTAAAATTTATCTATTTTTCATACAAATTGTCATTTTAATTATTGACATACAAATTATTTTAATTATCCTTTTCTTTAAACTTATAAATTTTTAAAATGATAAAGAAGTTGTGACATAAACAGGATCCATAAAATAAAATATTCAATTTAAATATGAGTTTTCACACTCTTTAATAAAAATTACATGAAAACCTTAAAAGGTAAAGTTAAATATTACATCTTTCATAATAAAAATAAAAGTTCAAAGTTCAAAAAATAATAAATGAATTTATATCCAACCGTTCCTTTAATGATTATAATGTTGACTCGTATTTTTATGAATCCCAGTCCACCTAAAGTGGAATATTCTTTTTGGGCACAGAACGTGATTAAAGTGCCAAAACATTATTGCATATAAAATTAAAGTATAAATTTTATTCACCTTCCTGGGGTTTGGGTATAATTCACCAACCCCTCCCCTATTTTTGAAAATTCCTTAGACCTTCCCTAACAGTCATCTGACGTTAACTTCATTTGTTTCATACCAATCTTACCCTTGGAGTATATTATGATATTATAAACATTAGCAAAAACATTACCTAAATAAATAACGTTAATTGAAAGTGATAATCCTTTGAAGATATTTGTAAGACGATGCTTTAATACTAATTTAGAAAATATTTCTAATTCGCTTAAATATTTTTTTAAAAAAAATAAATTTATAAAAACTTTATAATTGTTTTATATACTTTGCATGCTATAAATTGAAAAAAAAATTATTGATAAAATTTTGTTACAAAAAATCTCCCGATTTTTTTATATGAAAAAGTTATTTATTATCTTAAAGTGAATATTTTCATTAAATTTTTATTTGCATTTTCAATATTTTGAGTTCATTTCGCACAATTAGTTTATAAGTTAGCTAATAGCTGATAGTTGATAAACTAATTGAAGTATTTCATAAAATTAGTTGTTAAACTAGTTGAAATTACAAAATAACATAAAAGGACATATTAATAGAAATATATATATAATTAAAATAATTTTTATTTATTTAAAAATAAAATTATATTAATGTAATTAAAAAGTTTAAAATAAAAGTATAGTTTCGAATATTTTATAAATTTATATATTTATTTACTTATATAAATTTTATTTTATTATTTATTATAAAATTATAGTTATTTAAAATATAATTAATTATATTTTATAAAAATTATTTAAATTTATATTATAAAAGGTATGAGTTGTAAATTAATAAAAAGAATAAGGATAAATTTGAAAAGAATTCAAAAAAGGAGTAACTTATAAGTTATAAACTATTCTAAGTAACTTATTAAATCAGAACTTATAAATTACCTAGAGTAACTTAGTGCTAGAAAGAGCTTTGAAAGTTAACTTATAATTTATTAATCAGGTTAATAAATTATAAGTTAACTTATTTGTTACACGAAACGGAACCTTTAACTTACTTTTTTCATTCTATATATCATTTGAAATAAATGCATAAAAATTAAGGAGAGTAATAAACAGTCGTATTTCATCAATTTACTCTTTATTGAAAGTCAATTCATATATAAATTTATTAAACATTTATTTGAATAGCAAGGACAAACATTGGAAAAAGGATATTAACAATTACTTTCTTAATTTTATAAAACGATAGTGAAATAGAAATTAAAAAGATCCATTTAAAATGATAGATAAAAAGTATTAAGTTAATCATTTTATCAAATTACATTTTTTATAAATTTTTTAAAAAATAATAAAATTATAATATATTAATTTATCTTACTTTTTACGCAATTTTTATATTATGTAATTAATAGAGATCAAATTAGATACATTGAATTTTAATTAAATATTTAAAAATAAATTATAAAATTATATAAAAATAAATTAATATATTATAATATTATAATTTTTATTTTAAAAAATTATATAATTTAATAAAATAATTAATTAAATCAAAGATGAATAGAAACTTTAATTTTGAATAATTTGAGAATGTAATTTTTAAAATTTTAAAATTAAAGAGAGTAAAATCCAACGATTACAAAATCAAAATAGTTAATTTACATTTCTCTCATATTTTTATAAAGTTGGACTTTCTATTAAAAGAATTTAAATAAATTTAAAATATTTCTAAAATACCCATCATTAATAATTTCAAAAAAAATTATCAATTTCAAATAAGTATTAATTTAAATAATATTTTTATAAAAGCTTATAATATTTTAATATTAAAGCGTAAAAGTGGAATAAAACAAAGGAAGTCAATGCCAGTTGGCTCAAAGGGAGGCCTTGAGATCTTTTAAAAATACAGGGAAGGGAAGGCTAGGGAACGTCAATACCCACTTGAAAATGGATCAAAAAATAAACAGAAGAAAACTAAATGCATGCTGCCCTTCATACGGCTCTCACATCGACAAAGGGGAACCTCCCACGCGTTGAATAATTCTATATATGCATTTAGCGCTGCTTAATTTTATAATGTATTGAAACATATTAAATGCCCTTCATACAATATTGAACAATTCTTTCATGCTTTCGCAACAAACATGCTGACCCCGTCAACAAATCTAAAATGTGATTTACTGTGATAACACAAGAAATCCAAAAGGAAAAAAAAAGAAAAGGGGAAAATATCATCAAGTGATCATTATTGCATCGATTGATTCATTGACCCCCTCTATACAGGATATGTATTTTCAATTGGGAGGGAAATTCTAAAAATTATCTTTTGCTTGGCGGATGACACCCAAAGCTTCTGCATCATCAGCTGTTGTTGTAATATTTAAGGACCGCCGGATTTCTGCACTTGAAGTGCGAAGGAATGGATTGCAAGCCTTTTCCATCTTCAGCGTGGTTGGAATCTGGAAAACATTGTTTCATTAATTTAATGATAGCAAAACAACACAGAACAAACAGACCTATGAGTCCAAACAGATAAATAAAGAGCTATTTCTGCAGCTTTTACTGTCCTCAAGCATCTTTATATACAGATAATGAGATACCGAACTACAAATACTTCGCTGCTGATTTTGTATGGGCAGATACTATACAACCCCACCTTATATTCAATATGAAATGTGTCGTTTTTTGAGATCCTATTCACTTGGACTTACAATCCGGTTCCACAAAACGCAAGGGAAAGTTAAATATCAAGTTACAAGTACAACCAGCATTTATTGAATCAATTTTATTTTTCCCACATCCACTCTCACCCTCTGTAAAAGGGTGTGACATTTTCACGTTCACTTTTGGATGTGGAAGAAAAATCGTTCTTCTTGAATATATATCCCATACCCAGCTTTTAATCAAATCAGATTTACAGAAATGAATAAATATATACATATATTTAACTATTCATTTATAGAGAGAGAAAGCTTGAGGACACTTCCAATAATTCATTAAACAAGACAAATTCTGAAAATTACCGTGGGCAAACCCTTGTTTCGAAGGTGGGCTACATGTGCAGCATAAGATTGAAGTTCCTTGTTTTCAGGTTCTATCGATAATGCAAACTTAGCATTACCCTGTCGGATTCAAAGTTCCCAAGTCAAGGTACAACACTTGAGGCTAGTAAAATAAACCAGGGAACATGAAGGATGAAAGATTAAAAATCACTGACCAAAGTATACTCATGACCGCAGTATATGGTTGTATCATCGGGCAAAGACATGATCTTTTTAAGAGAAGAAAACATCTGTGACATGGATGATTAAAATCAGTATTCCTCACAATTGAAGATAAAAATGAACATTATATCCTTATCAAGCAGCAGACTAAAGCTTACACTTATAAACCAAAACTGACATCAGTAATAACATATGTATTTATGTAGCAATATACATCATATATTAAGCCTATAAAGAAGCACTATCCAACACAACATCCAATTAAACTTTTGCATTTCCTTCTGAACATATATATTTAAAGTTAACAGTCTACCTGTTCGGGGGTTCCTTCAAAAAGCTTGCCGCAGGATAAGCTGAACAATGTGTCTCCAGTAAAAACGGCCCCAGATCCAGGAAAATAGAAGCTTATGTGGCCTGTATAAATTATAAGCAAACAGCGAATTTAGATAATCAGGCTAAGAGGGGGTGTCAGAGCATCTAGAGCACACAAAAGTTAATAGCCAAATACTAACCAATGTAACAACCCAAATGCATCATGTGGAGAACTTCTAAATCCTAGAATTGATACCAAAGTTTTCTGTTATCTTTGAAAACAGGATTTTGTAATATAGAACATAGCCTTAAGTGGATCTAAATCAGTTTTTCATCTGACAACGACAATGCCCGAAGGCCAAATAATGCCCCATCCATTTCCATTCCAAGCCAAATTTTAAAATGCTTGTAAGAGACTACGAGGACATATTGCATTTGTAAGGATCCCCCCCCCCCCCCCCCAAAAAAAAAAAAATTGAGAACAAGCAAAAAGTAAGCAAATTTTCATCAATTAATTCTGACCTACATTTAACAGATCAATTTAAGAAAATTTATTAGTGTAAATGGGCCATGAATGAGACCTTGAGTGTGACCAGGTGTTTCCATTATAAGCACCTCATGGCCTGCAAACATCCACTTATCTCCATCATTCAAATAGATATCAATAACAGGAATCCTTTCCTTGTCTATTCCTGAACCAATCACCTATAACAAAGAGGGTTAAATGTTAAAAATTTGCATAGTATAGTAAGTTGTAAGCATAACAAAGACGCACCTACAATTGATTTTATAGCAAAACCCTTCTTTGGTTCATACTATGCATAATAAAGAAAATGCAAACTCATAAGCTAAAGTAATTCATAGCATGCACAAAAAATAAAGCTAGGAAGAGCGATTAGCGCCCTGAAGTGCTTGACTATTCACAAAACTAAGTGGTAATCGTGAATAACTGAGACAAACAAATCTGCAACATATTATTTTTAAGTTTGATATACCACATTCACTATTACTAACTCAAAATGAATGTTAAAACATTGGGTCATACAAACTTCTATTACTTTTTACCAAATGAAGCTATCTGTGAGTTGAGCATTTTGGAATAATGCTAGAATTAAATCCATTAAAAGATAAAATATCATACCTTAGCCCCGTACCTTGCTTTCAACTCTGCATTCCCACCAGTGTGATCATGATGATGATGGGTGTTCAGTATGTACGTCAAATTTCGATTTTTCCTGCTCAAAGCATCTATAATAGGCACAGACTCGGAAGGATCAACAACGCCAACTGTTCCCGTATCCAGATCGTGTAAAAGATATGCATAATTGTCCCTAAGACATGGTACCTGGAAATTGAAATTACAAATTGGGCATCAAGCACATAATTAGCATTTTAGAAAACTTCACAATCCTTATGAATAGGCTTTATAGCTCACTCACCAGTTCGATCTGCAATGAGGACGACATGTTCACCACACTGCAAAATTGGTTAACTCTCAGTGATCGACTAGCTCCACGCAGCGTCTTCAATGGTGTCGAAAATAGTCGCATAAATCCATATAGCAGACCTTTTCTAAGGCAAAGTTGCCTCAAATCCGGCCACACGCAACTCCTCGCCTAAAAGACAGAATTTTCAAATCCCAATTACTATAAAATCAAACAGTCACCTCTTCAGCTGAATTAAGGTTGATAAGAAATGACTTTGACACCAGCGAAACAAAAGGACGAAAATCAAACAGAAGTACCATTTCTTAAAAGGCAATACAGGAGTGACACTCAACAATCCTAAAAAAACAATTATATTACTTGAAAAATTGATCAAATCAAATCAAATCGACACATTTTGCCTTCTTCCCCCACAAATTCACTCCAGTCAGTGCAACCAAGAGCTTCAATAGATTAAGTCGAGGCAAAGAAAGTGAATCTCCGTATTTTGGACAAATTTCAAAAGCATTCTCCGTGATTTTTCCCAAACCAACTGAAATCAAAAGCCAGAAAAATAAGAGATGAAATCGGAGAAGAGGTCGTGTGTAGGGAGAGAGAGACAAACCCTAGAGCAGGGGAAGCCAGCCATAGCAGAAGATAGCTTTGAGGTCATGTACATCTTTGATTGAAGGAAGAAAGGAAGAGAAAAAGGGGGAAGTGTGGGTTGGCAACCAAGGCAGTTAGTTGGCATTTCAGTCCTGTTTGGTTGAAAACGTAATTGCCTTTTCTTACTCCTACCTTGGGATGGAAAAACTTTACTAATCTACCGTCCAATGAGTTTTGAATTGTTCCTTTATTTCACATAACCGCAATTTATCAGAACTATTTCAACGAATGACTCAATGAGTGTTTGCCTAGGAGGATGATTAAAATAATTGATTATTAATTAATTTTAATATATAATAATTATTATTTTTATTAATAATATAATTTTTAGTGATAATAATTGTTTTAAAAAATAATTGATATAAAAAATTTTAATTATAAAAAATTATAAATCAATAATATAAAAAAATTTATACTAATTATTTTTTAAAAAATATTGTTAAAAATTATATCATTAAAAAATTTCTAATTATTATATATTAAAATTAATTAATAATTAATTTTTTATCATTATATCAAATCATATATATATATATACAATCCGACTTTGAATACAATCTAATAATATTACAGTAAATTATATTCCCCATTGAACTTTTTCATTTTTTACTAATTTTCTCCTCCACTCACTTTTACACATTTTTGTGACCGCAATAATGGCCAATCAATTGACTTTTAAATTTAATGGCATATCTGTTTCACGAGTGTGCTAATGTGTTCCACGTGGAATCATGATGCATCCACTCCGATCTCGATCTTAAATAATAATAATAATATGGAACTTTCTTCCTTAATTTGTATGTTAATTTTTTTTTTTTACATACGAGATTATATAGTAACATAGAATCAATGTTTATCAGAAGGGAGAAAAAAATCACCTAAAATAATTTTCTTTTAGAAATGAAACACTTTTGTTTTCATTTTTTTAGGCATTATGAAGAAAACCAAACTCCTGCACAATAAATATTACTCATGTATTTTATCATTAATCCACCTTTAATGACTCACAATTATCGTAATCGGACAAAACATAAGTAATAATCATAGGTCATAAAATTATTCAAGTGTTTTAATTAATCTACTTTTAACTATAGTCCTTGTGCTTAAAATTTAGCAAATACCTATTATTTATTTATTGTTATTTCTAACCTCCAAATTTTTTTTATAGAATAGCATTAATTTAGAATTTGATTTTTTAATACTCATATTTAATACTTTCAACAAATTGTCTTTTTAAATGAGTTCTCTATCCCTTTTCTCTAGTTTATTTTAGGAGTTTGCCAATTATTTAAATTTTTTTTTACTTTACACGTAGGTAATGAGTTTTATTCATCATAGATAATAGCAAATAAAATCATTTTTTGTTATAGATAGTAGAAATATAAATTGTCAATTTTTAGCATTATAGTGAATAAAAAAAATGCCTCACCCCATAATAAACAAAAGAAAATTCCAATTGTACATCAAACTTCTTGATAATAAGATGCAAAAGATCAGTGAAAGTTACAAACATACAGTGTCTATCAAGATTTCTATCAAATGCAATTTTTTATAGTTAAAAATAAAGTATCGTTAAAATATCTCTATATATTAATTAAGTAATCATTAATTAAAATTATTATATTAAATATAAAAATATAAATCCATAAAAAATAAATTAATGGACAATTATCTTTTTAATTTTAATATAAAAATATATATTATCGATTATCTAATGGATAAACTCTTTCACAAACATGTAGGTAATTAATGGATCAAAATATTTCATATTTTATGATATAAAATATCTCCTATTTTCTTTTACAAAAATGTTCATATACTAACTTGCATATTGGATGATTATTTTTCATATTTGATGATCCATAATATTTATTTATTTATTTTTGCTATACAAAAAAAAATTATTATCCAGTGGATAACACTTTCATGGAGTCTAGAGTTGTAAGATATTTTATATATTTTTTTGCATTTTTAAATAGTTTTATATGTTAAATTATAGTAAAAAATAATAAATATTTTTAATACTAAAATTAAAAATTAATTAATCATTAATTAAAATTAGGAAAAATTGCTTTCCCCTTCCCCTAGATTAGTGTTAATTACACATTCATCCCTTATATTTTGAAAAATATTGTTAACCACCTCTGACTAATAGAAATTAACACTATTTTATGTTTATGATTTCATTCCTAAAATGCTTTCGTCTAGCCTTAATTCAAAAGTCTTATCTAGAAAACAAAAATTTGTTTTGGTTGTATGAGAAAAATAAGCAAGCATTGTTGAGTTTCATCTTTGGAAGCCATCATAGTGGGTAGTGCAACCTTTTCCATGGCATCTATCTATTTGGTGAATGCATTCTTAACGAGAGGAGCAAAGTGCAAAAGTATCAACTCATTTATGAATGTAACATTTCACATTTTTTCCTCAGCTATTTGTTACAATGGCTTTTGCATATAGTTTTCACTACAAATTTTCTTCTTTGTGATTGTGATTGTGATAAAGGTTTCATTTAGTGTCTCTCTATTTTTGTTTATATTTTAAAGGAAAAATATCAATTTTTTAATAATCAAACTTTAAAGTTTATGAGATTTTTTTGTTGCTATTGTGCATTAACTATTTTATTATCTTAATGGTGAGGTATTGAATGTTAAATTTGTTGTTTACAATGACTTTTAGGTTTTGAATGTGCTTTTTTATTTTTATAAAAAATGTGAAAAAAATTTACTCCTTTTTAATGTTAAATCTTCCTAGTTTTCACTATCTTACTTTATGAAAAAAATAATTAATTTTCTTAGGAATATATTAATTACTTTATTTATATGTTTTCATTAATTTTATATTTTTATTTCATAATTTTCTTACTATTGCTTGACATTAGATAAAAGACTTATGGTTTAAAGCTAGTTTTGTGTTTTGTGTTCCAAATATTTAAGTTAATTTTTATGTTTCTCATATTCAGACTAATTATAATATCTTCTTTTTATGTGTTATACAAAGAAATATGGTGCTTCTAGGATACTTCGATTTAAAAGTGCATCATGGCTAACTAGTGTTCATCATCCCAAACATTATTGAAGGATGATGGTAGAGTGGGATTGAATATTAATGTGTAATACCTGTCTATGGAGAGAAACATATGAGATTACTTGTCTTAAACCAAAACTTGATGAAGATGTTCAAGGTCAATGATTTAGTAATTGAAGTAAACCTTCACATTAAGTTTACTAATATTGAAGAACCTATTGTTGTAAAGAATTCATATGTTTTAATTTCACAAGTCACATAACTTATCCATAATGATAAAGGTGTAAATGTGCATATTGATAATTTATATACTTAGAATGGTAATATGCATGTTGATCCAAGGGCCGATAATCTATTTAAGGGAGCTAATATTATGTACACGGATATGTCAACTGAAATAAAAAGTGATCATCTCATTAATAATGAAGAAGAGAGTATTTATATGGTTAGTTATAACGTTGGATCAAGTGATGATGAAGAAAGTTTAAGGAATAGGAGTGGCAATGGTAGTAAGGATTTGGGTGACTTAGAAGGTAATAAAGACAATGGGCTCAACAAATTTGAAAAACAAGTTGATAAGAAAAGATGAATTATATATGTGATTCAAATGAGAACAAGGTTTACATTAATAGAAGAATAAATATGAAGTTATTTATTAGGGAAGCAAATGGAAAAGTGAAGTTAAAGAAGAGGTTACTATTTATTAATGTCTATTATAGGACTTTATAATCTAAGAAGGTTTCAAAATACTAAAATTAAAAAATGAAAAGGCTTGAGTGATAGTGGTCTATATTGCTTACAAATGTTCTTGGTGAATACATACTTCTCCCATCCTAAATAAGAAGACATATAAAATTAAAACATATATTAGCCAATACACTTACCTTCAAAAAACTAAAAACTCCAATGTAAATTGCACATAGATTGCAAAGAAATTACAAGAAAAGTTACCTGTTAACTCTGATATATCCTATGCAACCATGAAACAATAGTTACAAAAGAAGTTTAGAATTGATGTGCATCCAATGCGATTATACTAAGCTAAAAGGAAGGTAAATGAGGATAATAGGGGGAGTCATACAAAGTCATATAGTAATTTACCTCTATGGCATAACCTTATGAAGGCAAGCAATTGTGGAAGTGTAGTTAAGATGGAATTTAATTAGTTGAAGATGTATAATAACCAAATGTTCAAGAGATTTTTCTTATACCTTGATACTATGAAGAAAAGTTTTGTGAAAGGGTGTAAACCATGGTTTAAAATTGACGGATACTATTTAAAAGTCCCATTTAAAGGTATCCTACTATCTATAGTAGCGATTAATGGAAATAAAGGCATATTTCCACTTGTAATAACTATAGTGGAGTTAGAAAGTAAAGAAAATTGGATGTGGTTTTTGCATTAGTTGCATGAGGCTCTATATTTAGAGATAGATTTTTGTAATTCCCTTATTCTTACCATAACGCCAAATCAGCAAAAAATAGTATTTTACCACATCAGTGTATGTTTCTTTATTTGTAAATGTTGTATACTAATAAAAGCCACTTTATTATTGGTTTTGCTAGTTCAATGATAGTTTATTGAACTAACTTAATACTGATTTGGTTTAGAAGGATATGTTAGTTTATTGAATTGAATACTAAGCTATTAGGCAAAATTCTCCTACACTTGTATGTTTAATTCTTTTGGGTTTTTTATAGACTACTATTTTTGTTTAATGATTTGGTTTCATTATTTTGGTTTAGTTCTAAGATACTCATTTTCTTGTACTGATTTTGTATAATGATGTCTTAGGTCATATATGAGAAGTTGGACTTTGCATCCTTCCCCTTATTCTTTATTGTCCTACAATATCCATGTTCATCTAAGTAAGTGTCTACCAAGGAAATGAGTTGGAGTTGATATCATTATTAACTTCATGCTAATAAGCTGAAGTTGAATAAGCATCCATTCTCATCTATACTTTTGCAAGCTTTGATACATGTATAGGTTAAGTAAGGATGACATATATTAGTATACTTAAAGTTGGTTTCTGCTTAATGATGTTATTATCAATACATGAACAAGTTTTATACAAAATAATTTTGCATAGATTGCTAGTGGAAAAGAAGATTTTTTTTTTTTACATGAATGCTAAAACATGAGAAATCTATTCTGATATCTAATAATGCATGCATGCTTTTTAATCGTTTTCTTATCTAGTAGGGCTAATCATGCTCACCAAATTTTTTTAAAACTTTGTAATTGTTTTCTTGTTTGCAACTTCATATCATTAACTTTGTTGCTTATATTATTCTAGTATGGTTAAACTTATAGATTTCCATTACAAGATTTTGACAGGGTAATGTCAATCATCATGTTATATGCAAAGCATCAATATTGCTACCTACACTTACTAGTAAGCATGAAGATTAAGTATCTAGAAATAGCTTTGAGACCTTTCTTTTGGCAAGTTGCAAAGGTTATTAATGTGTTCATGTTTCAAAAAGCTATTGATAAGATAAAAGCTATATCCTAAAGCCACAAAGTAATTGTTAAAATGACTAAAGAAAATGTAGGCTAAGCATACTATTGATCCTTTTTATAAGTTAGACTATATCATTAATAATATAAATGAAAGTTTCAACAACTAGTTTGGTAATGATAAGAGAAAATAATATTAAGCCTTATAGATAGCTTGAGGGTTAGGTTAATGGGTCGGATGGCTAAGAGGTATGAAGGAGGTTGTATATAGGAACATGTAATTTCACCTAGAGTTAGACTTAATGTGGATAAAACAGTGTAGGATGCTAGGTTATGTAAGGTAATTTAGGCAGAAGATGATGAATATTAGGTAAAAGATGAGTTTGCTTCATTTGTTATGAACTTAAAATTAAAGTGTGCAATTACCTTTCTTAATTATCTAGGCTACCATGTAAGCATGTTTAAGCATGTGTTGTTAGGTTTTTTATCAACATATGCAATGAAATTTTAAAATTTTTGATCCAATTCCTACTTAGGATCCATGCAAAATGGCATAAATTAGTATTAGGGTTTTACCTTAATAGTGCTCGTGTTCTTTTTGAATGAATCTTTGAGAGACTGAGATGAATTAAACACTGATCGGAAGGTACAGTGTCTCTACGCTATTCACATGGAGTGAACAATGACTTCTCCCTCCATAAAATTGCTAGGATTCATCTCTCTCACTAGGATTAATATTGGGCAATTTTCTGAGTGATTTAGGATTTTCTTGAAACTTATGAGTGTCTATTCCAAGTGTTACTTTCAAGTCCTTTTATAAAATTAAAGCATATCACAATCCTAGTCTTACTAGGATAATATTTCAAAAAAATTCTAATCACATTTAATAAAACTTACCTTATCCTTATCCTAAAGAGAGTGAAGAGAGATAAGATTTATTTATTAATTATTTAATATTAGATAATTACATTATCTCATAATATAATTATTTAATATTAAATTAGCATATAATTATTTTATATTAGATAATAAATTATCTCATAATATAATTATCTGATATTACTTTAATATCAAATAATATCATATAATATATATTACATGAAAAATATATTATTATCTTAATAATAATATATATGCACGAAAATAAGCTTAATTAATTAAATTTCAGTCCAGCTAATTATTTATTATCTTATTCCTACTCTTTTTATGTGACCTTGTAGGTTCTTATTACGTTGATAATGATTCATTTTGGGTCATAGACAATGAGTAGTATTTAGCAATACATCAATGCCACTCAAGTAGTAAGAATATTTATGATTTGACATCTACCTAATATATAATTAATACTTTGCATCATAATCCCTTTTGTAATAATATCCAAATCAAACTGGAGGCATGAAGTGTTCTCATTATTGTTCAATTTATATTTCTTAATACTGAGTAAACTTAAAATAAATTATCAATATCACATATTGATCTAATTGAGTATGACCATGCATTTCTAAGTCTCACTCAATCAAGGGATTCAAGGATATTTCTCTTTTATACAAGAGTAACAAAATCCCATCTACATCACTTACTTTCCTCTATATGATTCATGACACACTTAATCAATGCCTTATTTGTCATCCCGATTAAAAGTGATATAGAATGACATCAAAGTGAGTAACTCCTTATGTAGGGAACCATAGTAACTTCAGGTCAAAAAATTATGTGCATATATGGTCATATGAGAATAACTAATGACATGTCTATTCATACAATATTCTCATAATTGGTCAGTCTAGTACATTATTCACTAACAATGTACTCATGTATTTACTTGATATCAGATATCCATGATTCATAATCATTAGTAACTATACATGCTAGTCTCGATATATTATTACTATCCTTTTCGCAATAATACTTGACTAGGGGTATTTTAGGAATAGCAAAGTTATTCCAAGGATAATTATTATATTTAAGTTATAATTTAAGTAAAATAAAATAAAGCAAAATATAATAATTGTATTGCCAAATGAAAATATAATACATTGTGTAATATTGCAATTATCTTATGATTAACTCTGAGGACACACACCAACATGTGTTGCACATAAGAGAGTAGACATAAAAAGATATTGCCATAAATGTTACTCAAATGAAAGTTTTTAAAAGCCTACTTCAAGATTATCCATCCAATGTTTGACTTGGATAAAGTTCTTTCTACTAGTGTTCATAGAGTTAATCCTTTAATTCTTAGAAAGGTTAGAGGAAGACTAAAAACAAATAAAAAAAGGCTTGTTAATGAAGGAATAGGTAGAAAAACCAAAAATAAATCGACAAAGGCTTGTTGATGAAAGAACGAGTAGGAAAAGAGAAATTAAAAGGTCATGCATTATTAGATGTAATATGTATAAACAATTTGAGCATAATAAAATAACTTGAGGACTTATCAGAAAGAAAGGCAAAAAAGTTATGATTCCTTACAAATTGTTGTTTACATTTTTTTCATTCATTTACTTATTTTTATGAGAGCATTTACTAATACACATTTATATTTTTTAACCATGATCATAGAGCATGTGTTGTTGAAAATGATGGCCCTGCCATTATGTTAGAATCCCAGGCTACACTTAACATAGGCAACAATGTGATTATTATTGTTTTTTATATGACTGAATTTACTTTGGTACATGTCATTTGTTTGGTGGAAGTATTATATTCCTAAGGTTTTCTTTTGTTATATATTTAGGCCTAGGTAGCAAATGTTGCATTTGTTAAAAGTGTGGCTAGACAATAGTCCAATAATAATCTTATAGGAAGCTTTGCTATTACAAAAGCTAAAGGCATTACTTCCAAAAGTTTTATTAGTGCAATATGTTTTGCTATAGCAAGTGTCATTTAGGATATCCATCATGTAATTGGTACTTCTAGCATAACTAATAGTTTACAAGGGATAGACTTGCATATTAATACCTTTGTTCATGCAAGATCAAGTATTGTTAGTAGCCTTTCAAAAGCTCAAGCCATTACATATACTTTTATCTTTATTCACCTTGATAGTGAATAAGATACTCTTTAAGGCCTTTTAGTTTAGTGAACTTTTAAGTATATGCTCCTTTTTGCTTCATATGTAATACTTGGCACTTTTATTAGCAGTTTATATAGTTATCAACAAGTGGGATAGGAAATTATATAAATATTTTGATAATGGGGCACAACAAGGGGTGCAAAATATGGCCTGGCTTTTAAAGAATTCTTTTATTGGAATATATACATATAAGAAGCTTGACTTTATGCTAATATGCTCACTAAAATACTAATCCATGCTTCTTGTTAGCACGTTTAACTTTTATTCTAGTGTTTTGTTTCAGTATCTTCCTATTTCTAATACTATGATATCAAATCTTTTGCATGAAAGAAATTTATTATTATAAGGTTTAAACAACTACTAAATTAATATTAATTTTCTAGTATAAGTTTGATTATTTAAACAATAGATTATTTATAATTTTTTCCTTCCCTAAAATAATTAAATTTTTATTTAAAATTAATATAAACCAAAAAGTGAAAAATATAAAGTCATATTTTTACTTTTGTAAATTGTGCAAAAATTAATAGGTCCTTATTTGTATTTCCATTAAACTTGGTCAAATTATAAAAGATCACAAAAAATTAAAGTAGAACCTTATCATACATTACGTCACCAATAAAACAATAAAAACCAATAATATAGTGAAAACACAAGAACCAAGTGCTACATAAACAAGCATCTTTAGTATTGCAACCATACATTTCAATTGTAAAATTTCCTTCCTTAATAATTCTTGTTTACACATACCTTTTGCAATCTCTTTTTTGATTTCTTCCTTTACAATATTTTTTCTTTTTCCTTTGTTACATTTGCATTTTCCAACTTCCTCACCTTTGGTTTACACCATTGAAAATATATGCACCACCTATCACCATAAGTGTAGAATAATCTATTTGAGTTTTTTTAGGTTTATGGTATTTTAATAACAATTTTTTCCATACTTACATCTTTTGTTTCAAAATTTTAGATCAAATCCATTTTTATCCACACTTGAATATGTCATTTATGGAAAAAAATTTCTATAACTTATCACCTAATTCAATTAACAAGAAAAGATGGATCAAATGGAGTTTAAAGACTGAAAAAAATTCAAAAAAGAAGAAAAGGATCAAATGAAGTAGAAAAAGCCCACCTTTTTACTAATTACTACTTTGGATACCCACTATTTGCTATCTTTTTCTCACAATGGTTGCTCCTTTTTGACAAATGTAAACCAACTTTAGCTTCAGTTATTTGCCTTTTGAAGCAAATATAATGAAATGAAGACGAAAATGAATTTATAAACAAAATATAACTTCAAAGGGCAAAAGTGTCATGCATATTTTCTAGAAATTAATAAACAATGGTTAACTCTTACTTCTATTTGTATGATTAACAAAATGTTAGGTCCAAAGGAATGAAGTAAAAATTTTAAATTTTTGAAGGAAATGTTTATAGTATTTCCCAAGATAAAGGAGGTAGAGGTGCAATTAACTCTAACTTTAGGAGAAAGATGAGTAATTTACCCTTAAAATTTTTATATTAAATGATAAAATATTACAAAAATTTATTAGAAAAATTATTGATATATAAAGTAAAAAAGATGCAATTAGCTAGCAAATCCTAAATAAAAGATTATCATCTACATATAAAGATAAAAATAACACATTTAAAAATATTAACAAAAAATATTTTCATGTATAGTTAAAATCATCTTTTGTGTTTTTGGTTTGCTATATAAGATGCATAATGTAGTATACAAAGTTTTCAATGCATTGCCTAAAGCTTTTGATTCAAATAATATTTGATGTCTTTTAAATATGATTTTGAAAATTGGACCAAATTAGTTAATCAAACTAGTGAATCGGCTGGTGAACTGGTCTAATTAAAACATTTAGATTGAAAATGCATATGAATTGATCAAAATTGGAGTGAATTGGTTAAAACCAATAGATTGAACTAGTCTTTCAATTTTTTTAAATGAAATTTTTATAATTTTACAATAATTGAGATATAACATCTTTGTAATTTTATATCAATTAAATTTATATTTTTTAATTATTTCTAATAGAAATTATTATTATTATATAATTTATATTTTGTTTTTTTAAACATTTATTATTAACATATATGTAATTTATATTTTTAAAATTAAAATTAGTTTAACCAATCAACCAATGGTTAAACTAATAAATTGGCGAACCAGTATTCTATTTAATTTAATGACTAATTTAGTTTTAAAAATTATGTCTAAAGATTTTGTATCTTTCACTTTATCTAAAGTTTGATTTCTAATTTTGATGTATATGCATTCAGTAATTTAATAATCTCTCATTTAAAAAAAAGTTTCTAATACATCATTTATAAGTGAAATTAGTAATAATTATGATGTCTTTAATGCATTTAATACTCCCATCATACTTTATAATCTATTGTATTTATAAGAAATTTTTTATTCATTTTTATCTATCATTTTAGAAATCCAATAATGTATCAAATATTATTTTTTAATTTTACCTATCTTTTTCACTAATAGAAGCTTCATTATTCTACACATTTATCTCAACAAATATATTCTATCATATTTCTCTCTTCATTTTTAACCATCTTGAACTTTGTACATAAAATAAAAGATGAAGTAAATTTTGATTTTAAATTAGGTTCAATGAAAATAAACAAAGCCAACTACTTTTTGGATCTATGTAAAAATATTAAATATGATAAATAATAAGAAATGGAAGGAGTAAATTTTTATTTTCTTAAAACTATGAAAGAATATTTGCGATTATTAAATATGACAGGTAGCATTATTTGATACAACACAATTACACAGGTTCGGATTAACATACTAATTTATTTAAGAATTTATATTAAATTCTCAAAAATATTATTTAAGAAATAATTAATAATTAAATTTTAAATGAATATATAATAAAAATATAAAATTCTTATTTTAATAAAATGACAATAAAAGTTTGAAAAATATTTTATTAATAATTTAAAATATTTTTATAAAAAAATAAGCAATTAAATTTAATAAATAATTTTATAATATAAATTTTATTAATTAAAATGATTAAATAAGTTAGTTAGATAACTTATTTTAATATATTTAATAAATAAATCAACTTGAAAAATACCGAATACCACCTTAATGAAATGCTTAACCATAAATCCAAGGAAATAATTTTAATAGAAATTACATTTGGCAATAAGAAACAAAAATGTATATGAATCAATATGATGAATATTTTGCTTTATTGTAAGAAATTTAATTTTTAAAATAAATTATAATTATTAATTTAATTTAATTTAATTACAGTCATATTCTTCTATTTTAATAGATATATATTCACAATTTTAAATTACTTAAAAAAAAAAGAAAGAAAAAGAGAATGGCATTTTTTTTTTCTTTTGGGATTAAATGGAAGGTGATTTTAAAGATGTGGAACGAGGCAAAAGGGCGAAAGGGCAAGTGTTATAATTAAGTGGTGGGCTATTAGTCATCTTTTGAGTTGAGTTGAGTTGGAGGTGGGCAAGTTGAGATAATTGAAGGGAATGGCGGAATGATTGTGCCAACTTCGGATCTGGCAATCGTGTCACAGACAGCACCGACCTCTTTATGCTCATTAACGGGCGGCCTTGCTTCGATGGACCCAGCACGTGACGCCGCCCCCCCTCCTTCATCATTGCCCTTGTTCCCACTTCATATCAGATCCGATGAAGAAAGAACAATCTTTGTTTCGCTACCAAATTTAGATGGCTGCCTCGCTTGTCGGTACAACAATTTAATTTAACTGCTGAATATTTATATTGTATACTTTCTATTTTTTTATACCCACAAAAGCATTTTAATTCTTCTTTAAATACAAAATTATGGGACGTGTACGAGGTGTCGGTTTGAAGCAATTGAGGAATAAAATTAAAACTGATTAAAATAATTCTCATCTGAATTATTGAAAGGACACCAAGGAGTGTTTGGTGAATGGTGTTTTTATTATTATTTTTTAATCTTTTGCAATTAATTAATTTTATTTATATTAAAAAATAATTTAATTTATTTATTTTTAATAAATTTTTTAAAAGTATCCTTTTTGCATAAAATTTAAATAATTAAAAATAGAGAAAAAAATGATAGAATAAATATAAATAAATTAAAAATATAAAATAATAAAATATTTATCAATAAAAAAGGATAAAATTGAAAAAATATATTTAATAATTTATTAAAATTTTAAAATAAAAAATAAAAAATAAAAAATTCTTGAAAATAAGACCGATAATAAAAAAACAGAGTATAACTTTTAGTTAATTTGACTTATTTTGACTAATTGGCTAAATCAATTAACCACTTTAACTATTTAATAAATGACTATTTTGAATGATTAATTAATCTTCAATCAACCAATTTAGAAATGTTGTTTATTATGCATTTGCAATCGATTGATGTAATAAATGCTTGTAATAAGATAATTTGCCCCTAAATAATATTTTTATTTTTCACCTCTGTTCCTTTTAAAAAACCTTTCACAGTTAGAAATTTAAACTCACTAACGTTAATGTAAAAAATAATTCTTAAAATAATGTTAGTTGCAAATTTTTTCAAAAATAATGTTTATTTTTCATTTTTTAACACAAGAAAAATGAGGGTGCCGTTATCCCAATATACTTTTTTTAAATATTTTTTACAAAAATATTATTATATATTTATATACAGTTAAATTTAAAATAATTTAATTTTTTTGAACATTAAAATCTATAGTCATGATATATTATTATTTATTTATGTGAGATAAAAATAAATTAACAAAATTTGATGAAACTATAATGATATATTAATATTTTATTTAACAATAATATTTATTTTTCTAATTATAATAGAAATATTTAATAATTTATAAAATAAATAAGTAATATATGCTAATAAAAATAATGAATTCACATGATGCTACTAAATAAATGCTCACTTTAATTATTTATTTCTTATTTGTAATTCCAATTGAATTTAGTCCTTAATAAGTCAACATTTATCATAGTATTTTATATTCTATAATTAATTGAATACATATAATATTTATTCACTTTTTAAAATTCAAGTTCATAAAACCACCATTTTAGTTGAGTCTAAAACTATAAAAAAACATTAATTATATTTCAAATATAGATTTGATTTGATGTAATAAATTTAATTTTAAAAATAATTCAGTTGATAGCAGCCTTTGTCAATATTAATTGACTATTTATGAAATTAATTCAAAAAATAATTACTATAAAATAGAAATAATAAATGTCATAATTAAACACCCTTTTTTATTATTCTACCTCACAATATAAAATAAAATAATAGATTGTAATAATATATCATTTAAAAAAATTATTGTGATGTAGAAAATAATCTTACCAACTAATGCTATCAATTAATCAAAATAATTAATACAATTAATTATCAATCAATTAAATTCACTAACCTTATTAGAAAGAATTCACTATTTATTACTTCTCCGTAAAGAATTAAACTCATGCCTGGTTCAAAAAATTTGTAACGATACACCGACCATATTTTTTTTAAAAAAAGAAAAAAGAAAAAAAGCATAGCTTTGGAACTCTCATTTTTATCTTCCTTCATGACTAATTAAATCAACTTGAAGAAATCTTGCCAAGTTTAGCTTAGAAGGAATGTTATGTAGAGGCTTACAGTACGTCTTGGCATTTCCAATTTTCTAAAGATCGGGAAAAAGGAAATGATGAAGATTAAAAGAAAAAAAAAGAGGTTAGCCAACGACCGTTCCTAATCAGATGCTGGCAGCAGATGAATGATTAGAAAGTATTCATTGGTCAAGTTGTAAGGTCCACACACCGCCGAAAAAACAGATATTACAGTTCATCACAGCTTGGCCTGGTTAGCCAACTACTGCTTTGATCATAAAGTTCCCAACAGAAATTTAAAAACTCAAAATAATTGTGGGCTGCAACAATTACGCAACAGGCAACTAGCACATTTCGTAGAACAAGGTTATCGAGCAAGGTTTCCTTCTATTTCCTTTTGGAACATGATATCAAGTTGAATGATAGGTCGATCTCAAAGTTCATCCTGCAAGACCAACGAGAGGCTTTGTTAGAAATAACAAAACAGACCGGCTGAATTGTATAGTAGCCTTCAAAATTTCCAAGTTCCACATTTTACTGGTGCTTTACATTATACTAACGCTTCAGAAATCAGAAAAAGCTGAAAATTTGGTGTTTATATCAAGTTCCACCCGTTGCATCTTCTATTAGAGCAATAATTCTACTTTTGTAGTACTATATTGTTACTCTTCCATCGTTACATGAACTGAGTGAGAGAATAAGAACGTCAAAGCTGCTTAGTATAAATTGAAAATTGAATTATGGTTCCTCTGTGGGTTACTTCTGTTTCGGCTGCACCAAGTGCATGCACATTTAGGCATACGCCACAGAAAAAAAGGGTCACTATATAGTATGTAGGATTAAGCTTTGACATGATTCAAAATTTGCTAAAAGCTTATTGTCCTATTCTATGCATCTCCTTTCTCCTCTCCTGCCTCCTCCCCTTTTTGCCCAACCAAAAGGGGGGAAAAAGAACAAAATGTGGCACCTAAGCATACATGCAAGCGAATAGCATATTAGATCGATTCAAACAATGAGAGAATCACTTTCGGGCTTACATGGTAATCATCATAATCGTGGGAATCCGGCTGCAAAACAAAGTTTTGAAATCAGGTCAAACTCATAGCCCATAGCCATTAACATATATTCACTATTACTGGCAGAATTAAGAATTTGATAGCCAGGCTACAGGGAGAATCATATAAGCTTTACAATGTTTTGGTTACGGGCATATCTGGAATGGTGATCCCAATAACCATAAGGTTAACTGCTTCAAAAAATTTAGCTAGTGGTGTTCCATTTTTCCGTGTTTTACCCTCACAGCTCTCAACTAATTCTATCATTTTATCCATTTCCATTCTGTTTGTTAACACAAGAATCCTGCGTATGTCCTCTTTTTGTGTTCTTTAAACAATCTCTTCAATCTAACAGTATTACTCCCACCTACAACACCATACATTATTTGTCCACCCTCTAGTCCACTCCGTCTTTCGAAGGAAATAAGTATGCAAAGCACTGTGATCAAAACGGCAGACCATTTATCATCCCCACGTCTCTCTCAAAAAAATGAAGGAAAATATAGGACTAAAAGATGTTCGTTGTTGTTCCCTACCCATGTTATTGTAATCCAAACCATGAAAAACTGTAATACTAAGCTAAATAAATAAATAAGCAGAGAACAATCAAGGAATAATATACCCTTCTACGATGCCTCCTATCTCTGTATCTGTGATCCCTCTCTCTTCTCCTCTTCTCACCCTCCTCTCGTGCTCTTTGAGCCTCCTACATAATCATTGATAAACACATTCAGAAGCAAGATACCAAATGTAGTAATCCTTAGACCAAAATGCTGATGACTTAGTCACTCCACCTCTTCTTCCCGAGCTTT
The DNA here is from genome assembly GCA_020226215.1 of Sindora glabra. Lineage (NCBI taxonomy): Eukaryota > Viridiplantae > Streptophyta > Magnoliopsida > Fabales > Fabaceae > Sindora > Sindora glabra. Next base: position 74,217,298 of record CM035229.1, read on the forward strand.
TCTTTCCTTTTCTGCTTCTTCAAAAGATTCCTTTTCAATCTGAAATTTTAGTATGATAAGCATGGGATACCACAATTCTCGAATCTAAATAACAGATACAAACTCTGGAAGCAAATGCTCACCTCCCTATTGTTTGCCTCATAGTCTAGCACAACTTGTTTCGCATAGTTTGGGTCATCACAAATTAAAATATTGTCAAAAACTGAGCCAGCCTTCACCTGAAATCTCCAATATTATAAATATCATCATCAGGCTTCAAATATTCAGTAATATCTTCTAGACATTCATCAAGTTTTACTTAACCAACAATTATAGGCTAAAACAATATGATACATTGATTGATACATTTTAGGATACCAACTACTGACATCCTGTGTAAGAAACAGCAACCCAAACTCTGATCAAATTTATAAACTCTGACTCCATAAAAAATAAACTTAGCCACTCAATAAACAACATATTCAGATATTTTCATAGCAATTAGCTCTCAATTGACATTGAGGAGTAACGAAAGGTGAGACAGAGCCTACCTGCCATACTTCAATGCCCACGTACTTTATTGGTTTCAGCACATAAAGGTCAGGGTCATCCTCAAATTCTGTGGGAAACAAGCAATCAAAAGCATAATCTATAAATTAGAGCTGCATAAAGATTCAGTAGCTGCGCAGAAAGTCCTGGCTAAACCAAGTTCTGAATATAAGTTTCTGGTATATCTAACAAATTTCTGCAGTTCACGAAGTTCTTCTGGACTACAATATTAATTGCAAAGTTCGTGCAGATGTTTACACATGCCCTATTAAAAGCAAAGGACATCATAAGAGAATGTCTATAAGCTTGAAAAATTAGAAATAATGTGATACAAATTATTTGACCCAAGTAGCTGGTAGCAACAACAATAAAATCGTTTAAAATTTATTCTGGTCTCGTTAAAACTTAACTAGCCAATTTGGGACAGAGAAAGATCTAGGTTCTAAATCCTTGTGACATCATAGGCAAGCGCATGCCTAACATGAGATACTAGTATAATTGAACTTTTGCTCCTGTGTGTTTTACACAAGAACAAGACAAGTACATTCAAGTAATCTTGCTTTTCTTTATAACCAAATTATTACACTGAAGCCTATATCTAGTTTCAAATTTATAGGCCAATATTACCATCTAATATAGTATACCTGGATTATCAATCCATGGAGTTTTCCACTTTCCCTTGTAGTTGGGGTTCTTGATTTTCTGTGAAATAGCAATTTTCGTAATTAGAAACTATAATATAAGAGTGCGAATTCAGCTTTCTATTCTAGTAGCTTAGAAGAACCTTGCGTTTCCATGGTCCCTTGTATGCTGGGTTGGGAATTTTGGGCGGCTTCCATATCCCATCATCTTCCTCATCCCAGTCAACAGGCTACTCGAAAAGGTAAAAACAATAATAATAAGAAATGGGAAATGAGAAGTGAAAATAAAAACAGCATTCACAAGCCCATGCCCATTTCAGTCTCTTTCATTAATAGGAATCCTACTACTGTTAGTATAAGCAACAAACAAACCTTCTTGGCTTTTGGATCGGGAATTTCAGCTGGAATTGAGTCATATCCCTACAAAATTAAGGCAAGTAAAGACACACACATTAAAAAGGTCTGTGTGACAGTAATTGGAGCAATGAGTAATGACAATATGTACCATGTCAGCCATTGAAAATATTGAGAGAACTATTATCAAATTAACATATAGGTTTATAATCAATAGATTATGTCTAAAATTCACCACACCCTCTCCACCTCCTCCTACGTGCACCCAGAAAATAAAAGACCTATAATAAAGTAAAACAACAAATTGCTAAATAGCCCAACTAGTTCTAGATGTTATTGTCTATTGACATGTATGTGTTCCAACAGAACAAGGGAAAAATAAAGTTGAAGGCAAATGCCTTCCCTGTGAATTTGGGATAAAAAGGCTGCAAAAAGTACCTCGGGTTTGACATCATTCGGGTCTTCAATGTATTCCCTGTCATCCCAATCCGCTGGCTGCAATTAGGAAAATTACTAATAATAAATGAAAAATACCTTGTTGACTAGAAAAAAAAAGCAAGTCACAAAAAAGAACCAAATGCTTCCTATTATCAGTTAAGAATCCCATTAAGTTAAATGTAATTATCAGCTATTTTTGCAACATGCTTTTTGAGACTCACCCGGTAATAATTTAGCATCTTACCTTCTCTCCATTGTGCCAACACTTATCTTTCAAATTAGAATACTCATACACATATATATTAATCCACTAACTAATCCAGAGCTTGTACCTTTTTTGCTTTGACATCTTTGATTTTCCGTGGAGGAAGAATGTCCCAATCTGTGTACATGCTTCCAGAATCCCTTTCTCGATTATCAACCAGAACACTGTAGGAGGCATCAGGCCTCAGAATAAATGTATAGAAATGAGTCAATTTGTCCGTTTCACATTGTAAATCCTTTTTAACAGGGTAGTTTTGTCCCTGGTATGATAGTATGACATGGAGCTTCTTGGTTTGTGATCCACATATATCTGGTCCAAACATCAAACTACACAAGACAATAGCAGTTCAGTCGGTTGATTTTGATGTACAAGTCGTCAAGTTCAACCAAATAATAAAGATTATTTCACACAATAAATGGATTCAAGTGAAGCTTTAAGCAATGTGATGGGAAGCGAAATTTCTTCAGTATATATGAAACCAGCATTTTCTTTGTAACAGTTCTATGTCAAGTTGAAGCGTTTCTGTTTTGTAAACGATGAAGGATTTAAAAGAGTAGTGGACGGACCTATAAGGAGTATCACCGCCAAATTTCTTCTGATTGACATAACCAGAAAAAAGTTTGATGTAGCCGCCACCACATTCAATGTCCTGCTCAAATCTTATAGAATACTGAACTACAAGAGTTCTATTCTTATTGCTGAACTCAGGTATCTTTGCAGATATCGCAAAATGCTTGGCATCATTATATGTCTGTATACCTGCAAGAATTCTAGGAATAAGACGATTTTCCATAACTAGCAAACTTGAGGACAGGAGTCAAGTGCACAGAAATGAAATCCGTAGGTACACATCAACTTTTTTTCCTTTCTCTTTTCATATAGCAAGATTTTAAGAATATAAAAATTCAATGCTACATCTCATGCTTGCGAGCTCTCTAGATGATTGGGGTCTGGGTATACCTTTGTCATCAGGATCTCCGGACCATTTTCCTGCCGTGTGCTTGAAAGTACCCGCCTTTCCTTCACTCCTTTTCCAGTCGGATAACACCCAGCGGCTCTTCCATCCATCTTTTCCACACGTGACAACAAATTGTTAGAAAACTAAACTTCACTAAAACAAATAATCAGCAGAAGCAAATAGTATGTCCCACAGAGAGAGAGAGATCGGTGATGGTCCTTTTAGAATACGAGTTGACTGAGAGATTAAGAGCGACGACCAGAATAATGGCACAAAAAACACAATAGGAAGCCTAAAGAAATCAGCAACAAAGTCACATGCAATATAGTTGCAGTGAAGCATCAACATGACATCAAGCCGAAAATTTCCACTGGATCACTTGGTTTCTGCAATTTAGCTTGGTTAGCTTTACAGTGTCTTCAGACAAGCAAGTAGCCAGGTGAGAGAGGATTTACCTTCGAATCTCTCTTCAAAGAAAATCTCGGACAGGGCAGAACGAAAGAGGAAGCAGGAGTGGAGAGTTACAAGTAAAATCAGAAGCTCCATGCAAGCTTTGGGGTTAGCCATCTCATTGCTTTCCTTCTTCAGCCGATGCAGACAGTGGCAGCTATGGGAAAGTTACTTTATATGTGTTGCCTGTTAATATATGAATTTTTATTAAATGGTCTATTTACGCTGAAGATCCAATAAGAAAACAGAGGAGGAAAAAATTAAGAACCAGTAGCATAGTACTTTCTAGAACATGACCCTATGGCTGAATTATGAATATGCCCTTGGAAGTTGAATGTATTGCAATGTGGCGCCTTGGACTGAAATGCAATTTACGTCCAACCGTCCAAGAATAATGTCAATGTGCTTGTTTTCTGTTGTGGAAAAAATGTAAATAAATTAAATTTAAGTCAACGATTCCGCAGAACCGGCACTGTGGAAGTCAGCCAAATCATTGTTGCCTATTTCCGTAACCTAACGAAGGAGAAAATATTTACACCTTACTAGCAGGAAAGAAAGGAAAGAACTGTGAAAGATAAGTTTTAATTTTTATTATTTTTTTGTTTGGATCGGTGAAAAATAGACAGAAGGAAAATATTATTATTATTTTTATATATCGAAATTTTAAAAATTTTCCTTATACATTTTTTTTCTAACTAACTTTTAACCTTTTCTTTCTTTTCTTTCTATTTTCTATTTAATCAAGCATAGGATTAGAGTAAATTGATCATTTAGTTCATGAAAGATTCAAACTATCTTAATTTGGTCCATAAAAGATTTTGTGTATTAATTAAAACAAATATTTATGAATTTTAATTCATTTGAGTTGGATTGTGAACTTGGCCAAACTAAATCAACTTGGTTAGTTATCTTTCTAACACGACAAATTGACTGTTTTTTAATAACGGGTCAAATGGAGTTAAAGTTTTAATTTGGCACTTTATTACAAGAGTTACAAGTAAAAGAATAGTAATATATTGCAATGGCTACCCTAATAGAAGCAATAAAAATGATCGAGCACCATTAATGACATTATGATATACTTACAATAACTTAATAATTTCAATTGGACTTTGCAAAAAAGGAAGTCATAATCACTCTTTGGATGCAATTGTAAAGCATTGTTAATGAAATCAAAAACCTTAAAATATTATAGAAGAATGTTTTATAAGTGTCCGTGTTGGCAAGATAAAGATATGAGTTGTGGTTTTTTTTAGGAAGGGATGAAGAAAATAGTGAAAATAAAGTAAAAATAGTGAAAAATGCTGGTAAAAATATGAATAAAGAAAGTGAGAGGATAGGAGGCTAGTAAGATTACCAAAGAGGAAGATTACAATTTTTGGAGAATGAATGCACATGTTGAAGTTTACATGTTATAGATACTTTGCTTTGGTGTTATTGCATGTTTTGAAGCTTCTATTTCATGTGTTATACGATTGCAATGAAAGTTTAATTGAAAGAAGAAAGTTATGTAAGAATGAGGGTGACATGTAAAGAATTAGGTTTATTTTCATATGTAATACATTAGGTTGATCTACAATGTCATTTTGTAATTTTTAATAGAAATTTAGCATTTAATTTGCACAAAATATGTCATTTTCTTTTTATTTTCATATGATGAGTTATGATTTGATTATATGCTTTATAAGAAAAAATTATGACATGAAAAACTAGTAAATTTTGCATCTAGTAGGTTACTACAACATGAAAATAAGGAAAGGAAAAGTTTATCATGAAGCTTAACTTCATCAGATAATATAATGCAGCAAATTTTACTTTAAGCACAAATTGGAAGACACCAAAATAACATATAATTCTAAGGCCTATGTTACAATTTGAAAGCCAATTGAAATTAATTTCCCTAATAAATTCTAAAATAGCAACCATAAGTTATAGTAACTTGCTAAAACAACAAATAACTTGCAAATAAATTCAATTTTGGTTTGGCCAAGAAAGGTTTTAGGATAAAAAGATAACATTTTACACTCATTACCTATAGGCTAAACTTGCTACTTGTAAAGCTTCCTTAATTACGAATTGCTGGCCTTTCCATTAAAATGATGCAAGTTACAAACCACTAGGTGAATTGGTTATTCTTCTTGAAGCAGAAAGCTTAATTAATGCCAATGTAACCCTAGGTGTTGAATTAAGAGACCTAGAGGATGTAGAACTAGCCTGTTTAGTAAAGGTACTCCACATTGGCCTTAGCAAATTTAGGCATGCACTTAAAGAGATTCTCGTTACTATTTAACAAGCTGGTGTTTTTCCTATTTATAATTACATTATATAACTTCATTAAATAATATTAAATAATTAATTAATTTGTTGTATTTTTATCTTAATATCAAATAATATCCAATAGTTCCCATCCCTATCTGCTAAGTTATTATTGTCCCTATCTATACTTTGAACTAAGTGACTTGACAACATGTGTGATATAATTCCATTAAAAAGAATATCTTTGTTATCTTTATATTAGAAGTAGTATAAAGCTGAAAAGATACTTTTAATTATGTTTGTTGGCTTGAGTTTTGAAATTGAGATAGGCTTGCCAGTGGCTAGGAAGATGGGGTTAGTTGGCTCTAGTCTTATGACTAGGATGATAGGTCTAGTTAAGTTAAACCTTGTGACTTAGAATATAAGCCTATTGCACTTTTTTTTAAAGTAATCTTTTTTCTGAAGAAATTTTCTTTATCTTTTTTACAATGGTTCTCTTCTACACGTTCTAACATTATGGTCATGCCTTTTGCTCTTATAATATTAAACTTCATTATAGACCTTTTTTAGCTTGTATGGATTTTAAGGTTTATCCTTATTCTTTTCCCTTTACTTTTTAAGGTTACCTATTAGGTTTTTCATAGTAGATGGTTTAACTAGTTCCTTGCCCCCATCTAGATTACTTAGCCACCAAGGTGTTTAATATTTACTACCAAGTTTGGCTTATTTTAATAACTCTTAAGCATATGGAGTTATTAGGCTTTTGTACCTATTAATGTATTGCAAGTCTTAGTTTTTTTTTTATTATTATGTAGGGTCTTATATCCACAACCATTATTTTAATGATCTACTTATAAACTTGACTATTTTGGCATTAAACAGCTTATATATGTTACTTGTGACACTTTGGTTTTTTATCATAAAGTTAATGTAACCTTTGTCTAGCATTATGGGTTAAAATTAGTCAATTATTTCCATGCTTGATTATTCATTTCCTTCATCTTGTCCATTTTGGTGTTGAATTGTTCCATGGTAGTAAGTTTTACACATCTCTATACTTGATCTCTCAACTCTTTTGCCTTTTACCTTTTGCTAAAATTGCTAACTAAATGCCTAACACAAAATCTATAAAATGTCCTAAGGTAGACCATTTTCATTGTTTCCTTTAAATGCTGCAACAAAGAAACAAGTAATTAAAATTCCTAATAACATCAAATATCATAAATGCACAATGAAATTGCTTACCTTCAATTAATAAAAAATTAAGGTCATTCCTTTTATCTTAAGATCACTAATGTCACTAAGCAATTTTTCAAAGAACCAAGTCTAAGTATCCTTGGTTTCTTGATCTACTATTGTATAAGCAATAATATAAAATCTATTGTCTTTATTTTAACTTATTATTAATAATAATTAACCTTCATAATAACCTTTTAAGTGATAACTATCTAAGCCTATTAGAGGCCTACAACCTCGTAGAAATCCTATCTTGCAAGTATCTAAGCATATATAAAATTTGTTAAATATAGTATTGAGTTAGGGTTATTTTCCTAACAATTCAACATAATAATCCCAAAGACTGAAATATTGCTCCTTCTTTAATCTTTTAACTGCTCATTTTTGCCTTTTTTAAAGCCTTATACACTATGGTATCTGCTAGTGTTATGCCTTTTTAAAATTATAATAAATTAGAAATTATTTTATAAGAATAAATACTTGAGGTAAGTTGTAAATTTGGTTGAGTTTGAAATTTTATATGTGAAATATGAAATAAAATAAAGTTAATAAAATTGAGACTATAAGAATATGAATTTAGTAAAAATTTAATAAGAAAAATGTATTAGAATTATGAAGTATAAGGTTTTTAATTGATATAAGTAAGTGTATAAGTATAAAAGAGGTTTTAGAAGTATTTTGTTAAAAAATGCCTCTAGGCCACTATTCTTTATTTTTTCAATCCAACCCTCATTTACTTATACTCTCTTTGTCTTTCTTAATTTTTCCTAACTCTTTTAATACAATCTCTCTTACCATTTCACTAATTAAGTAAGGAAAGTTTCAATTCTTTTTCATTTTTTCATCTAATTAAGATAAGAATATTACTTTCATAAAAAATCCTTCCTATTTCTTTTTAGTTAATGAAAATTTTTTGAGATTATGCAGTTTTATTAGAAATTCTAAACCCTAACTCTAGAAATGATGAATTTTGATGTGAATAAGGTTGAAAAATTTTCAAAGTAGCTTTTCAACATCCTTTTCCATATAAGGTGAGTAAATATTCTAGTTAAATTTGTCGATTTATGATTATGCGATGGTATAGATAAAATATTAGTTATTTTATAATTTTGCTTGAACTATGTTTAATTTGATGCAATAAGAGTAATAAATGATAAAGATAGATGATATGAGATATTAAATAAGTATATTAATGATTATATCAAGGTTTGATGTGTAATATATATGTTTGGAAGGCATTTATGATTAGGTGAATAGTAAAATTTTCACACAAAAATGTCATTTTCACATGTGAATTGAGTGCACAATTGACTCACATTATCTAGAGGCAAATTTAGGCATTAGAATCAAATGTGCAATCAATTATCCTTATGCAGATGCAAGCTCAAGGCAGTGAATTAATTACACAATCAATTTACAATCCTAAAAATTTTATGTCAACTTTAAAGAGGTATAACTCTTTTGTCTTATACTTATTTTTAGTGAACCATATATTGTTGAAAAGATAATCAAGTATACTTTTAAATGGAATTAGCTTTAGATCAATATCTTATGTATAATTTAAAATATCATAAAAATAATAAGCACAGGTTAAAAAGTCAAGATTTTGAAAAATAAATTTTTATGTCTATTTTCTAAGTATAATATTTTCAAATCTTAATTATTTTAGGCAAATTATTAGTCTATGGAAATTTAATTGAGTCTAATTTCATATAAAATAAGTTCCATCAATAATAAATTCATAAATTTTGAATTACTAATAAAGCATATTCAAATGTCACAATTAAGGTGACCATATAGTATGTCATACCTAACCTATGTTATATTTTCATGATTTGTAATAATCTAATGTAGGGCATTTAATCTCAAACATCAAAGGTAAAGTAGTTTGTGATATTCATACAATAAGTACATAACGAGATAATCAGAAAATGAGTAATATTAATGTTTATAAATTATCCTTATAAATTATAAAGTAAAAAGAAAGGGAAAAGATCACAACTAAATGCTTGAAGACCTTTTGAATAAATAAGTATTCTCAGGTGAGTGTATATTTATTTTAAGAACTCTTCTACTTAATTTTTATACTCTCTATTTATTCTATATACTAGAATGATATGTTATGAAACTATAAGATTGAATGTGTGTAATTGTGCACCTTAATATAAATAAGTATGGGAAACTTGTGATCTTGGTTTCTTTTTATTATACTAAAGATTATAGTTGTAATGGTGCTTCTACAGAACCATTTGTTTTTTGTTAATTATTGTTGGTTGACTTTTTGTAAATTATATGATAAAAGTATCATATAGATTATTGCTTAGTTGTGATGAATGTATGTTTTAATTGTAATTTTACTTAACTTGTGACCATACATGACAAGTGTGGAACTATATTTGATAGTTATATGTGCTTGTATTAAAATTTGAATGTATTTGAAGTTATAATACTGTGAATGAGGACGATTGTGGTAATGAATTGATTACCTCGTACTATGATTAAATTGAGATTGTGATATTATAAAATGTGGAATTTATATGACATGTATATGTGTGTGTGTGTGTAATGATGTGATTTAATTTATATTGCTATTATATAAATAGTACCAATATAACAAAATAGTTTAGGGCCAAATATAAAAAATGTGATTGGGTGATTTTATTGAAGTAAAGTTAAAAATATTATCAACTAAATGTATAATTTCATAAAATAATGTGGATAGAGTATTTTTATAACATTTAGTTTTGATAATTAAATTGTCTTACATAAAATTTAGAAAAAAAGGAATTTTATTTTATTATCTTATTCTAATTACCTGATATAGAACTAATAGAATAAGAATTTAATGTTCTATAATGTTAGATTATTATCCTTAAAGTAACATAACTTAATATCATAAAAATATAATATTTTTAGTGTTTGTATTTTGATTCAAGAAAATCCTTAAAATGTAATATTTTATTTCTTTAAAATGGAGTTGAAATTATTAAAAATCAAATGTTTAGTTTTATAATATAATATGATTTGAAATTTTTTAAAGTATAAAGTTCTAATATTTTAATTATTTTACACTTAAAGTGAAAAGTTATCATTTATAAAAATCTCTAATTTTCTTTATAATAATTTTGAAAATATAAGAAAATAATGATATAAGATGGTAGAGTGTAAATAGAGTTCATTAAAAGTATTAAAGCTCGATTCCAAAAATCACTTACGTAAGGTATACTTGACTTTAAAAGTTAATATTGGAAAATATAGAAATCAATAATCTAGAATGTTATTATATTATAATTTGAACTTGAAATTTTAATAATTGGAAAGAAAATAGTGTATACCTATAAATTATCATAATGACTTACCAAATAAGAAAAAAAAGTGGGAAGATAAATGACATGGTAATAGTGTTTATGATAAAGTAGTGGTTATCGGTTTGAGTAATCATTAATTGACTATGCTTAAAAAGCATAATAGTGTTGTTATTAAACATTGATTAATTATGATTATATTGCAATGCTGCAATGCTAAATGATACAATTGTTTTATGATTAGAATTACCTTTTTATATGTATGATCAAAATGTGTTGGAAGATATAGTACAAACTATTTTATAGTATGACTGAATGTTTTTAGTCATGCAAGATAGCATGGTGGTGCTATTATATATCATTATATATCTTAATATTAATCCGTAAGGACGAATAAATTATATACTTTATATAGAAATTGAATTATAATTGTGATATGTAAAGCTTGATCATTAGTGTATAAACTATATTGTGAATTATGCCATGAGCAGCATTGAGATTATGAAATACAATGAAGGCAATGCTATGAATACTAGATGAAAATTTTTTAGTAAAAAGCTTGTGGAAGGTAAGGTATAAGATAGATTTTAGAGGGATAATGATGGAAAACTTATGGAAAATATAAAGTTAATCTAGAAATCAAAAGATGGATGCATGTATTAAGTTTGGAAGCCACTTAAGAATGAGGCGATTAGTAATGAATGAGTTCTTGAGATGATTGATATTTAAAATAATGAATTTGCAAACGACCATATAAAAAAGTATGTTTGAGAGCATTACTCCACTTGTAGTATTGAATTAATTTCTCTTTAATGTTATAATTGAATTAAATAATCATGGAATTATGAAGAACTTTTTTTTAGGTTATATTATTTATATGTGTGTGATTGTTAATATGAATGTGGATATAGGAGTATGGTTATTAAATTGTTAAATAAGGTAAAGTTATCATGTATGAACATTAGAAACCACTCGAAGGTTATTTTATGTTATTACTTGGATTAATTATGATTATTTACTAATAATATTTCCTTTTTATATATATACATTCACTGAGGTTATAAATCTCATTCTTATCTTTAATATTTTTAAGATTAAACTTGAGAATAGCAAGTTATAAAACTCAAGTAGGAATCTAAGACAATTTAAAAAGAACTTGATAGTTGAGATTAAGTTGGGATTCTATTGAAACCAAATTTAAGGACAAAAAATAGAGATAAGATTGACTATGTGTTTAATATATTGAATTATTTATCTATATATATGTTTCTAGATTATTGTTGAGTTGCATATACAAAAGGTTTAATGATTGAGAATGTGTGGCTTTGTAAAGTATTCAAAAATAAAAGAGACTTTGTTTATTTTTTTTGTAAAATTTATAATGAATTTTAAGTTACAATGAAAATAAAAAGATTTTCATTAAATAGAATTAGTGCGACTAGTATTGAGGTTAGGAGAAATCAGATAGTAGAATCCACACTAATTATGATTAGGTTTGGGTGTGACACCTCGTTGTATATTAAATTCTTGCACCATATACTTATAGGCTTTAAGTTCATTGATAGTTAGAGTTAGGAAACAAACCAGTTCAATCTATTCATAGCCTAACTTATGCAGGTTAGCCTTAAACGAACAAGACTAAATTAATTTATGTTTTGGTAGGGTGTGTATTATAAAGCCTGAGTTCGGATATGCGAGCTAATAGGCCAATTAAAGAATTGTACAAAATTTTGGACCCAAATAGCAATTAATAGCCTAAAAATACATATTAGCATACATTCAAAGAAGCCATTTTTTGCATAAATCTAAAAAGGCTAATTATAAGTAGTATAATAGATATGTGATAGAGGAACACTAACCAATTTGTTACATGACATCAATGAAATATTTGAGTAAAACAGAAAAAGGCTCAATACCTTCTTAGGAACCTTCACCATACAACTCCTTTAATTTTCATTTATTTTATCCCTAACTTTTGGAAAGAGGAGCTTTTAAAGGAGATATACAATACTAGTTGCTAAAATTTAAAATAACATTGTCAAGCAATCTAGAGGTAGGATATAAAATTTAGGCTTCATAATATTTTTTTTCTATCCTTCATAAACTGACCATAAAATTACCTAATATAACATATATAAAATAGATAGGGGGAAAGGAATTTTGTACCTCTTAGAAACTTGAAAAGCAATAATTTTCTTGATAAAGTTTTTTTACTTTTTCAAAGCTTCATCTTAGAGACAAACCATAATTTTCTTAAAGTTTTTTTACTCTTTCAATGTGATTGCTATTTGAAAACATATTTCCATAACCATAATTTTGTAGTAGAGGATAAGGTTCAAGTTAAGGAAGAATTGATAATTTTGATAATTTTACATTCACTTTTGAATACCTATTATCCTAAACTTTTTTAAACCTTAAAAGTAACTTAGAATACATTTCCAAACACCACATTCCATCCACAAATTTAAATTATATTATGTTTAATATTCAAACATAAAATAGAAAATAAAAAAAATCATTCATGCATACTATTCAACAATCCATAAATGATAAATTCTAAAAGGTTGAAGAATAATAACACCACAAATCTATTTTTTTTTCACCAATGGACCAGGACTTGAGCTAGACTCTTAAAGTTAGTACTTGTGTATTTTTCTTCCATTCTACAAAAAAGTAAAGACAAGAACCAAATTGAAATATAAAAATTTAATATAAGTTTAAATTTATATAAATTATTAAATTAGTAACTAGAAAGCAACAATTTTAAATAAAATGCAACATATATTAAAGTTTAAACACTAAAATAAGCATAAACTAATAATCAACGATTCTCAAATCCTTTTTTTCTCTATGATGCTCATTCACATAATTTAAACCTTCTTTTGACAACCATTGGTCTTGATCCTTATTCTCCTCTTCTTCATCTATATTACAAAAATAAAATTTAAAAGATATAATAATTTTAGTAAATATGAAATTAAAGAGATGCGAAATTATCATCAATAACTATAAGTTTGACTTATTACCTATTCCATAACCATTTAAGCAATTCCTAGTACAAATGAGGCCTTGGAAGTGAGAATCAAGTATTCAACATCAATATTTGTTGAAAACACAAGTTTCAATACTAAAAAATAACTTCAATGCCATCATGATAATTATAATACTTAAAAGATCATGAGCCAAATTTGCTAAACCTCTAAAAATATACTTGTGATTTTTCGAATATTGGAGCACATCCAATTCTTCAAAATGTCGTAATTACAAAGGTGGTTTTTCCAAGTATATTTGCAAGTGAAATTTTTTGGTTCTTGTCACATTTGGCTATCAAATTTCATATATTCCTACAATATTTAAGAAACATAAAAAAATGTAATTAACTTATGTGAATGGTAGTCTAACATATATGTAAAATTACATAATAAATTAAAAAAAGTAACTTACATCAAATATACCTAAGCTAGATGCAATTCCTTCCTTTGTATGCTTAACATATGCATTAGATGGTTCAATTTGAGAACACCTTGCATTTGAATTATCATTAGGCTTCTTTTTGTTATAACTTTTATAAAGTTTATGCAACTATTTTTTGATATTTTCAACCTTTTCTTCACAAGTTATAGGGTCAAGTTTAGAATAGCAAAACTTTAATAAATTTAACTCCATTCTTAGATTAAGAACAACCCTAAGAGCAAACACAATTTCAATACTTGTTAAATTTTACTTTCGTCCTAGAAATCATATCCTTAACCACTTCATCTTTGCTTATCAAGATTTTCCTCAATAAATATTCAATTTTCTACATTTACATGAAGTAAAGGTTGGATATGAGATAAGATAAATCAGAAATCAAGTTAATGATCACATAAAATTGGCATAAGAATTCACACATTATTACTCCTATTATCTACTTTTTTTCCAATGGATAATATTTGTAATTTTTATTAAACACAAAAAGGCTATTAAAAGTATACTTATACTTAATGGCACCTTTAGACATGATAAATGTAGAATTTTATCTAGTTGAGACATCAAGGTACAACCCAATTTTAATGTCAACACCACTAACTTGATTAGCATATTCTTGAAATTGCTTCATCTTACCTTTATAAGCTTTGACATATTTGACACTATTCTCTATTTTAGATAATGTATCATTTATTACTTTCAAACCTTTTTGCATAATAAGATTCAAGATTTGAGGATAACATCTCATACGAAAGAATTTGCTATTATATAACAAACTATTTTACACAGACAATTGTTAGTTCAAGAGATCTTGCATTTTATCATTGACGAATGTATTATCTAAAGTAAAAGAAAAAATTTTCTTTTTAATGCTCTAATCCTTTAAAACATCATGTAATTTGTTTGATAATTTAATTCTTGCGTGTGGAGTGCTTATTTTATAAAAATAAAGTAATTTACTATTTAACTTCTAATTATTATTAATAAAATAAGTAGTTAAACAAATATAATCTTCACTATTGCAAGCAGTTCAACAATTAGATGTTAAATAAATTCTATTAGAACTATATGTTATAACTTGTTTTAACATCTTTTTTTTACTTAAATAAAATTTCATCACATTAGAAGTAGCTATGAACCTACTATAAGCCTTGGCATTTGGATTATGCAATTTGAGAAGTTCTGTAACCCTCTTATACTCAACAAAGTTAAAAGGGAGATCATATTCTATGATGCACATTGACAAGCATTCACAAATACATTTATAATTAAATTTTCTAGATGCCAACTTCCCTTTATGATCAATTAATATTTTTCCTACATTCCTATAATTATGCTTCTTCTTGCAACTTGTTAAGTGGCATGATAAGTTGAAGTGCCATTTTACTACCCTTAAACACAAGCATTTTATTATACAAATTACATTTTGCATGAGTATTGTCAATGTTTATACATTAATTCCAAACATCTAAGGTTATTACTCTAGGCTTTTTAGAGGGTTGCTTATAATCTTCATTTATAGTTTCTAATTTAGTTGAAGTGAATTCTAATACTTCTAATTTATCATCATCATAATTTATCTCATTCTCATTCACAAGTACATTATTCATACTACAAATAAGAACAAATAACAAACATAAAACACATCCACATGACTTAACCCATAAAAAAATAGTAAATGATGAATTAAATTTGAAATTGACACCTATGTAATTTGACAAATTAAAAAAAATGTAATATGGTTGGATTGCATAAAACATGGTTAACAAGTACCAAAGTAATTTAGCAGCAATTTTGGACATTAAGAATGATTATTGATTAGTAGTGAAAAATAATTAAGGTAACTTGATAGATTTGGAATATTAAATGATGTGTAATTCAATTTTTTTTTACTCCTACCATTTCTCAATAATGTTCAATGGAATCAATGCTGAACCAAAACAAAGAAATAATGAAATATATAACATAAACAGTGAATAAGTAATTTTTTTTCACTCGATAGAATCATATATTAGGATGTTACATTGTTATCCTTGCAAGATGTTGATCGTTGGGTGTTGGATGTTGTGACTTTGTGAGTTGTTATTGCCGACCACTTTCTACTCTGTTACCTATCGACTTAGGCACAACAAAAAGTGGTAAGTTTACTATGTTAGTAACTAAACTAGTGGAACTTAGAATTAGCTAAACTACTATAGAGGTCTCAAGGAAAGGAATGAACATGAATTGAATTGCAACGGGTTACAACACTTATTTTTTTAGAAGTTGGAACTCTGTTATGCTGCACTTCTCTTCTGCTCTATTGTAATTGTGATGGTGGCATGAATGTATGATGTTGTGTTATTTGCCCTTTTACTCTGCATTATGCTCTACTTCAGAGTTTAAAAGCTTTTAGCGATTATACAAAATAACTTAAGCAAAATGATGATGTAGACTTACTTTCATTGACTTATTGGACTGGTTGATTGGGTAGGGAATTTGCCAATTTAGGTTAAGTTTGAATCATTTGATGGTTTATTTTAGGCTTAAAGCTAAACAAATTTTTTCTTAATAGGGAAGACTAGGTGGCTAATATATATATACAAGTTTATTTGTCCCCAAACGTTAGGCTTCATAGGTTAAACTCGAAAAGACTTGTAATTATATGGGTTTTTTAATGAGTTATTTCTTAAATTGGCTACTATAGATATATTCTGGATTGAAGTACTTTAGTTGAAAACTTTTAATTACATTACTCCATGTATGATAAGTTTCCCATGAACATTTTTTTTTACACTTGGCTTGCTTTTTATATCATTTCTAACCTAACGAATTGTGTGATTTTGGTCCATTTTGTAGTTAATTATTGCTTTCTTAAAGACATGTAAGTTTCAAAACTCTATGTTAAGCTCAAGTTATGCATGGCTGAATTTTATTTTCTTATTAAATTATGGAAACTTCCTTCTTTTGGTTCTTGTAAACTATTCACTATTAAATGAAGATCCATATGCATTATATTTTTTCTCTGTGTGATGACCACATTCTTCATCATTGAATTCCTCAATATTGGAATTTAAGACAATTTTTGATATAGATATATCACTTTAGGGTTTAACAATTATTTTTCCCTTTTTTCTTCCAAAACATCTCACATAATGTCACTTTCTTCTTTTTATTTTACACTTTATCACTTTCTTCTTTTTCTTTTGTATATGCTTGCTACTATTTTCCCTATCATCTTTAATAAAATTATATTCCAACTTAATGTCTAGTACTAAATCACCATTTTCAAAGTTACTAACCACAAGTGGTGGTTTATAATTCTCATCTTTTACACTGTCATTATTGTCATATTCGAGATCTTTATCACTTGTTGCCCTTAATTATAGAGTTTGCACCCTCCACCATAGCAAAACCTTTAATAAATAATGTGTTCTTCTTTTACAAATTGAAATATCAGTCGTATGATCGCTACCTTTATTTAAAGCATTGATAACAAGAATATTTGCTTCTATAGTATATTTGTGTTTAAAGAAATGTTTTATCTCCTTACTTATTTTAGTAGCATGGTACAATTTAATAACATCCCCATTTGTTTTAAGAAGCCTAATGCCATCTTCCAACTCAAAGAGCACCAATTACCATATACTCTTACTTAAATAGCCATGTTCCTTGAACAATTAGTCCACTACAAGTATTGATTTCTTGTCTTTATTAAAGTAATCCCAAAAGTCTTTTTCACTCACAACATAAATTGATTTTGGATTATTTTCAAAATAGCCTCCACGGTGGAATAATAGTACAACACTTTCATTTCCATACTATGTTAAAATATGTCAAACATAGCAAATAATTACAAAATTGCACAATTTGGAGTATATAATTGGAAAAATCACATTTACTAATCCTAACCCATTTGCAATTATTTATATACATATCTTATCTTAGCTAAAATATTCACAAGTACATTATTATTTCTTTAATTTGGTGGTAATAGCTCTATACATCAAATAAATCATTTTTAGTAAATAAATATATGTTCATCGTTTATAGTAAATAATTGCAGTAACCTATGAAAAACATAAGTTGAGCCTTAGGCATAACATTAAACAAATCCAATAAGAATTCCAACTAAGATAGAAACTTAGCAAAGATGGACTCTAAGTAGACTATCTATAATAGAGTTGTTTAATTGACATTCTACAACAAATCTAATACCCACATACCTCCAGTTTCTTTTG
The DNA here is from genome assembly GCA_020226215.1 of Sindora glabra. Taxonomy (NCBI): domain Eukaryota; kingdom Viridiplantae; phylum Streptophyta; class Magnoliopsida; order Fabales; family Fabaceae; genus Sindora; species Sindora glabra. Next base: position 74,235,417 of record CM035229.1, read on the forward strand.
GATTTTACTATTAGCAATGTGGTCCCTTACATTAGAATGCCACTATCTATTTTTCCTACTTTTGAGCTCAATCAAAGCTGCTCCATAAGTTATTTTCGAAATTTAGCTAATAAGGTTTCTTTGGTTTTGTTGCTTTTCCTATTCTTCTTCACACCCTTCTTCATAAGCAACTAATTAATATACAAGCCCTAATCCATGTCTTTCTTTAATGATACCACATTGTTAAAGAAATAATGCTAGTTATGCAACTTCATTAACTTGGTTTAAGCAAGTTCACAGTCTGACTTAATTGAGTCAAAATTCATAAATACTAATTTTAATTAATATAAAAAATCTAATTGAGATAACATGAATCTTTCATAGACTAAATGATTGCTTTACTCAAATATTTTTTAGGCTAAACTTGTTAACTAACAAATAAATCATCTTTTTCTTTCATATTCTTGTTTGTTAATTGTTAGTTATTTTTTGTACAACTCTCATACTCATAACGAGGGAAATACTTGATGTACTTCTCTTTTAGAAATGAATCATATGCTTCTTTCTAATAGACATAAATTCCATTGTTTATGAGGGTAAGTGAGCAAAAAATGAGAGTAGCATTAACAAGGGAGCATTTCTCTCTTGAAAATGAATCATATATTTGTTTCTAATAAACATAAATTTCATAATCTGTAAGGCAAAGTGAGTAAAAATTTAAAAGTGCTTAATAGGCTTTGGGCTCGTGAGTCAAATAGATTGATTTGTGAGTTTTTTATAGATTGAATTAAAAAAATTAGACCTATTAAAAAATATGTCTAAACGAGTTTAGCCTAATGGACCGCGAATCAAAATGAACCAAGCTAATCTATAAGCATAAACAAGTCGAATTAATTTTTTTTAAAAAAATTATATTTAATAATCAAAATAGTATTTATATTTTTTTTAAAAAAAGTGAGTTATTAATTATTTTTGTATCATAATTCAATATAAAATATAATTCAATTGAAAAAATAAAACACAAGTATTTAAAATAATTAGACATAATAAAAAATAATAAAATTATGAACATAAAATAAAATTTATAAATATAAAAATATAAAAAATATAATAAATAATAAAAAGTAAAATATAAATTAATTTTAAAAAAAAAGAAAAAGTGAATTGACTTGTAGAGTAGTATAGCAGACTTATAGACTGAGCTTGACTAGCTTAAATGAATTGGTTTAAATGCAGATTTTAGTGGATAAAGCCTGCATGGATATTAACTCGATCCAGTCTAACTCGTTTGCTAAGTATCCCAACGAACGATGAGAGCTACGTTGCTCTCATAACAATATATAATTGATTGAGTGCATTCAACGATTTAAATTAGGAAAATAAAAATAGTAGTCTCTGGGCCATATACTGAATTAAAGATGAGTAAACACTCCTAACAAAAGGAAGTCCGGGATTTTATATTAAAAATCGGTTCATTTAGAAAATTTATGCCCACATCCAAACATTTAGAAAAATTATGCCCACATCCAAACTGGACGTGAATTTAACAATCCAATTAAATGAAAGAATTAATCTTTAAATAAATTCAAGATAAAAAAAGATTACTGGGGACTTTTTTCTCTTTGAAACATTTATACTCCTTTCTTTACAATCCAATTAAATGAAAGAATTAATCTTCAAATAAATTCAAGATAAAAAGATAACTTTGGACTTTTTTCTCTTTGAAATATTTATACTCCTTTCTTTTCTTATAAAGAACCAGCCCAAAATGTCTGGAAATTGCTCTTACTTTTAGTTATACGCCTTCACTAGAATCTGAACTTGACCCCAAGCTTGACTATTGAGATATCCAAAATAAGAACATCTTATCTTCTTTGCTTAGACACATTCCATCCATTCTCAACAGAGTTGGAACAAGAAACCAATGCTTAGCCGCTGAGAAAGGAGATCCATCACGACTCTGAAGAATCCTGCTCCCAGGCAAATTTATAAGGACACTAGTTGCTGACAATTCTGCCACTGTGATGGTTACCGGAATAGCCAAGACTATAATGTCCAAAGCAAGTTTTAACGATGGCATAAAGGTTTCATGATGAAGGAAAGAAAATTCCTGCTTATATCTTTCAATGTTCCAATTTGTATAAATATCATTTGAACAACAATAATTAGAAACAGAAAAGAATTCTCAGTCAAATTTCCCTAAGATAAATAATGAGCACTCCACTATACCTCAAACCCATGTAGAATTTATGTACAGAGAGAGGAAGTGGGTAGGGAATCAAGCTCCTTGGACAACTTTGGTGACCAGAGTTAACAACTCCCACTTCTCCCCATTATTCCATCCTCCAGCTCATAGTATTTACCATTTATTCATCTTTTTGACTTAATATCGGTTGCTTGGAGCCGAGGTGAAGATTGAGATCCGACTGTAAGTGCAGCAGCAGCAGATTCTACATGTGTGAGAAGATACTCGTAAATCTTCTTTCTTAACCGGTCAATGGTCTCTGCTGATATATTGCATGATTCTTCCTCATTCTTGCTCAAACCAATCTCATCTAACCAATCATTCACACTCTTCAGGTGAGTGAGCATTCCTGCTATTTGGCCATTATCTGAAAAAGTCGTCTCCTCTTCAGTGTCCAAGAATCTCTCCACGAATCCCAAAAACCAGTCTCGAGATTTCACTTGCAGCATTTCAGCCAAATCAACCACCTCATCAAGGCCATTTCCTCTGGTCCACTGTGGGAGAGGTTGTAATGGCTGCTTTTGCCCATTAGCTGGCCCATCCATTGGTCGGCGAGTAGTTCCATGTGAGACCTGCTTGGAGTTAGACACAAGGCGGGATTTTCCATTTTGTTTTGCTGAAGCATCTACATTAGAATTTTCCAGGACTAACATGGGTTGGTTTCCCAGGACACTCTTGTTATTTTGAGCATTACTTGAAACTGAAAGCCTGGATGATTGGGCTTCCCTGGTATAAACAGCAAAGGATGATAGACTGGTGGCTAAGGCAGCCTGAACCCAGGACGATGCTTGTTTTTTTCTGTCTGATGTGACTTTCAGTGCTTCTTCCATGATGTTCTTTTCATGATCTGGTGATGAACCATCCAGAATGGTTTTAGATAGGGAGTCAGCAACCATCCGGGCACTATTCAGGCTTGAATGTAGAGTCAAAAACTGCTCAACTGCAGGCTGTGGATTTTGTTCCTTTGCAGAGTTACTTAGCTCGGAGTATATACTGTTGGAGACATCACAAATAAGTGTCAGGAAAAACAAAATTGGTCTATTGCATTGCATAAAGAGCTGTGACATTATGATCCCCACTGGGCCCAATTAAAAAGTAGATGCAAATAAAGCATCTATTGCTCAACCTACAAAAATTTTGCTGTATATATGATTCTTAAGCTTAAATTACAGTATTTGCAGCAGTCACGTTAAATATACATAATGTAATTTCTAAAATTATCCTTGAATAGTTGCACATAATCTATAAAAGAATGTCAGATTCAGCAAACTAAAGGCAAAACATGAGTAACAAAGATGGTGTCCCAACACATAATTACTCACTTTTACTTAAGAAGCCATTACTTAATAAGAGAAGTGACAATGATGATTGATAAATGATGAAGAGGAAGAAGCAATGTAGGATAAGGCCAGATTAGATTCCATCAATAGACCTGATGAGGAAGGATCACCCCAAATTAGATGAAACCAGAGCTCCACTAGTCAAATTAAACATCTTCCTAGGGGCTAGAGTTATCATAATTCAGGAATAAGATACAAGATCTTGTCAGAACAAAGTTGGAATTCATTAATTGGGATCCTAAGAGACTGTCTATGTGACTTACGTGAATTGTAACTTTTAATTAGTTCTTGTCATAAGTGATGTCTCCCTTGGCTACATCAGCTTCTCTTTTTTGCCTTACCTAGAATTAAAAGGTCAATCCTACATATTGAACCAATTTAGAATTACGATATCTTCCAATTTCATCCTCAAATTATGCTACAATAACCTACTTATGAGCACTCATTTCTAATCAAGAATGCATGTCTACAAATATTGCAGATTTACAGTCCACAATCCGAACTATAACAATGAACAACAAACACCTGACCTGAACAACCCAGCCTGTACATGAAGTTACCAAATACTTTGACTCTATTTGTTTGTTTCGTTGGAAAGTATTTTCTATAGGAAAGTGTCATTTATATATTTATTGGTAAAGGAGTAACATACACTATATAACTTGTGATTTAAAAAAAAAATGATACTTAAAAGTTATAGTAATGGAAGAAAGCAAATTCTTTTTTGAAATAGAAGATGTTACTTTTCCCAAATTCCTTATATTTAATATTAAACAAATAATATATTCTTCTTCATTTCAATATTTTATAATTATATTTTATAGAAAATATTTCCTGCCAAAACAAATGGAACCTCAATCTCATAAAGCTTTTCTCCTGAAATAATTGTACCTGAGACATTGCAACAAGCTTTCTGCAGCAGAAGCCTCTTGCATAGCTGCAATTGCAGCCATCTGTGCTGTGTCTCTGTGCTTCATTACTTCCTGTCATATAAAGAAGAATATGAGTCACTAAACCAGTCATTTGATAGTAAGGCATAACATTGGAAACATGGACGGAAAATTCTACTAGAACTCCACACTGAATAGCATGATCATCCAACAAGCTAATTACGAATATTTAAGAATTTACAATGTCAATATTACAACTTCCGATTTTTTCAATTAAACACAAGGCACATTTTCAATTTGATATGAGAAATAACACCAGGTTGGACTGGACCCACTATGGCAATTAGTACAAAAATGAAAACTAACCCAGACAACTCATTATTGAAATATTTTAAAGAACGATTCAATGAAAACTGCACACAATTATCTACACTATTCAGTGGTATATACCTCAACAGCAAAACGGCAATGAAGAAAAAAACTAAAATCCATGGCTCACCAAGGAATATATACCTTTCCAAGCTTTGCAAGAGATGATGGGAGAGAAGCCCAATGAACACTGACATCTGTCACTTTTCTATTATTTAGAGGGACTTTAACCAAGTTCCCAGGAAGTCCAGCACCAGAAACATCTGATGATTTCCTTCCAATGGAAGTTCTTGGCTTACTTGACTTCTCTTGATTCTCCATATTTCCATTAGCAATAACCTTCTTTGTAGATGTTTGACCCTTGTGGTCCTCCTTGGAGAGCCTTGAATGTGCTTGGATCTTGCTCTCCTCTTTGGACGGCAACTTTTCACTTGATATGCTTTTCCAGGGAGTCTGGTAGAACATAAAATGATAGCAATAACAGAATTGCTCGATGCGAGAAAAAGGTAAATAAACCCTATATAGCGGATATTCAATGAAATGTTTTGAGAGCAGAAGGGCATTCCACCAAATATGACTGGCATTAAGAATGAGAGTTATTCAAATGGACAAATTGCAGTATTCAGTTAAACCATCTGCATTGTGATTTTAGATTCAAGAGTAACAGAACTCACCGCAACACGAACTTCAGGCTTGGGCTCAGACTTGGAGCCCCTTAATTTTGAATTATCTCTACTCTTGACCTCCATGCTCCCTTCCCAGCTCTTACGCAGAGCCTTTGCCCCGAGCTCAATGCCGTGAACCAAATGTCTAATTGGGCTTCCAGCCGCAATCTTCTTAGTTAAGGGACCAGCCCCTCGGGCAGTCTTTGCCCTCTCAACCACACTCACCTTCGCTATCAGCTTCTCCTTACTCTCCTTAATCTTTGCCTGCTCCTTGACCCCATTGGCAAATTTCTCAAAACAAGTAGGCAACGAGTAGACACTAGTTGGGGACGAAGGAATCGATTTTGAATTGAATGACTTCAATCTCGTCAGAGATTCCTTCTTCAGCTCTACGTTGAGTGCTTGTTTTGTTGTCCGAGATTTATTTCTGCTAAGAATTGCCGCTTTCTTCTCCAATTTTTCCTCCTTACCACTACCATTAGATCTTAGTTTCTCCTTTTCAGGGTTTCCCAATAGCTTTTTGGGAGATTTTACTTTCTCAACAGGATTCGAATCCGACGAAACATTGCTACCAGCATTATTAAGGAACCCTAGAGAATGAGTCGCAACAATGTCTTCAGGGGTTCCCACACAAGGGTGCCTCCCGGGAACAGGCCTAACCCCATGAAGAATCGGAACCGGCGAAGCCGCCTCAAGCCGATCAACAAAAATAAACTGACCTAACTGAATCTTATCACTGAGAATAAGATCGTCATGCTCATCAAGGAGAGAAACGTAGGTGGCATGAGAAGAATCTGAAACCTTGAGATAAAAGCCTTGATTCGGGAAAAGCTCACCTCCAGCAAGTGCCGGCACGATACTCACAACTTGCAACAGAGACGACCGATGCTCGCCGGCGATTTTCACGTCGGTATTCATGTGCTGCAGAAGCTTGAGAAGAACTCCAGGAACAAGATTCGCCATTTCTGTGAGCTTCAATATGCATTACTCGCCTAATATCCTGAAAAGTTTGTGTTATAAAGCTGAAAGGAAGCGTTTTTTGGGCCTCGGAATCAGTTGAACAGCAATAAAGACGGCGTTTTTATAGAAACTATGGAATTGACCCAAATGAAACAATGGAATAAATCTGCAACCCTCAGTGTGTCCCAGATATTACACATATAGAAAATTGGCTACGAACGCTGAACTCACATGAAATTCTGTCAACACAAAAAAGATCAAATCTTTAACCAAAAGAGAGAAAAAAATTAGATTTGGAAGGGCGTTGGCTGGCTATAATGGCTGTATTTTACAGAAAAAGAAATTAAAATAAAAACAAACAACATATAAGACAGGAACTTGCTGAAATTACTATAAAAAACAATCCCCAAATCAGAGAACCCCAAGAATTTTATACCATGATTTTCACTGTTCTAGCTATGAAATGAAAAGGATGAAGAACCCACCAACCAACAGACACAAGTAAAGCTGAAAGCCTCAAGCACATAAACAAAAAATAAATTAATATGGAGAAACAGGAAAGCTTTTCAAAGGTTTTTAAAACAACGTCGGATTGAATTTAAATTTAATTTAAATTTTATATAAACAATACTGGCTTTGGAAGTAATTAAATGAGCAGTTTTAAAAAAGTGCATTGAGGGGTTCTCTTCTCCGTGAACATGGGATGGTGCCGAAAACTTACAGAAACAAGGGAAGGTGTAGAAATTATAAGTGGCGGCAAGCTAATTGCATGATTGAATTGCGAAGAGCTGTCAGTGTCTGACAAGCACATCTTCCACACACATGCACTTAAAACTCACACAGAATTTTTTACCCCAACTTGAATAAATTTGTTTTGAGAAAATAATATGTAAATTAATCCTTTAGGATGTAACAAAAATCGAAAAAAAATTGCAGAAAGTAAAACTGCAATTCTTCTTTGGAAACGATTTTGTAATAACAGCAAGTATTTGAGAGGAAATATAAATAAATAGATAAAAAAAATTTCATAGCATGTCTCAAAAAAATTGTCCTTTAACTTTAAAACATTTATAAAAATAAAAGATTTAATTCAATAGATATATTTATTGAATTTGAAAAGAGACAAACTTGCATCTAAAAGACATAATTATTAAATTTCAAAAATATATAAAATTTTATTTACTAAATTTAAAGATATAATTTTACATTTTAAAAGATGCATTCTTTTACTCCACAAATCATAATTTTCTATTCTAAAAAAATATAAATGCAGCAATAATTGCATTTCAAAATTTTATTTTAAATAAACATAATTATTATTTACCTTTAAAATAACGATTTATTAATTTTCCGTACACACAGAGAGAAAATCAAGTACGTGACCCACTCTTACTCACCGGTTTGATTCCAGAGACACACGGGAAATTAGTATTTCGGCTTAGCCACTGAATTGCAATTTCCTCAGAGTACAAGGGAGAATCTGGGCAGAGCCAAAAATATTGATTTTTTGTCATTATTACAGCCCCTCAATATCTAGGTGGTTACATTTTATTCTTATAATTATAACATTTTAAAAATTATTTTTATTATAAAATTTAAAATAAATATTTAATATTTATTTGATAATAATTTTATTAAATTATATTTTTTTATAAATTTTTAAATAAAATTATTAAATTAAAATATATTGATTCATTTTATTATTTTTTACATAATTTTACAATTCATGTATAAGTATTTAATTAAAATTTAATATATATAATTTAATTTTTATTAATTATATAATATAATATTATGTGTAAAAAATGACAAAATAAAATACTATATTATTATCTTGTGATTTATGTTTGGAAATTACATAAAAGAATCATGTAATTTGACAAATAATTAATTAAGTGAATAATAAGTATTATTCTTAATTTTTTGAATTTAAGAAGTAATTTTTAAATTCTTAAAGTCAGAAGATATAAAATTCATCCCATTTAAAATTGAAGTAGCTGTTTCAGAATTTTCCCATCTAATAATTGATATTGAATTATATGTAAGGTGAAGATTTTTTAATAAATTATTATTTATTACATAAAATATACTAGTGGTTTTATATTTATTTTTTGGGGGTTCGTTCAATTGGGTGCATGTGCCCTGTCGTGGTTGCGTGTTGGCAACCTGAAATAAAGTCGCACCCCTTATAATTAGAGCAACAACCGGGTTAAACCGCTAGCTAAAATTGAACCGTTTTTAGTTTGGTTGGTGGGGTTTAGTTTACGGCAATTGATAATTTGTATTTTCTTTTTCATATTTTTGTAATAACGTAAATAAATAAGAAACGTACGTTTAGACTCATTAAAAAGCATTAGTTCACACATTGTTAACAAATTTAAATTTTCTTCGCATTAAATTTAGTATATAAACATACTCTATAAATTTAATAAAAAAAGGACACAAATTACTATATTCCTCTTCGCTTGAATTCTATGATATTATTGAACAGCAATGTTTAATTTTGATTTGTCACATACCATGAATTTGTTTAATTGAAACAATGTTTTAACAAATTTAAGTTGATAATGTAGGCTTATAATCTAATCTAATAGTTACAATGCCGTTAAAGGTTAGAATTTTCCAGTGCTTGACTAAGTCATTATTATAAAACCAAATTTAATCATTTAATTTTCATAAGAATGGCGGGTCGATTCGTGAGTTGAACCTTAAATCAAACCAAACCAAACCGCATTTTATCCAACATTGTGTAGTCTTTTATAAACTGGGTTCGGTTGGACTTCAAAGATTCACGAACCGCCTACGAAAACTTAACCGAGCCATATACCTCGCACGCGAAGGTTTATGATATTTACTATTTCATTTGAATGAGAAAATTTAAATTATTAATTTAATAATAATATAATAAAAATATTATAATTAATTTAAATTCATTATAAATATATATAAATAAATAAAATTAAATTAAGCATTATTCATTATTTTATTTTATTATCAATGTATGGTATTTTTTATTAAAAAAAGTAAAAATTGTTAACTTTCGTGCGTATGTAACTGCGGACTGCGGAGGTTAAACGCTGCCAATATCGTATTATCATCGGGGCAAGTTGAGGGTGCTGAAACGGAAATTGAGTTATGTGTTGGGAAAGGCTAATCTCGGGAAAAAAAATGATAAAATTATTAGTTTCGTGTTTGAAATTATATAGTATTAATATATTAATTATAAATTATATTTAATGATTAATTTTTTTTTAAATAATAATTTATATAAATAATTTTATCTTTAAATATTAATTATTTATATAAAATTATTTATATAAATTATTATTTAAGGGTGAAATTGATTATTTAATATAATTTAAATATTATTTTATTAATATTATATGATTTTAAAAATAAAATTAAAAATTTTATTCAACTATTTCAAGATTTTTCTGATTTTAATTCTAAAAGAATATTACTTTATCCATCGGAAAGCATGAAATGTAGAAGTCAGGTGGCCATTATGATATGATTCACTTTTATATTATCAAATTTAATTATTAATATATTATTATTTAATATGTTAAATTTAATTTTAAATAAAATTTAATATATTATTATATTAATAATATATTATAATCTCTTTTTCTCATTGAATGTTATATTTCTTTCCTTCCCCGGCTATAATTGGGAGCCAGGTTGGGAGAGGAAAAAGGAAGCAAGAAGAGAGTGAATGTATGGTAAATAAAATGAAAGTAACGGAGGGTTAAAAGTTTAATTCCAATGAAAATTATCTTTCATATGTATATAATTAAAAAAATAAGAAGATTGAGAATGTTTTATTATTTATATAATATTAAATGTGAGGGATGTAATCAAAAGAATTATTTATTTTTAAAAAAATTGTTTTTTCCATTGATAAAACACTATGTATCATTTTTTAGTTACAAATTATACAAATAATTTATTATTTAATTTTGTATGTACAAATAAATAATATTTTTATAAAAATATCATTTATCAAAATAAACAATGCTTAATAAATGAATTTAAATTTAATTTTTATTAATATAAATTAATTTTATATTATCATTTATTTATATATTATTATATCAATAAAAATTATTAAAATATTCTTACTATTATTAAAAAATATTAATTTTTAATAATATGTTATATTTTTATTTATTAATAATATAAAAAATAATACAATAAGAACAATTCAAATTTAAATTGTTAGGAAATAATTTCTGTGTATTTATTTAAATGTCTACAAAATACTCCGACCTCTTAAATTGAAAAACTCAAAATAGTGAGTAATAAAGGAAATTCAAGCAGAAAGATTAGTTAAAATCCTCCCATTTGCTCCACTCTGTAGATTAATACTTTCAATATATATATTTATTTATTTATATGACATATCCTCCATTTTTTTTTCTCTTTTCCTATATTTCTCTTCGGGTGGAATATACCATGCGACTTAACTCGTTGATGTCCTGTGGTGCTCTCTTTCTCAAGCATGTGAATTACACCAGTAATGGACTCATCAACCTTAATATTCAAAGTATAGAATATGAAAGCAATTATGAAATGCAAAATGCTGGGATATGATTTTTTTAGTAAGATTTTTTATATTTTGTAAAAATAAATATTTCAGATTTTCCATAATTTCTTACACAAAAATATTATAAAATTAAACCAACTTTATATTTATATTTATATATATATATATTATATGAATAAAAAACTCTAATTTAATCAATTTTTTTTAATGATAGAGGTGATTAAAGATTCGTTTGGTATATAACCTTTTTATAATTGATTTTATTTCATTTTTATAGAAATAATTTTAATTCATATACAAATAAATTCTATTGTTTGAAAATCTTATAAAAATAATATTTTTAATTTATTTATAAATAAATTATTTTATTTAAAATGTATTGAAAAATACATAGAATTTAGTTAAAAAGAAAATTTTAATAGTATCATAATAAATACAATATTAATAAGAGGATAAATATTTTATATAATATGATTTTTAGGCTAAATAAAATAAATTTTAGTGAAATTATTGGTAAATTAAATAAATTTCATAATGGCACAAATATAAATAAAATAAAAATTATAAATAAAATAAAATTCTATTTTTAATTAAAATCAAATATCATTTTTAAAAAATTTATTTGAAATTAAAATAAAAATTTATTTTTAACTATATTAAATAAGGAATAAATAAGTATACATACGTAATGATTAAGAATTGAACATTAACGATATGTTTATTTAGATAAAATATAATAGAATGAGAATGAGGATGGAATAAAATAATTATTTTATAATTATATTTAGTATGATGATGAAAATGGGGTATTCTATTCTATTTTTATATTTAATACAACAAAATTTTGATGAAATGTAATTGAAAAAAAAGTTATTAATGATGATAATACTTTTAAATTAAAAATAAAAAAGTATAAAAATTAGTATATTTTGATATGAAAGATGATAATGTTATTTTTATTTATTTATATTTAAATTTATAGATAATTTATTTTAAATTGATTAATTTATATATATCAAATTATTAAAATGAATTTAATTTATGATTATATTATATTTAATTAAAAAAGATATTAATGAGTATATTATATTTATTTATACTATAATTATAATATTTTTAAAAAATATATTATTGAAAGAAAATCTAATGACTTAATGTTTATTTTATATTGATTAATATCAAACGTTTTTGAAAAAAATAAATATAATGTATTTGAAAATAAGTTTGAAATATTTTCATTCTTATAATAAAATAATATTTTGAAAAATGTTCAAGTTTTCGGTTGCATTACTAAATAAAATATATAATTTTGAAATTTTAAAAATTTAATAAAGATAATATTGTTAAAAATCTAATTTAAGAACGAGGGAATTGATCGTTTTATTACTTTTTGTTATAAAATGAATATTTCATTATTTGATACAATGATCATTCTTTAGAAAATGAGAATTCCTATTTTATAATACTTACAAAATATATTTTTAAGTTATTTCCTTTTCCATTTGCTGTTATTATATTTCATTCAACCAAACACTCCAGAGGAGGGCACAAAGCTTTAAAAAAAAAAAAAAAAGAACTAGTATTTGAGTTAATGAGTATTTACCTTAACTTAATCAATTAAAACTATAATTTCATATGTAGGAGAACAATAAAGGTGGAGACATAAAGGAGAAGAGAAAAGAGGAAGAAGGAAAGTGCAAGGGTGTGTGGGACCAAATTGCAAGCCAAGATCGATTTGGCATCCGAAGCCACTTACATATAAACAAGGGACGGTGGCTTTCCACTCACTAACAGGATGCAATAAGTTAAGATGTCAAAATCGATTCCAAAAAACTTTACGCAGAGCCCAATTTAAATTCGATTTTGGATCCTAAATATATTAATAAGTACGATTAATGTATGAATTAAATATAATTTTTTTCTTATTTGGTTTGAATTGTTTGACAAATTAAATGAATTTAACTATAAAATATATTTTTACATTATATTCAAATTATTTAATTATAATATATAAGTTTTATATTATTAATTATAAATAAATATATGCAGTATAATAAATGATAAATAAAAAATTATGATTAGAGTTTAGAATCATGTAATATAATATACGAGCTCATTTAATTTTGTCTATAATTCAAGTTTGAGTCGGAATAGTTTAATTTCAATTATTGTAAAATTCATTTTAGTTTTTTAGAATATAAATAATTGTAAATTTCAAATATTGTATTAAAATATATGTTATATATTCCCATAGTTAAAAATAAATATGTATTAAAATTTATGCTATCACAGCAAGCAACTACACTAAACAACTTCCTTGTATCATCCAAGGTAACAAAAGAATTTTTGACAAATGTTTTGACCTGCATATACACCGAACTCACCTTCAAATATACAATGTGTAAAATTTTGGATAATACTATGAAAATTTTCACATCTTAAGTTGAGCGTTTTAATATTGGATTTTTATAATTTTAAAATAAATAAATAAAATTTAAAAATATAAATTTTAATATATTAAAAATAAAATGATGAAAATATTCAATTTTTTATAAAATCAAAATTTTCATGAATGATCTTTTTTGAAAAATTAAAATAAGTAAATTAATTTTTTTAAAAGATAATATATTAAAAACAATAAAATGATAGAAAAATTCAATTTCTTAAAAAGTTATGTTCTCTATATCATTAACCTAAAATTTTTTACACACATTCATTTTGCATATTTTGAATTCACGCAAGATATTGTGTACAAGTTTTGCATATTATGGTTTCATTTCATATAATAAATAAATTAAATTATAATTTATTATTTTGCATATTATGGTTTCATTTTGTGTAATAATTTATTATTTTAGTCAATAAGTTATAAGTTAATTTTTAGGAATGTTTCTTAAACTAATTTATTGAAAAAAATTTCTAATTTTATAAGTTACCTGAAATAACTTATAACTTATAAACTACTATTTCTTTAAATTTATCTTTATTTTTTATTAATTTATAACTTATGCCCTTTATAATATAAATTTATTTTTTTATAAAATATAATTAATTTAATTTTAACATAATTATATCCTAATTTTAAATTATAAATATATAAAACATATATGTAAATAAATAATATCATAGTAATTATAATTTTATTATAAATAATAATAAAATAAAATTTTGTAAGTAAATAAAAATATAAGTTTATAAAATATAATTAATTAAATATTAAATATTTTATTTTTATTTCAAACTTCTTAATTGTGTTAATATAATTTAATTTTTAAATAAATATAAGTTATTTTAATTATATATTTATTTCTATTAATATATTTTTTATATTATTTTACAATTTCAACTAATTTATTAACTAATTTTTCTGATTGTTCATAAGTGTTTGCCGTTTGGTTTCTTTTTAAACAAGATAAGCCTATAAAAAAATAAAAATAAGACTTTAATTATGTAAGATAATATGAAGAAATTATACCACTCGGACCTCAAAATAAAAAATAAAATTACTAACCCTCTTCAACATTTATTTTTTTATATTTTTATTTTTATATCAAGAAAAGAAGGTTTTTGGGGACTTAAAAAAAAGATTAAGTCAACTTATTTTTTTAATATAAAAAAGGGGGTAACAGAAAAATGAATATAAAAAAATGCACGTAGAATCCCACTAAGTTAAATTACGCAAGAGTGTATAAATAATAATTTCCTATCTCAGCATGGTATTTAAGGCAGAAATTGTAAAATCAACGTACATACGAGGGAGGAAGGGGATGGATCCATATGGGCGGAAAAGGACGTACCGAGGCCGTCCATAATTTCCTATCTCAGCATGGTATTTAAGTCAAAGAACATGATTCACAATGCACACCAATATGTTTTAGGGGTAATTGCGAACTTTGTCGTTAGAAGTCATCCACCTAGAAACCATGTCATTAAGTGGTGTAAGTTCATCGGCACACATGATATTTGTCTGCTTATAATTTATGTGCACAATCATTTGGTTAGCACGCTTCTTCCCCTAACTCTTCTATCTCTTGCCTTTTTTAATTAATGAAAATGAAGTGCATTCATGCCTTAATTGCAAGATAAGATTGGATTGGATGTGGGGTACAGCCACTAATCGACATCCTACCAAAGAATCTTTTAAGAATGCGGTTCGAGCGAATTAGCTCTTTTTATATGACTAATGAATAGAATTCATTTTAAACGTTGTTAAAAAGTTAAGGAATTTAGTAGGAAAGTGTTGATTCAGATGAAAGTAATTTCAAATGAATTTTATATGTCAAAAGGATTTAATAATAAAGTATTAATTTAATAAAAAGTATGTGTTAATTCCAAATAAATTTTATATGCTAATGAATGGAAATTTAAATTTTAGAAATGATTTTTATTAAAAGAGGAGACATTCATTAATATTTTAATATCACTAATAATTATCCCATTTGTTTATTTAAAAAAGTGAAGTAATTTGTTGAATTTATAAGTTCAAACCTTGTAGAAAAAAATTTGTTCTCTAAAGATTATTTCTTTTTAAGTTTAGTTCTATAGAAAATAACTTTGTAACAGCATATCAAAACAAGCATTAAGAAAGGAGGATTATCTTTTTCCTCTAGTGGTAACCATTTACAATAACATCTAATAATATTTTAAGAATTTTATTCTTTTCATATAATGAATTTGAAATGTTAATTATATATATATATTAAATGAATTACTATCTCTATAATTAAAAATAAATAAATAGCTGACTCATCTTGATTCCTACCGGCATCAACTTCATGACTATACACCCCAATCTTATTTTTTCTTTCATTTTGAAGGAGCAAGGATATCTTACCATACCTTTATCTCATCCCCCCCCCCCCCCAAAAAAAAAAAAAAAGAAAAAAGGAAAAAGGCTATCTTACCTTTTCATAATCAAGAGATTTTCTTCAACGAAAAAATAAATAATTTCCATTTAAAACAAGTATGAAATTGAATTCTTTTCTATAGAATGATTTTCATTGATTTATAATTTTAGATTATTCCGTGGATCGGTTAGTATTGATGATTGATTACCTAATTATTCCGTGTCGATGAAATTGTTCAACTTTAGTGGAAACGAAGAGAATGGGCTATCTTAATAAAATAATTAACACAGATTAAAGCGGTCGCAATTATTAGTAGTTCTAAAGTTTTAATTAAAATTAAAATAGAACAAACTTCCACGACACACTCATTAGAAGGGAAAATACGCTCCTAAAGCTGAGAAGAGTCAAAAGATTAGAGGTAAGTAGCACAAAATCTCAAAATTCAACCAGAAAGATTTTCTTGTCATCGGAGCTCCTAACAAACCATCCACCCCAATTATTTATACGAAAGTATTTTGTTATATCAACAATTGGATTTACATGTTTTGACAGAAACATCTTTCCTAGGAATATAAATTTAATAAATGTTAAAAGTGGAGCATGTGGTCAAAACAAACATTATCTATTTTAAGAACAAAAATTTATTTCCCTTACTATCATGAAGTATTATAATTTTTTAATTAAAATATGTATATGACATGATAACAAAGTTATGAAATGAGCAGTACCTGAATAGATACTAACTAATAGGATAATGTGAATGACTTTATTCTTATAAATGAGAAACAATTCTATTTATAAGTTAAAGTTTTTACGATAATCAAAATTACGGTTCTCGAGGATGCCGTTTCTTTAACTTAGCCTTTTAGTTAATTTTTGGTAAACATATATCCTGCTAGTTATTACACTTACAGTCATACATACTCATTATGATTTATTCTCAAAGTTTCTAATGAAATCAAACATTTTCAAATATGTTTGATCGAGTTCTAAAATTGAGTTATTGTCATCATGAGCTTAGTTTTTGCGAAAATTGAATATATATCCAGCCAATTATCACCCTTGAAATTATATTTTTTTTATAATTTATTCTCGAAATTTCTAATAGCTTTGAATATGTCTAATCGAGCTCTTAGATTGATTTTTGTCATGAGCTTAGTTTTTAGGAAGGTTGGAATTCGTGTTCTTCTAGGATGTGTGTTGTTTTCGGATAGCTTAACTGGCCTAATATCCAGTCAAATGTTTATAATTATGCCAAAATCTTCATTAGACTTTAGGGTTGTGTCTTTGCTGGTTATTATATTCATTCGGACTTATTATATACAATCGAACATATATTATCCTGACATATCACTTATTTGTTGATATATAAATAAATAAATAAATAAATAAATAATATATTCTCATAAATTGGCAAAGCCGGCATGCCCTCTCCGAATTACTCCCGAAAACAGATGTGGAAGGCGGTTATGCATTTACGTTTCATTAAGTTATGCCAAACAAATTTCGCGGAAAAGACTACCGTACCAACTCGTGATTTAATAATAAATTTTAATAATTTATCACAGATTTTGAATTTATGACGGGAAAAATTGGAAATAAAGACCTAAATTTGGGAGTGGGGAATTATTGGCGTATACGTTATAGATGCATAATGGGATGTTGGCGCAATTGCGACCATGTTTTAATTTTAAATAATGATTGGTTGCTGTATAATGCATACCATCTCCTGCACCGACTGGACTGGCGGGGACCATTAAAAGGTTATCCAATTTTAGAGACCATTATTTTTCATAAATTTATGTTCTTCAATTCCAAATAACCATAGGAAGGCATGAAAAAAAAAGGGGAGAAATAAGCAATTAAATTGAAAAAAATCCAAGTAACCCATCCACAGTAGAAATCGGGAAATCATTATACTAGTTTTCAACGGCTTTCACAACATTTATATTATATTAATTACACACTATTTACTTAGGTTGAAAAAAGTGAGACCTACAAATAATTACAAGACATAACTCTCTAGTTGTGGGCAAGGCTTATTCTCACTAATTTTAAAGTTAAATAAATCTATAGTGATATTTACAGAGTCTCCATTGTAAGCACGGCGTACAATTTAGGAAAATACTTTTTATCTTTGGCTGTGAGCGAGATAGAAGACTTGCAAATCCATTGGGGAACTCAATAAAAATGAGCGTTGAAAAGGCGCCCGAACGTGACACTGCTAAGTTCAGCTTCGCCGGAGCGACCCGTGGCGGTCACTGACTTCCATACAAGTTCGGATACTCTGATCTCGTGTTATAAATCTTTGCATAATTAAAAATAAGATTTTATTTTATTTTCAAATAAATTTATTTTATTATGATGTTTGAATTTAAGTAAAAAGATATTTCACTTCATTTCATTTATAATTTTTATTTTAATTACAACTTTGCCATTATAAAATTCATCTAATTTTATAAAAAATTTATTAAAATTCATTTCATTTGACTTAATAAATAAATTATATAAATAATTTTTCCTTTCTCCAATATTATATTTACTATAATACCATCAAATTTTTTTAATTGATTTTTATGTATTTTTTAATATATTATAAATACAATAATTTGCTTACAAATAAATTAAAATTATTATTTTAAACAAAGTTGCCAAACAATGAAATTCATTTGCAAATGAATTGAAATTATTTTTATTAAAATAAAATGAAATTAATTCTAGAAAAAGTATGTACCAAACGAACCCAAAAGGAAGAAAGGTTTATATATTTCATCTTTAAATAGATAAATGTATGTTAATTTACATGAATTACAGTAAGGGATAGTCTATGATACCACGGAGCCAGGGATTTTTTTTTCTAAAGGCAAAATTTTACATATTTATAAAGTATTGCTGAAAAATATTATCAAATATTGGCATTTTCACGTGCATGCTAAGAGTTTTTTTTTTATTAAAGAAAAGAATTAACTCATATCATTATGAATAATTTAATGATTATAATTAATACTTATTTTGTAATAAATAAATGTATGTAGAATTGAACAAATTAAGATACATTATTTTAATTTGGATAAAAATGAATTAGTTTAAAATAAATAAATTTACATAATAGTATAATCATTTTTTTACAATCACACCGATAAGAGTATATTAACATTGTAAATTCATTAAATCCTTGAAAAATATAAAATATATACTAAGATAAAAGACTTGTAGTGATAGATTTTCAAAATTTATAAAAGTTTGAATATAATCATATAACCTAATCTTTCCATCTAAGTTTATGTGCAAACATCTATGCTGAAAAAATGAAATTTTGAACAAGAATTAAAAATTGAAAGTTTGAAAAGAAACTTAAAAACAAATAATTATATGCTATACAAAAAATTATCTATATCCAATATAGAATTTTCATAACTTCCTTTAATAAATTAAAGTCAACCAAATTGTTACATCGTACTCTCAGAATTAACTCTATACTCACACCATTTTTTTATCAATTTAAAATTAGATAGATGAGAGAGAAAGGGAGAAAGTATAAAGGAGAAAGAAAGTGGAGTGGGAGAGAAAGGGAAAAGCATGAAGAGGAGAGAGTGGAGTGATAAGAAAATGATGGGAAAGAAAAAGTAAAAATCTTCTAGAAGAAAATTTTAAAATATGAAAGATATAACTTCTATTTTTTATGTGTAAATAAAAGCTAAATATTTTTTTCATTTATAGGAATTTGAAATATGAAAGATTGAGAATTTGTTGATGCCATTTAAATTAAATGAGAAAATCACATTTTTACTCCTACTTTATTAAAAAATGTAAAATTCAAGTGAGGGTTTTTATCAAATCAAAAAATAACGTTCAAGGCTCTCCAATCAACTTTTCATTAGTCATCAATAATAGATTTTAAAAAATATATAATTATAATTTTTACTTTCTTTCAGGTTTTCATGTACTAACTTTCAATATTTTGAGTTAAATAATTATTATTGCACTTGGTAAAATTAATTTAAATAATTGAATGTTTAAAAATCAAAGTAAAAATAGTAAATTTAAAATAAATTAATAATTTTTAATCATAAAAATAGCTGTTATTAATTTTTTACTAAAAAATACCCAAAAAATAAAATATAAGAAAGATGAATTGTTATAAATAATTTAGAAAAAATTTCGTGCATTTTACATAAAAGTTATAGAGTACAAGCGAGTAGAATTTACGAAAATAAAAATCATGATTCAAGGCACATATAAAATATATGAAGATAATTTTTTTTATATATTCAAATAAAAATTCATAAATAATAAGACTTTTAATTATAATTTTAATAATATCAATAATATAATATAATTTTAAAATCATTCTTATAAATTAATAATTGTTTAAAAATTTAACCTGCATTCCAATATGATCAAATATATAAATAATTAACATTTAATATGCTTTTAATTCAAAAGAGAGAGTTTAGTTTAAATATCGTTTGAGGGAATTATCATTGAAATTCAGAGAGGACAAACCTTGTAGCTTGGACCATAGCATCCCCAAACCCACTAATAACTTCGTCCTTCTATGATTCAGTGATACATCATTGCACATGAAAAATTTCTCATCTCACATGATAACATATCAAACCTTAATTCTCACTCTCGATTCTCAGTGGCACACCATAGATTTATCCGTACCCTTGTTTCTCAATGGTGCACTGTAAATTCCTCCGTACGGTAAATATGTAAATATATGTAAAGACTAAACGATAGCTTCAGACTTTCAGGAGAATAATGCACTCACCACACGCAACCGAATCCACTCCACGTTTTACTATGGAACCCGTTACGGCTCAGTGTGAGAGCAGGCGAGGAGTTTTATGATAGCGTCACTAAAATGATAGCTCTCGGGTGAGGGTGGAAATTTTTTATTCTTAAAAAAAAAAAAAAAAAAACTTAGATTAAATAACCCGGATGAAGAATGCAACACGAATGGGCTTAGCATAACCAATGGTGGTTCAATTGGCTAGCCAAGTAAAAAAAAAAAAGTCATTAAAAATTTAGTACAAAACCGAGTTCACCGTTCAAAAATATAAGCAACAAAAACAACAATCTCTTCCATGTGATTTAACTAAATATAAAGGTCGACTCCTTGGCAAAGATCATCATCTCTCCTATCGATACTAAAATCACAGGTCTTGCACGCTCAAACCTGCATAAAGTGAATCATGGGATTCAGAAGGATAACATTACAAAGTGTTTAACACATCATAATTAATTACCGGATGACGACGTCACAAACAAAAGAGAAAAAAAGGGTTGGGGTATGAATTTGAGATGGCAAAGGAAAAATTCCCATTTCTGCCATTGCAAGTTCTAAATTATGCCCAGAAGAGAAACATAAAGAACTTATGCAATATACATATGTCAAAGAAAACCGACATGCTTATCCCAGTTTGCATTATTTTTTCCATAACATGCAAAACAACACAAGCATTAAAAGACAAATGTAACTTGCAACTCATAAGAAATGCGCAGGAAAAGTATTGAATAATCAACCAACCTGGTGGAAGTGATTGCTTCAACTTGTCTGCCTTCTCCGAATCAAAGACACAGAGAGTGTAGAGGTACTTGGAGCAACGGACCTTGAACTTCACCACATCTCTGCTCCTCTTGATCTTCACGGAGCGAGCATCCTTCCTTCGCGCAGTCAAGAGGAAGTCCTTAATCTCGTGGATTTGCTTAGGCTGTGTAGAATCATCACATTTAAACAGCGAGTACCGATTCACTTTAGAACCAGATATCACAGTATACAAACAAACATGCTAAAACATTGCCCATGAGATCATGGAAAATCTTATACTACTAAACATGTGGCAATCATTTGGATGCTAAATTAGAATGTTGCTATACGAAGATTACACTTAAACATGCGCTCACCAACATTGCTTCTTTTGTAAAAACCATAAAGATGGCACCACTTATTGAGTCAACTATACCATCATAAAAAACAGGCAAGGTCTTAAAGCTTAAAAGCCATCAGAAACACTATCAATCATTTTGCATAATTTCAGTTCCATTCGAAAATTTGAAGGGCCTCTTAGACTTGAGCTCTAAGAGAATCCCCGTAGTTTATTTACAGATAATTAGTTTTGGCCCAAAAATTATATAAAAATATAGTTACTAACATACATTTGTTTCTCCTACATCGCGATGGTACATAATATAGACAGAAACCAGCATCCTCACAAGAACAGTCGCTCGAGACACCAAAAGACAACATAGACTTAAGCTCTAATACAAACAACAATCTAATATCCTGCACATTTCTTCGAAATGAAAGTAAAAGAGATAGTGTCTCTTTGATTCTTTCCCAGGCAGTAAATCGAGACAATCAAAATCACAACCCACAGGTCGCGTACCATGAAGCACACAGATCATATGACAAAGAAACTGCAACAACTGAAGGAATCGATGAACATCGAAATCTGAATAATACCATTTTGGCTTTGGTTTTCCACGAAGGCTTGTGAACTCCGGACTCACGCAGGCACAACAGAGCTGGAGGTTATAGTTGGGGATCATAAACCCTAGAACTGGGAAATATCTTTCCCACTTTGACCTTTAACAATAATGAATTGACTTCAGTATCCCTCCTCTGAGATGGGCCGACTAGAGTGATGAGCTTGGTATAGTTTTTATGGGCCAAGCCTGTTTTCTCATTCAGGATGTGAAAAAGAGTTATACAGAGTTTCGTGTCAGCCCGAACCCAAATAATAAAGTTAATTTTGTGGTTTTTCAGAAAGCTTAGCGTTACCACCCCCCCCCCCCCAAAAAAAAAAAAGAGAAAAATTGGATGCAAGAACAATGAGATTTTCGGATTTTTATATGTTGTCATATTTTCTCTACAACAAGAGATTATTATTATTATTTATTATTTACATCGTTATGATGTTACTTTAGAGCTGAGTCCAAATGATAGAAGAGTATTTGTGATTAAAAAATATAAGACTTATATGAACATTAGTGAAAATTTTTTTTCTTAAAAAAGAGAAAATTGACTTTCACTAAATTTCTTATATTTAATATTTAACACTTAAATTATTTTTAACTATCTTAATATTTTATAATTATTTTCTTATCAAGGATGTTTTTTTACCGAAACAGATAGAGCCTAAGTTATAAATTGAACTTGTCCTCATCTTAAAAATTTCAGTACCTTCACATTTAAGAGGAAGTGTGCCTACGTGATTAGTAATAATGCCCGGAATATCTGACCAACTCAAATACAACCGAGCTAGCCTAGCTTATTCTCAGTTGGAATGGTCTAACTTATCCACATCTACTCCCTAGGTATACAGCAATTGCATATTGTCCAGCAAGCCCTTTCCTGATCAGCCCACATGACTGAGTACGTATCACTTATGCAAATGTAACCAAATTGAAAATGTGACGATTCACATTTTTAGCAAAACATGCACTAGACAAGTTATCCTCAACTCTCAATTTTCTTCTAAACTTCTCATCTACTGGCAAAGTTATATTAGTGTTATGTTCATATTGCAATGAAGTCTACATGAAAGCAGGTATACACAGGTTAAAATATCAAAATACGGTTATTTCATAAATTATTTTTCGCTTTACCGCAGTTTTGAAACTATTTACCAAAATACGCAGGGCGCCACACTGTATAGCGTCATCGGCCGCTGAAGTGCTACTGAAGGCGCCTTTCAACATGGCGCCTTCGCTGCGCTTTCGCGCAGCTTACGAATTTTGCGCGAAGGGCTGGGAGGCGCCAAGATGGCGCCTCCCCAACCATAAACTTAAGTTTAATAAAGTTAGGGGCTGGGAGGCGCCTCCCTAGCCCCATTTTACAAATTAATTAAATTTTAAAAATTTATATATTTATTTATATAATTTTTAAAATATAATTAATTATAATAAAATTATAATTTTTAAAATATAATTAATTATATTTTATAATATTATTTATATATATTATAATTTAAAATTAAGATATAATTATATTAAAATTAAATTAATTATATTTTATAAAAAATATTTAGATTTATATTATAAATAGTGTAAATTGTAAATTAATAAAAATATAAGGATAAATTTGAAAAGATAGTAATTTATATATAAATCTAAATATTTGAAAATATTTTTTATATATATTGCAGATTAATTTTAATATAAATTTGTAGATCAAATATAGTAGATCAAATAGTAGATCAGATTAATTTTTTCAAATTTATCTTAATTTGAATGTAGATATAATAAAATTGTATACAATTTTCATATATAAATTTATTTTTTTATATTGTATACAAATTTATATATAAATCTAAATATTTGAAAATATTTTTTTATTAATTTAAAAATATTTTTTATATATAAATTACTATCTTTTCAAATTTTTTTAAATTTATATATAAATCTAAATATTTGAAAATATTTTTTTTATATATAAATTACTATCTTTTCAATTTTTTTTCAAATTTATCCTTATATTTTTATTAATTTACAATCTACACTATTTATAATATAAATCTAAATATTTTTTATAAAATATAATTAATTTAATTTTAATATAATTATATCTTAATTTTAAATTATAATATATATAAATAATATCATAAAATATAATTAATTATATTTTAAAAATTATAATTTTATTATAAATAATAAGAAAATAAAAATTATATAAATAAATATATAAATTTTTAAAATTTAATTAATTTGTAAAATGGGGCTGGGGAGGGCCCCTAACTTTATTAAACTTAAGTTTATGGCTGGGGAGGCGCCAAGTGAAATGGCGCCTCCCAGCCCTTCGCGCAGCGAATGCGCGAATTCGTGGACTGCGCAGCTGCGTGAATGCGCAGCGAAGGCGCCATGTTGAAAGGCGCCTTTAGCGGCTGATGACATCATATAATTTGGCGTCCTGCGTATTTTAATAAATAGTTTCGAAACTGCGGTAAAGTGGAAAATAGTTTATGAAATAACCGTAATTTGGTATTTTAACCGTATACACATCTCACAGCATTTATATTTTTCTATCTTTATTTTGCTTCACCATAATATTAACTTAAAGTGTATATCATAGATCATTTGTGTTATGTACATCTCTTCTTATGCCATCAACCATCCTCTTGACTATTTTCAAAGATATCAATTAGCGCAATATAAAATAAGAATTAGCTATTTTAAGTGATCATCTTTTATTTTTATGCATGTATTTTTATGTATATGTGTGTGTCAATGAGACAACATCATCTAGTATGGTTATGAATTAGTAAATAAGAGGGAAACGGAACTCCTTTTCCATCCCTCCTCCAATTTTTCTCTTTTGAATGTACAATGACATTTAAGAGTCATTTAATTCATATAAAAAATTAAATTTTTTAAAAATATAACTTTTTTAGTAAACTAATTGAAAAATGCTCAATAATTTGTAATTGATAATAAGATTTGTTTTTTTTTTTTGCAAAAAAGTATATAAGAGTAAGTAAGTAAATAACTTCTTTTATTTTTTTGGTAAGTAATGCTTTTTGAGAAATCTTACCATCACACTTTAATTTTTGGCCAACTAAATGTTTTCTCACATTGTAAGTTCTTATCTTTTCTAATGCGTTCATCCAAGGAAATCCACTCAGTTCAGAAGTACAATGAAATTTATAAATTGGAAACACTAACACGTGATGAAAATTGTGGGTCTTTTCTCATTTGTTGCTTGAATTCGAATCCAAGAAAGTGTGTGCATGTCTTAGTAATTCATTAATCATGGAGAAGGAAGGGACTTTCATACATCAGGTGTATTATTGAATTTAATAGTTTAAATTTATTGATCTGATATAAGTTGAATGAAATTTAACCTGATATATCGTAAAATGATATATTTTAATCATTATTTATAAAGAAAATTATGAATTGAATAGGAAATATGGTTCAAAAGTTAGAAATATATCTTACTTTATTACTATTTTACATTCTATCCATTTCTCTTCTATACATTGTTTAAAGTTATTGCACAAATATTAAAAAAATATTAAATAACTTCAAATGCATAAAAAATAATTTGTACTTCTCAAAATTATCATTTATCTCTGATTTCAATTATTATTTTGTTTCAATTATCTCTCTATTATTCTTCCTCTTATAAAAAGAAGAGAGTAAAAAAATAATAATTAATTCTTTATGATTTTTTAAATGGTAGATTAAAAGAAACAAGCTTTTTTCTTCAAAGCAACAAATAAAAAAAATAGGAGGGAGTATAATAAACTGAAATCATTGCTCGGTTGGAATGAAGAAGATCTCTATAATGCAATATCAGAGTCAACAAACATATAAGGAAAATTTAAGAATTGAATCTCTACTCTTAACATTTAAAAGATGAAAATTAAGAGCAGAGATTATTATTTAATTGTCAATTTTGGATAATTTTGAAGTTGTTGTAGGAAAGAAGCCCTTTTATATCTAAATCAATTCTAATTACAGTTAACTTTTTATATAAAACTACTAACATGTTAATAAATACGGAACATCAATTATTTTAATTTTTCTCAATTGAGTTCCTATTCAAATAACACCTAACTTTAGGGTACAAAATTCAAAATTTTGTTTTGGAATTTTTTTAACTAAAGTTTATATAAATTCACTTTTTATAATATTAAATTTTTTTAAAAGGTCTCAAATTTTGTCACACCTATTCTAACATTATTTGTAACATAATTATACTAAAAATTAAAATTTAAATAGTTTATAATCCTTAATTTCAAAGAGAAATAAAAATATACCATTAAACTTTTTTGACAGAATTTTGTTTTTATATTTTCTTATGGCCATTTCCTAGGGAAAAACTCAATGAATTATCTCCTACTCATCTTAGCACCATAATATCAATATCATATCCTTATATTAATATTTATACAATATCAAAATTAAACCATTCAACACACAACTCAATTTATATATATAATGACAAATATCATCAAGTCTCTTTATTTTTCATGGGAAAACTATTTAAAGTCATTGGTACACTATAAGTTAATGTGTCTTGGTCATTATCTATAGATAAAATTATAAATTGAATAGGAAATATGCTTCAAAAGTTAGGAATATGTCTTACTTTATTACTATTTTATATTCCATCCATTTCTCTTTTATGTATCATTTAAAGTTATTGTACAAATATTACTAAATTATCAAACAGCTTCAAATATATAAAAAATAATTTGTACTTCTCAAAATTATTATTTATCTCTAATCTCAATTATTATTATTTTTTGACAATTATATTTCTATTATTCCCCCTCTGACTATACAAAGAAAGAAGTAAAAAAATAATTCTTTATTAAATTTTTTAAATGAAAAATAAAAAGAAATAATTCTTTTCTCTAGAATAACAAATAAAAAAGATTGGAGTGAGTATAATAAACTGAAATCATTGGAATGAAAAAAAAAAAGAAATCTCAATAATGCAATATCAAAGTCAGCAAACATATAAAGAAATTTTAAGAACTGAATCTCTACTCTTAACATTTAAGAGATGAAAGCTTATTTATATCAAGAGATTATCAAAGAATTATTGGGAACTTTCAAACAATAACTAGTGACTGACAAGATAATTAATCTGGTTAGGAACTCCTCCCCTTCATGTAGATATATTGTCCTGATGCAGATAACTGTATTTGTAAATGTGGAATTGCTTGTGTACTCTTGTGCGTGTACACATATATGTGTAAGAGAGGGAGAAACCAACAATATAAGTTTGTGGGAAGGGGAAGTAACAAATAAAAGAGTACCAATAGTACAAACAAAAGCCTATCCAAAATCCATAAAAGTTGCTTCCCACTATATATTGTTGGCCTCAAGACTGAAGAGCAAGCCATGAGCTTCGTCACTAAAAGCAATATGCTGTTCAAATCACTGCACAAAAAGGCAAACATGGGATTATTAGTCGGTAGCTTTCTGCTAGCCACCAAGGTCTCTCTCGGGCCCTCACTTTTTTTAATTTCTACTCCATCTTCTCATTTTGATATAAAATAACTAATAATAAATTAAGATAACACATTATTTTCGAGAAACAATGATGTTTAGATCAATTTATATTTATTTAAGTATCAATGATGTTTATCTTATGCTAAACATTGTTTTCGAGAAACAATGATGTTTAGATCAATTTGTATGTTTAGATCAATTTATAAGCAAAGGCATAATGTTTAGTATAAATTTTGAGCCATTGTTGAATGTGAATATGGCCAAATAGTAGCGAAATTCTCACTTTTAATATTACTTATATTAGTGATTAAGATTGTGATACTTCTTGACATGATTTAATTGATCAGTGGATTGATTAATCATAAAATGAGTGAGTAAATCCAATGTTATTTGGATTACTTAATACAAATTGAACTTCTTGAAATAAGTTGGACTTGTTACGAGGTAGGCAATTAGATAATATGTGATCTTCATATTTCTAGAATTGTATTATAATACATGTTTAATTAAATATTTTAAATTGATCCTCAACTCTAGGGGAAGGGATTAATTTGCTAACAGAGAAAATATCAGTAATTAATTAGATCGAAAGGCAAAGAAAATTATTTCACCTGTCAGAACTTATATATATATATATGCGCCTGGCATAAAGTGAAGCTGCCTCTCGAAATGATTCAGATCAGGCTTAAAATATATAATGATCACTCATATAATTGCAGAAAAGCAATTCCATTTAGCTATGAATAGAGGGGAAAAAAAAGGAAGCAAAACTCAGTGAAAGTGGCCCGTGGAAAATTTCCGGATGCTGATAACTTTGAAAATTATGGCACACAGTGTACGTTTTCATGTTTCCCACTTAGATTTTTGTCAACCAACTTGTCTAAAGCATGTATCCTGTAGAAGAAAGGGTCTGTGATGTACTTTAATATTTGGAAGTCTTTTGAGCCCTGTTAAGGCTCGTACTATCTTTTCCTTCAAATTATATTTTTTCTCTTATAATTATATATACATATATATATATATACATATATATATATATATATATATATATATATCATAAAATTTAATTTTAATTTACTGTTAATTTAAGTATTTACTTGGTGATTTGAAGATACAAGGGATTAGAATCAATAAGTATTGTGATAATTACTAATAAAGTTAATTACTAATTGATAAGAAAAAGTAAAAACGATAAAAAAAGAGTCAGACAATTATTCAAATCAAGATTTATCTAAATTTTAATGTAGGCATTTAAATCTTTTCTCTATATCCCCTCTCTAATTAGGAGTTCTCTTACCGGTAATAATAAGGGTCTTAATAGTGATATTTTTAAAATAATTAAGGATGACTCTTGAAGGGATAGATTAGGAACCTAACCAATTCTTAAATTGAATTAAAAAAAAAAAGGCATTACTTGTCCCAAATTAATGGAGTTTTTATTAGGTCATTCATACATAAGGCTGATTCATGATCTCTTCTCGGGAACGATAAATACCTCAATCATCAATAGAATTAGAATCCACATCCCATCCTATGATTTTAGTTTATCTTCATGTTTTGTTGTTTAGGGAAAAAATTAACTGTATGCTGATAGGGAGATTCATAACATATGTACGGATGAAATAATGCAAATTAAAGAATAGTAATCATTTGATCCTTTATTTGGATATAGGAAGAGAATAACGTCAAGAGATGATTAGTCTCTAGAAAATCATCCTTCCTTCTTCCTTTTTTTTTTTTTTTAAGATTTAACACTTTTATTCTTTTATAATAATAAAAATGATAATTTACTTAATTTATAGATATAACCTCAATATGAACTCTAATCAAATTTCTAAAACAACATTGAGTAAATGGTATGAAGAGAAATTTAAAATGAATCATCCCATTTAGCAAAGGACATAGGGGTGTAAGTAAGTTAGAAGACCTATCAAGAGCTTACAGCCTAATCTACTCAAGGTCTAGTTTAACCTGACCTATTTATTTAAATAAGTTAAGCTTAGACTAATAAATTATCCTATTTAGATAAATAGGCTAATTTTTTTTCTTTAAGCTCAATCTATAGATTTATTAGGCCAATCTATTTAATTATAAATATATTTATAAATAATGTAATATAATATATATTATATGTATTTTGATACACACACATATATATGTATATAAACCTAATTAGACTATTAGATAATTTTAAATTTTAAAAAAGTTTTAATTTATTGACAAATTTAAAAGCTTATTTATATAAGAAAACTTTTAAATAAAATAACAGATCTAGTTAGACTTCTTCAATAAGTTAGGCTAAGCCTAAACTTGATTTTATATAGGCTAATAAGTTAAGTCAGATTAATAATTTTAAAAAATAGGCTTGACTTATTTATGATAAAGCCCAACTCGCCTATTTACACTCCTGAAAAGATATATATATTTAAATAAATTTGCATGCAACCCTTTAAGGGAAAATTCAAATTCTTCTATATTTAAATTATGCTTTAATCATAATTAATAGATAAAGGATAATTATTTATTTTGTAGGATCTATATATATATATTAAAATTCTAATTTTTAATTTTTAAATATTAAAATTATAAAAATTAATAATTATCTTTTATTTACTAACTATAATTAAATATATATTACAGAATATGCAAGAATTTCTCCCCAAGATTATTTCCTATAAAAGCATGCCTAAAAGAATAAATGGCAATGGCACTGAAATATTTGATTTCCAGATGCTTTCTAGCCGCTTAAAATTCTGACAGTGTACATTGCACTAAAAAGATAGGGAAAAATGAACAAAGATATGCAAATTATATCTCAATGCATGAGGAAAGGAGAAGCCATTGAATTCCTAAAAAAGAGCACAAGTGCAAACACCTTCAAACAAGAGCTAGCAATGCAACAATAAAAGGTGATAAAAAAGAGCACACTAACAACACAAACTCCCAAGCAAAAAGAGCTTTGAAAGAAATTTGACAGCAAAGAGATTACAAAGTATATGCAAGAAAATCAGGAAGAAAGTTATAAAGAAAAGTCCATACTGATTCCTATTATGGAGTTATCATAATTCCATTTATATAATCATCCTCTTATGGCTCTCTCTTTCCACAAACCCCAGAATAATTTCCATTTATACTCAGAAAATCATGCATTAATTGTTTATATATCAGAAAGTTTTATAGCTACCAAATATCAAATTGTGCTTCCTGAAATCAGAATATATAATATTTAAACCCATACACATTCAAATTAGGGTTTCCAAGCTGAAGCCCAGACTACAGGATCCTCCTTCCATGTCAAATAAATCCCAGAAAGTTCATCTCCATGTGGCAGCACTAGAGACCATTTGGTTCTGTATCTTTTGAGCAATGCCTTCACATCATCAACGACGTCATCACTGAATCCAACCGGAGAAAATGCTTCCTTAAGTTTCTCAGACCACTGATTTCCCCTCTCTCTCCTCTCACACTCTCCTCCATTTTCACTTTCTTCTTCTTCCTCGCAGCAGGTCAAAACCCTAACTATGCTTCTAGAACATTCCCTCTCTAGCATAAGTCTTTCGTTGCTTGTTGGTGGGAAACTCTCTTCTAACATCTCAAAATAAAGCGTGTAGAACCTCAAACACTCCTCAAAGCTCTTCACAAAGTCATTCCTCGTGCCGGAAAAATCCGCCTCTTCCTCCACGACGGTGACGACTCGGGGATTCAGCGATTTAAACACGCGAATCACGGCTTCCCTTTCTTCCACTTTCACTTTCCTCATCGCTCCGATGCAATTCACGGCGATAGCCTCGTCTTCTTGAACACCTAAAGCCTCCTTGGAGAGCTCTCCTAAATGATTTAACCCAGAAATAACATTAAACTCGAAAGGCACTCCCATTAGCCTAGCAAACTTCTCCATTCTTTGTCCAACTTCTTTCATCACCGATCCTATCATATTGGCCGTTAAAACAACCGTGAGCTTCAAATGGGGAGTTTCATCGTTCCTGGTGGCCAAGGCTTCCAGAAGAGTAGGCCACTGGGTGCAAAGAGTGTTGCTCATATCAATTATGTGAAGTTTGGTTTCGCCTTCTAAGGCTTCCAAAATCGCGCCGTTCGAAGCGACATGTCCGAAGGTGGTCCAAGGGCTTACCTCTTGAAATTTCAGTATTAATTTCCTGGCTGAATCGAATGAGTGGCTTTTCTCAGCCACAGATGTTAGAGTTTTGTAGCATCTCTGGCCGGATTCCGTGGCCTTACAAAACAAAGCTTGCAAGAAATAAGAAGCCAATTTCTGATCGCAGTCGCCGTATGGGGAAGCCAGCTCGTTTAGCATCCAGAGAAGGTGGTGGATTTTGCCGGAGTCTCGGTCGGAGATTGCCCTAGCGCATTCCCGGAGAAGATTGGAGGCCCATTTCCCGTCTTCCCGGGGCTCGCCGGAGTCGGACGACCGGCTGGTGGAGGTGTGGCTGTTCTGGGGATGGTTGCTGCTGCTGTGCATGTCTACGGATGAAAAGTTATCATTATTGACGATCTGCTGCTGGTTGGAGTAAATATTCAAATGTGTTTCCTTTGAACTGAAAAGAGATATGTCCATGTGTGTGTACTAAGGAAAGGCTGGCTATCCCCTTTGACTCTAAGACAACCTTTGGAGAAATTGCACACCTCCCTTTTTGTGTGTGTAGAAATGGCAAAATATAAAATCATGATTTAATTATTAGAAGCAATCTTATTATATTATAATATTATTTTAGCATTGGAGAATTTTTTGTTTAAGTGACATTTGATAATTCTTCAAAGATTTGATTTTTCTTTTCATTTTTATGTTAAATCCTAAATTTTTGTGTCCACCCCTATATTTTAAAAAAATATATTATAGCATTATATATGGGTCATTTTCATGGTGTAATGTTTATTTAAATAACTTTGGTTGTTGCCAATAAATAATGCATTTAAAGCAAAAGATCACTATGTAGTTTCTGCTAGCTAAAGGCTATTATGGACTCACCCTTTTGTAGCCTGCGCAAAATGTTGACACTCCCAATAATGGTGGCTGGCTGGCTGTTCTTATTTCTTGTTTGGGCATATTTTGCACAAGGAATAATGATAATTGCAACTAAGGGAAAAGAAAAAAAATATTTCATCCAACGAAAAACTTTATTAAAAAAAAAAAGGCAACGAAGAAATTAATTAATATTAATTACATGTACTTCTCTGAACCTGCATATTCTACTGACAAATCTTTTGCGGCTCCATATTTCCAAATGACTCATATTCCATCCTTCAGAGTTCATCAGATCTGATGCTCTGATTTGAACGCCCACTACTGCAAAAGCCAAGCACTATGTGTCTCATAACTTGCAGAACAGCAACAATAGGAAAATTATATTATATATTGATGCTATATATTTTTATCTCAGGCTTCCCATACTAAGATTACCCTAGTTTGTTTGGATGAGGTACCGAGAGTGAATTATATACGTGGATTTGTTTGGTATGTTTTTCAGGTAGTTAAATTAATAAATTCGAAGACTAAACTTATGATATAAAACATTCAAATAAATATTATAAGTCATTTAAATTAAAGATTTTTGACAAATTTATTTAATATTTAACTAATAAGTTTAGGAGGGGAAAACATTAAACGGTTAACATTTTAGTGAGGATGTGATAAGAAATTAGTTTTTTAAATAATAATTATGACTTAAATTAAATATTTTATAATGAATAAATACTCATGATAATATTAAAAGAGAGAAATCTTCGAATACTGATCACCCTACTATTTCCTTTTTATTCCACCCAAATACAGATGAATTTGAAGTCCATTTCATAAATATTATAAAATAGATTTCATTAACTGAAAAAATTTATGAAAAATTTTCCTTGATTTTTTTCAAGCAGAACATACTTAAACTAATTTTTATGTTGTATAAGCGTACACTACTTGATTGCTTAAACAAGAATATATAGGAAATAAGAGGAAATGGACCCATCATTTTCCTTGTCACCATGATGTCTAGTTTAATCAGCAAGTGGGTTTGGATGGAATAGAACATAAATTCCTGGACATAAAATATGTTTGTTGGTGTGGAATCCTCAGTCGCTGGATGGCAGCTGCATCATTCTAAATGAAAAATAACAAACAACGTATTTCTTCTCATAATGCAAACAAACAGATGATGATAAAGGCTATAATTCAGTTGATAAATACTAAAAATATATAGTAATGTAACTTTTATGTTAATAATTTTGTTGACTTCGCTATTAATGCAACAAAACTAATATACCTTCCAAGCTATGCTACTAGTTAATTTTATGTTCTCTTGTCTCCTTATTATCAGAATTTTTTATGCCTTATTATATTTTTTTATTTTCTTAAAATAAAACATTATTCTATTTTCTTATTGTTGGTTGCTAATTTCATGTTATGGTATGTGACAATGATAACGACAGAGATGCTGACGATGAACCCCCTTCCCTCTTTGATTGGTATACATGTAAAGATTATATGTCCCATTGTAAAGTTTTGAACAATTGGTTCAACGCCTCCAAAATCAAGGAAATTGCAGTTTAGAATATATTATTTAGACTCTGTTTATCTCATTGAAAAATATTTTCTATAAGGAAATTATACATGAGGGAATTACACATTACTTGTTTTAGTAATTTAAAGAAATGATATTTAGAGACATAGAAAAGCAAATTCTTTTTAAAATTAAAAATTACTTTTTAAATGTTTTTATATTTAATATTAAATAAATAAAATATTTTTTCTATATTAATATTTTATAATTATATTTTATGAAAAGTATTTTCTATCAAAATAAATGAAACTTTAATTTCACTCCGAAGAAAAATATTTCTGAGTTAATTATCGCTTGCAATATATGGCTTTTGTTTCTGAGTGAAATTATGTTCGTATATTATCATAAATAAATTGCAAGATTTATATTTTTTGTATTGATAGTTGTACTTATATCAACAGCACACCAAAATATTATTATATGATTTATATCTTTTTATATTTATATTATATATTTTGTCGCACTTGCAAAAATAGAATAAATAAATATATGTAAGTTTTTTTTTGCAGACTGTAGATATAAATATAGCTACACAATCTATAAGGTATGGAACATAGTTTCTAAATTGTTAACATGTATATATTTATACACATTCGTACTGCTGAGGGATATTTCTAATATAGATATGTCTTCAAATTAAGTTGTTGTATTTCACAATAATGAGTTTATACTTGATTAACGTAATTTTTTTTTACACCATAAGTAAATAATAATATGAGACGTTATTATGAATTAATTTGTTTTTATCAATAATCAATAATATATATGTTTTAACTAATTTTGCTGATGTTATAATACATAAGTAAATAATGATGGAAAATCAATTTACAACAAACCGGATAAAATTTAAATCCTTTCACAATCCGAAGTAATATTACACGGAATATAATACTATAAATTTAAATTGATTTTACAATTATAATTTTGCTCAGCATTAGTCAAATTTTATTACATTTATTCCTAATACACTATAGGTTGTGATTGTGATGGTAATTTAAACCATGATTAAAATTACGGATTTAAATTTAATCTAAATAAATTTTATATTATTATTCATTAATGTATTGTTATATCAATAAAAATTATTAAAATTTTTATTATTAGTAAAAAATAT
Organism: Sindora glabra; assembly: GCA_020226215.1. NCBI lineage: Eukaryota > Viridiplantae > Streptophyta > Magnoliopsida > Fabales > Fabaceae > Sindora > Sindora glabra. The sequence goes on from CM035229.1 coordinate 74,270,908, forward strand.
TAATTTTTAATAATGAGTTATATTCTTATTTATTGACAACATAAAAAATTTTATATTGATGATAGGTTAAATTTAATTTCTAAAATTATATGTAAAATTTTTACGGGATATAATATACCCGCACGTACGTAAGCAAGAAAAGTGAAAATGAAATAGAAAAAGCAATGAAAAAGTAGAAAAAAATCATTTTTGAAAATTCTATTATAAGTTTACTCTTCACTAATTTTCCTCTTTCTCCATTTTTCTCTGCTCTCTAGATACAAACCATTAGATTCAAAGTTTCATTGGGAAGTTAAGAAGGCCGATTCATGAGAAATAAAAAAGGTGGAAAAAATACTGTGCTCTTAAATTATACTTCAAAATTAATTTTTCCTTAACATTAAAATGCCTTTAAAATTTTTCGCTTAATTGATAATAATTAATAGATAGTTATAACGAAATTTTTATAATTTTGATCGATTTCGTGGTTATGCAGCTTAAAGGAAAATCTCTGCGCAACTTTCATTAAAATGAAAGAATACTTACCAAGAGAGCAATTGTCTTTTTATTTGGAGTTTTAAAATTGCCGGTTGTCATTTCTGTTTTTGTTTCGTATGAAATCTAAAAGTTAAATTATATATATTCTCCTAAATGCAGCGTTCATTTTTTTTGTAATTTTCTACAAGTTTTATTTTATCTTATTTTATTTAATATGAATTGAGAGAGTCAAATTATATGTCTTATCTCATCCGAGTACAAAGATAAACAGAAAAACAACCAAATTAAATTATGACAGCTTGAAACAAACAAGTTTTAATTAAAACTAAAATCAGAGATAATAATTTCATTTTAGTTAAATTTTTGAGAAATTAAGTATTAAATTTCAAGTTTTGAGTGGGTGCGTTGATTTTGAAACATAATCTAAGATAAAACAATTATTTTATTCCAAAATAAGTAACACTAGTATTTATTTTTAATATATTATAATATTTTAGTCTTTTTTTTCTAGAGTTAGCTTTTGCCAAATATGCAAATGAATTAGCCAAATTATTTCTTAAAACTTGAACCCATAAAAAATAAATAAATTTAAATTCAAATCAAATATCATTAAACTTGAATAATTCTAATTTAAGATCGAGTGAGTATAAGTTGAGTGCAAGTTCAAATGAGTTACATGAGTTTATTCAAGTAGTATAATTTTTCATCAAATTTAAAATATTAAAATTTAAAATTTAGCTTTTTAATGAATATAAATCTAAATGAATTTATACAATTTTAATAAAATAATTTATTATTTTACTTAAATTTGAGTATATAAAATTCTATCTTTCACAAGTACATCAAATATTATATTTTTTTTATTTTACTTGTTAATATAAATTTTCTTTAACTGTATGATGTATCGGAGATATCTACATAATTATCATGTAATACCAAAAATTGTACTTAGCAAAAAAAAATCATATATTAGAAAGTTAATTTATTTCCATTAAAGCATCATACTTTTTTATACAAATTTAATGATTACTCATGTGATGATAATTTCTTATATTATATTATTTATATAATATAAAAATAAAAATATATTATTTATTATTAAAATTCATTTAAATCTACAAACATGTCGACTCAAGAGGTCAAACTTGACTTGTATACTCACTATTATAGAATTATTGATGTTTAGTAGATTACATATCATGTTTTTATTGGCATCTAATTGAGTATTATTATACCAGCTTTGGCATCAGTTATATAACTAATGTAAAAAATTACATCTTTCTTTTTTAAAAGAAATGATGTCTTTTTCTCTTTAATTTTTTTATTTTTATATTTTACATCATTTTTTAGTAAAAAAATGGATGCAAAATATTTATATAATTTTTTTAACATCAATTTTAGGTTCTTCTTTTAAAATATTTACAGTAAAAATTAAATAAATTTAACATACCACTAAAAATGTGAATTTTGAGTTAAAAAATTTGAAAAGTCATAATTTCATATTCAATTGTTTGTTTTGGTTGAATTTTTTTTATTTTATGTAATTTTTCAAAATTTATCTATTTGCAAATTACCTTTAATGGTTGACCTTTTGGAATTGGAAAAACAATAATTATTTTTATAGTTTTTTTTTCACTTTTTCTCTATTTCTCATTATTGTTCGATTGACTTTGAATTTCACTGTAATATTTTGTGAAAACATAATAAGTATTTAAAACTTAGATTCAAATTTAAAAATTATACAAAAGAAATATAAATAAATTTTTAAAAAAATGTAAAAAATTAGAGAAATGAAAAAAAAGTGAAGATATAAGAAATAAAGATAAAAAAAAATAATTTTTATATTTTGAAATAATGGCTTGAAATGGAACTTTAGATTTGTACTCAATATTAGTTAAAAGAGTATTGGTAGTTTATTGATGGAGATTTAAGGTTATTGTAGCATTTGCTTTGTACACAATGTTGAAAGAGTATTGGTAACTTATTGATGTATAATAAAGAATAGAGTGAGATCTATAATTTTACAAAGAGAGTAGAATAAAGATGGAGATTGAGTTTAAAAATAAATAAAAAGGAGAAAGAGAGTGATAATAAGAAAAAAATGAGATGTGATTTATTCATAATGCAAAAATGTCAAGACTCTCATAATTTTAGTTATCAATTATTTTAGGAATCGATATGTAAAGTCTAACAACAAGGAATCACATTACTTTTTTTTTTTTAAAGAATCAATGTTTAAAATGTTTTTATATTTTCAAAAATGTCACCATCTTAAATACTTTAGATGTTAATTATTTTGGGAACTAATATCTAAATTTTCATAGGATAAAAAGAAATCATTTTTTTTAAATTTATGTCTAAAATTCTTTTTATATAATTTTAAAAATATCACTACTTTTACAAATTTAGAACCCAGTAATTTTTGAAATTAGTGACATTATAATATATTGAAGTGTCAATTATTTGGAAAAAAATGACATTGTATCATAGGAAATTTTTTTATATTAATTGTGCTATTTACAATCAAATAACTAATACACATAAAGTAACCAAGATTTTATATAAATTTAACTAGTGTAAATTTGATTGGTATAAATTTGCAACACTAACAATAATTTAATTGTGATAATCTATTTTATAGTATAAATAACATGCTAGTTATTTGTGCTACGATAATCCTTTTTTTGTAATTCATATGCCAATTATATAGTTAAGAGATAAGAGACAAACAATTTATTCTAAAAGTACAAATAATTAGATATTGAAGTACAAAATTAACATCTAATGTACCATTATTTTCTAAATAGCTAATGGTTGTTATATAATTAGATGTTAGTTAAATATAAAATGAACACGTTTACTTTTTACATTTTCTAATTAGACATTTAAAATACCTTTCAACAATGATTATAAATAAAATTAATATTTTAAATTTTTATGATTTTTTAATAATTTCGTAAATGTAATAACTTTAGATATTGATTAAGTCTAAGATCAATGTGTTTCTTATTAGACTTTTGCAATAAATATTAATTAATTTTGAAATTAATGTTTTAAAATTTTTCTTTCTCTCAATGACCTTTAAATATTATATATTTTAATATTAGTTAAGTAAAAAATTGATGTACATCCAAATAAATATTAATTATATTTATAACACATAGTCCTAATATTTCAAATATTTTCCAAAATATTACCATATCAAAATTAATAAACATTGATATGAACTTTTTAACTGACTTCAATTTGCAATTTTATAATGAGAATTAATTGAACATAGCATGTTTAGATTCAACTTTTTAAAAATTTAGATCAAATCAATTCTTTTATAAATCGATCTAAAGTTGCGGAATTAACTTAATTCATTCGCAACTCTCACCGTTGCTCGCACTATAAAGATAAAATAGGTGTGTGTATATGGGAAAAACATATATCTGACTAATTTGTTAGGAAAAAAAACGATATTTAAATACATTTATAGTATATGAATTCATTTTCCACGTGAAACGGCATAGGTTTTTAGTTACATAAGCTAATCATTCTCACCAACTATAACAAATACTAAGACGAGTCTAGGAGTGTGCATAACCCTAAAAATTATGGTATCCAAATGAAATTTATTCCTCGCCAGTGATTAGACAATAAGACAAGTTGAGAGAAAGCTCTCACAACATCCAATCCAATCATTGGAGAAAATGTGTTTGCCTTTCCCTTAATTATTTATTTACCTTTTGTAAAATAGCTTTTGGGTTGGGCGATCTTATAGATGATGGTGGTCCATATTTTTGCAATTCCCCTTGTCTATACCTTTCTTTTGGGATTGGATTTGTTTTTATTTTCCTGTCGTAACAAGATGATATAAATATAAAAGCTTTCGTAAATTTCACATTTTTATTATATTTTGAGTCTCACGACACATAAAAATCTTGTATTAATTAATTATTTTCTCTGATATAACAACAAAAAAATTGGATGAAAATTTGGTTTCTTCCCCGCAGCGCATTCTTTCCTTAGGAACAGGGATGTAAAGTCAGTGTCTTCAAAATCCCACTGGGTTTTTGTTGTGCTACTCTGACATGATTTTCGAACAAAATTATTGTTATGGATCTATATTTCTTGCCTATTTATTAAATCACAACGGCAAAATCAAATATTGTTATCGTAATATTGACAGCATAATTTCGTCACTCACTTGACTTGCAGATAAATATTTTTTATTGAATTGCATAGCTAAAATTGATCATTCTTTTATTGATTTTCTTATAATAGCCATATATTGTAGCTTATATTGTTGATTTTCGAAGAAACGATACTATGGCACCATGATATTTGTAGATGTCACTTTTCTGCGCAAGGATATCAGAAGAGAATTTTTATTTTTTTCTATCTTAATGGCAAAAATGTTTGAATTTAAGATCTACATACTACCCAAACACAAGAAAATACTTATGTAAGCATTGTCTATCACTTTATAGCACAGGCTATCATGTTATTTTTATGTACTATTACTCAAATTCTACTAATTAATAATATATGAGTTTATTTTGTGTAATAATCAATTATGAATTGATTTGATTTTCTCTCCTATCATAATTAATAATAAATTATTGTTAATTTATTATTTATATTTAATTGATTGTTAAATAAAATTGATCCACGTATTATTAATTAATAACATTTGAATAGTAATACCTAAGAATGACATAATAGGTAATATCTACGTAAATATTTCTCACCCAAACACCACCTAATATCTTGAATTTCTATTCTTTAATTACCTACATTAATATGAAAAACATGGAGATTGGCTGATTGCACTCTTATAAAATTAGGAGATTAGGAGATACTATTATTCTAAGCATTATAATTAAGAGATAGTGTTAGAGGAAGCCTCACAATCTTGTGAATTTGATTCCATTATATCTATCTGAATATTTTCTTCAATCTAAATGGTTTGGTTTGTTGTTCTAATAATTCTTCATTGTTATGTCATGATATTACCATATAACTCTAATAATATCAATCATGTCAAATAACTGTATATAAAAATTTCTACATTAATGCATACAAGGTGCTAATTATAAATGAGATAAACTTTAAAGACATAATCATAAAAGAACATACAAGGGTTGAAGATAAACATTAAAACAAACCATAGAAATTAAATTTTATTTTAACTAAAAATATTATGTTTTCTTCATTCCAAACAAATCATAAAAGATAGTCTTTTATAATATACACATGAAAAGGCACCGTGTATGTTAGCATAACATTTTTTCACATTAGAACTATTATATTTATTACAACCACCTTGTAATGTGATATAAAGTGAGCTTCACACATTTGTGAATCTCAAAAACATATTTAGTTATAAATGATATTAATTATACAAACAATGCCCCTCATACATGAGTTTTACTTCTGTATTCTCCTTTAACAGAAAATTTGGTGATTTTATGAAAAAGATACAAATTTTAATAAAATTTATAACTTTTAAAGTTTATAATTTTTTTTGTAACATTTTACAATACAAATAAATAGTTATATTTATAACACGATAATATTTTAAGGTTGCACGAAAAAGTTACCCTTTTAAAGGTTGCAAAATTATGAAGTTTTTTTTTAAAAATTACAAATACTTCCTATTTCAAAGAGCAACTAAGCAAACCCTAGATTCATTTATTGGTTATTATCACATCGTATCTCCACTCAAATTAAAAATAAATAATGGATCGATTATATAACAGTTTCAGTCTTGTCAGGGCCTACTAACTTCGGATGCAAGCATAATAATACTTTCAAACAAACTGCACATGCGTGGTGGAAAATTGAAGCCACATGACTTAGGTTTAAAGAATGGTGAAATCTAAAAAGAGGCTTCTCTTGTGGAGAGGTTGGCAGTAGATGCCCCACTCACTTTCCCAAACGTTTGACAAAAATTGTACACCAGGTCATTTATTCTTCTTTATATTTTTCTTTTCTTTTCAAAAGTTACGCATACTAGTAAGTTAGGGACTTTGGTATAAAAAAAGTCTTGTATATTTTTAGTTTTTACAAAAAAATACCAACTCTTACGTAAATTTTAGGAAGAAAATACAAATAATGGTTTAATTGAATCATGTAACTTCTTTAAAGCTTAAAAAAGGTGGTAAATAGGCAAACTAGTCTATGTAAAATCATATAAAAAATAGATTATATTTTGGGTAGTTTGATTCAACTCAATTCATAATCCAATTCGTGATCTGTGAATCAATCCATCCAAAATTCGGATAACGTAGGTCAATTCATTTAAATTAATTATTAAAATAAATTAGATTTTGAATAATTTAATTCTCTTAAATTTGTTTACCACAATTTGCTTAACACTGCTATTTAGAACCTATAAATATAGGGATGGAAAAAAATGAATTTTGAAACTTGAATTTGATATAAATTTTTGTCTCGTCAAGTAAAGTATGGAGCAAGTTTTTAACTTAGAGTAATTGCATAGTATAAAATAATATTATTCCATGGTACTCTGATTTACTCCGAAATTATAAATTATTTTTTATTTTACTTTAAAATATATATTATTATAAATTTAATTTTTAGTTTTTTAATAAAAAAATTTATATTAATTATTTTATTTTAATTATTTTCTTTTAAACTTAAGATTGGTTGGATAAATTATGTATGATTTTAGACTAATATTATTATGTTATGTTGAATATTAAATATTAATTATGTGTATATTTAAAATTTATAAATTTTAAGTTTTTTTCAATTTTTTGACTTTTTAAAATTTTTTTTAAATTTTCCTACGAGTTACTAGTGCTCTGCGAATCATGAGAACGAGATGGATTACTGTAGTTGTCAGATGAAGAAGTATACTACCAATCTATTATTATCTTGCCCCGTTGCCATTCCTATATAAAGAATTGTAAAAAATTTTTAAAAAATTGAAAGTGTTGTTAATTTAATTTAAAAAAATAAAAAAGACATGTGAATTATTCATAATTGTTTTTAATTTGAATTATTTTTTGAAAGAGTTTTCCTCTAAAATAAATTACAAGCAATAGAATTGATTTCGTAATATGTTTACCATAAAACTAAAAACAAACATTTTTAAGTAAATTATTATCGAAATTTGACTTAAGTACACTGGAAAAATAAGATTTTTTTTTTAATTTTTATTTTATTTTACTGAAAAATAATTAGAAAAAGTCATAAATTGCTTAACTCTATCTTCTCTATTCTATTCAATTAAAATTTTAATATTTTTTAATTTTTTAAAAATTTTAGAAGGCTATTATTGATTTTGAAATTTTGGATGGGTTTTGTGATGATAGGCCTTACTTTAAGGGGATTGTTAGTATTTTGCCCTATAGTTTATACTAGATCTTACAATTTCCATTTAAAAAAATTATTTTATATAAAAATTGTGCATAGAAAGTATGTAATATTTTATGATTCTATTGAATTTTTTTTAAAAAAAAAAACTTACAACTGCTAACAAAAAAAAAGGCCAATAATCTTCATAATTTGCACCATATATATAATTGTCCTTCTTGAAAATACATGTATGAACGTACTGGAAAACACTTGAATTAATCATATTTATGAAGAACTTGCTTAGGTTTCCACTGAAACTACAATTTAAATAACGATTGTTAAAAAAGGAAGATTGATTATAATGTTTAATTTTGGTAAACGTGGAAAAAGTTACAGTTCATGCAAGGTAACCCGAAGTAGATGACATTACTCAAGTATGAATGCTAGTGAAACCATTGTTAGCCACAACAAAAAATAATCATATCTAAACTCTTGCTTTGATCATACTGTAAATTATTAATTATATGCTATCTGTTAAGAAAAGTGTGATTATGTGTGGCCATGGCCGTGAGAATGCTATAAATGGCATTATTTTTTGAAGAAAGCCATTGGCAACATGGTGGAGTCTTCAGAACAACAGGAGCAGTAGTGCTGGCTCTAAGATGCATACACAGGGCGAGGCAACCGTAAATCTACGTTAATTTTTTTAAAAAAATCTCAAATATTTAAAAAATTATTAAAAAATAAATATAAAAAAATTAATTAAGCCCACATGCCAGCAATGAAAATGGACTCAAAAAAAGAATACCGCACCCCCCCCCCCCGGGTGCTCACAAGCTATCTACAAAATCTGCAAGTTTTACTGACCCATAAACTGGTAGGTATCATATGTTAATACTTTTGTCCAATAAAAATTAGTTATTAATTACAATTTCTAATGCAAGTGAATCCCAAAGGCAAAATTTACGATCGACTTATGTTTAAGGGGCGCGAATATGGACAGTTGTAACTGTATAGAATTTCCTTGCAAGACAATGGCACGATCAAGAAAAAGACTGATAAAAGATTTATATATAAATTGATTATTAAGCTTAACAAGGCAATGCCAAAGACCTGAGAAGCTCCATAACAAAAGTTGCAAATGATAAGAGAGAGAGAGAGAGCCAAAATGCAAGTTTCCCCAGCAAATTTGAATACTTTATATTACTGCATTGAGAAGATAATTCTTTCAGAAAGAGAAGAATAAAGACAAACAATTCTAGTGCCCATAGCATCGTCAACCTTTTATCAAAAGAAGATCGGATTTTTGTATGCAAAGCCTAAGATCTGACTTCAGCAAAAGTGGAAGCTCCATAACAAAATGTGTGTTATTTACCATAATAATCCCATCATGAAAAAGAAGGGAAAGACTGAATTCCATGAAGTTCTTTTTAAGATCTGTTTAGCAGAATCAGTGCCTCCACCCCGTTGAGTAACCTTCTTGCGTATAGGGCTCTAGAAATCCAATAAACTGACAAAGACATGTAGCAATTAAGTCGGCTGAAAACTATTTACAGCTAAGATGTTAAACAAATGAATCCAGAAATTTGAATATAGAAGCCTGTCCAAGCCGAAACCCTATTCCCAGAATCTATATTACAAATATGTATAATGGTTTATATAGGAACAAGGGAAATGAAAGGGAAGAAAAAGAAATGAAGGACACCCTCTGCGTTTTAGATCATCATTATGACGGTATCCCTCTATCTCTTTCCTTCTCCCAAACAGATAATAAAAGAAGTTTGGCAATAGAACTGTCACTCTAGTTTTGGTCATATTTTGACAAGTTATATGACAAAAAAAGAAGAGGGAGGGGGAAAAAGGGAGAGAGAGAGAGAGAGAGCACGTGGACCACATTCAAGCCTGTAATAAGAGAAGTTGGAAAAGTAACAATTCAGTGGTATTTACCCACCTTACCACCATCATGTGTCCACCGTGCCCCATATCCATCAGCAACCCTAATTTCAAAGACAATGCCATGTAGCGGGACAATGTGCACATTCAACCAACAACAATGTGCTATCAAGGGCTTAATGACTTCTGTTGCAAGCATATTTTTATTGGAATCTGGAAGGAGCAATATTTGAAGAGAAAGGATTAGTAAAGATAACATGTTCATCATATTTGAAACATACTATATTTGCAAAATATTTTAGGAAAAGAAAGTCTTCCTGTACATCCTCAAGAGCCTCAAATTGAGCTGAAATGCATGAAACAGGAGTGAACTCAACTCAATTGTGGTCCTACTCATCTCGTATGCCTGTGAGTCTAATGTGAGGATAGGTGTATACCGTTTCAGCAATATGAATTTGCATCACAAAAAGGTGATTCACAGTTCTTATTTTCTACAGAAAACAGACTTCCTTTTTCATGTACAGAACAAATCTTCAAAGTTTTATCAAACAGCTGTACTTGAAATAGATACTCACCGTTGCCATCCAAAGACCCCCAATATCTGTTGCTACACCTATGAGTATGCTTTGCCAATGCACGAGCTCCATGAGTCAAGGCACTATGTTTAACCTCGAGCAGTCAAGTCAATGAAGGATAAAATCTAAGGTCAACGTTTAAAAAATGTTTTGATAAAAAATTAAAACAAAAGCAAAAATAAAAATATAAAGCACAACAGTGACTTGATGTGGATAATATGTATGATGAACACTGAAAGTGTGCACATATTTTTCTCATAAATTATCAAACAGAGCCATCCTACACGGCTCTTATCTTGACTCATAATGTTCCTGAAATACACTGTACTGTATTACAGTAGGAGCAGTAATTTTCACATATAGTCTGGAGCTTAGGAACTTTGATCTGCATTTCTCCATGGAGTGCAAAATACAGTAATACAAAGTTACTTTCTTACATCTCTCTTATATGGCAAATTAAATGATGTTAACAGAACTGATCTTGGTGGGGGAAGAGCATCAGGAATTGTTCCTATGGTATGCATCAGGCCCAGAAGTCCTTGAACACCTTCATGGCTTAATCCCTGAATAAAAATAACTCTATTTACCGGTCTATATGAATTTAGAAATCACAAGATTCAAGCAATACTTGAAAATACAAACAGTTGAAGCATCAAATATGTACCTAAGTAAGTATTTGTAACTATGAATCGCCCATCAGATTATAAAATGTCCGTGTGTGTACATATCTTGTAATATTGATCTGTTTCCAAAACTCCAATGAGTAACCAAAATTTGTTCAAATTGATGATTCAGGCTTTAGCAATGTTTTTAACATTCAAAACTAAGCTATCTTGAACCAGCAGATTCTAAGTTGCTGTGTAATTGTGACAAAAATGAATATAATTTCACCTCATTGTGACTTTAATTTCAATCTCAAGGTCTTAAGAATCCACTTCTATTGGCTGTTTCTGTTCTGTCTTGCAGAAAGTGATTTATAATTTAAAAAAAATGGATAAATAGGCAATTGAACAGAAGTAATTTTCTGGGAGTTTGCTGCTAAGTTTTCAACCCAATTAGACTAACAGATAATACATAAAAAATTTGCATGAAAGTGAACTCACAGCAAATAAGTTAACCAAAGAATCATATGGTTGATGGCCCAGTTTTGTAACCTTGATTGCAAGTACACCATTTGCCTTCTCCTTCTCTTCTGTGTAAAACCTCCGATAGACTCCTACACCTGTAATGCCGTGGGAATGTCATTCTGGAGGATACCAGTATAAATTTGGATTTGACTTATATTTTAATTGAGAGAGAAATTCATTAATTCAAAAGATAGGAGTGATTATAAATGCTGTTTTTTAGGGAAGCAGAAATAACAAACAATATAACTGTTCACCTGCACTGAACCACAGTGATTATTGCAGTTACAAGATCAGCGAATGACAGCATTTTTAAAGTGCCTTTTCAAAGAGAAAATTATATCTTTATCAAAAATTTAGGAAATCCAGAAACCAGTGATCTTATTCATACATTAAGAGTTATGTCATTTATCTTATCATAAGAATAAACTTTCTATTCCATTCTGTGAAAGTTCTAAGACACTGAGCCAAATTGTTAGACAGGATGATTTCTTTGTATATGACTTAGAAACATATGTCCACGAAATATATACAGGACCTTCTTCAACATTTTCAACTCCTGGAAGAACTTTTCCAAGACTCTCTGCCTCCAACATGTCAGAGAATGTAGGATACCACCGAGCTCCCTACATAATTAGGGACTTGAGTAAATCCAATTGACATAATCATCAATAAAATAAGAAATTAAATTGCACCTGAACTTCAAACACCACAGACTTGTTAATAAGAATAAGGTTTCCCAATTCAATCCTGAAAACAAGAGAAGAGGGGATAGGGGAGCTAAGAAAAATCATCAATGGGAGAAATGATACCACTAAACCTACAGCTACGAGCCATTAAAGGGAAAATGAAATCAATATAACTCCACACAAAATGGGTAACATGGCTCAAGTGGTTTCACTAAATCACTCAGATGGTTAACTTGTGGCTCTGTGTTGGCCTTGAATAGATAGCTAAGCAATACATTCATACATCTAACATCACAGAATCCAATATGTTCACAAGGGAGGAATGAATTGCAATCAATACTCTATCAAGAGGATCTTGAAATCCATGGGAAGCACAAAATTCCATCCATGAAATATGATTAAATTTTGTACATATCTAAACATAAAATTTAACATTAAAATTTTGTTGACACCTGCTGTATTTATCAACAGCGCACCTTCCTTCAATTGTTTTCAGACCATCTGCAGACAATAACAAGTGCCTATGAAAAATTGGCTTCATAAAGGAATCAGAATGCCATGTTTAAAAACGTTAAGTAAAATGTGCATAATGAAACTCAGAACAAAGGGCTGGCTGCCCACCTAGCAATGGCACGAATACAAAACTATATTAGTCATTTTCTTTAGACAGACTAATACCCTTTAGCTGTGAAAAGAAAGGCTCCTGAACATGCAGTTCAAAGGAAATGCTCTTCAGGATCTGTTGAAACAGAAATTTATTTATTCTGCATTCAATTTGGTTTAATCAAAAGATAAACAACAACAAAGCCTTATCCCATTAATCAAAAGATAAACACAATCAAATTTTTAAACAGAGCAGTTATAAATTTACACCCAATATTTCAGATCCTTTGTCCAAAATCAATTTCTGCCACTCATTTTGTTTCTGCCTTATGGAATCATTTTCATGGAGCATGATCAAATTGTTGTCAGTTATACAAAATGCTTCAGAACTGATACACTTCATCAAAGCGGACGCCAGGCGCTTGTATAACGGATATGGCGGCACTCCTTCCAATGAGTCTGTCAAAACAAACATTTTGCGTAGGATATAAATGAGCAAAACAAAAAAGAAAAAAAAAAGGGAGAATAATTGATTCACATACTAAAAAGCAAATAATTCAGTATGCCACATTTCCAGTACATAAAGTATAAAACAGGTTGGTATAATGTTTTTTTATGTAATAACAGAATCGACAAATCACTTAAGGCACATGAAAAGTACTGGGTAGGAATCAGTACACGACGGGGAAATGCTAAGCTAGTCCACAGGAGCCACTTAATAACTGAGATGTACCACCAAGGTGTCGGTGGATTGGCATTATCTTAGAACATAAGAACAGATTAAAGGACAATTTTCAGGCTGATATCCCCCCCCCCGGCCAACCAAATGTTAAATTGGATGGCTGTTTCCCATGAAATGAAACATAAGGACAATAAATTGGCCTGTACTGCAATAAGAATTGTTACCAGTATTATCAGAAAATGGGTCGCTGGGATCATCTTTGAGAAGGGTGGAGCAGAAATCCCTCGAGAGACCCAGCTGCTGAAATTCTTGGGCCCCATCTACGAAGGACTGTAGAGTGAACTCGACAAGCTCTTCAAAACAGACTTTCACGTCCACAGCACAACTATTTTCAGCTTTGTTTTCGCTTTCCATTTTCAACCGCCGGTCGCCACTCTTCCGTAAGTCGCGCCTGGGCGGCTTATTTCCCAGAGATCGGGGGTCCAAAATCGCTTGAAGACTTCATTCTAAGATTAATTAATTAAGTAGTGTAATTAAATTGTACAAATACACGAGTTTTTGTTTTCTAGATTTGTTTATCATCAATAAAAATTAATATCAATATCGATCATAATCGATCATTCGATACTGTAATCAAAGATCCGTGCTCTCCATTAACACGTGTTATTGTTGGATTCCCCCGCCCCGATCACTTTCGTCTTCCTTCTCCGTATGTTATCTTTTTTCCCTCGTTCCAAATTTATTTTTATTAGTAGAAATAATCAAATAAAGATACATCACGGTATAATGCATCAATAATATAAAATTATTAAATTTTATTCAATTTATATACATCGATAAATTTAAATTATTGGATTCAATGATACACTATTATTATAATACATGGAAGTCCTCCTCATTTTTATTTTATTGCCGCCCAATTGTAACTTTTTTTAATTTGTTTATATTTTTATTAATTTTAAATTTAATTTATTATTAATATAAATTAGGGTAAGAACTTCATACCCCAATTTTTTTTTTTAGTTTGGACATCCTATTTATTACTTTTAACAGATTATGTCATGTACTACTAAAAATTTGATTTTGCAACTCATTGTTTATCTATTCATAATTTTGTCACATTGAAATTAATTATTTTAATAACATCTCAATATTTTATTAAATCATTTTAATTATATATTAAACTCCACTATTTTCTCTTCTAGTTTAATAAAATTATATGGGCTTTCCTTTTAGTTTCAAATGCTAAATGTTAGTTCATTTAACATAAAAACATTAAAAATATTCTATTTTTAATTCTTTTACATCTTTTATTATATTTTTATATAAATTAATTATAAAATAACTATACTTTCATTTATTTTATTTATTTTTCCTTTTTTATTTTTTCCTTTCTTTCCCCATTGAAAAATCCTAATTCCATTACCCTTATTAAAATTGATAATAAAAAATAATAATGGAATAGATTATTGGGGTAAAGGTCAGGTAATGTTTGCTTTCAACCTGAGAAATATGAAGTGTGTTTTGGAGGATCATCGATTGACAATTAAGAAAGGAAAATAATATAGCAATGGCATTATAAAAAGTCAAAGATGGTAGAGTGTAGAAAAAATTAGGGATTTTTACAACGAGATCTAGCCTAATTTAATGGAGCTAATGTTGGATTTTCTATTATGAATATATTAATTCAATAATAAAATAAGATATAAAAGAGTTTAATTTAATATTAAAATAACTAAATAGTTTGAGTCCAATAATAATTTAGTCCAACTAATATAATAATAGGTAGTTCTTGATAATGAGTCAACCTAATAATATTATTAGTATAAATAAGGATCGCTACTCCTAAATCTTATGATTGATTTTGCACACTCCCCATCAATGTCAAAATATCTTTTCAATCAAGTTTTTATTTAGGGTTAATAAGAGTAATAAATTCTTATTAAAGTTTGTAATTAAGACCGATTGTGAATAATTCGTAACTTGTAATAAATTCTGATTTTATATTTGCTTATAATGAATTCATCAAGTAATAATATATCTTTTTTACATTTAATATTATTCTTTTTACATAATTCAATTTAGAATATTATTTTTATAACATTTGATTTTAACAACTGAGCTTTAGAGTAGTACTTGTCAAAAGGAAGTAAAAGTTGAGTTGAATAACAAATCACAATCATGCCTATAATCCTATTTGCATTGACACAAATTATTCTTATAATTCAATACATGTCAACCACACTATAAATGTGAGGAGGGGTAGATTAAGAATTGTAATTATTATGAATTTGGTTCTATTTTTGCATTAATGTATATTTTCATCATTATTC
The DNA here is from genome assembly GCA_020226215.1 of Sindora glabra. Taxonomy (NCBI): domain Eukaryota; kingdom Viridiplantae; phylum Streptophyta; class Magnoliopsida; order Fabales; family Fabaceae; genus Sindora; species Sindora glabra. The sequence goes on from CM035229.1 coordinate 74,286,595, forward strand.
ATATATGAAAATGAATAAATTTTAAAAGAAATATTTGTGGTATATGAAAATTTTTGTCATTACTTCAATTTAGTGTATTGCTTAAAATTGAAAATATTTTTTTATGTAAAATGGGCTCTCTTTATAAACCAACACTTTATGATTTTTCCCAAATTCTCTTGACCTAAAATTAAAAGTTAATTCCAATGAGTAAATGAAAATTATTCCAACATTAATTATAAATTAATGACAACTATTCTATATTAATTCGTCTTCTATATTTGAAATCAATATCACTTCCAAAATCTTTTAAAAAAAGTAAAATATAATATAATTTAACTAATTTGTAAATTAGTTCCTACAAACATTTTATTTGCTTCAAAAACACATTTGAATAATTCATAAAAAAATTCTCAACAAAGGAAAATATGTGGGAAAATATAAAAGAGTGCAAGAAATTTCATTTAAAAATAATGGATATAACATAATTTGATAATATTATCATTTACTGACTTAAAAGTTTATATAAAAGGTCTTTAATATATGCTTATATGATCAAGTAAAATGAGTGAGTATTCAAATATGTGATACAATGAAAAGAAAGTGTTTTAGTGTGATAGTGAAGAGAGAGTATTGTCAATACATAAAAAAAATTAATTATAATAGTGAGATGATCAAGAGAGATTGCTTTATATGAAGGAGTAAATACAATTAGTATATATAAATGATCTTATTGTTAATAAAAACATTTATTTATCATATGTGTATGTCATTTTTCTAAATAACATATCATATAATTTGTATTTACGATTATAATGATTTTACAATACCAAATTTCATCATATTAATTAACTAATTAGCCAAATATCATAATTATATGATATAATTACTCACTTTTATATTAAATAATTAATAAATAGGTATCATAAATATGATCTGGTTATCATTTGAGTTGATACCTACATTAATAATATTTGAAATATCACTTTAGACATCTTAAATGCTATACTAATAAAATTAATGTAAAACTATACTTAATGATAAAGGTTTTACTAATTTATAACTATTTTTCCTTAAAACCCTTATTACTAATTTCTAATTTATTCATGCTATCATCTATTAATTTGAAAACTGATATAAAGGCTTTGATACATGCTTTTATAATCAAGTAATAAAGTGAGTGAGTGCTTAAGTGTGTGATACATGAGGAGAAAGTGCTTATATGTATTAGTGAAAAAAAGTGTTGCTAGTATACTAAAAAAAATATTTAATATAACAATGAGATATTAAAAAGAGATTATTTTGTATGAGAGAATAAATATAATTAGTGTATGCATATGACCTTATTATTAATAAAAATTCATTTATTTATCATATGTCTTTATATTAAAGTATCTTTATAGTTTTAAAATTTCAACTTATTCAATTAATGAGAATCCCCTTATTATTTTGATTAAAACCTTTTAACTTACTTTGTTTATAGTACTATATATCTTCTTTTCAACTATTTTTGTTGAGTTATTTCTAAAATAATATTAAATTGATTCATTTTTTTGCATGATTTACTCTTGTTTTTTCAATTTTTTTGAGGAACAAGTTGATTAAACTTATTTATTGTTCGAGCTTGTTAAAAAAAAGGATCAAAATTTAAAGCACTATTAGATATTTAACAAGGTAGATAACTTAATTATTGTAACTTAGGATTTTCACTTTTTTAAGACATAAGTTAATTAAATTAATTTTTAATTATATAAACAAGAAACCATTTTTAGTGTCCAAATAAAACAATTAAATTAAAATGATAAATTTAATATGATATTAAATAGATAGATTAAAGATGAAATAAAACAATTTTAATAACTTGGCATTTAATCAAAACAATGAAAGAGAATTATTTAATTTAATATGAAATTAAATATTTATATTATAAATAATATATAATAAATGATTAATTAATAAAACATGATTTCAATGATTAATTTAGTATGGAATTAAATACTTAAATTAAAAATGATATATAATAAATAATTAATTAATAACACAATTTAAATGATTAATTTAACATGAAATTAAATACTTAGATTGAATTACAGAAGTTTAGCTAACACAGATATAAAAATTTTTATTTTCCTTATTATTTTCAAAGCAAATTTTCATAATAAGTTTTAATTAGACTTCAAATTTATATTTTTATAAAAATATCTCAGTATAGAAAGGAGAAAGAAATTGTTTCATAGAGTTGTAAATTTTAAGTCCAATTTGCCAGATTATTTATGCATATAATTACAATAAAATAAAATAGTAATAAAAGTTTGATTTATAGAAGAAATGTGCAATTTTAATAGAAGTCTAGAAGAGATTAAATGTTTCCCCCATCAGGAAACTGTGATCTACCTCCATTCTATAGGGTTGATCCCTTGACTTAACATTCTGAAAAAAAAAAATCCTAATTTGATGTATGCCTTTCTTATGTACAATCTTGCACCTCATCTCCCTTCTAACTAGTTTCTCCGGAAGCTGCTTGCGCATTTTCCTTCCAATGCAATGTTTTTAGATTTTAATCTCGATGTTTCCAATGCAGTTTATATATTGGCTGCTAACTCCTGTAATATAGCTGAGAGAGCAATGCTATTTACACTTCCTCCATTCACAACTTATTCATCACCTAGACGCATGTATCTCATGCACTTCAATTTAGACTATATAATGTATGAAGTTGTGAATTTAGATTAGTGCAGGTAGCATTTTTCTGACCAGTGTTTTGAGCTGAGGTCAATTTCTTTAGTTGGCCCCAATTCCATGGCATTTGCTGTTGTGGAATGGGGCTTCACAGAACCATCAGGAAGATGGTAAGATTTCTCATGACAGGCGTTTATGGTCCACAAAAGAACCAAAAACACCATGATCACCGCAAGAACCACAATTCCTGCCCATACCATCTTAGCAAACTTCTTCAGAGGTTTGCAATGGTAAAAAAGAATCTCAGAGAACGCATCTTTTACTGATTGGCATTCTACTAAGTTTTCCATACTTGGATATAAATTCAGCAGGTCCTGAATTGAACTTGTGTAAGCCTGAACTATCTTATATGCACTCTCTGGTATGACTTCTCCATTACATGTTCCCTCATCAGATTCAGAACAAGTAAAATACTTCAATACCTTCCATGGAAAATGCAAATATGTCAATATGAGAATAAGGTCTTATAAGGATGAAAAAATATTAATTACATTTTATCCATTCACAACTCATCTCACAACTGCATTCATAACATTATGCTACAGCACGTCACATGAATATGGACAGATTCATTAGAATTTATCAGCAGATTAAAATAGTTCCACCTGTTTCTTTTTTTCGCATACATACTTTTGGGATATCTCCGATTTGAACTGCCTTAGCCGGACAGTTTTCTGGCTGGTATAGATACTCGGGTGGTGCTGAGAAAGGATTGCAGAGCTGTAATGTTGTTGCCTGCTGGTCTGACATATTTGCATTTACCTGGAAGTTCACCAGACAACATTAATTCAATAAGCATTTTGTGAGTTACATAAGAAACTAGAGCAGTTCCGAAACTACTGCAAATCAATTTGCTTTGGTCATTCAGCTGAATACTTAAGAACTAATTCATTAAAGGATTTGAATTTAATTCATTGTCAACGTAAATCAATTTTATACAATCATTTATTTATGTATAGCCATGTCAATAAAAAATTATTAAAATTCTTTCACTATTGTTAAAACTTTTTTAATGACGTGTCTTCTTCTTTTTAATTAATAGTGTAAAATATTTTACACCGACAATGATATAAATTCAATCTCTTCAATGAGTTTCTAAGCAAACCTTATTGGAGAGTACACACTGTTTAATCTCTTAGAACATTGATAAAGACATTCTATAAATTGAGGCCTAGTATGTTAGCCCGTTATTATCTGATTTTTGCTCAGAGCTTTGATTAAAAGCAGAACGACAAACATTATCAATGAACATTATATAAATTTTACCTGGTTAACAAGGTTGTAGACGCCTGCACTAAGATTAGAGAGGATTGATTTAGCCGACAGCAATTCGCCACAAGGGAGAATCGAGCTTAGGCTGTTGTTATATGGATTTTCTTGAAAGTTGTTGAGAGCTGTGCATACGTCACCAGAGAATCTACAGCATAAGTGAACTCTTTTCAGTTCAAGAAACCTTAATTTGCACTGTTTCTTTGGAGGGGGGGAAAAACTATAGACATGTCGGATGAAGTCACACTCATACATACTCAGTAGTAACTTTCCTAAATTTAAGTTACTAGATGAGGAAAGTTGTTACTACGAGGTATATATGGGTTTAAGAAAGATACCACTAAAATTTATGAAAGTCACTACTAGATATATATGGGCGTGACTCCATCTGTGATATCTCTAGCAAAATTATTCTTTTTTTAATAATATCATTAAATAGGGAAAAAAAAATAGAGAACTGTTGATAATAAACAGAAAAACCAGTGAAACAGAAGGAGATTGGCTTTACTCTTCTAAGAAGATATACACTCCAAGGAACATCCAGCATAACACTGTCATCAACCAGCACAATATGATAAGACTGCCAGAAAACAAAAATTATCACACTGAATCATATGCAGAAGCAAATGCATCATTGTCTCAGTAGGTGCTATATAGTTTAGCTCACTTACAGGTACAGTGCCCGTCGAAATCTCAGAACTCCAAAAACTGCAACAAAAAAATTCCAAACATTTTTTAAGAATTTTATCTAATAGACACAGAAAAATCTCTAGAATCATGGATTCAGATATCTGTTAATAGAAGTTTAAGGGCAAAATGAAAAATTTTGATGAGATTACATTATACTATCATGTTAAGGCACCAAACACCAACTAAGCCAAATTAGTATTTATTTACACTAATGGACCACCAAACCCAACGTGAAAAGGTAGAATAGAACATTACCTGAAAGAGCAGTTATAGCAACCAAGTTCAAGCATATGGTCAAGGTTGTTACCACAAACCTGCAGTGGGAAGCATTCCTCTTAATGACATGCAATTCATTTTTCTTTTCTCATATATTTTCTCTGAAAGAAAGAGAAAGGATTCTTACACTATTTCCAAGCCCTTGTCGATGAGGCGCCTGTTCTTCCGAGCTTGGTTTTCGATATTTGCTGATGTAGCATCGAGCTTCTCAGATGTAGAGTAAAGCATGTCGGAAACTTCAACACTTCCACTGGACTCCATCAAGCTGTTTATGTCTTTCATGGCTCCTGTTGTGTTGTATAATGTTTTTGATGCATCATTTGCTGTCCTTATTATGATTTTAACCACAGCTCCTGCTTCCGAGTGGAACTTTGCACTCCCTGCCAGAACTACTCCAGTTGCAGTCCTGAAAAGCACAAGAATTATGCTTCAAAATTTGAATGCCGAAGAATCTTAAACACGATTTTGCAATCTACAATGATTCTGAACTATCCGATGTGAATTGAAGGATTCTTTTTTTCTTTTTTTTTTTAATTAAGTCTTACTTTCAAATATTTGTTCATATTGCTAGAAGTATAGCAGAATTTGTGCTTTCTTTGTCCGCATCCACATTGTGAAAGTTTTGTCCACATAGAGACCAACAAATCTGTACCATCGTTAAAATAGATTATAAATTATTCCCTTTCAACTTGGTCGATTTTTTGTTTTCAAGATTCTCTCCTCGACATGATTGCTATGGATTGTGCACATCTGAGGTTTCATATTAAGACAAAGGTCAAGTTGAGCATAGCAAACAAAGCATTTCTAAACAATAAAACTGATTCACAATTCTATGATTCAGGGCGGGCCCCACCCCTCTCACAGAATAAAGTCTTTGTGAACCAATTTCACCGTGTGAGTAGCAAGACACAAGAAAAATAAGACACAGCTTTTGTGAAAAAAAAGCTAACTTGGTTAGCCTAAGATAACCACCAAGTCTGATTCAGTAGCATAAATTATGAAGTAAAATTTGATATCTTATATATCATATTTATGTCTCAAATCTATTCGATGTGGGTTTCACAGCTTTATATAAAGAAGGATGCATGACTTACAAAGCTAACATGAGCAATATAGCCAGCAAAATGGGCCAGAGTTCACAATTCTTGGAAATACAGGGGAAGCTTTTCTCCATCTTTTTTCTTCTTTCACCTTTACAACAGAAGCTGGTTGTTCCCAGAAAACTTCCATATAAAATTCCACATAGAATGCAGAGCGCCCCGATTGCATATCCGGGCACTCCTGTGAATATCACTGACTACAAACATAAAACCACAACTTAATAACATTATTTATTTACAATTAATATAGAAAAGAGAAAAAAATTGTGTAAATATTTTCAGTCATACCAAAACTCAATACTACTTTTACTTGTATGTTGATAGCTAAACTATTTTGACATCATGATTGAGTGGTATATTTGTCAAAATACAAATAGTATTGAAATTTTCGATAGGATTAGAAATATTTCCGAAAATTACAGTGGAGATAACAAAACAGTGAGACTTACGCTCCAATAATGCTTGTTGGTGATGTTAAATCCGCCTCTATATTTCTTGAAATTATCTAAAGGATCCACTCTGACTGTATTATCACCCTGCTGTGTGATGGATTCTGTGTCATTTTCTGCATCAGCCAAAGTTTTCAGAGTCATCGATATGCCCAAACAAAAAAAAATAATAATAATGGAGGAATGAAGAGAAAAACACATATTTTTCCAATAAATTTTTAAAATATGAATTATCTACATCTGGCCTTCTCTTTGTTGCCAAGTAAAGTCGGAATAAGAAATAGGTACATAATTTTAAATACTTGAACGTGTATAAATACTTTCTACTTTATAAGTAACAATATTTATTAATTTTAATTATGATTTGAAAAAAGTAACTGATAATTTCTCATTTTATGTTATTTGATTTAGACTGCCTTTTTTCAGACACAAAAACTTTCATATATGCTGCAATTATGATGCTAACTCATAATTAGGAGATTGAATACTCCATTATAAACAATTGTTAATTGTTAATCACAGAATACATAAACTGATAAAATTAAGATTTTAAGGACTATTTTAAAGTAGAAATGGAATCTTACCTACTGAAGAATCGTTGGGTGCTGGTGAAATTACTTGTGCCGTAATGACTGGAAAAATTAAGAATGCTATAATCACAAAAGCTGATAATACTGAGCAATTGTTTGTGGCCATCTTCAACCAGACAACCTGCAAACACAACCAAACGAAGATTCCGATGATGTTCTGCTCAACCAGCAAAAATGGCAGCCCTGAAACGCCAGAAGCGGCGGCTGGCCATTTGATCACAGGCATGAAGGAGAATTTCCATGGCAGAATAAATGATAAACAAAACAGGAGTTAATATGTAAGTAATGATGGTGAGAAAAAATAAGATATGTTTGCAGTCTCGGTAAGTTTTTCATGTCTGAGAACATTTTCAAGGAAGCGATTTTAACACGGAATAAGTATTTTCCGAGTTAAGAACCTTTGAATCTATAGGAGGAAAATGACTGTCTTTTTCATGTGAACTAACCTGATAAATGAGGTGAAAGGCACTTCCTGGAAACTCAGTTCCTGAAAGGATATTTTAATTCTCAATCGGGGAATCCACATAATTTAAGTGTCATGACTGGACTGCCATATAAAACTAAGACAGTCAGGACAGCTGAACCATCACATTAATTCCTAACCCTTCTGAGAGTATTGAAAAGTAAAACATCTAGAAAAAGAAAACCTAATATTCAAATGCTATTTTTCTTCTGTTTCTTCCAGCAACCAAATCCAAACTCAACTGAAACACCTCAATGAAACCCCAGGTTCAAAAGCAGGAAAACAATTTTTCAATAAATAAAAGAAAAAAGATGATGAAAATATAATAATATTAAAGTTTGTTCAAGTTGAAGGGCCAACAGAACCGTGTCAAACATTCCCCTGCGCTTGCGGAGAGATTTTTTTCCCCCTTCTTATGTTTTTGGTTCAACTTTGAACCACTTCTTATATTTGTATTAATATGATGTCATCTATTTCATGTGAAATGTGTGAATAATAATACTATATATATATTAAAAATTAAATTTAAAATATAAATTTAATGGATATAAAAAATATAAAAATTTAATGAAATTGAGTCTCAAAAATAGAATTTAAAATTATATTTTTAATATAAAATAATAAAATAAATTTATAAAATTTAATAGGATGAATATAAAAATCGGAAATTCGAATCTATTTTCAATAATACTTATATAGCATTTAATTAGTGTCTGAAATGCATCGAAGTGGTTTAGACCGAAACCACATATTCTCTCTCTTTGCATGATCAAAATCAAATGATGACGAACACATTTCTTTCTTTCCGGTCAAGCTAACCGTCCTAATGTCATGTTTTCATTTCACTGCTACAAAATTATAAACATTATATCTAATAAAATTCATATATTTAAAATCATTTTAATAATAATGATGATGTTATTATAATCAAAAGTAAGAGAAATTAAATATATTTAATCTAAATTATTAAAGAGAATGAATTAATAGTCATTAACATTGATATGGAGAAGAGGTATCCAAAAAAGTTAGAAGCTTAAAAGTGCATCATTATTTGTTAGAGAATTGGATATAGGAGTTAGAATAGGAAAATATTCAGCCCCGCTGATTTCCAAGTTCGTTTTGCATCACTAATACTCGAATTATTATAATAAAAAATTAAAAATTGCAAAAAGTAGAACAGAAGTTTCTTTCAATATTTTTTATAAATATTTTTTGTAATATTTGCAAATAATTTTAAAAAACAGAAAAGAATGAATAAAAAGAAGGTTTTTGAAAAGTCTGAAACTTTAAAATATTTAAAATTTGAAACGTTTCCTTTAACGAACACGAATATATAATTTGGAATTATATAAGTTTTCATCCGTCAAATACAACTAAGAGCGAACTTAAGATAAAATTAATGAAGGAATTTAAATAAATTTGTCAGACTTTACATAGAAACATTTTAATTTTGAGAGGGCTAGGTAAGAATTTTTTTTTTAAAAAAAAAAGAAAACGTAAGAAAAATGTCTCCTAACAAGAGAGTAGCTTTGTCTTTCAACACTTATTTATTTATTTATTTTGGATAGATGAGGCCAAAGCAAAAATGAAAAAAAAATTATATATGAGCCATCCATGGGTAAAAACTTCAAAAATATCACCAAATAATAATGGCTTATTTATTTACTATTTCTAAAAATATTTTATTATTTTTAAAAATAATTTTTTAATTTTTATTTTAAAAATAGAAGTTCCTATTTAATAAATTATTTTCATAATCTATTTTTTTAAAAATATAATTCTAAATCTACAACTTAAAAATAAAAATAGAAAATATTGTTTTTTTTAATTTATTCTTTTATCTTGATACTGATTTTATAACTAAAGGACATATTTTCTTATTTATTTATACAAACAGTCTCTATTTTTTTAAAATTCATAAATAATTTTTAAAAATAAAAAATATTTAAATATATCTTAAATTACTGAGACTTACTAGAAGCCTCTCGAGTATCTATAACTCAGATCATATCTTCTGAAAAGCCGCAAATTCACAATTCAAAGACATAGCTCCCCCTCTAATAAAACAACTTTTCTTTTCAACATGCACGTTTCAAGTCACTATTTCAAACAAATACAATTATCGGTTTAAATTTTCAAATGGGGATTTATCATTTCAAACAAACAAACAAACACCAAGTCTTTGCCAGAATTTATCAATCACGACATAATATATAAAATACTCTGCGCAATACTCATCTGATTTTTGCCAAAGTTTATCTGCTGTTGTTGTTGCAGAAATATTTTCTTGAGATTCTTAAAGAATTAGGGGCCGAAGCCAGATTTAAAAAGACACAAAGTTTAATCCAACAAACATAATTATAGAATTTAAAAAGATACATTTTTTTTTTTTAATTTTCGGAAGGTGCAACTTATCCATTTAAAAGACATAATGTAATTACCATTCAAGGAGTCTCATTATAAATTTGTATTTAAGACATACACAACTATTGATCTGAAATTTGAAATGGGAATTTATTAATTTTGAAAACAAACACCAACACTGTTTGTATCTGCTAATATATCTTGTATAGATATTTTTTTCTTTTTATTATAATTACATTTGATATCAAATATTGTGCTTTGATCAATGTTGCCTAAGTTATAGTACGCTACAATACGTAATATGGATATGAGATAAGTGTTTATTAATATTTTGATTAATGAGGATAAATTTAGATAGTACGCTAAGTTTGGTATATGATATCTAAAAAATATTATTTAATTCGTATTGACGTATATACATAAAAATTTATGTAATTTCCAAAGCTTTAAAAAATTAAAGATAATATATCATTGTCAATATGCACAAATATAATTGATTATGATTAAAATATCATGTTTATAGATTTTTAACTTATTAGTATTCATATTTTCCAATTCAAATAGGAAATTAAATGATTTTGATATATATTCATTATGATTTGTTTCCTAAATTTTGACATTTTCTTAAAATAAAAAAAATTCTCTCATTGTAAATATCAATTCGCAATGTATTATATTTTGATTAGTACTGAATCAGTTTGCTATTTGCAGGGCTAACTCATGTTTTTGGCAACACTAATTTAGATGTATTCCAAAATACTTTCTCAATTCATTTTTATTTGTCATTAGAAAGTTTTATCTATTACTCTTTATCAGTCAACTACTTTAAAAAATAAAAAATATATATTTATTGTATTTTTTTCCTATTTTTTAACCTCCACTTACCTATTAAATATTAAACTACTTTACATATCAATTTACATTCGATAAAAGATAAATTAATAAAATGCAAATTTAATCTACTAAAATTGAGATTTCTTTTTATTTACCTAATGGAGAAATCTTCATCATTTTGGAGGCCCAAAATTCATTTTTCTAGAACAAAAGAAAAGCAAAAAATTGATTTTTATTAACCAATCATGTTAGAAGAAGATTCGTCCGCTTTTAATAGATCAATAGATTTCATCATGTATGATTCATGCATTACTACAACCTTGAATGAAAAGAAATATTGGTAGTTTTCTCTGATTTTGAAAGAGAAAAAAATGGACAAAAACTTCGTTTGTTGTCTCTTTTTGACCCTCCCTTTCTCGTTCTGTCTTCAAGAATTACATGTTTTGTCCTCAAAGAAATGTCTCGTTCCTTCTATTGTAGACGAAACATACAATACTTGGAGAAGAAGAACAGAGGAAGGGAGCGTACAACAAACGGAGGAGCTGTTTTCATTCACATAATTTTATGTTTAAATAAATAAAATATTAATGGGCCAAAGTATAGCTGCGTAATCAACATTTAAAACAATGAGTGCATTAAGCAAAAAAAAAAAAATTTGATAAAACCATATATAAATAAAATGCAATTTTCCTTAGAAAGATGATAGAGATACCTTCTCAAAAATATTTTTTTTCTTATGCTCCTTTGGAAGATTTTTTTTTAAGGAAAATATTATTTTCTTATATATAAATGAAAAAATGTCATGTATAATTATATTTTATGATTAAAAAAATTGATATTTGAAGAAGTTGTCTTCTATTAATTTTTTAAATTTAATATTAAATATTTAAATTATTTTAATATTTTATAATTATATTATTACAAAAGATATTTTCCATCACCATATAAAATAAATTTTAACAAGATGCAAATCTTATTTCATATAAAAGAAAGTATTTTAAATGTAATTTATAAATAATGTCTTCAACATTACTTTTTAATTAATGAATTACACACAAATGTTGATATCGTTTCAATAATTGTCCGTTGGAACTATGAGTGTCAAAAAAGTTTCAACCGTAGTTCATCGACGCAGCTTCTAGTTGTCAGGCGTTATGTAGCTTTAAAAGTAAGAGCCGCAATACTTTGATTAAGGCTAATACTTGCACAATTTATATTAGTATTATATTTTTAAGGATAAATAAAATACAATTTATCCTCTTCAACTGCAAGTAATGTGTAAAAAAAATTCCTAATTTTAAACTTAAAATATCTGAATTATTATTAGTGAGCAATTAATCCTCCTCCCTAATAACTACCATCCAAATTGACAATGACACAATTTAAAGTGATTTACATTCTTTTTTCTCTTAATTATATCTCCCCATCCAAATCGACAATGACACAATTTAAAGTGATTTTCATTCTTTTTTCTCTTAATTATCTCTCCCCGACACAAATTCACTAATGTCCTTATCCGCGGGTGAACGATCCAAAACAATTACGAAAATTTAAATAAATTCTATTACTTTCTAGTTTCAGGAACTACATAACAAAAAGTTGGGTTAGTATTACTAAAGGTTAACTATCACGAGTCCTTTAATAATAGTGTCTCAAAATAGCAGGAAATACAGCAAGAAAAAGAAAACATCAAAAATTGTATAGAGCTTGTTTTCCTGCGCTTAAGGCTTATGGGTGATGATGTTTTTAAATTGATTTTGTCCTTAAACACAACAATTTTATTACTTTTGCATATCTATACGTAGAGCATGATAAGGAAAAAAAATTGAGAATGAACCCTGGCATTTAGGTATATCATAATTCATAAAATAATTAAATAATTACAACTATTATGTAAATGTAGGGTAAACCATTATTTCAATATCTTCTCATTTTCAAACCATATTTAAGAAGACATATCCTGCGTTATGGAGATTGAAACCTTGCACAAAACTTAGAAGCATCCCCCCCAAAAAAAAATAAAGGTTACTACAAAATTAACAATGCTACGCTAGTATTAGGTGATAGGAACCTATCTTATTTAACTTATGTCCAACTTGTGGTAAAGGTAATAGTAAGTGGATAGAGGGAACAAAAACCCTTTATATAAAGTTAAAAATGATTCAACTTATTAAAAAATCATGATTCTTTAACATCATCCATTAAATTAAGAAATTTCATTTCATAATTCTAAGTAATTTTTTAAGTTGTAAAATTATTTATTTCTCTCATAAGAAAAATATGAACAATACTCAATAATTTTAGTTAATGAACATCAATCCACTTTAATATGAGAATTACATAATTATAATTATGATTATTAAGTAAATAAATGAGTAATTTAATATACTTAATTAGTAAATAGTGGTCAATAGGATTTAATCCCATAATTAATACTTTGTTTCTTTTTAAATATCATTTAAAAAATTAGTTCTATTTATTTATTGTTTTAAGAAACCCAAATTACATTCATTATATTTTTTCAAATATTATTCCAACTATCTATATAAATACTTAACAACTTTACTTATTGATTAACTTTTAATAGAGGATATATTAATAAATTACAATTCATCTTTTCTAAAATTAACATTAGTTATTATCTTCTTTAATCCTTATACATTAATTATAAACAGCACTTAAAAAGAGTGGATGAAATAAGATTTAACAAATTTTAATACATAGTAATTATAATAATTAATAAGAATTAACTCCAATTATAATGCTATCTTATTATTGAATTAGAGATTTATGATAATTCTTACACCGCGGTAAGGTTTTTGTGATTATGACAAACACTTTGCTTCTAAACAAATTTAATATTTAACCATATTGGTTCAACCTTTCGGTATATATTTGTTGGAATCGGAAATTAATAAAGTTTGATTTAGGAATGACAAATTTTTAGATTGGAGTAGATTTCACATATGGGACAACATTAACATAGTTTGCCTCATGAAGTTTCATAATTTAAATATTATATTTTTTATCTATATAATTAACATATGTATATATTATATTTGTGATCTTCTAGTAATATATTGAAAATAATTTTTAATGATTTTATTTTTAACTTTTTATTTAATTATTATATCTAAACTGAAAAAAAAATTGTAATCCTTTTTTAATCATCATGTATCTTCATTATTTTGTTTGTAGTTTAAGATTGTTGATCAAATTATGTATATTTTAAAACATATGTTGTGATATTATATTAAATATTACATATTATTTTTTGAATTTTAAATATATGAATTTTAAACTTTTTATTAGATTTTTTACTTTTATTTTATTTTTACGAATTTTCCTATAAGACACTGATGCTTTACGAATACAGAAACAGTGCTCCAAATTGCTACACAAAGCGGGAACGGGGCAAATATTAATGGTTGTAGGGCAGGGTATTATAAGGTTGATTTGACCCTACTCCATCCCATGGCCATTCCTAGTTTGAATAGAATTTTGCAATTGTTTCGGGTTGTCCATCAGTAATAGGGATATTGATAACAAAAATATTATAATTATTGAAAATGATATTCCAAATTAAATTTTAAATATTTTATATTTATTGAATTAAATTTTATAAATTTTGTCCCATTATTTTATAGTTAATAACAGTTATTGATTTGTATTTGAAAAAGTAAGAATAATTAAATTTTTTACTACTATTAGAAGAATCTTTAGTAACTTTTAAATGATATAACAATACACAACAATGTAATAACATAAAAATTATTAACCCTGTTATAAATCAAATTAAATCATTTAATGAATAAAAATAAAAAAATTGAACTGAATTGCGTTCAGATTATATCACACATGTACACCCATAAAGTAACGATGAACGCGGAAAGCATAATCTTCTTCGACAAGGCTTTGTTTGGCAATGTATTTTTTTTGACAAAATTAAGCAGTCTCAGAATTTGGAAGATACGTATCGCTTTCGGGGGAGACGGCATGGCAAAATTGGCGGGCGCAATTAATGGGCGGGCGCTGCAGCCGACCTAGATGTTCAAGATTTCAAAGCACTAGAAAGGGCTGGCCAAAAATAAAGCATTTTAAAAGTGAAGTTGCTCAAAACAGAGCACAAAGTTCCTTTTTCGAAAAATAAAAAAATTAGGGGTAAAATAAGTTGTCTGTATGTTATTGAATTTTTTAAGGATTTATGGTAATATTAGAGTCCACTTAATTACTTAAAATTTTTGGAAGCAAAATTTCAATATATATACATGAATGTGTATTTTTGTTGTCCTATATGATTCCTATTGATTTTTTATTTTTTATAGGAAAATATTATATTCTTATATATAAATAAAAGAGTAATATATACCTTTATATCTTATAATTAAAAGATATAATACTTTAAATTACAACAGTGGAAGAAATTATTTTTTAAAAAAGAAAATTATATTCTATTAATTTTTTATATTTAATATTGAATATGTAAATTATTTTTTATTATTTTAATATTTTAAATTATATTTTTATTCAAAATATTTTTTTGTTAAAATATGCCAACCCTAATTGAAAGTAAATGAAAAGGTGGAGATGGGTGGCTAAAAGCGCTTCCAACAAAGAATTTGAATCGGGAAGTGGCTTTCGGTCCTCCATTTCTTCGTGCTGATTCTCAACATGTTCTTGCAATTTGTGTAAAATTATCCACCATCACTATCAAGCATAGCCGGTTCAAGACCTTTTATTCTTTCTTATTTTTTTCCACTTTTGGTGCAAAAAGAAAGGTAAAATCGCACTCAAGTTCCGTTAGTAAGAAAAAGAACAAACTGCAATTTAAAAAAAAAAGTAAGAAAAAAAAAACTCGTATTGAATTCCACAGTCTAATACACTGTGCAGGAGGATAAGGAATGAAAAGCATAAACAAAACTGAGAGCCATCCTTTCCGTTTGGATCATGCCCTCGCAACCTTTGCAAGAAAAATGTAATATTTTTGTTTATTAATAATTTTTCTCTTCGCAACAAAATTTCTACTATTTTCATATTACAAATTTAACTAGCTAAGTTGTTAGCAAAATTCATATAATTAATTAAAAAGAAGTGTACTAGGAGGGTGCTTTGTAAAGAATTTTTTAATAATTTTTTAACTGATTTGATAATATTTAATTATTTAATCGAGCAAATAAGTTAATTTGATTATTTGACAAATAACTTATTTAATTACTTGATTAACTCTCAGTAACCTATTTGATAATTAATAAAAAATAATTAATTTTATTAAATATTTTTATTTAAATAATTAATATTATCAATTAATCAAATTAATTAATACAATCAATTATTAATTAATTAAATTATTTAATTATCAAATAAAGATACATATATATTTTAATAAAAGTTGTAAAAATTTTAGTTGGCATGGAAGTTGTTTTTTTCTTTTTATTGGATAAGAAATCTAGTCAACAATGGCGCTTGGCAAATTTTTAATGCTGAGATCACAATGACATAGACATCCTCCATATTTCTGGTCTTCCAATGGGTACTGCACCCCTCAAGTTTCCAATCCAATTATACTATACTATTCAACTTAGCTCCCTACCCCCCCTCTCTCTCTCTCTCTCTCTCTCTCTCTCTCTCTCTCTCTATATATATATATATATATATATATATAATACTTGTTTGGGAATAAAATAATAGCAACGTAGAGCAACCATTTTATGAATTCTTCTTTAGAATTCTAACTCATGTTCATTAATTGATAAAATTTATCTAAAATTAGTATATTATTCACCGAATTAAATAATATTTATCAATTAATAAGATAATTTTTTTATTTACATCCGTATATCTTTGCACTTTTTTTAAAATTTTGTGCCAGGCATCTGATCAATTAATTGGATGCATAAATCAAACAATTTATGACCACAAATATCATGGAAGCTTCAACGAAATAGGCGCTGCTGATGAGACGTAATTTCTCACAGGACATGCAAATTGTGGCGGACTTGGAAATGAAATCCACAAATTTAATAATTATTTTTGAAGCATTAATTGGACTTCAATCAAACCAAAATGTCAACAAAGTCGCCTGACCTGATTATGGAGGCAGGCTATCCGTCAAGCACTCCTTATCAACACCGAGACGTGGACATTCATTAAGTGCGAAATGCCAGGAAAAGCAAATGTAAGGGGCAAATTTTAATAAAATTTGGAGCTCCTTCCCTACATTAAAAATTAAAAACAAACAAACGGACAAAAGAGTAGAAACAAAACGTCATGCTATTACATTACAATTATAATTAAAATTAAAAAAAAAAAACAATTTAAAATATCAGATTCCCCATACTCCTGAAAGTGACATTACGAAAGATCTTATTCATTCTTAACCTTTTTTATGTCAATTTATAGAAGAATATTTTTTATTTCTATAAAACTTGTATATAAAAATTCTAGTACCCTGTAAAAGGAATTCTATCCTTGTTTTTTTTCTTGAAAGTCGGATCCAAAGAGAAATAGAAGTGATGGCAATTCATTTAAAATTGTAAAGATAGCAGACCTCCAACATAATCCAAATCCAATAAAAACAGAAGTGGGGAAACATACAAGGGATAAATATGTACCAATCAATACAACATGCAGAATGAAATGCAACAAACAATAGGAAAAAAAAAAGATAAATAAGATTAACTACTAAAGATTGATTTCATTCCCTAAATTCAACCCAGAATCCTTAGCTAATCCCTGCAGACCAAATTAGAGCCCAATAAAGGGAACTTAGGAAAGGAAAACCAACTTTACAAAGAAAAAATCCAACAAAAATATACTATGAATCTAATCCAACTGGATGATTATCAAAACTTATATAAAAAATTTTTTGGTGTCCCAGATGACAAATTGGGTCAACTTAATGACTAGAAGTTATTCCCCAAATCAAAAGCAGAAGCTGAACAATATTTTGAAGTCCCTGGGGAGACTGGAGGTGATGAAATAAACAGCATCAAGATTGCCTTGGAATGTTTGTTCTGGGAAGTATGGAATTAGCAAGCTCTTCATTCACCTTCACAGGAAGCGGTGGCATCTGCTTCATCACCTCTGGCTGGTCATTTAAACTGCAATGAAGATAAAGAAAACAAGTTATATTTTCAATTCGTAACTCAAATTAGTTCCAAATGCCATGTTAACAGAAGGCTAAATTCTTTGTCATCAAGAAATAAAAGAAAATCATATCATGCACTAATTTTTTCTTAGTTTGACTGTTAACTAAGGACTTGTCAAACACAACACAATGCTAAAGAAGAAACACATTAGACACTGTATAAATGTAGATTCTTTTAAACAAAACCAGAAAAAGAACCAAAGCCACTAGGAATGGACTAGTGGTGAGGGATTACAACTTACTCATTCATAATTTTAAGAATGTTATCTCTTGTTTGGCAAAAAAGATTGATATTGTCCTGTATCTGTAAACAAGGGAAGAAAAGAAAAGAAAATCTCAGGTCACAGCCACAGAATGCATAGAAGAATGAAACATGGTAATAAGAAAACAACAACACCACTTTTTGAGCCATCAAGTTAAATAACAAGTGTCAAAGACATTATAAAGTAATATAAAAGTCATCAAAGACCACTTTCCCAACTGAACTTTGATAATGCCGTTATTGACTAATTCGCACATAGTTTTAAACAACAAAAGCGTACCAGGAGGGAAAAAAAAATTCTGTGAGTATACATAAAATTAGATTGCCAGCATTGAAGAAAAAAATAAAACACCATTCCAACATAAGAATATAGGAATTTTATTCTCATTCTACTGAAATCGGGCAATCACACCTTACTCTATGCTTGAATCCAGACCACTTGAACAAGTACACAAATCACAAGCCTGATTCAGTGGTTCTGTTTTGAGGGATCTTTTTTATTTACAAAAGGTAAAATAAATTAAAATCATGTCAATTCACCTGGAAAGCAGCAAGATTTGCAGAAATTTGATTCAAGGCATGTGCATTTTGCTCCAATAGATCACCTGTTGGACCTCCAATTGCTGCGACAAGTGCAATTGCAAATTTAAACAAAACAAAGAGAATATTGAAAATTCAAAAAGAGATTGCAAAAAGGTAAGATTTTCCAAAGATGAAAAAAAATGGATTAGATATAAACATAATTTCATGTACTTCACATTTGGAAAGCTTGAAGATCAAGAAGCTAGAAAAAAAATCTTTAAAATATACCATGCCTAACCTTTGTAAGAGATTCCATCATCGTTGTCCATCGTAATTGTTGGAGGAGCATAAGGGTTAACCCCGGGGCGGGCAGCGAACTGAGATGACTTAGCTGAAGGATCAGAAACTCTTTCCTAAAACACACACAAAAAAAAGTAATAATGATAATAATAATAATAATAATTACTTTAACATCTGAAGTCTAAGTCTCTGAACACACATAAACATAAAGAAAGAAAATCAAGAGATGTCTGCAACATGCAAATGCATTAATATTCCATTTATTTTCTTCCCTTTTTTAGTTAAAAAAAAAAAAAGGCCTCTCGTTTCTTTCTTCATCTTCTTTTTTATCATTAAAAAAAAAAAACTCTCATTTTCCTTATTGAACAAGTCATAATCAATGAGGGAAAAAAATATGTCATGCTAGTTTTTTCCCTAGATACAAGAAAGAGAAGTTAGAAGTTCAGCATCAACTTTTATGGAAGTTCAGAGACAGAGTGTTCAGCACATGGTATCTACATTAAGAGGCATATAACTAGATAGATGAAAGAAATTAAAAGCACAGCCACATAAATGAACAAGAAGAGACACAAATGAATCACAATATTATTACATTATAGATAAAAAACGAACAAAATTTGCAGTACCTTTTTATCTTTACTTTTCCTAGTCAAATTGTGATCATCCTTCCTTCTCTTGCTATATTCTTTTTTCTGCCAAAAATAAATAAATAAATAAACCAAACATGTCATTGTTTAGAAATAAATCAATAATAGATACATCTAAAGAGATTGGGCTCATTGGACCTTGAAACTCCCATTTTCATATAATATTTATTATGGATTATCAGATCTCTATGCCAACTATATCATAAAAAATTTTCTGCCATCTGCATATTGACAGCTTTGAGTTCCTACCCAAAAGGAAGAGAAAAAGATTTTGGTTGGGCAGGTTAAAAAGGAGACGCAAAGGTCACCATCTCAAGCTGTCAGCTTTAAAGAACCAAGCCTATAAGACTGAAAAAATTACTGGTTCATTTTAATTAGCACAAGTTAAAACTAAGACAAGCTTACAACCCAAATGTATTTTTGTGTCTTTTTATTTTTTCTTGTGTTGCAAAAGGAATCAAATTGTCAAAGACTAGATACATTCTAATGAGGGAAATAATCATCAGTCATCTTCTGTGCTTTCAAGAAGGCAATATGATCAGCCATAAAAAAGGACAGAAAATTATAGATCATTCCTATAAAATATCCTATCTAATAAAGTTGAGATTAGGTCAAAGAAACAACACTAAAACCCTCAGTTAGGAACCTTAAAGACAATGTATAACATTAAATGTCATTACTTGGTGTATAGCTAACATGCACCGATAGATTTACAATAAGATTATTATTATGCCTTTGACAAACAAGAAAATTTCAACATAACCATGATAAGTTACACCTTAAACCCTAGCCCACATTTATGACAATATTCTTCCATAAAGGATCGTGATAAAGCAGACCCTGTTGCCTGAAATATACATGTTTTAAATGTTTCAAAAGGTCAAAATTAATGTAAAAGCATCTTACATCAGCTCATAGGGACTAGAGAATTTTATAACTGTATATCAACGTAAGGCAGCAATAAAAAAAGTATAATAGATCTTACATCCATCCATCTGACTCGCAGTGCCACATCCCGAACTGTCTTATTATGTAGCCCTAGGGCTATCTTTGCATAACGCATTATGCCAACGTCTGACTTGTACCTATAAGGAAAAAATTTGATTCACATTTTCAAAATAATGACTAGCTATAGAACTTCGCAATTGTAACCTGCGAATTAATGAACAGGGATTTAATGAAGGAAATAAGTGCAAATCATTTGTAATGTACAAACTAGACATGAAATGCAATTTGAGCTTAAGGAAGGCATTAAATATCAATATTGACATAATTTTTCAATTTCAAACAGTAATGGCAGCTGGCATAAGACAAGGATTGCACTCGTTTAAGGAAATATAATCAATTCTTTGATACCCCAGGTACGGGTATATCTAGTATATAAGAAAGCATGCAGGGATTTGCGGGGTTGATGAACAAAATAACAGATGATAACTCATTTTGATATAAACCCCTCCACCCCAATCAAATGTTAATTTGTCTCCCTCAGTTTGTAACCCAAAATTATTAGTAACAGAGAAGCTACCTAGATTTAAATCGGTGACACTGACATCATTTGTCACTCCCGTAGTAACTGGAAAACCTTAGTAATCTTACAAGGCGTATGTCATGTATCAGATACATACAACCCAATATTTAAGATGACTTGCCTATCAGAAAAAATCTAGCATAGTAAATAGATATATGAGCAAGTTCTCAATTCCCAGAATTCAAATCAAATATCACTCGAAATTCCATTAAAAATTACAATAAGTTTCAAAGGTTAAATGAAAACCGGAGCTATTTCTCCAAACCTGATAAAAATTTGAACAACTGAGCACCAACATACAGTTCACCAGAAATCGATCCAGTTCCCCAGGCAATCCAATTAAATTTTCCTAAATTTAGATCATTCCGAACTGGCAAAAGCACAGTAAAGACAGAATTACTTACTTTGCGAGCCCCTCATCAAGTATGGCTTGCTCCTCCGCGCTCCAATCAAGGGATATACCTGGGTTGTGGTTCAACGCTGAAGTAGCACCTGAACTCTCCGGAGCTGAGTTCCCATGATTAGGATTCCCTCCGCTAGCCCCGTTGAACGAAGATGAAACATGGGTCGGTTCTTGATTGTTCCCAGATGGGTTAGCCATCTTCAGAACAAAAATCAAAGTACGAGAATTTTCGACGCAAATTATGTATACCTAAGAAACTCAATCACCAAATTACCAGAGCTAGAAGTGGGTTCCCGCCAATTACCATGACTGGCGGATAAAAGAGCCAACAGAGAACAAGCAATTTGAGAAGAAAATCAAATAGGAATGGCGACCTCGATAATGATAGCCTGATAACAGACTTAAGGGACCTCGAGGAAGATGAATTAATGATTGGAATGGGTGTAGGAAGCGAGAATCAGAGAGGGTTTTAACGTTTGCAGGATTAGTTGTGCATCCAGAAAAATATTGTTCGCCTTGAATGGATTTGCTCCAGCAACTTGTAGATGGAATTTTATACAGGAAGGAATTCTTACTAAAATGACAATTTTGTCCTCAGGGTTTAGTTTAATATTAAACGAATAAAATAATCTAACTACCCTCAGTTTAGGGTTAGGGAAAAATCGATCAGACGAAGCTTCAATCGGATTTACATAAATATTAAAATATTTTTACATAAATTGAGTCCAGCCCAACAAGAATTTTTTTTTCATATTTTTTATCTTTAAATCCATTTTTTTAAATAGGATTGTTTTGATCAATTTTAGAATTTTAATATGTATATAATATGATTAAGTTTTATAAATATATAAAATACATTTATATTTATATATATTATACTTAAAATATATAATAAATAATATATTTTTAAAAATTTATTATATATATTAATTTTTTATAATTAAAAATTGTGTCGTATAGCATATATAAAATAAATTTATAATATGATAAAATATTTAATATATAAATATAAAAGAGAATTGAATCTAAATCAATCTAATTGTAAACATACAAATCCAAATACAATTCATTTATAAAACAAAACCTCAAATTTTGCCAAAACTTAACCTTTGAATTTAATTTCTTAATGCATACCTTATTTATTGAGGGTTTAGATATGGGCAATTCACATTTGCCCACCTCTTAATTTAGGATTTTATCCTGTATAACTTTATTTTACTTTAAATTTATTGAGATTGATTAATCATGTCAAAAAATATTTCAATTAAATATTGTGGGCAAAAAAAATATTTAAATTATTATTAAATAAAACCATAAACTATTTAAATAATAGTAATTAATATGCTTTATGAGTTTTACAATTAAATAGTATTAAAAATGTTCATATATTTGAGGATTATTATAAATTCAAAACATACAACAAAATAATAACGAGGTTTTATATATATGTTTTCTAGTATAAATTTTAAGACATGCAAATTCAAAGGTTTAAAGCACCCGAAATTCCTTTGACTTAATATCAAAAACTGATGGTTGAGAAAAAAAAACATAAAAATATGAGTAATTGTTAAGTTGTTACATCCACAGGAAACACGCAGGAATCAATGCATTTGATCTAAAGAAATTTTTATATTATATAATTTTCATTTTTTGAAATATAAGACATAACTTTCTTATATATTATACTAAACTCTTTGATTTATTATTGACTAAAGATTAAAACACTTAAGGGATCATTTGGTTCGTAAAACCTAGGTGTGTGATTTCTGAGAATGTAAAATTCTTATGTTTGGTTTAATACAGGTAGTTCTGGGAATATTTTTTTACGTTATTAAATATATTATATTTTCATATTTGGTTCACATTTCATATTCCAAAAAATCTTATTACTTTTTCAAGAAATACTCTTGTCAATTTTTTATTATAAATTAAAATAATTATAAATTTAACTAAAAATATATGAATAAAAACTTTTGAAGAATTAATAAATTAATAATTTAAATTATATTTGATTAAAATATAATAAAGAATTTAATTTGCAAATACTAAAATTTTTAAGAATTTAAATTTAAATTTTTATATAATTAATTATATAAAATAAATAAATAATTTCTTGATTGTTAACAAATAAAATTTGTTTTCTTTGAAAAGAAAATAAGAGAGAAAGAGAGAAATAATCTCTTTTAAATTTAAATTGAAAAGAAAAGAAAATTTTTAAATTTTTAAATAATTAAAATATGAATTAATTCAAATTATATGAATTAATTTACTTATAACCTCAATTAGTATAATCTCAACTAAAATATATGTGAAATATTTCATATTTATATTATATTATTATTAGTTTTCAATGTTATATTTCAAATTAAATTATATATATAAATATTTTAAATAAGTTATCATTTTAATATAAAATTTTAATTGAATAAATTATATATTATATTCCTATAAAATTATTTAAAAATTAAAATTAAAATTTATTTATTTAAATTTTATTAATATTTTTATATTGAAATTTAAGAATTATATTTTATATTAAATATATATAAATCAGAATTTGATTAATATTTTATAACTCACTTCTAATATCTAGAATATTAAAAAAATTATTTATAAAATTAAAATTAAAATAGAAAATATAAGTTAAAATTAAAAAATAAAATAATTTTTTTTAAAATAAATGAAGGTATAAAAGAATGAGGATAAAATTATCTTTTTACTTTAGTATCCACATTCCCATGGGATGGGAATATGAGATACCCACCTCCTCCTATGAGAATATTTGGGAGGAATATTGGATACCAAAACATTCTCGGAAATGTTATATTCTCGGCTAAATTTTTTAAAAACTTGAACTAAACGAATGTGAGAAACATTCGTTGAACCAAATACACCTTAAATGATATCCAACATACTACTCGATAATTCGGAGAAGATTGAAAAGGTGCCTTTATTTTGTTGGTCAAAACACAATTTTTGTAAAAGGAAAATCATTTGATTGAATATAAGTACAATAATTTTGCTTTCTAATTGGTAAATAGAAATGAAGAAAAATAATTTTCTCATTCAATCCATTTGTTCCAAGAGAAATTATTTTCTACAAGAATATAGTTGTAAAATATTAAAATAATGGTAATTTTTTTCTTACAGAATTGTTAGTTACTCATTGGATTTTATCATGACATTTATCATTAAGTGATGTATAATATGTATAAACCATTAATCTTTCTTTCAAGGAGTTTTTCCATTTTTTTTAAATGAATAAGTAGTTAAATTATTAGGTAAGTATAAGTAAAGATCATAGATCAAATTTTAGATGTAATAGAAGATACAAAAATTTTAAAAAATATTAAGTATTACTTAAATTAAAGGCTCTTAATAGAATTTTTTTCACTTTCAGTACAATTTTATCTTTTACTTTAAAATAAATTGAACCGTAATAATCACACCAAATGTTATTGTGATAAATATTATTTTCTACCAAACTTTTTATGTATAATATTGAATAAATAATATTTTTCATCGTGAACTTTTCACAGTAATGATAGATGAGAGTGCTTGAAAAATGTTTACCTTTTTTTGCATCATGTCTTTGTATGTGAGCCTATTAGCCACCTTTTATTACGAAAAATATTATTTTAATATTTTATAATTATAAATATAAATAAATGATATTATTAATATGAAAAATATTTATAATAAAAAGAAGTAGAGTTCAAGATTTTGTTTAGCATAAATAGTTAATAAATTAGCTAAATGTAATAAAAGTATTTGATAAAAATTAGTTGAAAAATAAAAAATAATATAAAAGGGTTATATAATATAAATATATATGATTTAAATTAATTTATTTTTATTTTAATATTAAATTATACTAATATAATTAAAATATTCAAAATAATATTATAAGTACGTAAAATTCAATTAATTATATCTTTAACATTATGTATTTACTATTATTTATTTATTATTCAAAATAATAATATAATAATTTAAAATTTAATTAATTATTTTTTTAATGAAAATATATCAAATATCTATTTATATAATCAGGATTTATGTTATTATTTAATTAAAATAATATAGATAAATTTAAAAAATCTAAAAAATTATTAATTTATAAGTTATAAACTTGTGAAACTTATTAAATAAAATTTTAATTTTTTTTAAATAAATTAATATGTTAAATATTTTTAAAAATTAATTTATAATTTATTGATCAAATTAATAAAATATAAAATAATTTATTTACTGTGTCAAACATACAAGTTGAGAGGCCATTTGTTTCAACTAAGAAAAGCAAAAGGAATCCGTAAAGGAAACATAAGGAAATGAATTGACTAATTCATAGTTATTCACTTTATTTAATTCAAATAAGAAAAGTTTTCTTAATTATTATTTATTATTATTAATTTATTAATATTTTATTTATTATTATATTTATTTTTATTACTTATAATTATTATACATTTTATTATTTACTAAAATTATTATTTTTATAACTACTTATTATTTTAATATTACTAAATATTCATATATTATTATTTTTACATTTATAATTATTATTTTTCATTAATTTTACTAATTAATTTATTGTTTTTAACTAATCTGTTATCTTTATTATTAGTTATTATTTTTACTGTGTGAATATTATTATCATTATTGATAATATTTTTTATTTTTTATTATTATTTTCATAAGAAATGTTTATATTAATTGTTATTTTTAATTTCTAATTTTAGTATTATTTATCATTAGTATTGTTTATTTTTATTTTGATCATCATCATCTTCATTATTATTGTTATTATATATGATAAATTTAAAATTTAGAATGAAGAAACTACATTCTCTTAGAAATTTGGAAGAGTTATTGTTATTCTATTTAGAATAACCCAATCAAAGAAAATAATAAAAAGGAATTTTTTTTTCTAATCCAAATGCATAAAAAAATAAAAACCCTTCATTTCTTTTTTTTTTTAATTATCTCAAACCAAATAACCCTTCATGTTTTTACTTTTAAATAGCTGATTTGGCTTTCAAATTTGTGCCCGCTATTTCGCTTATTTGCTTCCACATTGGATTATCTAATGGTAAAAAAAAAAAAAACTTAATCGAGCCTCCCTTAGAATTTACATGTATTATCTACTTGGAATTGATATTTTTATTCAATAATCAAAAAATTAAAATTATGTAGTTAGAATATATAATGTCAAATTTATCAGGGGAAAAAGAGGAAAATAAATACTTATTTCGAACAAACAATTTCTTGATTTTAGGAATAAGAGGGAAAAAATTTTGTTACGTTTAAGCAAATGATGTTAATTGTATTATTTTTCAATTCAACAATTTGATTCAAATAATATTTATTTTTTAGGAATCAAATTGTTAAATTGAAAAATTAATATGCTTGACAATATTTGTGCAAGAATAATACTGAATTTTCAATATTAATATAATACTAAATTTTTTTTCCATTTATTACTTCCATCAAATAGGAATTAATCTTATACTAGAAGATGTAAAAACACCTAAATAAAAAAAAGTAAATATATCATAAAAATAATATTTTGCATACGTGCATGAGAATAATTCACTGCACATAAAACTACTCCCCTCATCATTCATATAAATGGATGATTAAAAATCATCTTGTTTTAAACATTACCAAATTCGCGCTCATCAAATTTTACACAAACATTATGCTTTGCATAACGATTATTATTATAATCAAACATATATACTTTATTGCCTCCACCAATACCTAATTTAACTTGTATAACTATTGTAATAGCAATTTTTAAACAGCGTATTTGTCATTAAAAAATGGAAATATAGATAATTTTATAGTAATTATAGTGGTAGCAGTTTTTAAAGATTGTATTTGTCATGAAAAAAAGAAATTTAAAATTTTTTATAGTAATTAATAATGCATAATAAATTATTAATAATGTTATATTTTTTACTAGTCAAATATCTCTGCCAATCAATAGGTAAAGGATTAAAACTCTTCCTTGAATAGTAAACAGTACTCTATTTTTCACAAATTTGGTAATAAAAAATTCAAATTTATATTTAAATGTATTTTTTTCTTGTCTTCCAAGATATAATGAGTTTTAAAATTAAATATGGGAATCACAAACCTATAAGATGCAAAAACGCTTTTATAATTAAGATGACCCCTCTTCATATTTTTCGAAGGTTTTGACTCTATTTAGATGATAAGGTGTTTTCTATCACCTTGACTTTGAGGAAAAGGAAATAATTAAAAATACAATATAATATAGGGAAAAACAGGGTTGTATTTATATATTTAAGATATGGATTCCCAGTTAATTAAAAGACTAACGATACATTAGAAAAAAATAATAAAATTGGGAATATATAAACCACTTAAGAGGTGGAGAAAGATAATTTTATTCTTCAATAAGATAGATCATATTGGACAATTAGTTGATTACATTAGCAGTTAATTAATTTAGTTAACTGTTAATTGATAGTTAATTTGGTCTGATGATATTATTAATTATCTAAATAAAAATATTTAGTAAAATTAATTAGTTATATATAAAATAATATATAAAAATATTAGTATAAGCACTTTCTATTATATCCTCCTCAAATTCAAAATTTGTTGTGACATTATAATTTTAAAAATTATTAAATTAAAATTATTTAGTTATAATTATTTATTTTTAATATATATTATTAAATAATTTTAGTTTAATAATTTTTAAAATTATCACACCACTTCAAATTTTAAAACCTTAAAGTTATCATAAAATTCTTAGTATATTTTATAATTTATTTAAATAATTTTTATTTTAATAATATTTTTTAAAAAAATGGTTCCGTACACTCACATTCTTTTATCTCTATCCAAATGCACATAAAATATTTATATTTGTTTTTCGCATATTTCTTCATGATCTCTACTCGTACACTTCTCGTATATTTTTCACTGAATATATATTCTTATCATTGTACGGACTTCTGACATTTAGACTGGTGGCCTTGGTCATTGGCCGTATCCATTGCTCGTAAACTTGCTCTCAGCATGGCATTCGTTTTTTGGGACAACACATTGAAACAATTTTTGAAATGGTAAAGATAATAATTTATTTAATATGTGCACATATATATAAAATTAAGAGATTTAATTTTAAATATAATGAGAAATAAAATGTTTAAGACAACATCAAATATTATTGTATCCCTAAAGTGTTGGCAACACATTAAAAGAATTTAATGTATGTTGTTTCAAGACATAAAACTTGGCTTCAAAATACATACAAAGGCTATTAAGGCTTTGATTATTTTGGTGGAAAGTATATTTTATATAAATATAATTATGAATTATTAAGATGTATAAAAATATTACATATATTCCATACTAAATATAAGTAATTTGATAAAAGTATAGTTTTAAAAATCGAATCGAATTAATCGATTGGATCGATAAACTAGCCAATAAATTAGTCTAATCAACAATACTGGATAAAAATATATATAAACAAATCAAAACTTGTACAAATTAATTAAAATCAGTATGAACTAATCAAGATCAGTGAACTAGTTAAAATTAACGAATTAGACCAATGAACCGGTTTATTGCAAATTTTTTTATTTTTTGTTAAAAATAAAAATTTTACAATTTTACAATAATTGAGAGATAATATTTTTATAATTTTAAATTAATTGAATTTATATTATTTCTTTTAATATTTTAACATAAATTATTAATATATCACTTATATTTTAATACTTTTTTGTTTATATCATTAGCTTATATTATATTTTTAGTTTTATCATAACTTGTTATTATAAAGATACAATACTAATGTATACATGTATATATATGTATGTACATATGATTAGTACTTTTAATGTATATAAATATATATGTATAGATTATTTATATTTTTAATTCAAAATTGATTCAATGAATCTATAGTTCAACCAATGAATTAATTATTTTTTCAACTTAATAATCAATCTAATTTTAAAAATTATGAGTGGAAGACAATTTTTTCCTTTTTAAAGAGGATTTTATTTTTATTTATTATTATGATTTTAAGTATCATTATTTTTAATAATAAAATATGAAAATAACATATAATTCTTTTATTCATAAACGAGCATATATGAAATTTTACTTTGAAAAATGAAACGGAACATAAGAGTCGTAAAAATTTCATCAAAGCTGTTTGGCCTCAGGGTAAAAAGAAGTTGTTGCACACAATATTTATTATTAACATTAAAATTTTGATTTAAAGACATTAACCTTATGATTGGTAGGAAACAATATATGTGGAAAGGAAAGAAAATTTAAAATTTTCTCATACGTGGTTGGAAAGAAAAAGAGAAGAAAGGAAAATAAAAAAATAAATTTTATGATTATTATTTTTATACATATTAATATTTTAAAATTTTCCTTTCTTTTTATTTTCTATTCTAATTGAAGTTTAAAATTTTCTTTCCTTTTTTTTTTTCATTTTTCCCTTACACCAAACATAGGGTACCAAAGAATAAAAAATGAATAGCTTCCGTATTCTCCTTTAGATTTCCAATTTCAAAAGCCACCATTATAAATTTATTTATTAAATGTTTAAATAAAATGATATTTATTTCATAAATTATTTACTAAAGTCTTTAGAATTATAATTATTCAGCAATTAAAATATCATTACAACCATACCTCTTAGACTATAAAAAATGGTAAACCATAATTACGGATAATAATCATATCAATTAAAATATATTTTATCCCATAAAATTCTTGTCTATTAGAAGTTGATTATATTTATATTTCATTAATGAAATTATTTATTTTATAAAAATATCTCTAATAATCATATTTATTATTGAAATTTTCTTTAAAAGAATGAATTACTTGTAATTAATTTCTACTAAATGATGATAATGACAAAGAATTTAATAGTTTCACATCAAATGGTGAAAATTCAGTGTTAATCTCATACAAATATTGCTAATCATATGAATATTATTAAGTGTATTAATTTTTTAACCTAGCAATTTAATCTAATAATTTTTTTTCTATTTTTAATAGAAAATTAAATTACTTAATTAAAAAATAGTATATTTGACGGTATATGCATAAAAGTAACATTGAACCTTGAGCACTAATGTAACATTAAAAATTTTCTCCCACGATAAATGCTCAATTCTACTATGTATTCTCTCACGCCACTAAAACAGATTTTTTTTTTTTTTTGGGGGGGGGGGGGGGGGAGGGGAATCTCTAACCGACGGCGAAACAAATCTAGATCTCTATTTCTTATTATGCTCGTGTTTATCTGCACCTTCATATATATAGTTTTTATAAATATTATAATAAGTAAACTAAAATTAAAAATATAAAATTTAATCTATTAAATGTAATTTAATGATGAAAACATTCAATTTATTAGAAGATTGAACTCTTAATAATAATAATAATAATAATAATAATAATAATAATAATAATATAGACGTATCTTTCATTGGCAAAAAATTCTACAATTTTAATTTTAATTTTGTTAAAATGATATCAATATAATTATATAAAACGATAGTAATTGTGGAAATAACAAGGAATGGATTAACTGCAAATAGAAACAAAAGTTTTCCGAAGCAAGAGACAGAAACATTAAATACATATACATATATATATATATATATATATATATATATATATATATATATATATATATATATATATATATATATATATATAACAAGAAATCAAAAAGATACTTGAAAATCTGGAAATGGAAGACGATGGGAAGGATTTCGAACGCATGAGGCTTAGAGGCAAGATAATGAGTTCAAGGGGTTCTCTTGAAAAGGACAAAAGAGGAAAATAAGTAATAAGTATGTTATTTAGGGATAATCGTCTTTCTGCAAGCCTTTAATAATTTGGCTTATTAAAAAAATTGAACAACACAATATTTTGAAATTAGCTGATTCAAGACCTAACAATTTCTCAAAATAGTCGTTTGTCAAATATTTAGAATAACTAATTGACTAAAAAAATTAACTAAAATAGATCAAATAAGTTAAAAGTTGATCAACATACTATTTTTCAAACGTTCTCATAGTTCACCAAATACTTTTGTAATTAACTTTTAGTTTATTATCATATAAATTATAAATTAACTCATTGATTAAGCCAAACACACTCCATCTTTGTATTTTTTATTCAATCTCAAATTTTTAGTGTGTGTTTGGATGGAGTATTTAGAGAAGGAATTTTGTTTTATAAAAGCATTTAAAATGATATATAGTAAAATTTTTTGTTTCGATAATTGATGTAAGAAATTTAAAAATACTAAATATTTTAAATCAGAGTTTTGATGATATAAAATAAGGAATTTAGAATTCCACAAAACCAGGCGGAATTACAAATCCCTGCCCTCGCGTTGTATGTCCCTTTTCTTATATTTTATTTTTCTTTTGTGTCTATAATACAAATGATGTTTATTTAATTTTTTTTCTTTTCAAATTACGTATACTTTTGGTTCCTAGAAAATTTTATATAAATGTTAAAATGATTTTAATTTTTAATAAATTAGTCACTACAATATTTTATGTGATCTTATATTAAAATTAAGTCAGGTAAAACAAATTTAATAATGATATAAAAATGAAATACATTAACTAAAAATAATTAAAATAATTTTTAAATGGATAAAATATAAAGATAATAAAATAAATTATAAAGAAAGATTTAACAGAGTTGCACTGTTATTATTGTAATCATTTATTAACTTGTGAAAGTAATTAAATGCTTAAAATACTTCAATATAAATTAGTAGTAGCCAGACAAGTTAATTTTGAGACGAAGAACAGAAATTCTTACTTGGAATCTTATTGTCCTTCATTTATGAATGAAACTACAATTTTGCTTTGCAAGACCTCACATAAAACCCTGCTAATCAAATTCATCCAACTAAAAGGAATTCGTTACGATTGATGCACCTGGCCGATTAATATTGCACTTCTGTCCTCAAGATTTATATACAAGGAAACGAAGTAGGAAGGGATCCAGAACCAACAGTGGGAAGCATGAACCATCTAATACAGTATGAATAATGAAATAATCTAACATATTAACACATGATAAATGAGATTTAAGCACTAATTGTATTTTTCAGTCCCGAAATTCACAATACACCACCCCCCCCCCCAAAAAAAAAAAAAAAATCATAAAGAATACTTCCTAATCCCTGCAGAGCAAGTTAGAGAATTTGCGGGAAAAAACCACCTTCATAAGAAAAATTCCCCAAAAGGAAAAATCAATGCTAATTCAACTGGATAATCATCCAAACTTATTAAGATTTTTTTTTCTATCTTTGGTTTCCCAAATGGAGAACTTGGGTCAACTCTCCCACTCGGACAGAATATGATTTCAGATTCCCACTGTAGGTTGGAGGAGATGAAAAGAGCAGAGCATCAGGATAGCATTGGAATGTTCGTTCTGGGAAGTATGGCGTTAGCAAACTCTTCATTCAACTTCACAGGAAGAGGCGGCATGTGCTTCATTACCTCTGATTGATCACTCAAACTGCAATGAACATAAAAACAATTACCTCTGATTGGTCACTCAAACTGCAATGAACGTCAACAAGTGATGTTTTCAACTTGCGACTCAAATTGGATGGTTCGCAGGAAGCCTTAAGTTTAAACATATTCGTTGACGTACCAACAAAAATGGATTTTGTGCATGTGCGTGCGCGTGCATGCCTTTGTGTGAAAAACAAGAACAAAAAGTGATCAACAACTTACTGATTCAAAATTTTATGAATGTTGTCTCTTGTTTGACAGAAAAGTTTGATATTGTCCTGTATCTGGAAGCAAGGAGAGCAGAAGAAAACTTGGGTCATTTTTACAGCAAGAAAGAATCCATTTAAGAATGAAAATTGGTACTAAGGGAACAAGAAGACCACCTTCAGAACAAAAAGAAAAAGAAGTTAAATAACAAGTATCGAGGAAAATGCAGCATCATCATAGACCACTTTTAAACTATGGTAAACAACAAAAGCATACAAGGGAAAAATTCAGTTAGTACACATAAAATAAGACATATCAAGGGTGTGACTGCCTGCAGTGAGAGGAAATCCCTTTAACCTCCACTAAAAATGGCATCATTTGACAGAGTCATATTGTCTGCAATCACCCAAAAAAAAAAAAAGTCACATTGTCTGAACATATGAGTTCAGGAATGTTCTCATTTTTGGGAAATTAGGCAACGACATCTTATTCTTTGCGCTGCTGTCCTCAAGGAAAAGGTGCATCGCAGGCTTTGGAGTTAGCTGATCTAACAAAAGATGTCTTAAATATCATGCTTTTTTGCTGTCTTGAATGAAATATACAGACATTATAAAGTTCTAAAAATATTATGTTCAAATTTTTCACTTTCCCTTTGTGGTTTGTTATAATTGATGAAACCTCTATACTTGCATAGGCCAAATATAGCTTGAGCTATCACAAATCGAGTGAAAACTTCAAAATATGGTCTACTAAGGATGTAATCAAACACTGCCATGAGTTTTCTCTAGAGATATTGAACATAAAAACTAACTCTAATGGAGCACCCTCAACACAAAGAACCACATAATTTAGCCATCCCATAAAAAAGACTATTATTGCTGACCAAAAAAAAAAAAATGCACCAAAGAGAAGGCATGGAAGGCAGATGGAAAAGAATACAGAAGTTGAAGTAGAAATTCACCCAATGCTCATATCCATATGGTTAATACAATGCATACATGACAAGCCCGGTTCAGGAATTTTAGCTTTATGTAAAGAGATCTTATATTAAAGTGTCAATTCACCTGTAAAGCAGAAAGGTTTGCAGAAATTTGATTCAAGGCCTGCGCATTTTGCTTCAACAGCTCACCCATTCGACCTCCAATTGCTGCAAGAAGTGCAGTTGCAAATTTTAAACAGAGAGAAAATATGATTAAACATTAAAAGAAGAGGATAAAATATGTACATCAGCCAACCCTGAACATCCAAGAGCATTAAAAAATTTCAAAATAAATGAAGCCAGACCTTTGCAAGAGATGCCATCATTGTTGTCCATTGGAAATATCGGCGGAGCATATGGGTTCATATTGGAATGGGCAGCAAAGTGAGGTGACTTTGCTGAAGGATCAGAAACCCTTTCCTGGGGGGAAAAATAAAAAAAAAGAATTCCTTTAACATCTGAAGTCACTGAGAAAGAAAGAAATTTAGAAGATTCCAGTAACATGCAAATGCTGAATTAGTATTCTATTCCATTTATTCCTCCTCCCCCTTTTTACTTTATTTTCTTCCATGAGGTTCTATTTTTCACCGGAAAATATTTATATTTTCCTTCTTTAACAAGTCAAAATAAATGAGGAAAAGTGTCATGTTAATTTTCTCCCAGTTACATGCAAAGGAATGAAAGGATAGTTTAAGCTAAAATTCAGCATTGACTTTGTGGGAAGTAACTAACGATGCTAGGATGCTTAGTTAGAAAATAGAATAAAGGTCAGTGGAACTTAATATTTTTTTACAGAAAGAAACAATGGATATTTTTAAACAGTTGTGAGGACATGATCTTATGTTCATATGTGTTTTCTTCTGTTTTAAGTTGCACCCATTTTGGATCAAATAGGCTTCAGAATGAGCTCATATAACATAAGCCTGCACCATAATCTCATGACCCAAATATAAACAACCATGAAATAAAAATGAAATAAATTGTCAAAATATCAACCTGCATCATATGATGGAATAATAACACAGCAAAGGAGCTAGGCTCAACCTGTTTATGAAATTACTACCTCTGCATGCATTTGCACATGCAATTGTGTCACATTTGCCTTCAGATAAGCAATAAACAGTAAGATTACTGGGTCATACTAGAAAATTGGATTGACAGATAGAAGGAGAGATGGAGAGGGAGAAAGACGATTTGTTTGGTGTCTTATTTCCTTCTCCAGTGTCAGCTAAGTAAGCTAAAAAAACATGACCTAGGCCAAGTCACATAACACAAGGGTATAAAGCAATGCCATGATGGTCAAGTAGCCTTACAGATAGACAGAGATATTAAAGATGACTTCCGGTTAAATACATGCATTGAACTATGTAAGAATACATAAGAGCAGCAAGAGACAGAGAGAGGAGGAATGAGAGTATTCGGCACATAATTTCTTCATAAATTGGTCTACTCTATCAGGTGCTTGTTGTTCCTAAAAGCTTGGGTTGTTAGGAGAAAGTTCAAGAATGGTTTTATTACAACTCTAACACCCCCTTCACATGATAAACCTTTGGGCTTGAAGCATGAACATAGCATAGGCCTATGTCAACAGCAACAACAACAAATCCTTATTCCACTAAGTGCATAGGCCTATGTCAACTTGTGCGGAAATTTAATATTTGGAGCCTTGGAGGTGGCAAGAATCAAATCCTTAACCTTTAAATGTAAGAAGCTCTAATACCACATTAGGTACCAATTATTCCTAAAAGCTTATGATGTTTGGAGAAGGCTCGATAATGATTTTGTTATGATTTTAACATACACAACAATAACTATATAGGAAAAAAAGAAATCAGAAGCACATATCAACAAACATGAAGAAAGATAGACACAAAAGAATAAAAAATCATTATAATAAAAAATTTAAAACTGAACAAATGAAAGCAGTACCCTTTTATCTTTAGCTTTCCTTGTCAAATTGAGATCATCCTTCCTTTTCTTGCTACTTTCTTTTTTCTGTAAAAAGAAGCAAACAAACATACCATTTATCTAGACATAATGGCGACATCCAAAAATGTTGGAGGCGTTAGACTTCAAGTTCAAACTTCCATTTCCTTCAAAATTTATAATAGTACAATCAAGTCCCTCTGCCAATTATATTGTAAATATATCTCTACCAGGTGCATATGGATTATGGATTATGGATTTGAAGTTACAAGAGTACTCAAGAGGAAAGGAGCAATCTTTTCTCTGAGCAGGTTAAAAGAGAGGACACAAAGGTGATTGTATCAGCCTACCAGCTCTAAAGAACCAACCCTAAAGGACCAAAATTAACAGTGGCCTTCATTTCACTTTCAGTAAAAAGAAACTAACCCAGGCTTGCAACCCCTTCATATAAGATTCGTTCACTTTTTGTTTGAGCTGCAAAAGGAAGAGAATTGTCTGGCACCATTATAATGGCAGAAACAATCATCAATTGTCTACCATTTGCTCAGGCAATATGATCAGCCAACCACAAAACCAAGATAAATAATCCCATTAAACCCTAGTGCCTATTTATAACAATCTTTAAAATGATCATGACAAAACATATCCTACTGACTAAATACACGAATCATATGTTTCAATAGCCAAACCTAATGTAAAAGCACCTTTCCACAACTAAAAGTCAAAATAGAGTTTACATGACATTCATATTGACATAAATGAGCAGAATGAAAGAGGCTGATAGAGTTTACCCGCATCCATCTAACGCGCAGTGCCACGTCCCGAACCGTCTTATTATGTAGCTGTAGGGCAATCTTCGCATAGCACATAAGGAGAGTTTCCGAATGATATCTAGAGGAAAAAATTGGAATTACCATTAAAATAATGATTGTAGGACCTAGCAAATATAAATCGGGAATGAAGGAACAGGTGATCAATCAAATAAGTAAGCACAACCATTTTATAGTAAATGAAAGCAGACTAGTATTCTTTTTGATGGTACAACCAGTTTGGGGATGTCCAAATACTGGTATATTTAGTGCGTCAATACGAGCATTTTTATTTTGATGATCAACAAGACCCCATTTAGATGAAACGCCCATCAGGAAAATCCAACTTTTCACCAAAAAAACAAGAAAGTATATAAACATGTCTTCTTCAATTTCTAAAATACATATCGAACATGGTATTGTTTTTTTTTTTGTTGCTTTTTTTCCTATAATTTGAAAGTTGAAATTAAAACCATCGCTGTTTCCCATACTTGACAAAATTAAGTGAAACCTAATAAAGCTTGAAAGTGCTGAACACCAGCAAAAGAGTTCACCAAAAAATCGACCCAGTTGTCCATAGGCCCCCGTACAATCCAGCGAAAAAATTCCTGAATTCACATATTTTTTAAATTGCCAGAACGGCAGGAAATACCAATAACCCAAAAAAAAAAATTCTCACAGCGCTAGCCCGTCTTCAAGTATGGCTTGCTCTTCGATACTCCAATCCATAGCTATACCAGGGTTGTGGTTCATCGCTGGAGTACCACTTGAACTCTCCAGAGCAGGATTCCCGTTAATGAGATTCCCTCCATGAACACAGTTGAATGAAGTTGAAACACGAGTCTGTTCTTGACGGTTCACGGATGGATTAGCCATCTTTAATACCATAATAAATGCAAATTTTGAATTTTTGTTATGTGAATTTTATATATCTGGGAAATTCAATCATCAAGACATCAGAACTGGAAGTCAGTTCCCGCCAACAATCATGGCCAATGAGAAGAAAGCCTAATGGGGGAAAAAATGAAAATTGAGAAGAAAAAAACAAGAAAATCAGATAGAAAATTCGAACTTGATAATGATGGCCATGATATGAGACTGAAGGGAACTCAAGGACGATTAAATAATGATTGACAATTGTGACAAGAACTATAGGACTGTACGGAAACTAGAAAGGGTTTTGACGTCTGAAGAAGCGGTTGTAGTACAGCCGAATAAAAAAGGCTGCTTTCTTGAGGTAGTGCATTTTCTTTTCTATTTCTCCTGCAACACCTCACCCACCGCAGAGGGAATTTTATGTAGGGGGAGCCTCCTTCTAAATGTCGATTTTGTCCTTCTGCTGATTCAAATGCATCTCCGTGTACAGTCGGATCTCATTCCTCCAGTGTTCGCGATTTGTATTCAATTATAAAAAAGTCACCTTCACAATTATTATTATTATTATTATAAACACAAATATAAACTTCAATAATTGAGATAACTATGAAAGTAATTTATTATAATAATTAATTATAAATAATTTATTTTCATTTAAACGATGAATAAAATAATCACTTTTCAATGTTAAATTATTAAAAAATAATAAAATATGCACAATAATATTAAAATCACAATTTTTTAATCCTTTTATATTATTATTTTTATAAATATAATATATATTATTTTATTTAATATATATCCTTAATTCAAATAAATAATATATGTTATTTAATTTTTATATATTTTCATTTATTTGAATTATTTTTTCATAATTAAAATTATTATAATTTAAATAGGATTCATAGTATTTTGATATTCGCTAGTTTTAAAAATTACAAATAATCAAATTATAAAATTTCAGAATTCATTAATATATTTATTTCAAAGAGATGTTTGAAATGTTATAAAATGTTAAAATAAAGAAAAATATTTTATTTCTGATAAAAAAACTTGAAATAATTAAAAATATATATGAATGAAATGGAGAAGAATTATAAGAGGAGAAGAATATTTTATTTAATTGTAAATAAAATAATTTATACAATCCATATTTATAGAATATATAAGTCAAATGCTATAATTTTATAATAATGGCTCATAAAGAAAATTAAAACATAATAATTAACCATAATAATAATATAATACTTGGCTTATGGATATTCACGTTTAATTAAAATTATTTATAGCACTCTCTTTTAAATATCAATCTTGTAAAGAATATATTTTGTTAAAATTTTCATTGAAAGAAAAGCCAATTGAAAAAAAAATATGTGAAGGAAAAAGAGTATATTATTTTTTCAACAAATAATTTGTCTTATTAAAAACCTTGCTAGTAAAGCTCAGTGAGACAAAATTATGGTTAACATGAACTTAACTCGCCCTATTCAAAATATTATTGGAGATCTTTGAGTTAATGCTTTTATTTGAAATTCCATTAGAGACCATTTGAACAAATTTACTATCATGATCAAATATGATTACAATTCTTTTGTGAGCATGAGAAAAACTTTGATAAGATATAATTTGTTCTATCTCCTTTGATGTATCATCCTTTAATTGGACTTTGCACGTGGCATTATGTTCATGTGAATCTATTAAAATTTCTTTCTTGAAATACAGGGGAATTGATTCTTCATTTGTTACATATATGTTAGAAAGTTTATAATTGTAATTTATCTTACTAAAAAGTATGGTATAAATGCATTATCATAAATAGTAATATGAGATCTTGTGTGAATCAAACATCCTGCATTTACATAATTAAATAGTTCTTATATTAATATTCTATAAAGATATTAAAATACATATTTAGTTTTATTCTAATTGGAAAATAACTATATTTTGCTAATAAAATTTTTGGAAAGTTGTATCAAGATTGTGTAATTAGCAAGATACATTAGTATATTAATTGCATTAAGATATGATACTTTGTCATTAGGAGATTTTACACAATTATTTGAAGTTTGAGGTGAATTGTTATTAGTACCAAGTGATTGAACAATCATTAGGTCACTTAATAAATTTGATTTATCCATATAAAAATATTTTTAGATCTTTTCATTTGATTAATAAATAAATATTTTATTATTTGAATACTTGATGTGCATGCCAATATAAAACTTAATTTTCAAAATCTTCTTTTTCAAACTCACCTTTTTAAATATTTTGATGTTTTTTAAAGTTTTTCATAAGTTCTAATAATATTCAGACTATCAATATATGTAGCAATTATAGTAAAATCACATTTAAATTTCTTGATAAAAACACTTGAAATTTTTATATACTTTCAATAAATATTCACTAAAATGATTATACCATATTTATCCTTATTATTTTAATCCATATAAAGGTCCTTCTAATTGAATTGAATATATTTCTTAAAATTTTAAATTTCATGCTTTAAGAAATTGAAACCTTCCAAGGATTTCCATGTAGTATCATTATTAGTTGTCACATGCAAAATAAGATATATTAACTTTCAGGTGTTTCATTGGCTTAACACTTTCTAAAATGCTTCTTTACTTTACAAGTAAATTTAAATTTTGCATTTCCACTGAATTACATCTTTTCCTTTTTTCTTTTGGCTAATAATCATTCTATAAATTTAAGATCCTTATTAATTATTATTTTTCATAATTTTAAGTGTTACATTATATATATAAGAGTAAATGTTATCAACAGTTATTCATTTTTTAATTCCATCTTTCTTAATAGAGGCATAGTCAATTGAGATCTCTTTACTTTTATAAATTTTAGATATCTGAACTTTTTCCAAAAGTTTATTTTTAATTATATCTCAAATTTTTTCAAAAATATTTAATTCCTTAATAAGACTATTCATTTACTCCTTTTTTATTTTAAGACTATTCATTTACTCCTTTTTTATTTTAAGAATATTTATTTTTAAAAGCAATAGGTTTATCATATATCAGACATTTACTGGGCTCAATTATTATTAATAAATAAATTGCCCTACTTGGACATCAATTTTGAATAGGAGTATTTGTAACTAAAATATAATATTTATTTATTCTTTTTAGTTAGTAATATATTTGACAATTTTGTTATATTGGATAAATCAATCATCTTATGAATTTCTAATTCATATTGATTTGTGTGAAGATCAAGATTATTAAATGTCACATTATTTCTACAATTGCATATTTTCTCATCTTGATTTTAGAAATATAATTTCATATATGAATTTATATTTTCTATTACTTTTCAAAAGTCATTTATTGGCATTGTGGTGAAATAAAAATATGGTGTATAATAAAAAAAATTATATATAAAACTTTTTACCTCCTAACCAAAACTAATTATAAGGTAGAATTATAACTTCCTGATTTGATGCATAAAAGTATTACAATATCTAAAGTAGCATGTCCTTTAAAGATAATATATTCTCTTAGACAAAGATACAATAAAAATTTTAGGACATTACAAATATTATAGTTGAATTATTTTATATATAAGCATATTTTAAAATGTTTAATAATAATTAATAAGGGCTTTAGATGTAAAGCTACTAGCATTATTGAAATAT
Organism: Sindora glabra; assembly: GCA_020226215.1. Taxonomy (NCBI): domain Eukaryota; kingdom Viridiplantae; phylum Streptophyta; class Magnoliopsida; order Fabales; family Fabaceae; genus Sindora; species Sindora glabra. The sequence goes on from CM035229.1 coordinate 74,328,167, forward strand.
ATTATCTTAATTATATAATTAAGAAATTCTCATAATCAAATTATTTAAGCAAGTAATTTCGTAAAAAATAGGTTGCGAATTGATAATAAATAAATATGCAACAATTTTATTGAAGAATTAATTGAAATCTTAAAATATCTATATAATCTATATAGTGGATAAATAAATCAATATACATCACCTTGTATTTATTCTAAAAATTTAAGGAATTCAAACCTAATTTTAGCTGGCAATAGCCTTATAATTAAATTATCTTGAAAACAAGTAATATGTAAACTTTTATTACATTGAAGAATTTTTTATTCTTTAGTGAATAACCTTCTAAATTGTTAATCATTTTTTACATTATTATTGATTTGAGATGATCTATCCAATTATGCCTAAAAAAGTGAAAATATTGTGGTCAGTAAACTTCTAGTTTATATTTCTTTCAATCAATTTTGTATATATATATATATATATATATATATATTAATACATATTAAAAGAAAATGATAGTAATTTTTTGAATATATTTTTGTCATTTAAGACAACCATTATAAATTGAATATATTTAATATATTATTATCTTAATATAGTATCTATTTTATTATATGTCTATAAAACTTAATAAATATTCAAGACTTAATTGATAATAATATATATCAATCAACTAAATATCTTCAAAATTTAATTAACAATAATGTATATCAATTAATTCTATACTATTAGATATTATATTAGCATAATTTTCACCGATAATTAATTAAAAAATATTTTTCATTATTAAGAATGATGTGCATTATTGCACTATCTATAAAAGATAAATATTTAATATTAATTCAATATAAAATGAAATTGACCACTTTTATTGCTAATTAAATTATTAATTTTTTTAAGATGTATAAAGAAATTTGTCATATTAAAATATGCTATATCATAAGAATTGTAATTAAGAGCATTATTCCCATTAATAAAATTAACATCATTTTATTTTTCTTTAAAATAGGGCATAATAAAGTTCTATAAGATATTTAGATGTATAATAGGCATGTAACTAACGCATTTCATACCATCTTGGTGACATATACTTTCAAAACTTGTGATAGCTTTTCACATTACATTGAGAACATATATTTTTAGAACAATTTGAGTTCTTATTCTTATTATATTCTTTAACTAATATTGTTTAGACAGCTTATCAAAGTAAATTGAATTTAAGAAGTGAATTTCATCCCCATCGAATGATGTCTTGGCGACATTAAGCTTTATATCTTCCCTCATAAAGGTTGCTTTAACACATTGATATGGTGTAAAGGGTACATAGTTGTGAGTGGGTAGCCATGAATGAAATAATAAGATATGGTAACTTGGTGCTCCTTCAATAATGCAAAACTTATTAGTGGTATTGAGTAGTCCTACTCTAAGATTAAGATGGACATACCCATTGGTTGTAATAAGGTTTCCCTTAAAGGTGTTTAAAATTATTGGTTCCTTTTTCACATGATTGTATAGAAAATCAATTGCTTTAAGTAAAAACATAAGGACAATATTGACTCTTTTTTTTAGATAGCTCATCAAAGTAGATTGTGAAATTAGCTCTGTCCTTATCAGATGACATTTCTATTGTATAAAGCTTTATATCTTTCCCTAGGAAGTTCGCTTTGACACATTGATATAATGTAGAATGTACATAGTTATAAGTGTGTAGTTACAAGTGACCTAATAAGATATGGTAACTTAGTACTTTTTCAATAATGCAGAATTTGTTAGTGGTCTTGATAGGCCCTACTTTAAAATTAAGGTGGACATACCTGATAATCTTAATAAGGTTTCCCTTAAAGGTTTTAAAAAATTATTGGTGCCTTTTTCACATGATTCTCTAAGAAATTAATTACTTTAAGCAAAGATATAAAGACAATGCTGACTTTTGAACTATAATCTATTAAGGCTTAGATGACCCTAGTTCTTTTAATTGTGATATTTAAGTACAAAGGTTAATTATGATTTTCATGAGCAACTTGCTTGTGATCTTCTTTGAATATAATAGCATTAATTTGAGCCCAAACTGCATTTTACAAGTTGTTACCTACAGTATAGTGATTATCCTTTAATTTTATAAGACCTTTACGATCTTTAATAAAGCTTGGTACTTTCCAACTTTATCAATTCAATAAGGTTAAAGAATTGAGAAAAATTAAGTAATTTAATTAAAGCTCTAACTAAAGAGTTATTAGAAATTTCTGCTAATTGTTGCTCTTCCAAAGGATTTTCCATAAGCATTTCAATAACAAGACTAGAAGAATAGGAAATAATGTTACCATTATGGTTAAAGAAAGGTTACAAGAAACTTCATCCTTATTAAGTTAAGTAAGCTATAATTCTCCTATTTTTTAATTTATTTTGAAAGATATGCCTTAAAGTGTAATAATTGACAATTGTATGAGTTAGGGAATAGTGATAATGACATAAATAAGGTGTGTTCCTTTGAGCTTCAATGATAGGGCCTTTTAATTACGGCATATCTATCTTTTTATCCTATATTTAGTGCTTTCAACATAGCATAGACGTTTTCTATATAACATGGGAAAGAAGATGAAGGATCTCCTCTCCAAGTCAGTGGTTTGAACTTAGAGTTTTTCAAATAATTGCTATGTTGTTAGGGGATTTGGATTGTAACTTTTCCTTTTTTTAGAATAAAATTGACGCTAAATAAAACTTTTTCTTCATTAGAAGTTTCCATTGTAGTAACATTTGTACCTCTTTCTTCATAGAACTATATTCATTTAACTTGTCATTTAAGGCAACTTGACACCTTTCTAGCTCTAGTGATTAGGTCATCAAAGGTTTGAATATCTTCATGATGGAGGTATAGAGTGACCGGGTCATCCATATTGGCTATATAATTTTGCACTAAAATGACTCGAAGGCTTTTTCTTGACAGTCCAAAGCTTAATTATTATATCACTTAATGAAAGCTACCATGTCCTCACTTTTTTGCTATCATGTCATACTAAAGTCTATTAAATATATTTCCCTTTTATAATAAAAAATTTATTACCAAAGTTGAGAACTATAACATTTCATGTGGGGATGGACCTTGGTTATAATTTGGTATGCTAGAAATAAGCTTTGTTAAAGAGAGATTTAAAGAACTCTATCAAATGTAGGTTGTGGTCAACATTAAAAATAACAAGTTCATTAATGAACTAGTGGATATATTCTTTGGCATTTCCTTTTTCAATAAATTTTCTAAAATAAAAGGGCTAATTCCCTTAAGGATGAAGGCACATAGAAATATTGTGAAGGAAAAAATAGTTAGAAATCTATGTTGGTCACCACTCTTCACCTTGCTTGTTTAGGAAAACATTAAAAATGTTCTTTTGTGAATGAAAATAAAGTGGTTTGTCCAATATTCTAATAAGTTATGTCTTAATGAGGATAGCTTCAAAGAGTTTTATTTTTTCATATGAGACTACTCTATATAGGATTGCTCTTGGTGTATGATATGTTAAGTTTCAAGACCTTTTACTTCAAGATGTAGGGCTTGTGTTTATTAGGTGTATGGCTAGCTAGTTCATGTTATGTAAGAAATAAAAAGAATATTTGCTTAAGGTGATCTGCCTACAAATTATGCTATTTTGAGGTTAGCTTAACACATCTATTACTACTTTCTAAGGAATTTTTCTAATAGTTATGTAAACATGATTACCACAATAGGTTATATGAAGTTATTATTCCTAATTTATTAAGTAACAGAGTTACTGGGTTGTAACATAGCATTCTTCAACTAAAAAAAGTTGAAGTAGTGGGTTTATCATTGAGACTTAAAGTTCTAATTGCAACTGAAATGTAAAAGAGATGTCTTGGGTAGAAATGGTGGCCATAAATTCCAATAGCTTAAGTTTTTTTTATTGATTTAAGCCATTAGGTTGTAAGGAATGTGCACATCATAAAGGAATTGATTTAGGTTAGGTAAAATTATGAACATAAAGATATTGTTGGCATGAGTGTTCATAGAATCAAGATTTCCACTTAAGCTTTAAATAACCAATTCCTTATTAAATGCCATCACTATGACACCTCTTTAATAGAGTTCCTAAAATGTTTTGGAGGTGTTAAAGGGTTCTAGAATAAATATGTATAAGTATAATAATGAAATATCAAATAGTGGTTATATAAGCACTTTGTAATTAGACTTTTGGAATGGGGCAAAAAGGGCCATTTTTCATGTATTTAATGGAACTTGGGCCTTTTTGGTTTTCTTTTAAAGGATTAAGACTAATGGGCCAGAGTATTACAAGAATTTTTGTGTAAGATTTTCTCTTACTTTTGTATTTTTTTAACGTATTATAGTATTCTTTTTATTATCTTTTTTATAATTTATAAGGGGATATTTATAATGTGATAGGCTATTAATATGGATACAAGCTGTAAAAATAACAATTTTGTATGAAAGATCAAATCAGTAAGGAATATAAAGGATAAAAGGTACAATGAGTGTTTTTATGGCAGTGGTAGTGCCAACACTCTTGTAGAGCAGCTATGGGTATTATGTCAAGGTTAGGTTTTATTAGTGGTTTATTAAGTACAGAGACTTTTTCATTTTTCTAATTTAGAAGGTGCATGACCAAGGAGGGTTAGGCATGACATGCTTGCCTCTTTTATGTTTCACAATGAAGCCTTTATTCTAAATTTTCTAAACCACATAATCTAAGTATTCTTGATAAAATTATGGGAAAGAGGTACTTTGTTCCTACCACTAAAACGATCCTTGCTTTTGGATTGGATTATTCCTAAATAGCTTTTAACCTTCATGGGAACCTAGTTATTCAAATCCTCAGAATAAAAATGGTGTCAAGAGGAAAGCAAACAACTTTTTTTTTCTAGAAAAAGTATAGACAAAGAAGGAAGCAGTTACTATAAATTACCTCATGCATCTAATAATATAAGGTCTTTTAACCTTTGTTCTATAGGCCTTTTTTAAGGTGTTTTGAATAAAAACTCAAGGCTTTTTTTAGCAACCCAATTGGTCACTTAGAAGCAGATGTTTCATGACCCTCTTTTGAGGTGTTTTCTATAAAAATTTAGGCCTCTTTTAGTAATCTAATTGACGTCTTAAATTTTATATTTTTAGATAATTTCTTGATATTAAGCCTTATGACCTTAGGTATCAATAATGTCTTACAACTCTATATTGTAATATACGGGTTGAGGATGTTTAATCAAGTGAAACATTTATGAAAAAACTTACAAATTCGACATCTAAGCCATTTGTATACACTATGATATCTCTATCAATGGTATATAATATTTATTGCCATTTTTAATTAGTTACTCTTAGGTTTGACTTCTTTTGGTCCTTATTAAAATTAACAAATTGATGTAACCATTTTTTACCTTTCTTTATCATCTATTATGTGCATATTTGCATATGTATATTGGTTACCTTGTAAATGCCAATTTAGCAAGGAGTAAGTTTCAAAAGTACCTATCATTAAAGTGTTTTAGTTCATATTATTTGTAATGAGATTATACAATTATGTGAATTTATATAAGATTTTTGGCTTTCTTCCATTACAATTGTTTGAATTAGTATAGGCTTTCTTGAATGTAAGTTAAATTATACAATTTAATCTCATTAATTAATTTTTCCAAGGCGAAGCTAGACAACAATGCCAAATTATTAAACTTTATAGAGAAACTAGAAGCAACTTGTATAGGAACCATAGAATTTGGAAAAATGACTAAAAATCTTGCTTTTTTTGTTCATGGAACTAAGTAATTACGTGTCAACATAAAATTTGTTTTATCATGCATATTATAGTTAAAAGTAAGATTATTTACCAAAGCAAAGCTATAAGATTCAAAATCAAAATATATTAGAAAAATAGGTGAAATTTACATTCATGAGTGGACAATATTTGTTTCTCAGTGTTGTTTGCAATTTTCCTTTTAGTGGAAAAAGGATGTCCATTTGTACAATGTAGTTTTATTTTTTAAAGCAAGTATGCCATTTACATTTCTATTATTTTTTTATCTCCTAATGGTTGTGCCCTTGTGTTAGCAAATTGAGAAAAATCTACATGTTTTAATGCATGAGGAGGTGTAATGCTTCTTATTAGTGCCTAATTCAAGTTGAATTTCATAATCAAACTCATTTTATTATCTGTGGCTAATATTTCCTTCTTTTTGGTTTTGTATTTGAAACATCATTGGTAATGCAAACATAAAAGAAAGAACATAATAACTAAATTATAAAGAATGATAAAAAGAGAAACAAATAAAAAAGCAAAAGCAACTTACCTCATTAATTCTCTGCTAGTATTTGAGAATGACATTAGCCCTTCTATGTAGTGATGTAATAACCAAAGGAAAGGTAATTTTGAAAATTTTTAAAAATTCCCAAGAATAATAAGTAGGAATCAAACATGGGAAAGTAAACATATTTAGGAATATAACAAAATATTCCTAGAAAAATTTATAGCAAATTAATCATGGGAATGTCATATTTTTAGAAATTATATTACCAAAAATGTAAATTTTCCTAAGAATATAATTTTTTATGAACCAAATGCTATTTAATGATTTTTCCTTTTATCCATATTTAGTATACTCATAGATTATGTGCAGAAAGTAACGATTTAAAAATTTTATAATTATCATAAGTATCATTAAATGATAGCATAGAATACACATGTTTAAAGAATTACCAATACCCACTACTATAATCAATTATGCAGTTATAAGTTATAAATTAAATTATATTTTATAGTGTATTTATTATAATATATTTATAGAAATAAATGTATATTTATAAATTTTTATTTATGTAATATCAAGTTTTAATTTTAAAAAGTTTTCACTTATTATATAAAAATTATAACTATATCAATAAAAAGCATATAAAAATATAGAAATAAATTGGTTTTAAAAGTTTTTCAAAATTTTAGTGTATAAAATATAACAAATTTTAAAATTACTAAAGTTATGAAAAGTTATATAAAAAAATACAAAAAAAGTATTTTTAAATTTTTATATAAAATTACAAACCAATACTATAAAAAGGATTGGCTCATTTGGCAACTCCTTTTTGTTTTCCCAAAATATTAAATATAAATTTCATTTATTTTAAAGGTAATAGGATTAAACAATAATTTTCAATCACTTCAAATGTAAAATAACTACATAATAAATAAATATATTTATTATCTTCTTATGAATAATCTCCTATTGATTTAAACTCATGACTTTTTAGATGAAATATTGATCTAATACTAATAGACCAATCACTTTGATGTTAATTTTATGAATAATTTATTAATAAAAGCAATTATCTACCTTTTGAACAAAAATAATATTTACTCAAAGTAGTATTTTTTTTCAATAAATAATAATATTGACATTAACATGATGAAATATAAGTATCTATTTCATTGATCATTATTATAACTGAGAATTTTATGCAAATTTTTATGTTCATTTATTTTATCTTTTATATGGTAAATTAAAGAAGCTTTCAAATCTTCTATGAGAGTTAGTTTCCTACATTAGTTCATTTATTTTATTTTCACTTAGAAAAACTTTAATTTCATAGAAGTTAGTCTATGCATTAATCTTTTTATATATAATGATAATGTTATAAATTAACATTTCTCTTTCTATTCTATTTGAATATAATAATTTGATAATAATTATTATTCTTTTTTCTATTTTATTCAAATGTAATAATCCATTGTTTTATAGTTCTAATGTAAAATTAATTAAATGGATGTAATCAAATAATGAAAAAAACTTAATAATTAAAGAATAAGTGTTGGGTCATATAAAAGAATAAATTTATCAATCCAAAGCCTTTTTTTACCAAGAAATTGACAAAAATTAAACATTAATAGTAATTATTAACTATAAATATTGTTTACATCAAGAATGAAATAAAGTACTAATGACTATTAGTAGTGTGTGCTTAGAAGCTTTTTTTTCCTCGTAAAGAAATTGAAAAATCTAATCATTATTAATAGCTATAATTTAGTCTTGATGCAAGTAATATTTATAGTTAACAGTCACCAGTAATATTTAATATTTTCAATTTCTTAAAAAGAAAAAAGAAGGCATTTAAGCACATGTAGAAACATGAGCTAAGGAGGCTAGTGTAAATTATATAAGTTGCAAAAAATTCCTATATTCTTTTTATAAAAACCATAAGAGTAAATACAAATAAAAATTTTTAGTATATATTAAGTTAACTGTAAACATTTTTTTCAAACTTCAATTTTGATTTTTATAATAACATATCATTTTTTATAAATTAAAGTAAAAATATACGATATATAAAAATAAGGAATTAGTTACTTCTGATAAAATAGTTGAATAATATATGCTTGACAGCTTTTAGATTAAAAAAATAGTAGTAATACAACAAATGAAGAAATTTTAAAAGTCTCATCAAGAGTATTTAACTCTAGTAATATAAAATATTGCTTAAAGACTTTATCCTCCTTTATGTCTCAGGTTCAATCCCAAAATTTGGTATGAGTATTTAGTAATTTAATCTCAAGACTTTATCTTCTTTTTATCTATCACTATAAAAAGAAATAAAATTTTTTGAAAACCTTAAAACTCAATAAGGATTGCTTATAATATTTTCTTCCATTATTACCTAAGAAATTGATAATGGCTTATTTTGTCAATAAAGACCAGTGCAACATGTTATAAGCCTAAAATTAAATATTTTATATAACTTTGATTAATCAAATTATAATTTTTATTTACTTCTTAATATAATTATAAATTTTACATCAAAAGTTAAACATTTTCATATTTAAAACTTGAAAATGCATAAATAAACAAATCTATAAATATATGTTTATGTTTATTTCTATAAATATATGGCAATAAATACATTATAAAAATTGATCAGACTTAGAATTTGTAATTATGTAACTAATTATATTACTATTTATTAGTATTTTTTATGTATACGTGCTCTAAGTTATCATTTAATGACATCTATAATCTCTATAATAACTTGCACAAACCCTAACTTGTAGCATCATCACTTTTATCATAAAACAAAATGTTAATATATATTAACTTAAACAAGAATGTATGTTTTAACTATATTAATCAAAATATTTTTATTTAGTTGCTGAATAAATTTAAAAAAATTATATTATTATTAGTAAATGCACCTAAGTTTCAAAAATTGTAAATTTTTTTGTATAATTTTTATGTTTTTTAAAGAAAAGTCATATTTACCCTTAAAAATTAAAATATTTTTATATAGTTATTTATCAAATTGTATTTTAGCCCTCCAAAACTTATTCTCTTACTTTACCTTTGCTTATGTGTTACAACCTCAAAAAGAAAATTATTAAAAAATATTAATTATTATTTTTTAATAATATATCATCTTTTTATTAATTAATAGTGTAAAAATTTTTATAGTAGTGATGAATCATTTTTAAATTCTTTATATATTATCAACTTACACTATTAACAAAAGAAACATTCAACAATAATAATATTAAGAGTTGTAACTGAGTACTTTTAAGCTTTATCTTAAATGATGTATGATTTAATTTGAAAATTATATCTTCTTTATACTTTGAATTTAATGCATCAAATAGTTTAAGTGCTCCGATTATTAAATAATAGGATAATATTATAGGAAGTTCAATCTCTTAAGATAGGTGCTTGCTACGATACCCCAGAGGGTTTCAAATCCGGGGTGATGTGGTACAATGCAAGCCATTGGATGATATTATAAAAAATTTTAGTAATCTCATCCAATGGTCTAAAATGCACCACATTACCTCGGGTTTGAAACCCCCTCGGGTACCGTAGAATTGTCCCTTAAGATATTAAGTGTTTTTACCATTGGATTTCATTTAAGCATTAAGATTTGTATTTTTAATTTTGATTCATTTAATTTGAAATTAAAAAAAACTAATGTAATAATAAAATACTCAACTTCTTAGGAGGTGAAACTTTCCCACAGCATTATCCTTAATAATAATAATAATAATAATAATAATAATAATAATAATAATAATAATAACAATTGGTTTTGTAAAGATTGATAGCCAATGCATTGGTTAGTCCATCATTTTTGTAAAGAATTACTGGTGTCATACTTGATCATCAATCAAGCTACATTTTCAAAGTTCCATATATAGTTATACTTACTTTCGCTTTCAAAAAAATATTTTGCTACGTAGATATATATTGGATCTACATCATTATTACAAGAAATGTAGATCAATCAAGTGGTCTTTGTTATGGCACAAAGCTAATTATAATATATTTGGTTGATTTTATCATTAAAGTTGAATTGTTGAGTAGTAATAGTATTGGAATCAAAACATTATGAAAATGTTCTAAACCCTATACAATCATAATAGCCTTTTAAAGTTGTAAAAAAAATAATTTTATATTATTATGGAGGCTTCCCTAAAATAAATTTGATCAATTAAATATTCTACAAAAATAAAGGATTAGTCACAAAAAGGGCTGGAAGTAGCACTAAAGCATGGAAATAACACTAAATATGCTTTAATGTCTAAATCAATGGGGAATAGAAGACTTTACAAGTATGAATGGGTATGAAATAACTTAGAATTATGAAGGAATAGTTATTTATAAATATTTTTAGGTTTAACCTAAATTTTAATTATTATTAATTATTGATTATTTTTTATTATGAGTTTTCTTATTTAAGTTAATAGTACTATAGAGTGTCACGATCCTTTCAGGCCACAACTAATATGGAACTTGGGCACCCAATTTCCATTGGCTTATCTTATTCTTTTTCAATAGATAAACATATAAATTAATATCAATATTAATTTCCAATATTTCATTAAGCAAAGGTAATGAAGTCAACGAGGACATGCATCTAGTGAGGTTCTACCAAAATAAGGAAGTTAAGTTTACTCATAAACTCTAATACAATAGGAACAAACTAGCCTAACCAATCCTAATTTATAAAAGAATTCTTATCCCTATCTATCAACTATATATTTCAAGGGTTAGGAGACACATCTATTTACAATGAAAATAGCTATTTGTTGGCATATGCATCAAGGAAACTTGAAGGGTCAACTCTTATTGTAGTGGTAGTGGTGGAAGCGCCTCTATAGGAGAATATGCAACGATAAACATAGAAGAGTAAGTTTGAGGCTTAATGAATAAGCATTCTATTATAAATAATTTGCAAGAAGTAACTAATTTTGCTTCTTATACATGATTCAATTCTTACTTATTTTTACGACAAGACATTAATATTAATAACTTTACATGCTAGCTACAATAGCATTAGTTTCATATATTATTTGAATTAAGAAAAGTAACTTTTGGTCATTTCAAGAACAATCAAAATAGAAAAGTAGATTTTTTTTATAACTTTTGGTCATCTTAATCTCTTCACAAACCTAATCTTATTCCTTTAGAGTCTACTTTATACCTTTATAAACATTTACCAAATTCAATCTTTTAATCACACTATCATTAGTTTGCCCTTATCATATTTTCACATTGATTATATAGCTTAACTCAAACCTAACTAAATAAATCAAATTTCCATACATATCAGATATCAAATTATTATCATGCCTTCTCGCATAGCCACACATCATTTATTCAACATTATTTATTGTTTAATGATTAATCTTAATGCCAATACTTTTTAAGATATAGTTAGCTATGGAGTTAACTATGCAATTTTTAAGAATAGAGGCTTAGTTAATTATATAGTTAACTATTAAGATTTAGAGAACAAAGTGATAGGCTTATAATTAGTTATACAATTTATGAAAGTAACATTACAAAGGCATAGTTAATTATATGGTCGATTACATGAAATTAGAGAGTAAGGTGATAGACCTGTAGTTAATTATATAGTCGATTACAAGAGGTCAGAGAATAAACTTTTAGAATTGTAATTGACTATGTAGTCATAGTCGATTATACATGTGCAGAAAATAGGTTTTTAATGCATAGTTAACTATGTAGTCAACTATAACTTGGGTTTATGCAAGATTTCATTGAATTGTACTGTTCATTCATGAATTTAATATTAAGATTTCATCTTACAAACTATCTTCTATAACTAAATCACTATATATGGCATTTTAATCATAATATACATTAGATTCATCAAGAAAATTCAACCAAAACATATATGTCATGCAATTTCTCAAAATTGATCCTAAATATAGCTTCATATAACTCAAATATTGCAAAATCAACTAAAATTTATTAGAATATTACTCACTTTATATGGAAGAAATGAATGAGAGTTGAGATATTAACTAGCTTACTTCTAATCATCCAAAAACCTAAACCCTAATAAAGAAAAATGAGAAATAACCATCCTAGAATTCAATATTTGATGAGACTTAACTTGATTATGTTAAGAAATATGTGTGATTAATTAGGGATGGTACCTTTCATTAATAGAGAGAAGAAGGGAGGGAGATGAAGAAGAAGAGGAAAATAAAGAATGGGAAAGGTTAGAGAAAAATAAGGAATAGTAATTTATTTTGGAAAATAAAAAGAAAGCTAAGCTTGGAGAAAATTGGAAAATGTGCTAAATTTCCTCCACCTTCATTTATTTAACTTTAACAATACTTTAACTTTTAAATATTTCATTATCTACTTTTTTCCAACTATTTCACATAATACTTTTCTTATATTTCATTATAACACCCTTTCATTATTTTCTATGCAAAATTTTCATTTTAAATTTAAATATAATAATTAACTATTTCCCATACAAGATACTTTATTCATTTTTAAATTAACTAAAGGGTGTAACCTAGAATTAGGATACAACATCAGTTATAAATTGGTGTATACACAAATGACATCGTACGTTTAAATACTTGATATCAGTTCCTTAATTGGTATGACAAATTATAATCATTTCAATTTTGATAGGAAAATTAACATTTTAATTACCAAAAAAATGTTAAAGCATTGATATATGATGTCTATTCATAGTTTAACAATTGACATTATTATTTATTTAAGATTTTGATTTTTAAATTGTTGTTGAAAATTAATGTGATTTGTTATCTAACAATCAACATAGTATGTTGGTTTAATTTAATTAATTGACATCTAATGTTCAATCTATCAAGTTAATTTTTTTAAATAACCAATGTGTATTTAATTTTTCCCTAAATCCCACTACATCTAGAGTAATTTTTACTTGAACTTAATTACAGACAACATCTAACCACATTATTATACACTCAATACAATGTTCAAGCTTTGTCTTAATGTTTTTATGGTAAAAAAAAGAATATAAGAATTCCAATGGCAACAAATTCATATTTTTAATTAGGTCTAAAAAAATTAAAGATATTAAAATAATGAACAATATGTAAATATTGTAGAAATTAATAGTAATATCTTTAAAAATAAAAGAAAGAAGTTACATTATTCTCTTATGACATGGTCATTGAGAGCATCCTTTGTAAAACCCACTATAACAATAAAAAGGCATAGGCAGGTCATAATTGGTGTTACATTACAAAAGCAACATTAATATTATATGCTTTTAGAGAAATTTATTACTTGACTTGTGTGGTTACTAGAAAAGTTAGAACATTACATGTAAAGCTTGCATATTATTAGAAGATTAAAAATCACCAAAAACTATTAGAAACTAATAATTAGTGAAAATGGCACTAATTATACATAGAATATAAGCAAAAGAAATATAAACCTAATTCATTAGGAGGATCTTTAACCCATGTCCTTTTTGTATGATAGCTAGCATGTAGAACCCTTCATCTAACATGTGAATAATATGAAGGCATGCAATAAAATTTCTTTCTTTCTAAAATATCATTTTTAATTAATAATCTACTTTTTGAAAACATAGCACATAACTTATTATAGATGTACAATTTATTGACTTTATGGGAAATATATTAACACCTATGCTACTTAAAATCCTAAATAATGAAATTAAAAATATAGAATCCAAGCAAATCACAATATCATAATAGTTAGATGTTCTTCCTTAGGTTTAGAGAAAAAAAAGATGTGCAAAAATATTTTAACGTTGAGAAGAAAATATTAGCGAGATAAGGTTGAACTATTAGTTAAACTTTGGTGATCTTTTGTAGGAATTCCTCTATAAGCACTATAAATTTTGATAGGAAGATGTTTTAACTTTGTAATTTTTCACTTTGGCATTGTGATAGGTTTACCTTCTATTTCAACTCTTACACTTATTTTCATAAGTTTAGTGAAAAGCAAAATGACATTGTTTAAATATTTCACATTGATTATACATTAAAATTAATGTCTAACACCAAAAGTACTATGTTTAAAATGTTCAACATTTGAATATAGCATGTCATTTTATTAACAACTAATGTCTAAATTAAATAGCTATTTTTTATGTCAATTAAATTTAAAAAAACTAACGTTGTAACATATTAATGTCATTTTTTAGTAAAAAAAATTAATGTTATTTCTTTTAGTTTTTTTTTTACTTTTACTATCCAAAAGCCATAATTAAGCATTCAAAATCTGTTACATGAATAACAAGGTTGACTAACCAAAACTAGTAACAATAAACTTACATGTTATAATATAAAATTACATGTTTTGCATAAGTGTCAATCTAATTGAAATTTAAGTGAATTACTTTTTTTTTTTAGTCTTTGTTGATCTTCATATGCTTGATCATTTTAATCATCACAAAATATAGACATTTGACATTGCCTTGTATAGGACATTATAACAAATTAATTTAAAAAAGTGTTAATTTCTTGTAATGAAGATTAATTACTATACTAACTACTTAAACATGTATAATAATGTTACTTTCACTTTGCCTCATGTATGGTCCCCTATATTTTTGGTATTACTCATAATATGGTGTATCTTCAAAGCTATGTCAATTATTGGCCTCCAAGTCAAGTAAGGGACTTTCCCTGATGAGTCAAGATAATATACTATCTTACTTTGAGGATAAATCATAGTGAGCATCCAATGGCACTTATAACATTATTTAATAACAATGTAAGACTACGTTCTCTAAAATATAACTAAAATTGAGGTTCTTATCAATACACTTACACACATCTCATGGTATAGTTCCATGTAGCATTCTTGCCTCCTATCCAATATCATGGTTTTGTCTATGTACATATAGTGAAACTTAAACGAGTTTTCAATTTACTGAGTCTAATATGGTATAGTTCCATGTAATATCTATCACAACCTTACATCGATTTTCCTACATTGTAAGGGCATGGAGCTCGTAATTTAGGAAAGCCATGCCTATCATCCTCTACTTAACAAAATTTCCTATAATTATTGGCAAACATCTATATCCATCTTGCAAAGATAAATAAACCATTTGATTAGGGTTAATGTAAAAGTACATACATATTAAAAGTACTTAATGACAAGTAATTAAGTGACAAGCATTTACTTATGGTAGTTAAGTGAATGGATGAGGATTAGTGGGGCAGTACCTACCTTGTTATGGTTTATGGGTTTTCATTTGTACCTTTTTTTCCTCTTACAAGTCAATGGCTAATTCTATAGTCTTTTGCCTAAACACAGTCTTCATCTCCTCTATCAAATCTTTTTTCACTCTATCCATCACCTCAATAGTGATCTATGCCTTTAACTTCTCAAATTTTCTATTAGATGGTGCTCCAGTGCATTGACATTTAGAAACTACCTCAAAGTAAGCTTTAAGGCCTACCGATCCTTTAACACCTTTAAAATGTTTGAGATGCTCTTGATCTTCTAAAGCAGTGGTTAACATGTCCATCCTCCTTCTGACCTAAAACTCTCTCAAAAAGGCTTAATGCTTAAGCTTATCATGACATAATGTAATCAAATCTAAATATTTATGTACTTAACCAACACTTTGTATTTAATGAATAAAATAATAACATCACTTATTATTCATTTAGCAACCTACTAACTATCCTTATTTGTGTATTCATTATAGTAGTTGACTATGACTCTTATCCATAACTTATATTGTGCTATGTTAAGGATAAAGTTAGCTACTTTAACAAACTCAATAGCCTTAATAACCTTAGTAGATGCTTGAGTCATTTCTTTTTTTAGGTCCTTTTTAAGCCTTTTGCACCTATTTTGAGGCAAATTATGCTTATAGGTGTTTCTAGCTTAATTTGCCTTATTCTTTATACTTTAGGCCTATTTCTAAAAAAAACAAAAAAAGTGATAACAAGATGGACAAATTGTCTTGGGATCTAATAAAGGAAATGATTCAAAATAAAATTAAACTCATGTATTTTTGAGAAGTTCGCTCACATCTTGGGATTGATTAAGTGATACTTATTAAAAGGATTTTCATTATGCTTCTTTTTCAATGTGATGTAGTCCTTGGTCAAATTATTCTTAAAATCTCTCCACCTCATAACCGCTACTTATAGAATGTGTTCCTTCCATCCTTTAGCAATACTAAATATAATTTATAAGGCAATGCAAGCATGAATGACACTTGTGTATATGTAATGTAGAAAAATTATTATGTACATATAAAAAATGAAATGGAGATAAGTATAATTTTCTTACGAATATATCTTACCAAATGTTCTTTTTGATATCATCTAGTGCTAATGCCAATGATGATAAGCATATTCATGTATGCTAACATCCTAAGGTAGCTATTGAATTGTGTTACACTAGGCCCAATTACCTAACCCTCCTCATTGAAATTTGCTCTTAACTTCTCTCTTTTGGCATATTAGATGATCATATTGTAAAAGCCTTAGTGTCTTTTCCCTTTACTATTACCTTTATTCGAACCATAATCCATGTTACTTCTATTTAATAGGTTATAACAATAGTAACATAAATATTTAACTTAAGTTTCAAACATCATTTAATTAGTTTTCAAGCACATACATATGATAACTTAATTAATAAGGAATTATTGAAGATTAATTTATCACATGTGGTTTGATTTCAAAACAATATTTCATTCATAATAAATTGAGAATAGTTCCCAACAAGGCCACATCAATGTAGAATATAACTCCAAAAATTTATAATCCAAATAAAAATAACTTTTTTAGAAATAAAAGCATAAAATAAGATATGTCCTTAGGACTATAACTTTCCATATTAAATAATGAGACTAAATCATGTTCAAAATCATTAAAGAGTAATTTTAAAGCATAAAATAGAAGTTTTTCAATAATATATGATAATACTACCTATCAAATCCTAAAAATTATACTTTAAACCTAAAATACTCATAAATTATAAAAGAATTAAGGAAAATACCTTAAATGACGTAAAGTAAATGTTTAAAGCCAAAAAAATGCTGATGCCACATAATCACCAAACAAACACCAAAGAAAATGAAATAATGAGCATACATAAATGAATCACAAATTGTCATACAAATGAAGTGTGTATGCAATTTTATTTTTAATTTTGAGAAAAAAGGGTGAGGATATGCTAGTGTAGCAATTTCCATATTAGTTATTAATAGAAGAATTGATATCTAAACTTATCATATTAATATAACTAAAATTAATGTCTAATGTTCAATACATAATCATAAAAATGCCACTTGAGGCAAACTTTCAATGTCGATTATGCATATGAATGTTTAATGTTTAACGATATCTTCAAATCTAATAATTCACTTACATTTTCGATGTTGATTTTTATAATAAATAACTTAATGAGCCATCATTTTCTTACCATGTTATTTTTTATTAAATAATTGATATATTTATAATATTTTTCACTAAATTCTGGCCAAAATTATTTCTTTCATTAACAATTTTATGATAGGTGTCTATACATCACTTGTACAAGCACATATTACATATATATATATATATATAGAGAGAGAGAGAGAGATGTTAGCCAAGATTTTACCCAAGAGGGGAGTGAATTGGGTTTTAAATATTTTTTGTAGTTATGCCTAATTTAAAGATAATGTGAATAAAGAATAATTGTTAATGTGAAAGTGAATGTAAGATAATACAACAATTTGATGAAAAATGTAAGGAACAGAGCAATATGTCAGACAAATAAAGAAATAGGGAAAAGAGATATCAAACATTACTATTTATAGTGGTTCCAGCTTTGAAAATCCAACACTCCAAGGTGTACATCCACTGCCAAGCCTCTCTGACTTGGATTTGAAGTCTTATCCATTATCTTTTCAAGTTTGAGGGCACTTGAAGAAACTTCAGTACAGACTCTATTTTTCCTTCACTATCCCTTTGAGAATCCTCTCTCAAAGCACTCAACAAATCCTAAGAGATTCACCACTCTTGAAGTTTCTGGGGATACCTCACCCCAGTATCAAACAAATGAAAGAAAGTAATACAAGAATGCAGCTCAAAAAACTCTAGAAAGTGGATTATACAATGAAACTCAATGAGAGGAGTTTTTCAATCAAGTAAGCTCAAAGGATTTCAGGTTATGAAAGGATGAAAGAATGTTTCTTGTGTCTATGTAACAGTGTAAGCTCTTTCTCTTATGAAATAATTTGAAAAGAAACCTTTATATAGGAGTTAGAAGAGTCAAAAAGTCGTTACTTAGTAAATATAGCCATTATGGAGTTGTTGGTGCCCTGTGAATCGATTTTGGAATCGATTTAGGGACCTTGTGAAAAATTTGAAAAAAGTTAATGAATCGATTTAGGAATCGATTCATACTTGAAAAACTCCTTAGTGAATCAATTGCTAAATCGATTCACTTTAACTCCATTTTAGCTCTGGATAAGTTGAATCGATTTAGCCTTTTTTGAAATAAGACTGAAAAAAATATGACATAAAGAGTAAGTTAAGCAATCGAGTCATTAGAAAGAGAGATCAAACTTTTAAAAACATGAATTGATTCGAAAATCGATTGATTTTCCTTTGAAAAAATTTTTAGACCTTGAGAATCGATTCGGGCAAGCCAGTTTGCTCTCTGGATGCTTGGAAGCGATTCGAGAATTGATTCGGGCGAACTAGTTTGCTCTCTGGATGCCTAGAATCGATTGGTGAATCGATTCGGGCAAACCAGTTTGCTCTCTGGATGCCTCGAATTAATTCGAGAATCGATTCAAGTAGTCTAGTCTGCTCTCTGGATGCCTGGAATCGATTCTAGAATCGATTCAACCTTAGAAACAACTTTGAAAATAACCCATGCTTTGTTTAAAAGAGAGACATAAGATTAACATTATGATTTTGAGAAAAATACCTAATCTCTTAATGATTGAATCCTCTCTTACAGATAAATTCTAAGGGGATTAACTAAGAACTAACTAATCTAAATATGATCTTCTTCTCTTTATCTTCAAAACTTGTAGCAAGTTCCTTAATAAGGAGAGCCAAATCCAAAAGTCATCAAAGTGCTTTATTATCATCAAAACTTTTTAGAGGGGCTAAGGTTAACAATCTCCCCCTTTTTTATGATGACAAACCCACTTTGAGAGTTTTTTGAAAAAGATAGACATTTGGCTCCCTTTTACTATAGTGTTCCCCCTCAGAGTATGCTATTTAACAAAAAAGAACATATAAAACCAAAAAGATCATATAAGTGATATAATTCTCCCCCTTTTGGCATCATTTAAAAAATAATAACAGCAAGGAAAGCTATGAGCAAGAATAAGCAATAGACATTAGCATAAAAAATATTTCTAACATATTTGCATAAATAGAATTTACAGAAAAGTGAATTGTTCATCAATTTAAACAACCTATGGGGAAGGTGGGGGCTGAGGGAACAATAGTATATCTAATCATCATCTACTATTTGATCAGAGGAATTCCCTTCTTCTTACTCTGAAGTAGTAGCTTCTAAATTTGCTGCTCTTTCCTCCTCAGCTTCTTCTTCAGAAGGAATGGCTTCTTGTCTTCCTTTGGTTCTCCTTTTTACAGCAGGAGAGAAGGCTTATTCTTCTTCAGTAGAGCTGTTATCATCCTCAGCAATATTGAGCTTGTTTTTCAGCTTTCTGAATTAGAGCTTGATGTAGGATTTTAACTTCTTTCTAGTTTTTTGATGGAGGGTTGTGATGTGATCTTTTAAGGCCCGCATATTAAAATCTCCACCAGCTGCTCCTTGTTCACCTTCTTCTCTTTCAATTGAACCCCATACTCCTTCAATTTTTTGGAATGACATTTGTTTCAAATGTTTGCCTTTCAATCTCCTGGAGTTTTTGAATTTGTCAACTTTTGCTTCCTCAGATACTTCTATCCCAGAGACTTTGAAAAGCTCAGTGAGGATCATTCCATATGGAAGAAAATCTCTGTTGGCATGAGAAAACATGTGGAGCAGTATATGATGGGAAAAGCTGATTGGAATATTTTATCTAATGGCCTACATGAGAAACAGTTCATGATCATCAATTTGGGTAAAGTTGTGCCTTTTGGGAAGAATGATCTTGGCAATGGTATAGTGGAGAATATGGTCATTCATGGAAAGGCCTATAATCTGCACCTTGTTTTTGAGAATCTTTAGATGTGAGTGAGGCTAGAACATTTGAATTGCTGCTCTCTTTGAGTATGCTTCAATACTTCCAGCACTTGTGAATGAAAGATTTGCATTCATGTCAAACACAGCAACAAATTCTCTAATCCCAATGGAGAGCTCTTCTCCTTTTACAATAGAATATAATTTGAATAAAGTTTCCTACCCAGACTTATTTAGATTTGCATAAAATTAATATACCAAACTTAGGTATACATTAGTAGCATATCCAGCAAATTTTAGAAGTCTTAGGTTCTCCAGAATATGATATATCTCCATTTTCATTTTGCAAGAAGTTTGTATCCCAGTAGTTTCTAGGTTCTATTTCTTTCGTCATATAATCAAGAAAATTTTGAAAAGCATTTACCTCAGAGTAGAAGGCCTTCTTTAGTATCTGATCAACAGAGGGTAAAGGCTAAGATAATGATCCAGATGATTTTCCTTTGCCCTTGCTAGATTCAGTGCGAGGACGTTTGGTTGCCATGCTTTTCTTCCCTATTAGAGTGATGATCAGATGAGTATGAAGGAGAAGATTTTAAAAATCGGGTTGCAGAGAGAGGGTTTTAGGTTTGAGAATAAGAATGGTAATGCAGAAGGCTATGGGAGATTAATGACAGTGGGATAAGTGTAGAAGAGGTTTAGATGATGCTTTTGAGGTTTATAGGCTCAGAGAATTGAAAGGGATTTGTTGAAGGTGAAAAGGTGCAAGGTTCTACAGAGGGGAGGCTGAAACAGGGTAAGAATGGGAAAGTTATCGCACATGAGTTTTTAAATAAGCCTCCTTATGAATCGATTCGGGAATCGATTCATATATGAATTTTGTCATGTGTGAATTGATTCGGGAGTTGATTCATGATGCTCGAAATTTAAATTTAAAAATTCCCTCCATATGCTATCAATCGCTTGCCGAGCGATTCCAGACCTCTAGAGACCAATTTCATCTTAGGAATCGATTTAGGAATTGATTCACTCCTCGAAAATTTTAACTTCAGAATTGATTCATTTTGAGACTTCTTGTCCCTGGAATAGATTCCCGAGTTGATTCATTGACCTCTAAAAAATCATTTTCCTAATTACACTTCTCCAACACTTGATAAAACTTCTATTTCCATTTAGGAAGGATTGAAATGCTCTAAGATGATGATGTTTGTTGAAGAACAATGATTGTACTTGTAAAATAAACTTTCAGGATATCTTCGATGCTTAAGTTAGTATAATTGATAATGAATTATTTATCAACTAAATTCATCATGCTTAATTCCTTTCTGATAAAATTGAATCTATCTTCACTAAGGGGTTTTGTGAAAATGTCTTCTAATTAAAAATCAGTTTGAACAAATTCTAATGAAATGTTTCCTTTTTGAACATAATCACGAATAAATTGATGTCTTATATCTATATACTTAGACCTTGAATGCAAAATGGGATTTTTAGTAAGATTTATGGCACTAGTTTTATCACATTTGATAGGAATATTTGCAAAATAAAGACCATAATTAGATAGTTGTTGCTTCATCCATAAAAGCTGAGCACAACAACTTCCTAATGCAATATACTCTACTTCAGCAGTGGATAAAGCCACACTATTTTACTTCTTGCTATGCCAAGAGAATAGTGAATGGCTAAGAAATTGATATGCTCTATTAGTGCTTTTTCTATCTAGTCTACTGCCAACAAAATGAGCATCTGAATATCCTATTAGGAAATTGGATTTTTCTTTTGGAAACCATAAACCAAAGTGAGGTGTGCCCGTAAGATATCTAAAAATTCTTTTCACAGCAGTTAAGTGTGAATCTTTTGGATTTGCTTAAAATCTTGCATACATACATACACTAAACATGATATCAGGTTTGCTAGCAGTTAGATAGAGCAAAGATTCTATCATTCCTCTATACATTTTTACCTCAACTTTTTTCCCTCCTTTATCTAGATCTAGCTTAGTAGCTATGCTCATTGGAGTTACAGCTGGTCTAGCTTCACTTAAATTATACTTTCTCAGCAGTTCCTTGGTATATTTGGTTTGGCTAATGAATATACCATCCTTTGATTGCTTGACTTGCAGTCCAAGGAAACAATTTAGCTATCCCATTATAGACATTTCGAACTCACTTTGCATTAACTTAGCAAAATCTTTGCACATGGATTCATTAAAAGCACCAAATATGATATCATCAACATATATTTGAACAAGGAGAATATCATCACTGATTTGTTTTGTAAACAATGTGGTGTCAACATTTCCTCTTGAGAAACCTTTTTCTAAAAGAAATTTGCTTAACCTTTCATACCAAGTTCTAGGAGCTTGTTTTAGTCCATATAGAGCTTTTCTTAATTTAAACACATGATTAGGAAAGAAATAACTTTCAAAACCTGGAAGCTTCTTTACATAAACTTCTTCCATAATAAAGCCATTTAAAAAAGCACTTTTAACATCCATTTGAAAAAGCTTGAAATCTTTCATGCTTGCACAGGCTAATAACATCCTAATGGCTTCTAATCTAGCAACAGATGCATGTGTTTCATTATAATCAATGCCTTCTTCTTGATTATAACCTTTTACTACTAATCTAGCTTTATTTCTGATAATGATGCCATTTTCATCTAATTTATTTCTAAACACATATTTAGTGCCAATAATTGAATGATCATTTGGTCTTGGTACAAGTTCCCAAACTTCATTTCTTTCAAACTGATTTAGTTCTTCTTGCATAGCCAAGACCCAATGTCCATCAATTATTACCTTTTCTATATTTTTAGGTTCAATTTAAGATAAAAATGCTAAGTGATCACATATATTTTTGAGTGAGCTTCTAGTTACCATTTGAGTTATATCACTAATAACTTGATTTATAGGATGACTTTTCATCATTCTCCATTCTTTTTCATACCCATGAGTTTGCTCTTGTTGTGCATTTTCACCTTGAGTAACTTCTTGAAAATCATTAACATTTTCTTCCTTTTTTATTTCTTTATTTGACAGCTTTTCAATCATCCAAAAGTCCTCTTGCTCCTCTTCTTCATTTAATACCTTTTTCATACTAGAGGATTCATTAAATACAACATGTATGGATTCTTCTATTAGCAAAGTTCTTTTGTTATCCTTTCCATTGTTATGAATACCCAATAAAGATGGCTTCATCAGATTTGGCATCAAATTTTCCAAAGTTATCCTTTCCATCATTATGAACAAAACATTTGCAACAAAAAATATGTAAGTGAGAAATATTTAGTTTTCTTCCTTTGTAAAGCTCATAAGGGGTTTTCTTTAAGATAAGTCTAATATCAGCTCTATTCATAACATAGCAAGCTGTGTTTATTGCTTCTGCCTAAAAAGATTTTGGAAAGGAACTGTCATTAAGCATAGTTCTTGCCATCTCTTTTAGACACCTATTTTTTCTTTCAACAACTCTATTTTGTTAGGGTGTTCTAGGAGATGAGAAGTTATGCTTAATTTCATTTTCATTATAAAACTCAGTAAAATTAAGGTTTTCAAATTCTCCACCATGATCACTTCTAATGCTTACAATGGACGCCTCTTTTTCATTTTGTAAGGATTTTGAAAGTTTCTTGAAAACTTCAAAAGATTTGTTTTTGGAAGGAAGAAATAATGTCTATGTAAATTTAGAAAAGTCATCAACAATCATAAGCATATAGAGATTTCCTTCACAACTTTTAATTCTTGATGGACCAAATAAATCCATATGAAGAAGTTGAAGTGGTCTAGTGAATGAAATAAGATTTTTTAACTTAAAAGAAGATGTTGTTTGTTTCCCTTTTTGGCAAGCATCACAAACCTTATTTTTGACAAATTTCAATTTTGGCAAACCATCAACTAAATTATTTTTGGAAAGTTTACCTATTAAATCCATACTTGCATGAGCAAGTCTTTTGTGCTAAATCTAAGAGTCATCATTTATACTTATTAAGCACTTTGAATCTAGAGAGGGATCATTATTAATATCAATCATGTAGATATTTTCATATCTCTTACCAATTAGCTTAATTTGCTTATCATCCTTATTTTTAACAATGCAACAGGAGGAATCAAATGTTACTTTGTTTCCTTTGTCACAAAACTAAGTAATGTTAAGCAAATTATGCTTAAGTCCTTTAACATATAAGACATCATTAATGCAAGATTCAGAATTCTTACCCACTTTACCTTTTCCCATGACCTTTCCCTTTGAGTTATCTCTAAATGTGACATTGCCTCCTTCTTTGAGTGTTAAGGAGAGGAATTTTGATTTATCTCCAGTCATGTATCTTAAGCAACCATTATCTAAATACCACATCTCACTTTGAGTTCTTAAGCACACCTACACAAGAAGCATTAATTTTTTATTTTTGGTACCCAAATAGTTTTAGCTCTATATGTGTTAATGGTACATATGTCCCTTTAGGGACCCAAATCTTTTTTATTCTAACATTTGTATTTCTTCTATAGGCACAAGAATGCATTACATGTCCTCTTTCTCCACAATGATAACATGTTATCTTTAGTTGACTTCTCATAGTTTTTTTAATAAAGAAGTTTGTGTAAAAATCATTTTTCTTATTTGGAGTGCAACCAAGACCTTCTTTATTAAATCTAGTCTTTTAACCAAGTAGAGTATCTAGAGAATTTTTGCCTTTTGTGAACTTCTCAAGAGTTTTGTTTAAATCATCAAGTTTTTGCTTGAGAGTTTCATATGGAGAGCAATTTTAAGAAGTCTTTTTAAAACTTTCAACTTTTTCAACCAATTCCTCATTTTCTTTCTCAAGTTAATCAATATTAGCTTCCAAAGAAGTTATCAACTTCTTTGAAAGTTCATTATTCCTTTTAGCTTTAATTAACTATATATTCAAATAAGATAAAACATATTCAGGTTTTCCATCAGAATTAGAAAGTGATACCTCATCTCCATCTTATTCTCCAAAGGCCATTAAGCATAGAAGAGCTTCTTCATCTTTATCATTTTCATCACTTGATTCATTTTCATCATCATTTCCCCAGGCTGCTAGTTGAGCTTTCTTGTGGGAGCTTTTATTCTTCTTTTTCTCCATCTCCAATTGCTTCTTTAAGTAGACAGGGCAGTCAAATTTGATGTGTCCTAACTTTTTACATTCATAGCATGTTGGAGTGGCTTGCTTGCTAGCTTCTCCTTTGTTGGCACTTTTGTTTCCTTGTGGCATTCTCCTTCTTCCACCTATTCTTCTAAGTGCCTTTTGGTATTTCTTGGTGAGAAGTGCCAGGTCATCCTCAAGTGATGTATCAAATAATTCTTCTTAACAGCTTTCATCACTCTTATTCTCATCCACAGCTGTATCTACTTTTAGAGCTATAAACTTATTCTTTCTTTCACTGTCATTGGTATATCTTTTGAGTTCTAATTCATGCTCTTCCAAGTTTCCAAATAACTCTTATAAAGTAGGCATATTTATTTTCATTGCTTCTTTAACAGCAGTGATTTTAGGTTGCCATTCTATTATTAAGGATCTTAGCACTTTATGGACAAGTTCTCCATCTGCAAGTTGCCTACTAAGAAGACTTAATTAGTTAACAAGAGTAGTAAATCTTTGCATCATATCTTTGATGGATTCTCCATCATTCATTCTAAATAATTCATATTGATATACTAATGTATGCATTTTACTTTCTTTTACTTGTGTGGTAGCTACATGAGCTACTTCAAGTACATCCCATATTTCTTTAACAGTCATACAATTTGATACTCTTTCATATTCACTAGGCCATAAAGCATTTGACATTATCCATTTAGCTTTAGAGTGAAGATGATGTCTCTTTCTCTCCTCATTATTCCATTCATGCCTTGGTTTCAATATTTCTAACCCATTTTCCCTTTTCGTTGGCATGCTATAACTATTCTCTATTAAGTCCCACATATCAATATCAGTAGCCTCTATAAAGTCCTTCATTTTTTGTTTCCAATATGTATAATTTTGTCCATTAAAGCTTGGTGGTTTGTTTAAAGGAGGACACTCAGGTAAAATACTAGCATTTGACATATCCATAAGATCCTCTTGAGATTGTGAGATCTTATACCAAGAGCCAAGCTCGGATACTAATTGTTAGCTAAGATTTTACCCAAAATGGGGGTGAATTGGGTTTTAAAAACTTTTTGTAGTTATGCCTAATTTGAAGATAATGTGAATATGGAATAAGTGTTAATGTGAAAGTGAATGCAAGATAATACAATAATCTGATGAAGAATGTAAAGAACAGAGCAATATGTCAGACAAATAAAGAAATAGGGAAAAGAGATATCAAACACTGCTATTTATAGTAATTCCAGCCTTGAAGATCCAACATTCCAAGGTGTACATCCACTACCAAGCCTCTCTGAATTAGATTTGAAGTCTTATCCACTATCCCTTCAAGTTTGAGGGCACTTGAAGAAGCCTCAGTACAGACTCTGTTTTTCCTTCACTATCCCTTTAAGAATCCTCTCTCAAAACACTCAACAAATCCCAAGAGATTCACCACTTTTGAAGTTTCTAAGGATACCCTACCCTAGTATCAAACAAATAAAAGAAAGTAATATAAGAATGGAGCTACAAAACTCTAGAAAGTGGATTATATAATAAAGCTCAATGAGAGGAGTTTTTCAATCAAGTAAGATCAAGGCATTTTAGGTTATGAAAGGATAAAAGAATGTTTCTTGTGTCTATGTAATAGTGTAAGCTCTTTCTCTTATGAAATAATTTGAAAAGAAACCTTTATATAGGAGTTAGAAGTGTCAAAAAGTCGTTACTTAGTAAATATAGCCATTATGGAGTTGTTGGCGCCCTGTGAATTGATTTTAGAATCGATTCAGGGACCCTGCAAAAAAATTGAAAAAGGTTAATGAATCGATTCAGTAATCGATTCATACTTGAAAAACTCTTTAGTGAATCGATTACTGAATCAATTCACTTTAACTCCATTTTGGCTCTGGATGAGCTGAATCGATTCGGGAATTGATTCAGCCTTTTTTGAAACAAGACTGAAAAAAAAATAGGACATAAAGAGTGGGTTGAGCAATCGATTCATTGGAAAGAGAGATTAAACTTTTAAAAACATGAATCGATTCGAAAATCGATTGATTTTCCTTTGAAAAATTTTCTAGACCTTGAGAATCGATTGTTAAATTGATTCAAGCAAATTAGTTTGCTCTCTGGATGCTTGGAATCGATTCGAGAATCGATTCAAGCAGTCTAGTCTACTCTCTGGATGCCAGGAATTGATTCAACCCCAGAAACAACTTGAAAATAACCCATGCTTTGTTTAAAGGAAAGACACAAGATTAACATTATGATTTTGAGAAAAACACTTGATCCCTTAATGATTGAATCCTCTCTTTTAGATAAATTCTAAGGGGATTAACTAAGAACTAACTAATCTAAACATGATCTTCTTCTCTTTATCTTCAAAACTTTTAGCAAGTTCCTTCATAAGGAGGGCCAAATCCAAAAGTCATCAAAGTGCTTTGTTATCATTAAAACTCTTTAGAGAGGCTAAGGTTAACAAAAGAGAGATCACTTGCACACACATACATCACCTGTGAGCATGCGTATTATATATATATATACACACATAATTTGGAAAGCAGATCATAAAAAGATAGGCAACAAATTTTTCTTTTTTATGTTTAGAATATCTTCATACATTTTTTTTATCAAATATGAGATTAATTCTTATTTAAAATAAAAGTAATAGATCATGAATCTCTCCTAATAATAAAGTTTCTAACTCATAATCTTTTATCAAACTTAAAATACCTTAGATCTTAATTTATCATTATCTAATTAATTAATTCTTAAATTATTAAAAAGATCTATATTCAAATATTTTAAATTCCACAAAGCCATGTGTCAATTTTTTATTTTCTTTCAAAGTCAATTTTTATTTTTTATTTCTTTATTGCTATATTTTACTCTCTCAAAAATATTAATTGTAATTTATAATCTTTAATATTAATTGAAATTTATGACTAGATACATTTTCACACTTACCGTATTATAATCAGTAATTTGTAATTTGTATAAAAGTTAAATATTTTTATAAACTTAATAATATATCATCTATAAAATATGTTATCCTTATTATTCTGGGCTTTTTTTATTATAAGTGTTACTGTAAATAAAGGAATCAGGACCAATTTAATAAAGCAAACTAATAAAGAAAGAAAGATAATGGATATAAGAAATTTAATCTGATTCAAGATAAGCCTAGTCCATGATCGAAGATGGCAAACAAAATTCATTATATGAATAAGTGAGAGATTACAAAAATAGCCTTTCAAAACTCAAATGTCTTAAATCCTAAATACACTTAAATAGTTCATAGTATTTTCATACCAGTATATACGTTTACACTCATAAAGGAAGCACTATGTAAAATACATACTTATAGAAAGCTTCAAATTGCATAACTTGTTTTTATTTTTTGTTATGTCCAAAGAACTTCCTTTAAGCCTTTTTATAAGCTTTTAAAGAGCTACTTCTTGGCTAAGCAACTTCTATATACAAGTCAACAAGCTAGTTGTCTAAGATACAATTAATATAGCTATTACTTGCCTATGTTTTTAATGGCTGCCTAAGAGTTAAATTGGATAATCTTTATCCTGTCAACAATTATGGTTGCCTCTTCACATTTTAGCTTGCTTTTGATAAGCTTACTTTAATCTTGGGTTTGCTTTAAACAATTTTTTTTTAAGTTTAGTTGTCATGTGTTGCATTAAGATTCAGTTCAAGCTAGCATGATAAATCCCTACCTTGGCTTGATGTTTATCAAGCTCCAAAGTTAGTGAACAACAATGTCATCTTTTCCAATGCCTAAATAGACCTCTTAAAGATTATGAATAATCAAGTTCAAGCAATGCTTGAACTTAGATACTATAATTAACTTGGTTAACATGTCTATTAGATTTTTTACAGTTTCAATTTTTTAACTAAAATAGTACCTTAAGATATTATGTCCCAATAAAGTGATATCCAACATTAATATGTTGGTTCTTTCATGATACATTTGGTTTTTAGTCAAATTTATGGCACTTTGGCTATCATAATAGATAATTGTCTTGTCTTATCTTAAACCTAAGTTATTCGTTAAATCTCATTACTAAATGGCATCTTTCACTACTTTTGCTGCTGGCATATATAACTAGCCAGAGATCTTTTTTATCATTAGCATAATCTAAGTCTACATAACAAGTAATACCACTACTAATGTTAGAACTCATACTAGATATCAAACCAATATTTATAATACCTTGAAAGTATTAGAGTACCCATTTCATAATTTACTAATGAACTTTTCTAGGATGCATTATATATCTACTAATAACATTAACAACATGTGAAATATCTAGACGAGTGTAAACGATAGCATACATTATGCTTCCAATAACATTAGCTTAAGGAATAATTAATATTTGTTCATCTTCCTTATCAAACTATGGTGACAAAGCAATAATAATCTAAAATGGGTTATAAGTGAAGTATTGACAACCTTTGCATCTTGGATACTAATGTGCTCAAGCACTTTCTCTATGTACTTATTCTATGATAAAAATAATTTTCAAATGCACGAATCCCTATGTATCTCCATGCCTAAAATCCTTTTAGCTGCATATAAGTTCTTTATTTCAAATTCACCATTTAGTTAAGTTTTCAACTTATTAATATAAAAATACTCCTAAATGCAATGAGCATATCATCCACTTAAAGTAGTAGATACATAAATGAACCATCTAAAAGTCTCTTATAGTACAAGCAACTATTGAATTCACTTCTAGAGTAATCTTGACTAAGCATAAAAGTGTCAAACCCCTTGTACCATAGGTGAGGAGATTATTTCAAGTCATATAATAACTTTTCCAAAAGTTAAACATAGTCTTCCTCACCTTGAGCAATAAAACCCTCAAGTTAATGCAAATAAATTTATTCTTCAAGTTCATCATGTAAAAAAGTTATTTTATCATCAAGTTACTCGAACTCCACTTATTTGTTAATAACACAATTCTTCTCTTTATTGATAACTTACTTTCTTGGATGAAGGATGGATAATTCATCAAATTTGACATCTCTGGAGATTATAAATTTTAGTGACATAGGTTTAATACATTATAATCTATAACTTTTCACTTTGGATACATAGCCTAGAAATATGCATTCTTGTGCCTTTCGCCTAACTTTGCCATCATCAACATAGGCATATGCAAGACACCTAAATATTTATAGATGTTGATAATTAGTAAAAGATCCAAACCATACTTCAATAAGAGTTTTCAACTCAATCGTAGTTGATGGAGACTAATTCACCAAATAGCAAGCTATATTGATGGCTCTAGCCTAATAATTTTTAAACAAGCTAGAATTTGAAAACATACTACAAGCTCTCTCCAAAAAAGTCTTATTCATATGATCTAGCAGTCCACTCTATTATGCTGTCTTCCTCACAATGTGGTATCTTATTATGCCTTTATTTTCATAAAACTCATTAAATTTACTTTCACAAAATTCCATACTATTATCATTTCTAAGACATATAATCCTTTTACAATTTTTTTTTATAAATGCCTTTCATTTCTTGATGGTAGGAAATACTTCATTTTTATGCTTTAAAAAATATAACAAACTTTTTTTAAATAATCATCAATAAAGGTTAATAAGTATCTAGCACTACCTTTTAATGGGATAGGCATAGGGCCCAAAAAATTTGAATGGATATAGTTAATTGTGCCTTTAATCCTATGGATGGCTATACTACACTTGACTATAGTATACTTATGGTGGACACAATGCTCACGAAAGTCAAGTTTCTTAATTATATATCTAGCTAGCTAGCTATGCTTGCTCAAAATAAACATTCCAATCTTATTCATAGATCTGAGATATATATGCCAAAGTTGAGTGTTATCAAAATTTGAATTTAATGAAGATAATGATATAACACTAATAATTGAAGTATATAAAAGGCATTGACTAACTTTCCTTTAATAACAACAAGAGCACTTTTAAAAACTTTCAAAAGTCTACTTTTAAAGGAACACTTATAACTTTGATAATCAAGAGTACTCAAAGATATAAGATATTATCTTCAAATTTGGTACATGTTATCTTCAGTCAAAGTTCATTAATTAAACTTGGTACACCTATAACTTTAATACCATCATACATCTTGATTCGAATTGCTCTAATATTAATAACCTTATAGGATATATTATTTCCCATAAAGACATCACTAGGACATTTCTAGATTTTTTAAAATCTTTTACAACAATACTAATAACTTCACTATTATTTTTAAATTTATCCTTTTTATCTTTAAGTTTAGGACATTTTGGCTTCCTAGTGCTCTCCTTCTTATAATAGTGACATCTTCCTTTACAAAATTTTGACTTCGATCTTGACTTGCTATATTACTGCTTAAGCCTTTTTCTTTGGTTCTTCCTTTAATGACTAGACCTTTAACTTGATTTTCATTCTAACTTTCAAACAACTTTTCCTTCAACTCACAAGACTTTAATGATGCCTTGACATCTTCAATGGAAAGAATGTCTTTTCCATGGAGTATAGTATCGGCAAAATGCTCAAACAAATGAGGAAGAAAGCATAATAAGATTAAAGCTTAATCTTCACCTCCAAATTTGACTTAAATGGTTTTAATATCTAGAATAATTCTGTTAAACTCATTAAGGTGATCCTTAATAGATGTGCTTTCTTTCATATGAAAAGTGTAAAGCTATTATTTTAAATGAAATTGGTTGGTGAGGGACTTTGTCATAAATAAACTATCTAATTTTAGCCATAAGCTTGCTATCAATTTCTTATTTACAATCCCATGTAAAACCTTGTCAAGTAGAAATAGTTAGATGGCACTATGTGCATGTTCCAAGAGGTCATATTTGACTTGTTTTAACATTAATTATGACATCAATTATGGTAGAGCATTTTTTTTAAATAAAACTTTTAGCAATCCTTGTTGCACTAATAAGGCACACATTTTTACTTGTTCAATCTCAAATTTTGCTACCATTGTAAATAAGGCCAAAGCTTGGGTACCAATTTATTATAAATGAAGGAATTAAGACTAATTTAATGGAATAAACTAATAAAGAAACAAAGAGAATGGACACAAGAAATTTAATGTGGTTCAACCTAAGCCTACTCCACAAGTGAAGATGGCAAACAAAATTTGAACAAATGGGAGATTACAAAAGTGACCTTATAATATTCAAATGCCTTAAACCCTATATGCACCCAAATAGTTCATAGTACTTTCCTATTAATATATATACTTACATTTATGAAAGAAACATTGGGTAAAAGACATACTAATAAAAATTTCAAATTGTATAGCTTGTTTTCCTTTTTATGCTATGTCTTGATAGCTTCCTCTAAAGCCTTTTTATAGGTTTTGAAAGAGCTACTTCTTGGCTAGAGGGCTTCTATATGCATGTCAACAAGTTAGTTGTCTCATGTGTAATTAATCTAGCTACCCCTTGCCTATGTTTCCAATTAGGGGTGCAAATGAGTCGAGTCGAGCCGAGCCGAACATCTGAATGCTCAAGCTCTAACTCGTTAATATTAAACGAGCTGGAGCTCGAATGCATCATGCTCAAAAAATTTGAGCTTAAGTTTGAACTCAATTCGAATACGAGCTTAATCGAACTTATTTGAGTTTAAACGAGCTTTAAATTCTTTACTTTAAATTTCTGATCAAACCAAGTATTTAAGCTCGAACTCAAGCTTAAGTTATATTTGAGTTTAAACGATCCTAAACAAACTTATACGAACTTAAAAGAGCCTAAAAGAGCTTAATGAATTTTTTATATTTACATTATATATAATATGTGAGCCTAAATAGGCCTAAAAGAGTTTAGTGAGTTTTTTATATTTACATTATATATAATATACAAACTTAAATGAGCCTCAAAGAGCTTAGTGAATTTTTTATATTTACATTATATATAATATAAAAAATAAAAATATATTTTATATTAGGCTCATTTAGGGTCGCGAATAATTCGAGCTGAGTAATAAAAAGCTCAAGCTCAGTTCGTTTAATAAATGAACTAAACGAGCTAAACTTATTTTGACTTGACTCATTAAAATTTGAACTCGAACCGAACTTTTTATGAATCGATCTTGAGTTGCTCACGAGTAGCTCAACTCGTTTGCACCTTTATTTCCAATGACTACCCAAGAGTTAAGTTAGATAGTCTTTATCCTATCAACAATTACGACCATCTTTTCATATTTTACCTTGCTTTTGATAGGCTTATTTTAAGCTTGGGTTTGCAAGTTTACTTCAATAGTGGATTTACTTTAAATAAGAATATTTTAAGTTTAGCTATCATATGTTGCATTAAGATTTAATTTGAGCCATCATAACAAATGTTACTTTCATATTATTTATCATGTATCAAATTTTCATTCCTTCACAAAGTTAGTTTTTTATTTTTCTTTTAATTTTTCCTTTTACTATATTTAACTTTTTAAAAATCATTAATTATAATTTATAATTATTAATATTAATTGCAGATGACTAAATACATTTTACATTTAATAATATGTTATTACAATTTATAGTCATTGATTTGCTCATATTATAATAATTGATTTGCAATTTGTATAAAAATTAAATATAATCAAATATTTTTATAAACTTAATAATATATTATTTTAATTTACAGTTATTGATTTAATTATATTATAATCATTGATTTACAATTCGTATAAAAATTAAATATGATTATAAGTGTTTTTAAACTTAATAATATATTATTGCAATTTAAAGTTAATATTTTGATTATATTATCATATCTAATTTGAAATTTGTACAAAAATAAAAAATGTCAAACATGCGTTTGCAAACTTAATTATATATTATTGTAATTTATAACCATTAATTTTATTACATTATTATCATTAATTTGTAATTCTTGTTAAACATAATAATATATTATTATAATTTATAGTTGGCCAAGATTTTTTCCTATTACAATAATTAATTTGCAAATTGTATAAAAATTAGGTACAATAAGATATATTTTAAAAATTAATATTTTTGCAATTATAATCGTTAATTTGCAAATGTACAAAATGATTTATTTACATTTTATATAAAGTTAAACAATTTATACATTTTTAAAACATTTTTATATTGTTGTAAATGTGCAATATAATTCATTAATCAATTAATTAATTAATATGAATACTCATATTATCATAATCAAATATATGTATTTCAATGTCATTATTATTGTTGTTGTTGTTGTTGTTATTATTATTATTATTATTATTATTATAAAAAATCTTGCCTTTTTAAATTCTTACGGTCCTTTTTTTTTGTATTGTACATAACATTCTCTAATTTATTCTTTTGCATTGATCTTGATTGGGGTTATCACCAATTAAAGAAATTTTCTTAGTTTCAACTACAATATATGGTATGTTTTATTTCTTTCAACTATTATTCTATTCTTATTTGTAATTTTATTTTATATCAAATTTATATTTTTTTAAAGAAGTTTTACTCTTCTATATTCATTTTCTCTAATATTGTTATTCTTACAATGACAATGCTTATTATGCCATTTTTTATAATCTTAAAACTGGTGTTTGCTTCCAAATTCTTTATTTGGTTATACATTTGATCAATAACTATATTTATGACTCAACTTTTCATCTTATACTAATTTTATTTTTTTAAATTTAGTATTATTCTTTTATTCGTATATTTGGAATCTAAAATTTTGAATTTATATTATAAATTATTATCAACTAAAATTAATTAAATTTGTGCATTACATGAATTACAAGCTAGTTTCATATAAAGTTAATTATTAGTATTAATTATAAATTTTATATATTTAAAGGATTTGATTTATAAGTTATCAAAGTTAGTTAGAGTTAAATTCAACCATTTCAAAATTAAAGGGTGTATTTTACATTTTTTTAATTATTTTTATTCTCTTTGCCCATGATTTCTTAGATTAAGAAATAAAAAAATTAATTAGTTTCTAAAAACTATATGTTTATACTCTTTTAGTAAACTATGCATTGTATATGTATTATTCTAATTTTCAATATCAGTTGTTTGATTTTCAAAAGTTAAATATAGAGTAGGGTTCTTATCCACTATTAAATATAAAAGAGGGTTCTTATCCGCTATTAAACATACATCTAAATCAAAAGAGTGGAGCATGAAATTTTGCAAAAAAGCTTTGAAAAGTAAACATATGTGCTTCAGAAAATCAAAAATAATAATCTACAAAATCAATTGAATGAATTAAATAGAAAAAGGAAAATAATTTAAATGAAATGAATCTTATTGTACTCTTAAAATTTTAAAATTTAAAGAGATGGGATAATTTTAAAAATGGTTAGATTAAAATTATTTAATTATATTTATTACAAAACATGTAATTATGATTTAATAATTTCAAAACTTTACCACATCACTATAGCAGTTTCAAAAATCCTAGTGTAGCCATAAATCTAAGTAGCTACTGAACAAATGAACATTGCACATATAAACTCAAGAAGGATCTATTCCGAAATTGCTAACCAAAAAAATTAACAAAATTGTAAAATTTTTCCTTAAAAGTAAAGTTGAATGAAGTATAATCCAATAACAAAAAATATTACAATAAAAAATTTAAATGGTAAATCACATTGCATCATTCCACAAATATAAGTGAAAGCCTTTCAACTATTTAAATCAAGCATATTGATTTTATTGTTCAATATTTCACCTAAGAGGGATGAATTAGGTTTAAAAACTTTTTGTAAATAATGACAATTTGAGTTAACAAGTGATTCAAGAATGAAGCTAATTATTAAGCAGATGCAAATTTAACAAGCATGTTTTAGAAAAATAGAGCACAATACAACTAAATAGAGAGATAGAGAAGAGAATATTTAAACACTGCTATTTATAGTGATTCCAGCTTTGAAGATTCAACACTCCAAAGTTTATATCCACTAATAAGCCTCTCTAACTTGGATTTGAACTCTAATCCACTATCTTTTCAAGTTTGAGGGCATTTGAAGAAGCCTCAGTATAACTTTTTGCTTTTCTTCTAAAATCCTTTTAAGAATCCTTTCTTAATGCTTTTGTCTATCAAGAGATCTTGTACTCTTGATATTCCTAAGGATACCTCACCCTAATGTATAACAAATGTATGATTTGGATTCAAGGATATAGCTTATAAACTCTAAAATTTAGATTATACAATGAAAAACTAAGAGAAAAATTTAAATCAGTTTGGCTCAAGGGATTTTTAGGTTTTAGATGAGAGAAAATAAAGTTTCTTGTATTTATGTAACAGTGATAGCACTTTTTTATATTTTGGAATTGAAATGAAACCTTTATATAATAAAGGTTGCAAAGGTAAAAAATCCATTACAGACAAAATATAACCATTACAGGATAGTTAGTGCCTTGTGAATCAATTGTTTAATTAATTCAGGCTGCCTACAAGTTTTTGAAAAAATTAATTGGTCAATTGATTCACTAGGCTATATAATTTGAATTCAATACATGGTGAATGGTTTCACCAGACCTCAGTTCAGCTTTGGATATTTATAATTGATTGGTCAATCGATTCTAACCTTTGAAAAATTTGGTTTTGAATAAAAACTCAAGGTAATGAGCAAGTACATTAATTGATTCTAAAAACTTATCTTTTGAGATTTTGAAATGCTAAATCAATTGGTCAATTAATTTATTTTACCCTACTTGCTCTTTGAACCTCTAGAATTGATTGGCCAAGTAATTCACAATGTCCAATGTGCTTTTTAGATACCTAGAATTGATTGCTCAATTAATACAGGTATTCCACTTTACTTTCTAGATGCTTAGAATTGATTAGTCAATTAATTCATGCTCTAATTTTTAATTTTTTAAAGAAAGCTATTTTAAAATATGATTTCTTTTCTTGAAAAACAATCCAACCTCATTTTGAAAGCTTTTTAACATCAGATTGATCTTAAAAGTTGATATTTTTTGTGAAAAATATAGGGAATATGCCAGAATCAATATAAAAGAAGGTTATGAAGGCAATGCAATCCCAACATCTAACGTAGTTAAGTTGATGGTCGATATACAAGGGCTCTAAAGAACAGTTAAGACGTTGATAGGATTTATAGCTAGCCAAAGTAGGCAAGAGGGTGAGATTCATGTAGAAAGAGGCTTTTAAGGTAATGAGGCTCAAATTAAGCAATAACTACCATTTAGTGGTCAAGAAATTCATATGTCTTACTTTGAGTTTGTCAAGTTGTAGCCTCCTATATTATAGGATCTGATGTTTCTAAGGATCCATAATAATTTTTGAATGATATTGGTAAGATCTGCCAAGTACTTAGTTGCTCTTCAAAAAGATCAATTCAGTTAACAAAGTTTAGGCTATAGGATATGGCCTAAACATGGTTTAATGCTTAGTTGAGGGAAAAACCTTAAGGATTGCCTGCCTCAACTTAAGAAGAATTCAATGACTCTTTTATAGAAAGATTTCATCCAAAAAATGTGATAAGAGCAAAGGCTAGGGAGTTTGAGATGTTGAAGCAAACTCTTAGTATGACAGTTACAGAGTATGACATCCAATTCACATAGCTCTTTCATTATGCTCCATACTTGATTCCTAAGGAGAGAATAAGAATAGAAAGGTTTATTAATGGATCAGTGAGGTCATTGTATCAGGTGATAGTGTCTTAAATAAAGACTTTTCCTTCTTATGCAGTTGTAGTGGATTGTATAAGAATATTAGAAATGAAAGAAATGGAGGGATGTGCAACACAAGAGAAGCCAAAGAGAGTAAAAATCAAAGATAGTTTTAGTGGGCAAGGAAATATAAGTAAAAGGTCGCAACCTCAAATGCAATAAAATTTGTTACAATTAGGCTCAAAATCCACCGAGCAATCTTTAATGAGTACACAAGGGTTGAGGCATGATATAAAAGGATAAGGGCAAATAAATTCACAACATACAAGACAATCTTAAGGAATAAGAGCTCCATGTCAAACTTATGGGAAGTTTCATTTGGGATAATGTAACCAAGAGATAGGTTCTTATTTTCAATGCGGCCCAGTTAGAAATTTGAGAAAAGATTACCCTCAATTACATAGAGGCCCTAACAAAGGGTCAACATATACTTCCCTATCATGAACACCCATAATGGTTTAACCTATGAGATAATTTTCAACTCAAACTAATAGAGGTGGTGAAGGCAGAAGATCAAAGGATAGAACCTAAGGTCAACTGGGTAAAGGCCAAGCATGTATTTTCGCATTGACACCTTAAGATGCCCAAGTATCTAATGCTATTGTGATAGGTATTTTTTCGATTCATTTTCATGATGCACATATGTTATTTGATCTCAGATCTATATATTCATATGTATCTCCTTTCTTTGCACAAGGTTTGGTAAAAATATAATGTTGTTGAATTAATCTTTCTCTATTGTTACACCCATCGAAGAGTCCTTATTTGTTATTTGTGTGTATAAGTCTTGTAAAGTAGTTATGACTACTAAGCAAACATTACCTAATTTGATTATACTTAATATAATTGACTTTGATATCATCTCAAGCATGGATATGTTAGCTACCTATCATACAACTCTTGATTATCATTTAAAAGTTATTAAGTTTGATCCTTCAAAAGAACTAACCTTCCTAATCTAAGGTGATCGAAGTTTGCACCTTTTAAACTCACTTTTTCATTAGGTGTAAGGAGACTATTAAGAAAAGGCAGTGAAGATTTCTTAGTAATGGTAATAGATATTGAATCACAAGAAGAGAAACTTGAAGAAGTTCTTGTCATGAAAGAATTTGGTGATGTTTTTTCCCATAAGATACCTAATTTACCTTTAAAAAGAGAGATTGAATTTTGCATTGATTTGGTTTTAGGCATACAGCTTATCTCTATACCTCTATGTCATATGGTTCCTATAGAATTGAAGGAATTAAAGGATCAAATTAAGGATTTGCTAAACAAAGGTTTCATTTACCCAAGCACTTCTCCATAGGGTGTTCCCATACTTTTTGTTAAGAAAAGAGATGGCTTGTTGTGGTTATGTATTGATTATTGGCAATTGAAAAAAGTAACTATATGTAATAAATATCCTTTACCCTGTATAGATGATTTATTTAATCAACTCTAAGGTGCTTAATATTTTTCAAAGATAGATCTTTGTTAAGGGTACCATTAGTTGAGGATTAGAAATGAGGATATTCCTAAGACAATATTTAGAACTCGTTATGAGCATTATGAGTTCTTGGTGATGTCTTTTAATTTAACAAATGCTCTAATCACATTCATGGATTTGATGAATAAGGTGCTCAAATATTTTCTTGATCAGTTTCTTATTGTGTTCATAAATGATATCTTAATGTATTCTAAGAGTAAGGAAAAACATGAGCAGTACTTGAGAATTATTTTGCAAACCTTGAAGGATCAATAATTGTATGCAAAATTTTCAAAATGTGAGTTTTGGTTAAATAATATGACCTTTCTAGGACATGTTGTTTTGAAAGATGGTATCCAAGTGGACCCGAAGAAAGTTAAGGCAATACATCATTGGCCAAGGCCAACTTTAGTAATGGAGATTCGTAGCTTCTTAGGTGTAGTAAGTTACTATTGTTGATTTGTTAATAAATTTTCTAAGATAGTAGCCTTACTAACCAAGTTGACACATAAGAATGTGAAGTTCCAATGGTCGGATGCTTATCAAGAAAGCTTTCAAAGGCTTAAATCTTGTTCAATTATAGTTCTAGTGTTAGCTCTACTATTAGGATAAGGTGGTTACACAGTGTATTGTGATGCTTCAAAAATTAGGCTTGGTTGTGTTTTAATGCAGCATGGATAAGTTATTATTTATGCTTTTAGGCAACTTAAGAAACATAAACAAAATTATCTCACATATGATTTAGAAATAGCTGCAGTGGTGTTAGTACTCAATATTTAGAAGCATTATCTTTATGGTGACATTTGTGAGATTTACACTAACCATAAAAGTCTCAAATACATATTTGAGCAAAAAGATTTTAGCCTCTAATAAAGGAAGTGGATGGAGTTACTTAAGGATTAGGATTGCATAATCTTGCATCATCTAGGAAAGGCCAATGTGGTTATAAATACTTTAAGTAAGAAGTCCATGGACAGTTTATCTCACATAGCTAAAGTGAGAAGGTCGTTGATTAATGAAATTCATGAGTTAGAAAGAAACTAAGTACAAATGGAAGTCAAAGGTCCTAAAGTGTTGTTGGCACATGTACAAGTTCATTCTTCATAAATAGAATGAATCAACTTGTGCAAGATAAAGCAAGAGGTTAAAAATAGAAAAGTTAGTGAGTTTGTAGTTAAAGAAAATAGAGTTCGTTAGCATGGGATCTGATTATGTGTACCCAAGGTGGAGGAGTTAAAGATATTTGTGCTAGAGGAAGCTCATCATTCTACATATACTATTCATCTTGTATCAATTAAGAGGTACCAAGACTTGAAACAATTGTATTGGTGGGGTGGCATGAAGAGAAACATAGTAGATTTTGTATCTCGATGCTTAGTTTGCTAACAAGTGAAAGTTAAACATTAATGGCTCGTTAGTTTGCATCAAAACATTAAAATTCTTGAATGGAAGTGTGAAAAGATCGTGATGAATTTTGTGATAGGGTTTCCTCATACCACTAAAGGGTTTGACTCCATTTGGGTGATTATGGATAAATTAATTAAATTGACGCACTTCATTCTTATGAAGACTACTTATGACTTTGTTCAGTATGCTTAAATTTATATTAATGAGATTGTTAGAATTCATGGAGTGCTAGTATCTATCATATCTAATCATGGATTGTAATTCATAGCTCATTTTTAAAGAGCTTTTTAAGAAGCCTTGGGGGCTAAAATAGACCTCAACATTATATTTGATCCTCAAATAGATGGATAATAAAAAATAATTATTCAAAAATTGGAGGACATGCTATGAGCTTATGCTCTAGACTTTAAAGGGAATTGGGATCTCTACTTACCTTTAATTGAGTTTGCCTACAATAATAGCTACCAAATATGCATTCAGATAACTCTTTTTAGGGCTTTGTATGGAAGGCATTGTTGATCACCAATTAGATGGTTTAAGGTTAGTGAAACTAAGCTCCTAGGACCAAAATTAGTACAAGACTTTATAAAAAAGGTTCATTTGATAAGAGAAAGATTGTTAGTAGCCCAAAATAGATAAAAAGCTTATGTCGATCATTAAAGAAGGGACCTAAAGTTTGCTATTGGTGATCATGCGCTTCTTCAAGTTTCTCCTATGAAAGGTGTGATGAGATTTCGAAAGAAAGGGAAGCTTAATCCAAGGTACATAGGTCCTTTTAAGGTTTTTAAGCAAATAGGTGTGGTTGCATATCGATTAGCATTTCCACCAGAGCTTGCTAGTATACATCATGTTGACCTTAATTTTACCTAAGAGGGGGTGAATTAGGTTTTTAAAAATTTAAGAAACTAACTTATATATAAATGAAGATTTGAAAACACTTCAGTAATATAAGCACAAATAGAAGTTTTTCACAGAAAGGAGTACATAAGCAAAATAGAGTAGTTTTAAATAAATAAGGAAATAAGAGAAAAAGAGATCAAACACTGCTATTTATAATGATTCCAGCCTTAAAGATTCAGTACTTTAAGGTGTACATCCACTACTAAGCCTCTTTAACTTGGATTTCAACACTTGATCACTATCTCTTCAAGTTTTGGGCACTTGAAGAAGCCTCAGTACAAACTCTGTTTCTTTCTTCCAATAATCCCTTTGAGAAACCTCTATCAAAGCTTTGAATATCACAAGAGATACACTACTCTTGAAGTTCCTAGGGATGCCTCACCCTAGTTTTCAACAAGTGAGAACAACTAGTACAAATGACAGGCTTTCAGTCTCTTAGAAGATGGATTACACAAGAAAGTACTAAGAGAGGAATGATTTAATCAGATAAGCTCAGAGATTCTTAAGAAAAGATGTTTTATTGTGCCTATGTAACAATATAAGCTCACTCCTTATGTTTTGAATTGAAATGAAACCTTTATATAAAGTTTG
Source organism: Sindora glabra (assembly GCA_020226215.1). Lineage (NCBI taxonomy): Eukaryota > Viridiplantae > Streptophyta > Magnoliopsida > Fabales > Fabaceae > Sindora > Sindora glabra. The sequence goes on from CM035229.1 coordinate 74,370,706, forward strand.
GGAAAGGTAAAAATCTGTTACTAAGAGAAAATAGCCGTTAAAGAGTAGTTGGCGCCTTGTGAATCGATTCAGGCACACTTAAAAATTTTGAAAAAGGCTTGATGAATCGATTAGTGAATCGATTCATTTTTGAAAAATTTATGAAATGAATCGATAGGCTAATCGATTCACTCAACCTCTTTTAGAATCTGGAAGACTGGAGTCGATTGATGAATTAACTCATATATTTAGTTTGCTCGATACTTGAATCGATTGGTGAATCGATTCATGCATTCCAGATTGTTCTCTGGATGCTAAGAATCGATTGGTGAATCAATTCATGCATTCCAGATTGCTCTCTAGATGCCTGGAATCAATTGGTGAATCGATTCATGCACAGAGAAAAAAACTTTTGCAAGGGAGAATAGCAAACTTTTCAAATCAAAAATATTTTCTAACCAAAAGGGTATAACAATTGATGTTTTCCTTTTATGAGAATCTTGAACTCTTTTTAATGAATAATTCCTCTTTACAAAGAGATTATAATCCTAATTTGAATGATAAGACTTTTATCCCTTTTATATCAAACAATATAATTCCAATGGTTTGTTATCATAAAAAAAATTCTAAAACAGGAAATAGGGGCTAAGGTTAACAATCTCCCCTTTTTTTTTATGATAACAAACACTTTGAGACCATCCTTTGATAATGTTCCTCTTAGTTTTATACTCCCTCTCAAATTATGCCATGCTGAGAATATTATACTCCCCCTCAAATTATGTCATGCTGAAAATATAACACATATTTCTTTCTCTCCCCTTTTTGGCATCAATAAAAAACAATGAAAAGTAAAATATGTTGTATTCAAAACAGTCAGAACAGGGAATAATGTTTACTTAGCAGCATTCAAAAGGATGTAACAATAGAAAGCATGAAATAAAAGTTTAGTAGAGATAAAAGTCTAGGGGGGATAAATGGGGCTAAGGGAACAATATCTCTAGTCATCTACCATATTATCTGAATTTGTCCCTTCTTCCTCATTGTCTGAAGCAATTACCTCTTCCTCGTCTCCTTCTTCAATGGGAACAGCTTCTTGCTTCTTTTTGGTTTATCTTTCTTGTGAAGGGGAGAAGGCAGTATCATCATCCGGAGAGCTATCATCATCTTCTTCAGTAATATTTAGTTAGCTTTTAAGTTTTCTAAATTAGTGCTTTATATAAAGCTTGAGTTTTTTTCTAGTTTCTTGATGAAGTTTTGTAATATGCTCTTGTAAGCTCCATAAATTAAATTCCTTTACTGCTTCTCATTTTTCAATGGAGCGTCGAACCCCATCAATCTTCTGAAAAGACATTTGCCTTAGGTGCTTGCCTGTTAACATTCTTGATTGTTTAAATTTATCAACCTTGGCCTCCCGATGCACTTGAATCCTAGAAGCTTTGAATAATTTAGTTAGGATCATGCCATAGGGAAGAAATTCTCTATTGGCATGAGATAACATGTGAAACAGGATTTGGTAAGGAAAGTTTACAGGTATGTTGTTCCTGATTGCCCACATAAGAAATAGTTCAAGATCATCAATTTGAGTGAAATTGTGCCTCTTTGGATGGATTATCTTGGCAATGGTGTAATGTAGGATTTTGTTTTCCATGGAAAGTCCCGTAATCTGTAGTTTGCGCCTGATAACCTTTGGCTGGGATTGAGGCCAAAACATTCTTATGGCTGCTCCTTTAGAGTAAGCTTCAAATGATCTAGTAGTGATGAAAGGTTGGTTAGCATCCATGTCGAAAACTACTGCAAATTCTCTTAGTCCCAATGAGAAGTATTCACCCTTGACAGTGAAGTATAGTTCAAGTAGTGTGTTTTCTTCACTCTTTTTAAGATTGGCATAAAATTGATGTACCAAGCTCGGATAAACATCAGCAGCATAACTGGTAAATTTTAAAAGTCCTAGATTTTTTAAAATGTGATAAATCTCCAAATTTTCATTTTTCAGAAAATTAATGTCCCAGCAGTTTCTAGGTTCTATTTCCTTAGTCATGCTTTGAAGAAAATTTTCAAAGGCTGTTACCTCTGAATAGTAGGCTTGCTTTGGTATTTGATCAGTAGAGGGTAGAGGATGAAAGGATGATCCTAAAGTTTCCTTTTTCCCTTTGCCTAAATCAGTGCGTGGACGTTTTGTAGCCATAGTTTTGTTTCCCATAATGATCAAGGCATTTCTGCAGAACTGGATAGGATATGAGATGATGGGTTTTGCAGAACTGGATTTTTGGTAAGAAGAATCGATTAGAAGAAAGTAAGGATCGAATGTGGTGATGAGGAAGTGTTTTTAAGGTCACTAGAATGAAGGAGAGGGTTATGGGAGGTCATTTATAAAGTTGTATGGAAGAAGATAAATGGGCGAAAGAGAGTGGTTTTTGAAGAAAAGAGATGTGCAGGAGTACGGATGGGGCAGCTAAAATGCGGGAGGGTTTAAATAGGAGTTAATGGATCGATTGCAGAATCGATTCACATATGAGTTTATGAATCGATTAGTTAATCAATTCATCTCTTGAAATTTGAATTTCGAAATTCCCTACACGTGTGAACAATCGCTTGGTGAATCGTTTTGATCCGTCCAGAGAGTAACTCATGTTATGGAATCGATTCACCACTCGATTCACTTCCTGATGTGTTGAACTCTGAATAGATTCATTTTCTTGTTTCGTCTTGCAACAATCGATTGGGTACTCGATTCATTTGCTAAGATATTGAATTTTTGAGTCGATTAGCCACTCGATTCATTTCGTGTTGAAGAACATTTTTGCTTTAGAATCGATTCATTTCATGTTTTATCTTTCTTCAATCGATTGGTCACTCGATTCATGTGCCAAAATATTAAATTTCTCAGTCAATTGACCACTCAATTCACTTTGTGATAAAGAGCAATTTTTGCTTCATTTGTCATGAGAATACTTCATTAAGCTCCTTTTTGACACAAGTGAAGATTAATTCATAGCATTGTTTTGATGATTGGTGACCATTCCTGCAAAACAACCTTTCGGGATATCTCTAATGCTTAAGTTAGTGTATATATATATATATAACAAGTATGACATTGTTCATTCTAGATTCATTATACCCAATTATCTTCTAATAAAAATGAAACGGTCTTCACTAAGGGGCTTAGTGAAGATGTCTACTAACTGAAAATCTGTTTGTACAAATTCTAAAGAGATGGTTCCTCTTTAAACATAGTCACGAATAAAGTGATGTCTTATTTCTATATGCTTAGATCTTGAATGCATTACTGGCTTTTTGCTGAGATTTATGGCACTAGTGTTATCACATTTTATAGGAATATTTGTAAAGTTGAATCCAGAATTAGATAATTGTTGATTCATCCATAAAAGTTGTGGACAACAACTACCTGTAGCTATGTATTTTGCCTCAATAGTGGAAAGTGCCACATTATTTTGTTTTTTGCTATGTCAAGAAACTAGTGAATGACCTAGAAAATGACATGCTCCACTAGTGCTTTTTCTATCAATTTTACTACTAGCAAAATTAGCATCTAAGTATCCTACTAACAATTCTGACTTTTCTTTGGGAAACCATAAACTAAGGTTAGGTGTGCCTCCAAGATATCTAAGAATTCTTTTTACAGCAGTTAAGTGAGATTCTTTGGGATTAACTTGAATTCTTGCACACATGCATACACTAAACATAATATCAGGTCTGCTTGTAGTAAGATAAAGTAAAGATCCTATCATTCCTCTATACATAGTTACCTGAACCTTTCTACCTTCTTCATCAAAATTTAGTTTGGTTGCTGTACTTATGGGAGTTGGAGCAAGTTTTGTTTCATTCATCTTGAATTTCTTCAATAACTCCTTTGTGTAGCTGGATTAGCTAATGAATATCCCATCATTTGATTGCTTAATTTGCAATCCAAGGAAGAAATTTAACTCACCCATCATGGACATTTCAAACTCATTTTGCATCATCTTAGCAAAATCTTTGCACATAGATTCATTAGTAACACTAAAAATGATATCATCAACATATATTTGAACAAGCAAAGTGTCATTAGCAGAATGTTTTATGAATAGAGTAGTATCAACTTTTCCTCTCAGAAAACCTTTTTCCATAAGAAATTTGCTTAGTTTTTCATACCAAGCTCTAAGAGCTTATTTCAGACCATATGAAGCTCTTTTTAGTTTAAAAATATGATTTGGAAGAAAATGGTTTTCGAAACTTGGAGGTTGTTCTACATATACCTCTTCTATGATGATACCATTTAAGAAAGCACTTTTGACATTCATTTGATAAAGTTTAAAGTTCCTCATACATGCATAAGCTAATAACATTCTAATAGCTTCTAGTTTAACTACTGGTGCATAAGTTTCATCATAATCTATTCCTTCCTCTTGATTATATTCTTTTGTAACTAATCTAGCTTTATTTCTAATTATGATCCCATTTTCATCTAACTTGTTTTTGAACAACCATTTAGTGTCAATAACTGGATAATCATTTGGTCTTGGCACTAGTTCCCAAACTTCATTTCTTTCAACTGGTTTAATTCTTCTTGCATTGCCAAGGTCCAATGGTCATCATTTATTGCTTCATTTATGTTTTTAGGCTTAAATTGAGAAAGAAAAGCTAGATGAGCACAAATATTTTTAGGTGAGCTTTCACTTACCCTTTGTGTGATATCACTAATCACTTGATTAATAGGGTGATTTCTCTTCATCTTCCAATGATGCATCAAATATTTCTTCTTGACAATTCTCATCACTGTTGTCTTCATCTGAAATTGTATCTGCTTTCAGAGTCAAGGATTTCTTCTTTCTTTTGTTATCATCTACATATCTTTATAATTCTAGCTCATGTTCTTCCAAATTTCCAAATAAATCTTGTAAGGATGGCATTTTTATCTTCATTGCTTCCTTGACAGCAGTTATTTTTGGTTGCCACTCTATGGTCAATGATCTCAGCACTTTGTGGACTAATTCACCATCTGTAAGTTGCCTACCAAGAAGACTTAATTAATTAACAAGAGCAGTAAATCTTTGCATTATTTCTTTAATGGATTCTCCATCATTCATTCTAAATAATTCATATTGATAAACTAATGTGTGCTTTTTTCTTTCTTTAACTTGGGTGGTGCCTACATGAGCTATTTCAAGTACATCCCACATCTCTTTAGCAGTCATATAATTTGATACTCTTTCATATTCACTAGGTCATAAAGCATTCGATAAAATCCATTTAGCTTTAAAGTGAAGTTAATGTTTTCTTTTCTCTTCATCAGTCCATTCAGATCTTGGTTTTAATATTTCTACATTATTTTCTCTTTTCATTGGTAAATTATAACCACTTTCAATCAAGTCCCACATATCAATATCAGTACCTTCTATGAAGTCCTTCATTTTTTATCATTTTTTATTTCCAATATGTATAATTCTATCCATTGAAGCCTGGTAGTTTATTCAGTGGAGGACACTCAGGTAGAGCCAAGCTCAGATACCAATTGTTGACCTTGATTTTACCCAAGAAGGGGGTGAATTGGGTTTTTAAAAATTTAAGCAACCAACTTATATATAAATGAAGATTTGAAAACACTTCAATAATATAAGCACAAATAAAATTTTTTCACAGAAAGGAGTACACAAGCAAAATAGAGTAGTTTTAGATAAATAAGGAGATAAGAGAAAAAGAGATCAAACACTGTTATTTATAGTGATTCCAGCCTTGAAGATTCAGTACTTCAAAGTGTACATCCACTACCAAGCCTCTTTAACTTGGATTTCAACACTTGATCACTGTCTCTTCAAGTTTTAGGCACTTAAAGAAGCCTCAATACAAACTCTGTTTCTTTCTTCCAATAATCCCTTTGAGAAACCTCTCTCAAAGCTTTGAATATCATAAGAGATACACCACTCTTGAAGTTCCTAGGGATGTCTCACCCTAGTTTTCAACAAGTGAGAACAACTAGTACAAATGACAGGCTTTCAGTCTCTTAGAAGATGGATTACACAAGAAAGTACTAAGAGAGGAATGATCTAATAAGATAAGCTCAGAGATTCTCAAGAAAAGATGTTTTGTTATGCCTATGTAACAATATAAGCTCACTCCTTATGTTTTGAATTGAAATGAAACCTTTATATAAAGTTTGGGAAAGGTCAAAATTCGTTACTCAGAGAAAATAGCCGTTAGAGAGTAGTTGGCACCTTGTGAATCGATTGGTGAATCGATTCAGGCACACTTGAAAATTTTGAAAAAGGCTTGATGAATCAATTAGTGAATCGATTCATTTTTGAAAAATTTGTGAAATGAATCGATTGGTTAATCGATTCACTCAACCTCTTTTAGAATCTGGAAGACTGGAGTCGATTGGTGAATTAACTCATATATCTAGTTTGCTAGATACTTGAATCGATTGGTGAATCGATTCATGCATTTCAGATTGCTCTCTAAATGCCTAGAAATCGATTGGTGAATCAATTCATGCATTCCAGATTGCTCTCTAGATGCTTGGAATCGATTCATGCATTCCAGATTGCTCTCTGGATGCCTGAAATCAATTGGTGAATCGATTCATGTATCCAGAAATGCTTTCATGCATGAATTGATTGGTGAATCAATTCATGCATCCCGAAATGCTTCCTGGATGCCTGAACCAATTGGTGAATCGATTCATGCATAGAGAAAAAGACTTTTGCAAAGGAGAACAGCAGACTTTTCAAATCAAAAATATTTTCTAACTAAAAAGGGCACAACAATTGATGTTTTCTTTTTATGAGAATCTTGAACTCTTTTTAATGAATAATTCCTCTTTACAAAGAGATTATAATCCTAATTTGAATGATAAGACTTTCGTCACCTTTATATCAAATAATATAATTCCAGTGGTTTGTTATCATAAAATTAAACTTCTAAAATAGGAAATAAGGGCTAAGGCTAACACATCCAATATTCCATGTTTCTATACTTCGGAAATATTTGCTTGATCCTTCACATATGTTGCAACCTCAATTAATTTAGATAGATAAAAATCTATCTTATAAAGAGAACCAATAGCCATCATGGATAGGTAAGTCAAGAAACTTCATTCAAAGGAGGTGGCATTGGTAAAGGTTATTTGGCAAAACTATTCAAGGGAAGAAGCAACATAAGAACCTGAAAATGTTATACATGCAATCAAAGTTAGTAATTATCTTAGGAAATTTAAGGATGAATTTCTTTAAGGGGGAAGAATGAAATGGCCCTACTATTACTAGGTAACATAGGATTGCTATAGCATAATATACGGCTAGATAGTTTTGATATGAACTTAGGATTATCTCAAATGTGCTTAAACCATTTATTTTCTAATTTATTGAAAGAATTTAATTTGATTTATACTATTATTTAGCTTAGTTCCACAAATCAAGTTAAGTATGTTAAAATTTTAAAATTTTTTCTAAGTTTAGGACACCTCCTTTAAAGGGTTATATGAAATATGTATTATTTAAAAAAATTAAAATCTCAATATTAGTTCCTTTTATAATTTTACATCAAAGAGTGATTTTTAATGAATTTTGGAGAACCTAAAATGATCATTTTAAGAAACTGCTATTTTTAAAATTTTTCAAATTTTAACATTTTGGACTAGAACTTGAAATCCAAATTTTTATTCTTTGGAGTTTTAAATTTTTTTTTGAATCCAAATGGGGGATATTTCTTATTTACATTTATGTTTTAAGTAAATGGAGAGTAAAATGATAAATAGAAAATGAGGACATTTACTTAAATGGTAGAAATGTAAATAAAGTGTTAAATCATAACCCAAATCCAGTAAACCGTGACCTAGACCTAGTGAACCTAGTAAACAGAACTAGAAAACCCTAACCTAAAACAGCAACAAAACAACACTAGATAATGTGAAAATGCTCTCCTTCTAGCTTTTCTCTTCTTCTTTTTCCTCTTCCACTTCTGCCCACTCAAGGTAACTCTTTTTCTTCACATTTCTAAGCATTTTCTTTCACTTTCATCCTATTTCTCATTGATGTTCTTGTCATTTAAGGATTTCTCTTACTAGTTTGAGGTTTTGAAAATTTCAAGATTTCTCTTGCTAGTTTGCTATTTTATCCCTTCTTTTACCTAATAAGGTGGTTCTCAAGTTTCATTCTCTTGTTTAGAAGTTAAATTAGCTTAAATTAGCTAATGGGTAGCAAAGATTAGCTTATTTTTAGATTATTCTTAGAATATGAAATCTGATGTTTTTGTAATAGAGAACTTAATGTTGCAAATTAGTATTGATTTGTATTTGAATTATTGTTTGATTGTTCGTACAAGGTTAGAGAACACTTCCTAGTAGCACCGGTGGTTCATGAAGTACAAGAGAGTCAAATCCAAACATATTAGTCATTTTGAAAGTAGATAATATGTATTCCCACATTTTTATATATTTTCCAATCTCCTTTATATTTTTAAATTACTAATTTTATTAATTTATTAATTATTTTTATTTTCTATGCATTTTAATTCCATATATATGTTAGAGCACTAGGTATTCTTAGGACAAGCATCTTAAAAATTTCCTTTGAGTTATAATAATACAAAATGATATTAGAATGACACTATGATGAGGAAATTGATTTATGTGATTTATTTTGAAACGGTGTATTGCTAGAACCTTATTGTATAATGTTCTTTTGAAAGGTTATTATAGATGAAATGATAATGTATCAATTTTTCATGTATGCTTGTAAAGTTGATTATTTGATGAGTTTGAAATGATTTGATATTGGAAATATTGATTACCAAGGTTTGAGACCTTGATGAACTATTCAGAGTTGAAAAGAGTATGGATTAAGATTAATTTAAACCATTGATATATGAAACTATTCATTTACCAATGACATTCTCATATAATTGTCACTTATATGTATGGTATGCTATTATTTTTATAAACTTATTTTAGAAGAAAACTAGTTGAAAACTATAGCTAATGATAGTAATGATGTTAGCCTTAGTACACCTTGGTTTAAACCCTAGTTAGCAGGAGAGTTACTAATCCTATGTGTCGATAACATATATGAATTAGTTTATAGTAGCATAATAGGTTGCCTTAGAACTGAGAGCTATTTTGAGATTATTATTTCATGAGAGGAATGCTCATGTTTGTTAATCATCACTAGAAATTTTCCACCTTAAAAGAATATTTTTTATGGTTTATGTATTTTTAAATTTATTAACTTTTGATTTTGATTATTTAATTATCATGAATATATTGTATTGAAATTCTTATCATAAATTTATGTTCATAATGATTTCCTCTCTTATGTTTAAAGAACCAAATATCTACTTTTAGGCTCGAAACTCATGTTTTAGCATTTTACTTCTATTGAACATTCCAATTGGTATTTTATCAAATATGATTGTATAACTCTTACAATATCATTTTGAATTGAAAAGCTTATTTATTTTCTTTCTAAGGAAAAACTCATGCCATAACTTGTCCTATTTTTATTGGAAATCATATTATCTATTCATTGAGTCAATGACTCACTCGGTTTGTTGTAATATTTTTCAGATAAGGATTTGGCTTCAGGTTTGTCATCTTTAGCTCCTTAGAGAAAGAGAAGCATTTCTTATGGTAAGCTTTACATTTTATCCCTGTGGGCTTGATATAAAACTTTAGTATATTCTAAAAGCTGTAAAATTTTAAATACTTTTAAATGTACTCTATTGAACTCATAGGTAGGGCATGCTTCTGTTGATATTCATAAATATATATTTTATTATAAATTATGAAGGATTGTTTAGTTACTAAATGATATAGATATTTTATTAATATATGGATTAACAGGTGAATGTTGAAAAATGAAAAAATTTGTGTTATACTATATGCATGTAAAAAATTAGTGAATGTGTAATGGTCATGGTCATATGCCCACTTGAGTTTGAAATAAGTTACAAATTATTCTATGATGTTTTAGGCTTTTATGACCTATATGGTTGTGCTTTTCTATTAAGGTCATGCTCTAGGCATGGCCTTTAGTTTTCGGTCATGATAATAATATTATAAAATATATATAAATATTGTACTAATAATTTTGAGTAATTATCTATACTACCATATAAAGACAATTGATGACTTTAGTGTTCACTTTTCATTTTCCCAAAATACTGAATATAACTCTCATACATTTTAAAGATAGTCAAACTAAATAGTAATTTTTATTCACTTTAAATGTAAAATAACCACACAATAAATAATAATAATTTATTCTAATAAATAACGTCCTTTTGCATCAAACTATAACATTTAAAATTAAGAACTTGTTTCATGTAAGTAATTGATAAATTAGTTAGTAATTGATAAGTTAACTAATAAACTAAACAGTAATCTTTGTTCACTTTAAATGTAAAATAACTACACAGTAAATAATAATAAATTTTTTATTCTCATAAATAACATCCTTTTGCATCAAACTTATGACCTTTAAAATTAAGGCTTTGTTTCATATAAGTAATTAATAAATTAACTAATTATGTAAGAAATGTTTCAAGAAATTAATTGTTGAATTAGTTAAAATTAGAAAACGATATAAAAGTTCATATTTATAGAAATAAATATATTAATTTAAATAATCCATATTTATCTAAATATCAAATTATAATAAAAACATAGTATCTAAATATTTAATTAATTATATTTTATGAAATCATATAATTTTTATTTTATTATTTATAATAGAAATATAATTAATTATATTTTGTGACATTACACATTTACTTACATATGTATTTTTATATATTTATAATCTAAAATAAAGATATAATTACACTAAAATTAAATTAATTATATTTTATATTATCATAAATTAATAAAAAATAAAAATAGATTTTAAAAAATTGAAAAAGATAGCACCTTATAAGCTTTAGGATATTCAATGTATCTTATTAAATTAAAGCTTACTTTTCTTTAATAAGTTAGTATGCGAAATATTTTTAGAAGTTAACTTATAACTTTTTAATCAAGTTAACAAACCATAAGTTAACCTATTTATTATATAAAATAGGGCCAAAATAATAAATTAATATTATTAGGTCAAATACTTCATTGACAATAACTTATTAATAAAAATAAATACCTACCTTTTGAACAGTAATACTAAGCCAAACACTTTATTGATAATTTTATAAATAACTAATATCTAAGTTTTGAATAGTAATAATGTTAATATAAATTAATATTGTTCTCAACAAATAATAATATTATCATTAATATGAAGAAATATAAGTATTTACCTCGTTGATCATCTATACTAATTCTGTACTAATATAAAGGGGATTAGAAAATTTTGGACTTCATTTTTTTCAAAAAAATCAAATATAAATTACTTTAAATTTAAATGTAAAGGGATTAGTATATAACTAACCACTACGAAAATTTTAAAATATCACAAAATTAATTAACAATTAAGTTACTTTTAGATTTTAAAACATTTTATATAAAAGTTTTTTCCTCCATGTTAAGCTTAATAACTAACCACTACGAAATTGGAGGGTTTTGATTTTAAACTTCTAATTTTCATATTATTTTAAAAATAAATTAGTTTATAAAATTTTATTTATAATATCATAAAATTAATTAACTACTAAAAAAATAATTATTTCATTACCAAACTCATAAGCAAGATCGTCCAAAATTATTGTATGAAATTTATTACTCATTTTTTTATCATACTAATATAAAGGGGATTGAAAATTTTTGGACCCCATTTGTCCTTTTCTCAAAAAACAACTATAAGTCACTTTCAATCTAAATGTAAGGGGAATAGGATATACTTTTAAAATATTTTACATGAAATTTTTTCTCTATTTTTAACTTAATAAATACCCATTACGAAATTGGCGGGTTTTGGTCACCAACTTTAATTTTTTTATTATTTAAAAAAGAACATAATTTGTAAAAATTATATTTATAATATCATAAAATTAATTAACCACTAAAAATATTTAAGTATAAAACTGACAAGCAAGATCATTCGAAATTATTACAGAAAGTTATATGAAGTTTATTAATTATTTTTTAATACTTTTTGAATGTAATTAATTTAAGTTATCATTATGTGAAAAAATAACTCAACAAATAAAAGTCAATATTAGACTAAAACAATCCAATTTTTAACAAAATTATTTTTAAAATGGACTTATTTTATATTTATTTCACACCTATAATATAATATTTGTATTTATATTTTATATCCACTAATTATATGAGTCACCACAAATCTATGGACAAAGTGACATCATAAAATATTTGAAGATATTTTCTTTTTTAAAAAAGGTTATGGTAGATATTTATTCAAATTATAACTATATACTCAATAATAAAAATTTAAGTCTTTAGAAAGATATTATAATTAAAGTAATATTTACAATTTATAATAATGCCTAAAGTTTTCAATTTTTTTAAAAAGAATCTAGTAAGAAAGCGCAAGAAAACATGTGAGAAAAAAAGGAAAAAGTTAGAAGGTATATATTAGAAGACATTCAGAAATTAATATTTTAATCACCATAATCCTATATTCAATAAAATTATGAGCTAAAAAAATTTATCAAATGGTAAGAATAGCCATTACCATTTGAATAAATCCAAATGAATATGATTATGAATGGATAATTGCACTATCATATTTGTTAATCATAAATTAATATATAATAAAATTCTTTATATCTAATTTCTCAAATAGAACAAAAATAATTTATCTATCTTACTAAAGGGGATTGGCAGGTCTGTATCTACTCCTTTTTTTGAAAAATCGAATATTATATAAACACATTTTAAATATATAAGAGTAAATAAGTCATCATTTATTCAATTTACAAGAAAAATTTACAACCTCCATCCGTTAATGGATGTACCTTACCACTAATTCTTTCTCTTCCTAAATATATAAGACCAATAATGGGAGTTGTTAAATAATTTTTTATCCAATTTTTATATATTTTTTTTAAAAATCGATTTCTTATACTATTTTATCAAATAATACAGATCAAGGATACAAATTTTAATCATGCTTTAATATGTTATGCTAATTTGAGAGGTTTAAAATTTTAATGTTGTTAGAAACTCTTATTATTATTACAAAAATTGGAAATTATTTTTTAAATATTATTATTAAATAATAATATATTTATCATTATGTCCTTATTTTTTAGTAGTTAGATATTTTTAATTCCATCATAAAATCATGTTTTGAATTATGTCTCATTTAAATATATTTTTTAACTATTAAAAATAAAAGTATTTTTTTTTTACAAAATTCAGTTCCTATCACTTTAATATGTATTTTCATGCATATTTAAATATTTGTTAGAAAAGCAATTTATTCTTCGTAATAATAATAAGATAGTCATTATAATTTATTTAATTTTATACATTCCTATTTCTCACAAAAATGTTATTATTAATGTAAGTAATGTTTAGTCAATAATTAAAATTTTTAATTTTCTTAAATAAAAAAAATCTTTAAGCAAATGTAGAAGCGCTTAGGAAGAGATTAGTTTAAATAATAATATTATAGTTTTATAATATAGTTTAAAAACTTCAACAAGAGTTAAATATTGAAAATATTTCATACAATTTTTTTATTTTTCATTCTCTCTCTCTCTCTCTCTCTCTTTCTATATATATTGTATAATATTTAATGTACATAAACAAATAATTTTATATACACAGATCAAGTCAACTTATAACTTATAAAGTAGTTAGGTTAGTAACATTAGGTTATAATTTCATTTCAAAGATTATATGTTGGATATAAGAAAGCATTAATTTCTTCATAGTGGAACATAATAGATGGTGAAAGACAATATAAACTTAAAAAAATGATAATGTATTTTGTTTGATCTATTGTGATTGAGTAATTGGTAGAATAATAGCGTATTTCTAATAGTAACTGATACCTTGAACTCCTCCTAAATAGTGTCATTATGGAAATAAATTTTAAGTGCAGCATTAAATATATAGTAAATTAAAACCTCAATTACTTTTTTTTATTATTTTGTTCAACAATGCTATATGCATAAAAAGTAAAATTCAAAATTAAATTTTAAATATAAATTAATAGTTATCAATTAAAATATAGGATGATGAGGTAAGTTAGTAAATTTCAATTAATATAAAAGATTCAAAACCTAATTTCGAGTTTCACTTTCAATGCATACAATATTTTTGTTTTATTTCTATTTAAACATATTTTTTGTTCATCATTTTTGTTTTGTTCCTTTTTGTTTTCCTAGTTATTATTATAAGTAGAGTCTTTTGGGTTTGCATTAGGGTATCCTTTACCCAACAAGTGAGAGATTAATCCCTTGAAGCATGTTAGACACCAAAGATAGACACTTTTCTTAATTAAGTTTCTCCATATACAAGGCTTGGATCCAACTTTTGTGAGTAGAGTTACCGCTAAATGAAGTTTATTTAGGTTGCTTAGCTTAATAGGCTTGTATTATAAGTTATTCTCCTTATTTAATTATATAAATGGCTAGCATGTACTATAATTGAATGAAGTGTAAAATTATGGATGCTAATTGTAATTTTAATTATGATTTTGTGATTGATAAAGTTCTTACTTTAACATTATTTACACTTATATTACCCAATAAAATGTTAGTTGTCTGTCTGCATATTATAATAGAATTTAAAATAACTTTACCACAAATAGTGAAAAAAATTATGATAAAATTATATGCTACTAGTAACTTAATTATGATAGCATTGCTTTATAAATTTTACCAAATTGGGGATTTTAACTGTTCTAAAAAGAGTTTAAATTCAATTTAATATCAATATATAGATTTTTATACCATTAATGAACAAGAAGATAAAACATTAAAATTAATAATTTTATTAAAAATAAAAATATATTAATAATTTTTATCATTATAATAATACATGAATTAATGAATATTTTAACTATTTTTAATTATATTAAATCCTTTTCAAATTTGTGAGAACAGCAAACTAAAAGAAATAACTAAGATTGGCAACCAAGAAAGCAACTTAGCTCTATTTATTTTTTAGAAAATATTTTCTGTAAGAAAATTTTATTTGCATTGAGTAACATGTTATCTCTATATTTTATTATTAAAAAAATGATACCTAGAATTATGATAATAATGCAAAACTTTCTCTATAAAAAAGATGATGTTTTCTTCTTCAAAACATCCTACATTTAATAATTAAATATATAAAATATTTTTTACCATCTTAATAATTTATAACTATGTTTATGCCTTTATATTTATGGAATATAAGTATAATTTATTGTGTAATATCATGATGTAGACAAAATTAATAGAAAAGCATTGTTAGGGTTTTGTTATAGATTTTTGAAAGTATGTATAATTTTTTAATTATATATTATTTTTATATTTATGCATATTATATAATTAATTAATTTTATATGTAAAATAGAAAATATGGGCTTTGATTAATTTGATCGAGATGAGATGAAAAGTTACAACTAAGTTTATTTTATTTTATAGATTATAGATTTTAAATTTATATATTAAGCCTAAAACACACGAGATTGACAAGGCATACGGGACATGTGTGCATAACCCCTTACATTTAGTAAAATTGAATTTATTTCTAAAAAAAACTCCATTTCAAAGAAAGGAAGAAATATGGCAGTTGGATCAGAAAACAATCTAACAATCATAATTCAAAAACATCTTGGACATTGGAATTATTAAAAGCGGCAGTTCACATGGTGGCATTCCATTTCACTTGCTTTATAAATCCTAAAGAAAATATTGAAATTTGTTTTCTTCATTTCACTTCGAACATGCATCATCAATGCTAATAGTGTTTAAAAGGAGAATTAAAATTTGAAAGGAAAAAGGTGTTAGGATTCTGTGATCAAAAAATGATTTGGTTAAGTGGAAAACATTGACGCTGATGGAGGAAGAGAGATGCAGGATAGTCATCTCCAATTTTTTCTATCTTCATTTATTCTCTTATCTTAGAGGTTTTATTGGGTATGGGTTTCGACAAAAAGAGGACCTAGATATAGCTTCCAAAGCTATTCTTCCCCCATCGAATAATACTAAGTTTTGTTACACTCATTTCTTGATTTTTGGTTCTTTGTTATCTTTACAACTTTTCAATTCTATCTATGATATGGGTCTTTGTTTTATTCTTTTATTTGTTTCTCTGACTTTGAAATTGAGATGCCTAAAACTTATGAGGAAACAATTCATTTTTTATGTATATAGAGGTATTTGTGTAAATTTGCTTTTGATTATTCATAGTTTGACATTAGACTTTACTTTAATCTTTTATAGAAAAATAACAAGTTTGAGTCAGGATCAAAAGTTGATCACCATTAATCTGAGATGGTTACATATATATACAATATTTTGAATGGCCTTGATTGCTTAGACTAAAATATCTCCTATATTCTCTCCTGAGTTGATGAGGTCAAAGATATAACAAATTATCCCGATTATGAAGGATTACTTCCATATATATAAGGATTACGAAAGGATTAGGACTATAAATTACCCTAATTATAAAGGATTACTTCTGTATATACAAGGATATTATTATTAGATATTATTAGGATTACTTCCATATTAAAAAAAAAGTTTCTTTGATTATATCAACTACTATGTTAGCAAGATCAAAAGATTTAAATAGCTTTTGAATTTGTGCATATCTAATTCCTTTTTTCTTTTTTGAAATTTTATGAAACCTTCCTTCTAATCGATTCAACACTTATGTGGAATTGAATTTTTTCCTTTTATGTATATGGAGATATCTATCTAAATTTATTTATGATTATTCATAATTTGATTTTGGGTTTTACTTTAACTTTTTTAAGAAAAAATGTTTCTTTAATTATGTGACTACAATGTAGGAAAAATCAAAACTCAAAAGATTCAAATAGTTTTTAAATTTTTATGAATTTGATTCTATTTTTTTAAAATTTTATGAAACCTTCCTCCTGAGTTTGCATCTAGATCAATTTTTCCTATTCTCTACATGATTTCATATGAACCATCATAATTGCTAGTGCATCTTCTTCTGTAACTAATGATGTAAATGTTCATTGTTAAGTGAGAATAAGTAAAAGAATGTAGCAATAGAAGGAAGGAACAAATGGCCACTAAAGGATACTAGCTAGAGAAGCTAAGATTTTATCTACCACCAGAACATTGTCATTAACTCTAATGATGAATATGAAGAAAAAACTATTATAGAAAGAAAGATAAAAGAAAAATCCTCAAGGAAAAATGTCAAAAAGACCTTTAGGTTAATCTTCACTACTAGAAGTAAGATTTCTTAAATTTCTTTTGTATAAGTTCATTGATTGTCAAGAAGACTTTTTATACACATAGATATAAAGTTCATTTTTCTTATCTAGTAATATCAATAATATATTTTAGGTTTCCTATGGACTTGCTAATAAATCAAAGGATCTAGTAGAAGACATTGATATTAATGATAATGAAAATGAATAAGTGGCAATCGAATACCTTGATGACATCTACAAGTTCTATTAGCTCACAGAAGTAATACTTTATGCTTTTTTTCTTTCTTTGTCTCTCTTACTCTTTGCATCTCTCCCACTTTAATTTTGATTGGAAATTATGGCATGGGATGAGAGTCGTATACATGATCATATAGTTTTGCAAACAGATATTAATGTTAAGATGAGATTAATCTTTATAAATTGATTGATAAGGGGTGCATCCAAAGTTTGAGCTGATGCTAGAAACTTTGTATTTGATAATGAACATTTTTTGTAGGCTCTTTACCATGAAATGAGGGTCGTATACATGATTACATAGGTTTGCAAATAGATATTAATGTCAAGATAAGATTAATACTTATAAATTGGCTAATAAGGGGTGCATCCAAAGTTTAAGCTAATACTAAAAACTCTATATCTGATAATGAACATTGTTGATAGGCTTTTTCCTATAAAGGTTGTGATTAGGAAGGGACCTTAACTAGTTGGCATTAACTTAATGCTAATAGCCTAGCCTACAAATATGAGGATATATGGGCACTAAAGGCATTTTTTTCCTTTTAAGGGTTAATAATTCTTTAGTTTGGATTTCCCCCTTGAATTTTCCTTGATTTCTCTTATTTATGTTAGGTTTTAGTATGCTAAATTATGTTATGATTTTGAATTATGCAAGCTAATGACTTTGTCTAAAATTGCATATTAGACAATGCCTACCTTAGTGAAAAGGTTTTGGTCATGGAAAAATCAATCTTAGGTAAACTTGAATGGTCTTTAACCATTACCACACCATATATGTTCCTCATGCTATATACCAAAAGCTCAATTCACTATGATAAGGAGATATACTTCATCTTACTAGCCTTAAGAAATTCTCTTTTGTATCTATATTGACAAGTTCAATGTACATGCACAAAACCTAATTAAATAAAATTTCTATCAATTACATAGAGGATATAGTTTTTTTTCCTTGTCAAATTTAGTTTGATGCATTATCCTATTGTCATTTTGTATTGCCCTTCTATGATTGTCGTGTATGCTATGTACGCAACATAGTGTAGACTTCATAGAAGCTTTCTTTAAACGAGACTTTGAAGCACTACACAGGCTACATTGAGGACCAATCAATCAATACTATTACCACAAAAGGAAATAAAATGAAGATCTTTGACATTCTTGTGCTTTGTTCCTCTATAAGGATGCCAATGGTGGGTAGAGACTAGTTTTGTTAGAGGTCTTGAATTTTATATTCACACACTCTCCATTCTACAATAAATATGGCATTTTGATGCCTTATCAATTAGTTGTGAGCACCACTAAAAATAGACTATTGCTGCCTCTTGGAATCCATTGTGGTTGAAAAGGCTTTCCATGTAGGAAATATGTCCTCTCTAAGCTCTTAGAGAAATGGTAATTCTTAAAATAGAAGCTTTTAAGGGTTTTGATCATTAATTTTTTTTCATGGGATTGACTTTTGAATTTGTCATGTCCTTTTCTCCTTTTCTATGGTTACTTTCCTAACATAAGAATCTATTATAGTATTGAAAATTTTAAAATTGCTTTATATCATTTTCTAATTTTAGCTTAACATACTTGAATTTTTCAAATATTTGCAATGTTCACACTTTTCCATTAATTATTTTGTTTTGTGCACATTCAAATTTCAATAGCCTTCTTAGTTTAGCAAAGCTAATTATTTTTTCAAAGTGTTTCTTCTACTAGCAAGTCTTCAATTTACTTATCTGTGCCCTTTAATTTTTTGAAACTATTTCATTATCTAATTACATTTTTTCTTCTTATTTGCCCTCTAAAATAATGTACTTCTAGTGTACTTTCTTCTTTACAGGCTTATTTCAAGACTATGTCTTATTGCCTTTTACTTATTAGTATGGTTACATTACTTCCTTATAGTTTCTTTTATTCTTCTTTTTTATTTACAAATTCTTCTTACTTGGTTGGAGCTGATGAAATATCCTCTCATAGATCAATTTATTTCCCTTATAATTTTCACTTATGCCTAAGCTGTTCATAATAATGCTTGAAAGAACCAACATTGCTACGATTATTTTCCTTCTATCAGCTGTGTTGTTTCCAAATTGCATGTAGATATAATTTTGAAGTTTGAGCTATTGTTTATCATTAACTTAATTCCTTTCACTTCAATGCTTTGTTAGTTTAAAACACCGTGAACACTTACTTAGCTTAAATGTGTCATATTATCAAAAGAGTCTAATTAATGTATCTTTAGTGTAGTGATCCCTTATAGCAATAATAATAAAACTCTTTACAAACTATTATTTATACTATGAGTAAAAATTTCTTAGGGAAACAAGTATAAAAGAGCTAAAATTTTTACTTGACTTTATAAAATGAATATGCCATATCCTTGATCTTTGATTTTTCTTTCATTTGATGAATTTCTTTTATCATTATAAAAAAAAAATGGCATGGACAGAGGCCCTTTTATGGAGGTAATTGGGTAGAACCACTCTTTTCATTTTATTTGGAAGATATTACTTGACTATACCCAATTTAGTAAAATATGGAAATGGTTAGAGGTAAACCACATCTAGTCTTTACATTGTTCAAGCATTTTATCTATAAATTGCACCCACTCTATTATATTAATCCTAAATTATAGTAAGATCCTAGCTGGTTGCTCATTCTTATGCACTCTTGTGTTTCCTTTTGTCCAAAATACAGTTCCCATGTCCATTACAATCTGTTTTTCCCTTTTTCCAAAACTCAAATGTTCTTGAATTTAATTGCAATCTGTATCAATCACAATTTTTGTGTACCTTACAATTTGAAGCCTAAAACCCTTGATTGTTGAAGCAAGGTTTAAGATATTTTATCTAGTGCCTTGCACTTAGTTCACACATTTAATTTCTATTAAAATTTCTCAATGATTAGGGTAGGATTTTGATTCTTATGTTTTTATTTTTTTAAGCTTCAAAACCTTTGATTGCTCAATCTAGTCCTTCCAACTGAATGGATGATCACTTTCATTTTTTATCATTTCCTTTCTTATTATTTAGCTTTCTTAGTAGACAATAATTTTAGGGTTTTGATTAGGTTAGGGTTCTGATTTCTAGGTATTTAACTTTCTCATCGTTCTATGAATTTCTCAACTAAGAATATTTCTAACTCCATTAATTTCTATTTCATTGTGTTTAAGGTATAAAATGAATATAGTATGATGATTTTCTGGTACAAAATAATGATATATATTAATATATCAAACTTAACTACTTTAGATAAAATGAAGAACATGCATACAGCTATAAGTTCAAATAATTTTATTTTCCATTAATCATTTTTATGCTTTAGGCTCTTATTTGTGCTTTTCATGCCATTTGTTAAAATGATTGAATTTAAAATATTTCTAACCAAAGTTTTGAAAGGAAATATTTCCCTAAGTTTATTGTAAATTGAGTTATGTGATAAACTATGTTGCTTAATATTTACTAGTTCCAGTTGTAGCTGCTACATTTGTTTTGCAATGTCATATGAATGCATTTTTGTACATTATTCTTTTTCATTCTATGCATTTGTATACAAGTTGAAAGTTATTTTATCTTGTCTCTTGATTCCTATATAATGTTTTTAACTTTCTCTATGTGCACATAAATTGCTAGTATGATGATATTCGAGTTTAGGTAGCCTCATTTAAACTTCTTTCAAATGAAACTAAGCAATCACATAATATACTCCATTAAGGAAGTTGAATTTAGGACCACCTATTGCAATATCTAATTATATTATTCTTTCAAACTAAACCAAGCAATCACATAATGTACCCTATTAAGGAAGTTGAATTTAGGACCACCTACTATAATATCTGATTATAGTAATGCCTTTAATTGTAAGAGGACTCTAAAATTTTTTCAAGCATAATAACTTTATAATTTAAAGGATGGATTAGTATAGTTTTTTCATCTCATTTGTGTTTGATTTGGCTAATTTAATTTGAGGGATGAATTACTTCAAAATTTTATACTTAAAATTAAAGGCTTAGGACATGTTTTAAATAGGTTTTGATTATGTAAAATTTAATGTTTTCTTCATTACTTGATATAAATATATGGTAAATTGTCTTGTTTACTTCTTAATTTTAGGTATAGGAACTTCTAGCCTTTAAGGAAGAATTGGAAAAGGACTTAAAAAATTTAAATGCAAAGCTTGCTTTGACAATTTTTGACAAATCTTAGTTATGGGAACTTCTAGCTTATAAGGAAGAATTGGAAAAGAAACTAAAAAAATTACTTGCTTTGGTAGTTTTTAATTAAGATGCTAAGAATGAACTGGTGAAAAAACTAGAGTTACACGAGAAGCAATGACACGTATTGTGTATGCGTGCCTGTTTGCTCATTTATCTCCCTAATTCCCCTTGTAAATTGAAACGTATAAAAGTATCTATTATTTATGAATTAATTATTTTTACTATATCTTCTACTAGTCCTTGATAAAGGCTTTGTTTTCTTGAAGTTTTAGAGAAAGTAAAAGTTAAAGCATTATCTTTAAATCAAGAACTTGCCATAACTTTGCAACAGTATTTTATTTATGAAGAAAAAGAGACAGTTAAAATATTATTATTTTAGATGATTAAATATCATAAACTAAAATTTGAAAATAATTAAAGTATATTTACTTTATTAAGAATGACAAAAGATTTTTTTATGTTTAAAGTTTAATAAAAAAATTAAAATTGAATTATTGTATAAATTATTTCAACATATTATGTAACTATAGAAAACTTATTCTATAAACTAAAATAAAACACATAAATTGATTAAAAACATCTACAAATGGACAAATGATTTATTTAGAAATTAATTATAACAATATATATTATTCTATCATGAGTATAAAATAATTATAAATTTTCATTTTTACTAATAAGATTTACAAAAATATCTAATAGAATTAATTTAAATTTAATTTTTAAATTGATAAAATTAATACAAGTTATTAGATTTGATTTTACTTTTTAAAAAAGAGTTAATATTATCACATATTACATTCACATAAATAAGAATACAATGATAGTTTAATATTTAAGATAAAAATTTAAATTTAGATTATGTTACAAAAACATTTTATACATAGAAATAATGTTTTTATTTTATAATATTACAAAACTCTTGATTCTATTACAATTCAACAAAATAATATTTTAATCTTTTGTAATCACTATCCACTTAAAAAGACATTAATAAAATATGATATGCACTTACTAGGAACCCTTGAAGTAAAATGCAACTCATCAATTAATAACATTTATCAACCCGAATTGAGATCTCAATTCATATCAATACATCAAATAACCAGAAATATCTAAAAATAAATTCCTTCAAAAAAAAACTTTAACAACTTAATCTAGCTCATTTGTCAAGCTAAATTGGGATCTTAATTAGATTATTAAATCAAATAACAAAAGATGAAATGCTTAAAAATAAATTTCTCCAAAAAAAAGTAATAACTTCAGGTAATAATTTCAAAATCTTTCTATCACTAAAACTAAAGTCCAACCTCATCATTGATGAATTTTCAATACAATTCATCTAAAATCATTGAAAAATGAAATTAAATAAGAAATATCTTAGATGATGAGGATAAAATATTTTAAGCAAATGATAGTAAAATGATATGATTGTCTTAAAACTATTATTGCTCTTTAATGCCTTTAAATCAACACAATCAATACTTACCCCATATCACACTGCAAAGAAGAAAAGTAGCAACTTAAAACAATAACAATTTCAAAATCCTCTTAATACCAAAACTAGATTCAAGTTTTATCATTTATAAAAATTTCTAAATCCACTAGAACTAGATTCAAGATATGGTTGTCCAATATTCAACCAAAAGAAAATATTTACAACATTTCTTTGATACCATTGGATTAATGCAACTATCACTCACCTCATATCATCCACCATAAAAAAAACACTAATAACTTAAAAAAATAACTTTAAAATTCAAAACTAAATTTCATCATTTATGCAGATTCCTATCTGAAGATGTGTAAAATAATAGAAAAATGAAATGAAAGAGGTATCTTAAATAATGATCATGATTTATTTTGAGTGAATGGTTGTAAAGTGACGTGACTATCTTGATATTCTTTCTAAAACAATCTATCTAAAATTATTGAAAAATGAAATGAAATAAAAAGTACGTTAGACAATAAGGATGGAATATTCTAAGCAAATGGTAATAAAGTGATATAGTTGTTTTGAAGTTGTTATTATTCTTTGATGCTTTTAGATTAATGCAATTGATACTTATCTCATATTACACTCTATAATAGAATAGTAACAACTTAAAATAATAATAACTTTAAAATCTTCCTCATACCAAAATTAGATTCAAGTTTCATCATTATACAAATTTCCAACCTACTAGAACTAAATTCAAGAATATTATGAGTGAATGACTAAAGTGATATGGTTTTCCAATAGTCAACTTAAAGAAAATACTTAAAATATTTCTTTGATGTCATTGGATCAATGTAATTGATACTCACCTCACATCATCCTTTATAAAGAAAAACACTAATAACTTAAAAAAAAAAAACTTTAAAATCCAAAAGTGAATTTTATCATTTATTCAAATTCCTATCTTAATATAACCAAAATCATTGAAAAATGAAATGAATCCAAAAGCATCTTGAATAATGATGATGATATATTCTAAGTAAATGGCTATGAAGTGATGTGGCTATCTTGATATTCTTTGTAATACAAGCCATTCAAAATCATTGAAAAATGAAATGAAATAAGAAGTATCTTAGAGAATAAGGATGAAATATTCTATATGAATGATAGTACAGTGATATGATTGTCTTAAAGTTGTTATTGTTCTTTGATGCCTTTAGATTAATGCAATTGATAACAACTTCAAAATCCTCCTTGTACCAAAACTAAATTCAAGTTTCATCATTTATACAAATTTCTAACTCTACTATAATTAGATTCAAGAATATTGTGAGTGAATGACTAAAGCGATATGGCTGTCCAATATTCAACCTAGAGAAAATACTTATAACATTTTTTTTTAATGTTGTTGGATTAATGTAATTGATACTCACCTCATATCATCCTTCATAAAGAAAAATACTATCAACTTAAAAAAATAAATTTAGATTCCCATCTTAATATAACCAAAATCATTACGAAATAAGATAAAACTAGAAGCATCTCAAATTATAATAATGATATATTTTAAGTAAATGACTATAAAATGATGTGGCTATCTTGATATCCTTCGCAATACAATCCATCTAAAATCATTAAAAAATAAAATGAAATACGAAGCATCTTAGATGATAAGAATGAAATATTATGAATGAATAACAATAAAGTGATATGATTATTTTAAAGTTGTTATTGTTCTTTGATGCCTTTAGGCATAAAAGAATAGTAACAACTTAAAACAATGACAACTTCAAAGTCCTCCATGTAATGAAACTAGATTCAAATTTCATCATTTATACAAATTCTCAACTCTAATAGAACTAAATTCAAGAATATTATAAGTGAATGACTAAAGTGATATGGTTATCTAACATTTTATCCAAAGAAAATACTTACAACATTTCTTTAATGTTATTGGATCACTGCAATTGATACTCACCTCATATTATCCTCCATAAAGAAAAACACTATCAACTTAAAAAAATAACTTTAAAATCCAAAACTAGATTTCATCATATATGTAGATTCTTATCTCAATATAACTAAAATAAATGAAAAATTAAATGAAACTAAAAGTATCTCAGATTATAATGATAATATATTTTGAGTGAATGGCTATAAAAGTGATATGATTATCTTAATATTCTTCCTAATATAATCCATCCAAAATTAATGAAAAATAAAATGAAATAAGTATCTTGGATGATGAGGATGAAATATTCTGAGCAATAAATCATTATCATATATCACAATAAAATATTATATTATAATAAAAAATACAATCAAATAAAATTACAAATCAATTTTTTTATTGATGCCAAATCTCAATTGTTGCTTAAATTTCCTTAGTCATAGATATTTGAATAAAGAATCAAACTACCTATGCATGCAAGAACATAAGTTTGTTAAGTTCTTCTATACAAACCCTCCAAAAAAAAAAAAAGATAATTCGAATTTCATTAAAAAAAATGAACATTCAAAGTGTAAGGTGCAAAATTTAAAGATTTTTTTGGTATATAAACCACATCGATTATTAATATAAAACTAAAATTTCAAGTTATATCCATTTCCAGGATTGGTGGAAGTTAATACTTTAGACATTAGTCATGTAAATAACCAATATGGTCACCTTATCCCCTATTTTCTAAATTAACTCTTCACCTCCTTTTAGATGTTAGCTCTTTAACAACTACTGTGGAAATATATTATGATTTTATAATGTCAATTTTAACTAGATTTGATGTGTTAAGTTGTTCATATTTAAAAAAAATAAAAAACTACCACACCATTATATATGTTAGCTTTCACTTTAACTAATGCCAATTGGTCTATATTGTATTGTAATTCTATAGTAATGTAAATATTTGTATTAGAATGGGATTGAGATTCCTTGTCAAACATGTATTTTTAGGTTATAAATATTTATATTAACTAAAGATTTGATGTATAAGAAAATTTTAATATAAGTTCCTTTAGGGCGTTATATAAGAACTATCATAGAAGTTTGAGAGAAATACAAGGATAATGGTTATGAAATTTTAAAGTTATAGTTAAGAACCATTATACACATTATTCTATAATCTTTTGATAATAAATATTTTTTTCTAATAACTAGTATCAAAACAGGTTCAATCTCGTAGAAAAGTAGTAATTCAAGAGAGTAAGAATTTGATTCAATTTTACATGTAAGATGAAAATGATGGATGAAGTTGATAGTGATAGTGATGTCATGATAATTTGCAAATATTATGATGACTCATGAAAATGAATGTAAGATTTGGTGTTTCTATCAATATGAGAGATTCTTATATATGAGGAGGTCATGTATAGACTTCGATGAAAATTATGATGCTTGATTAAAGTGGAGTTGCTTGACAAGAATATGGTTAATACAATCTGAAGAAATTATAATAATGAAGGATTCTCATAGTTGGCACCCTATAATTGGTCTTATTTAGCAATATGTGGAGGATGAAGATTGATGAAGATGATGAAATTTATGACAAGATGAAGATTATTAGATTTAACTTAAATTCTAATTATTATCAATTATTGATTCTTTTTTATTATAAGTTATCTTCCTATTCAAATAAGTATTAGAGTGGACTAAAATTTCTTATCAAATAAGTATTTTTAAATTATAAATATTTTTATTATGCAATGATTTGAAATATGAGAGATATATGGTGTAAATTCTTATTGGGGTTATGTGAGAACTTACATAACGATTTTGAAGCCATATAAGATATTAATTAACAAGTTGCGAGGTCATAGTTGAACTCACAGAGGTTTAAATGCTGATTAAAAAGTTGATAATAATTGCATCGTGTAATGTCTATAAATAAAAACTTAAAAATAAGCCTATATTTATTGAAATGAATATTCAATTATGATCTATTATACATTATTATATCTAAAGTTAATTAATTGTATGCTAAAAAACATTATAAAGAAAACATTTAGTCTCTCTAAAGTTAATCGTCATTTGCAAAATCTAGTATATTAGAAAGGTAAAGTTAGTGGTATATCACTTATAAAGTAACATATTTGTATGCTACTAGATTTAACCGCACATCAAGTTAATAATCTCTCAAAGCATGCTATACAATGATATATAACGGTTAAATATGATGATATATTGATTTTTTCTATTCGAAAGTGTCATTGGTACAAACTATTTTTCTCATTTGAAAAAGAGAGTTGCTTTATTAAACAACCTTTTAATTTACGTGAGAGAGAACTTACGATCCATACATCGTCAAGGTCCACCACTATTTAATTTTACATTCGAAAGACAATGAAATACTTCATTTTCTCAATTTGTAGAAGAATGTTGATAACATACATAAATTTCACAAGTTCTCTAGTACTCATTACAAATAGGTTCAACACTTTAAGCTAGGAAAAGCATCTTTTCAACCATTGGCAACCATTGCTAAACATGCTACTTAATTTAGCATTAGAAGTTAGCATCCTAATTAAAAACATTAACAAGTTTTTTCCTTCTTATACCGAGAAATTAGCTTTAATTTGCTTATTTTCATTATATATATGGATTACTTAACTGATATATATCATTGGCTTACATAATCTAAGCATTTTCTTCCTTTGACCGTTAAAACTCGATCATTAAGTCTCTGGTAAACATTGGTACAGTATGTTCAAAGAAGTTAATCTAATTTCTTGCAACATGTTTTGGTCTTTCAAATTATTGCAATTAATATAGACTAGACTTGTTTTTCCATTTTAGGACTTGAAATTAAATTACATGAAAAAGGATCTTAACTTGGATTCTCGCCATTTGAGTTTAATGCATATAAAAAGCACCAAAATTAATGTTGTTTTCAATAGAATTTGCAGTGTTGATGAGACTAAATCAAGTGACTAATTGAACAATTCAATTGCAAGAAAGATGAAAGGGGTTTTGAATTATAAATTAAAAAATGAATTAAAAATAAAATTCAAGTAATAAAAAATTGTAAAATAATAAAAAGGCTTCAATTCAAGGGAAGTCTATACTTCAATTCATTGATTGATTAATGATATCTAATGAAATGTTCTATATTTGATTACTTGGCAAAAAATTGTCATGATCCCTACAACAATACTGAATTGTTCATGATATTATCCATATAATCATCTAAATTGATTTCTTATTATTAGTCCTAATTCAAGAATCACTCAAAATCTCTACCATGACCCTTAGATCTAATAAGCAACAACTTTAACCCTTTGCTTGGATGTAAGGAAAAAATGAAAGAAAATGAGAAGAAACAAGTTATAAAGGAGAAAGAAAATAATAACTGTAAATCCAAGAACTCTTTTCTTGCTTGAATGAGGAGAAAATAAGAAGAAAGAAATAGAGAAGAAAATGATTTTTATTTACTTATTTAGATAGAAAAGTAAGAAAAAAGAAAATTAAATTGAACTAAGTAATAATAATACCTTTCAATTTAAATCATGAACTGAAGAATTCTAAGTAAAATTGTAAGAAGTCAATTTTTCATTCATTTTCTACTCATTTTATCAAGAAAACACTTTGGTGAGCCCTATTCTTTTTTTTTCCTACTCCTTTTTTCTTTTATCTTTTTTTCTGCCTTGCAACCAAGCAATGAAAAATCTTTTTTCTTAAACTCTTTTTTTCCTTCTAGTTTTCTTTCCCCTAGTTTTCTGAAAAGACAAATAAAGGGTGAAACTTAACTAATATTAAATCAACAATTCACAATCATAAATTAATTTTAATCAATCATCTAGCATTAGATTGTTAACCAAATTTAGAATGTATTAATAAGGATTAGATCTCACAATCAAAATGAATTAAAGTATAAAAAAACTTTGAATTGGATGATAAATGTTTAACTACCCATGGCTTCTTCAAAAGGAAAAAAGATAAAGAAGAAAATAGAAAAATTAGGATTTTTCTACAAAGTTGAATATGACCTAGCAGTTAAGTGAATTAGGGTTTTTCTATTTGTACAAAGTTATTACTAAGCATCTTAGGGTTTTAATGGATCAAGCCTCCAAGGCCTTGCACAATTTGGAGGTTGAAAACTAAACTTATGGTGCAAAATTTTAAACAACTTTTATTGAGTCCAATCCCATAATCTAATTTTATGGTTATTTTTTACTATCAAAATGATGTAGTTCTATTAATTCTTCTATATCAAATTTATTTAGATTGGAGTTTAGCTAACTTTTTACCTTGGGTTTGTACCATTTTAAGGTTTAGAACTCTGGATATACTTTAAAATATGTAACTAGTTTTAGGGTGTCAATAATAAGGTAAGATCTATACATTAGCCTCTTGACTAATTTGAATTGCCAAACATTTTAAATCAGGTTTGGTTGTCTGTATTACATTTATGTGGCTTTCTCTTAACTTTTTAATGAAGTTAAGATCAACTTAATTGAAGGTCCAAAATTTTAGATATAGTAAAAAACATAAACAACATTTAAATTCCTGTGTGAGCTAAATAAATCAGTTATATTCTAAAATCCAAAATCAATCATAGAGCAGGACAAATTTAACTCAATTAAGTATATGAACACTTTTAGAGCATAAATATAGGAAAATAAAAATGTAATAATAATATGCACATCAGAGTTATGACTTTTTAAATTTATAACTAATCACATTTTCTATTTTCTCATAAAAAATTGCGATGTCCACTTTAGATTAATGTATTGTGTATTTCAAAGATACCATATACGTTGAGGATAGATTTGCCCTCAGTGTTTCAGTTTATATTGATATTCATTTCTAGTTTAATGGACCTCTACTTGTAAATCATATTTTACTTGGCAAGGGAAAAATAGCCCCACGAAATAAAATCGATTAACAGCATTTTTGAATTAGTAACATCAATCTCGAAACAAATCAAACCAGATGCCATGAAATCAACACAAAATGACAGATAAGAGAAGCTTTGGTTGTCGAGTTTGCCTCTAATATCATATATATTCTTTCAATTTCCATGCATTATTGGATCGCAGAGCCAATCTCGCAGCAAGAGCAACTGAATTCAATAAAGACTAAAATCCAGAGTCACGTGAATGCATGTTCCTTTCTCCCCAAGTTTCATGCAGTTTGCTTCGTGAGTAGGCTTTGAAGGTTTAAGAAAGCGCCTCGCTCCATGTGAAGAGCTCCATGCCTCACTCTTCCGTCACACGGTGCCGTAATGCTTCATCTGAAAACGTGCAATGTTGATTATTGGAAAATCTATCTCACAATTATTTCTTAACCACACATTTTTAATTTGTCAAATTGCCAAAAAAAAACATTTTTCTAATTATTCAAATTGATCATTTATATAACTATTTAAAAATATAGAGGAGATAAGCAGTAATTAAATATCTAAAAATTAAGAATTATGACTAAAATACAATTGTCATTCTTGGCAAAATCAATGGCATAAGGTGGGCCCTCATTTATATGGTGATAATACGGAAGAGTCGTTTTATATGTACTTCCCGTTTCCTATGTGAGAAATTAGTTAGATGAGAGATAAATGTAAGAATATATCTTTTACATCCAATCCCTTTTTTTTTTTTTTTTAAAAAAAAAAGGTGTGGATAACGTCTATATCCTCGTGGGGAGATTATTTCCTCCACTCTTTAGTTATAGAAAAAATCATACATAATAAATGATATTGTAATTAATTTATTATCATTAATAATTTTTAAATTTAATGAGTACATTTATCACAAAAATTAAAGAAAATGAGAAGAATTAACTTTTAAGATTATGTAAATGCCTTTCATTATTTTATTAATATTAAATTAGTAGCATAATTTTTTTTTTAAATAAAAGAATAGATATTGCTAATCTTAGGATAAGCATGTGGAAGTTACCCATCTCTTTTTTTACATTATCAAGTAACAAAGAAAAACCCGTTACGTAATTATTAAGCCAACATTACCTTTTTCCTTTTTTCAGGATACTTGATTTTCGGCAGACACATTAAATTTCAACTATTTTAGAATAAAGTCAGATTGGATTCCTTTTAAGTGTAAAATCTTCTAATATTTTTTTTTTTTCATTTACAATGCTCAAATCTAAAATTTTACTTAAAGAAATTGATTTTCTAGCCAGTTAGACCAACATGCATCGCTAAGCCATCATTATTTCTACAATTACTATTGTGTGCAAACCCCGTACATAAACATGAACTAGCATATATCTAATCAATATTTTACAGTATTCATGGCTTTCTAATTCGACGTTGTGGACGTTGTCGGTTATGCCGGCAGGGCGGTCCCTGCCGTATGGTCTATATAAGCAGCAAGCCAGCCAAGTTGCCATAGCAAGAAAGAAAGCATCACTTAGAAAAATTAAAGATGCGTCTGGTTTTCCCACTGTTAGCTTTAGCAGCACTGAGCTTGTGCCTCCAGTCTGCGGACGCCGCCACGACGGGGCTTCCACCGACGAACTTGCGGTGGCATTACTACAAGGTTCACAATGCGTGCCGGTACGCCGAGGTGTACGTCCGCCACGAAGTAAAGTTGTTCTGGGACAAGGACAAGAGCATAACCCCAAAACTCCTACGCTTGCTCTATTCCGATTGCTTTGTTACTGTATGTTTTATTATCTCCTTCCTTACCTTTTTCATACAAAAATATTATATACACCGAAATATATACCAAAAACAGAATTTGTAATTAGATTTTTAAATTTGTAAATTTAATTTATTGTCCTGTATTTGGTTGACCTCCCTTGATCCATATTCCAATTTCAGAAAAAATTCTTACATATACATGATATATTACAAAAATATTATATGCATAAAAAAATTAAATTTTAAATTAGATTATACTTTATAAATTTTCTTTGTTATCCTATATTCAATTGAGAGTCTCAGATTTAAATTTTAATTTCAATGCATATAATATTGTTGTATTAATTCCATTTTACGAATAAGTAATGCCAAATAAATGGGTAGATTTACACCGAATTCTCTTCAACTTTTTTCTCTGATGAGATTTACCGAAAATATGCTTGTTACTTCTTCATGCGGAGAGCCTCATTCCAGCAAATTTCTGTTTCAAGAATTAAATAGAACCCTTCAGAAAACAAATCTTACCTTTAAAACTCGCTCTCATCCCTTGTTTCAACCATACTTCAGATCTGAGATTCTATGACTAGAAAAAATTATTTAAATTTTTTTTATCGGCAACAAAGATTGGATTAAAAGGAAAAGGTTAAATTATTTTACTGCTCCCTATAATTTCAATCAATTTCTAATTAAATCCTTATAATTTAAAATTTTTGAATTAGATCCTTATTTTTCATTTCTAATTAGATATTATAAATAAAAATAAAAATGTATTTAATTCTTATATCAATAATCGTTAAATTGCATCAAAAGAGCATTGTCCTAGTATGTTGATTGCTAACAAAATCTTACAGAAAAATAACAGAAAACATCCAATTAAAATTTTTAAAAGAGTATAAAGATTCAATTCAAACTTTTTAAACTACAAGAATTTAATTAGAAATTAAGCGAAATTATAGGAAGGGAGGGAGGGTTCATAAACATAAACCCCATGATTAAAAGCTTTCAAGTTGTTAGAAACATTGAAACATGAAGATGGTACTCATTTGTTTCCACAAACTGTTATCAATTGCATACATGTAATTAACACTCATGTTGTCACATACGTACTACACATAATTTTAATGTTTTAGTGCAAATAGCATCTTTTTTTTTTGTCCGAATAATAAATACTATAAAATGTTTTTTCAAGAATAATACTACAGTATATCGGGGCATTTTTTAAAAACATTACTTTAAAGCATTATTTTTTTTTTCAATTTTTTAAATACTTTATAATACTTCCTCATACAAAATTAAAAAATTTTACAAGTTCTAAAATGTTATAACTCTACGAACAAATTTTCTTAAATTTTTTTAGGAAAGATAAAAGTTGCAAAAAGCATAAAAAGAAATTTGTTCACATTAGAACCCTCAAAAGAAAAGGAGAAAGGAATGCAAAATAACCCTTTTAATTTCGGGTAATTAAATTTTACCTCTTCTTATTTTGAAAACTTAAAAATCACCCCTCTAATCTTCACAAAACTTGAAATTAATATCTATTATTAACTTAATTAATCATTTTATCAAATTATATAATTTTTTAATAAATTTTTTAACAAAAATCATAATATTATAGTACATTAATTTATTTCATCACTTTTCCTATAATATTGCAACTCATTTTTTAATATTTAATTAAAAATATATATGTATCTAATTCAATTCCTATTAATTATATAACAAAAATATTTGCAATAATATAATAAAATAAACGAATATACTATAACGTTCCGATTCTTTATTTAAAAAGATCATAAAAAATATATAATTTGATAAAATAATAAAATAAGTAGATAATTAATATTAATTTCAAATTTTCCATAATTTAAGAAGGCAATTTCCGAATTTCTTAAACAGAATGAAATAAAATTTAACCATCGAAAAGTTAAAGGCATATTTTGCATCTTCTCCTTTAATTATTTTGCCCAAACTTTTATCAATTTGGTGAAACCAGGGATGTGATGCATCAATTCTGCTAGATGGACCAAATTCAGAGAAAACAGCACCCCAAAACAGTGGGCTTGGAGCATTTGTGATTATTGACAAGATCAAAACCGTTCTCGAGTCAAGATGCCCAGGAGTTGTCTCCTGTGCTGATATACTCCACCTTGCCACGAGGGATGCTCTTAGATTGGTAAATATCATTCTACAAACACATCTACATATATCTTGCAGCTGCTTTAATTTCCTACCTCCTCACCATCCTTCCCAACACAGGCGGGCGCACCAGCCTATCCAGTTCTTACCGGACGACGGGACGGCGTGAAATCGAATGCTGCAGAAGTAGACCTACCCCTACCATCCATTTCATGGAAAGATGCTCTAGCATACTTCGAATCAAGGGGATTAGATGGAGATGATCTGGCTACACTCTTGGGTAAAACAAGCTCTATACCCAGAAGGGAATTACATCCTAACATGTTCTGACTCTGGTTTATTGATAATGTAGGAGGACACACAATGGGCAACACACATTGTCGCTACATTGTTGATAGGCTGTACAATTACCAAGGTACAGGAAAGCCAGACCCAAGCATGAGCGCCGCACTACTGAATTCATTGAGGAAAATGTGTCCACTTAGAATAAATACGCAGCAACGAGATCCACAAGTCTACCTAAACCCAGAATCAGGCTCGGATTACAAATTCACAAACACTTACTACAAAAGGGTCCTATCACATGAAGCTGTCCTTGAAGTTGATCAGCAATTGCTATATGGTGATGATAACACCACAAAGATCACCAAAGAATTTGCCGGTGATTTTGAATCCTTTCGGAAAGGTTTTGCTCTGTCAATGACCCGGATGGGAACTATCAAAGTTTTAACAGGAAATGAAGGAGAGATACGTCAAAAGTGTCGATATACAAACAAGGGCAGCCAATATTAGAGGCAAAATCTCATGCCGAATAGGGGGATTCATGAATTCCGAGCCATTAAATGGAATTGTTTGCGTTTTAGAAGTAGAAGGAAAATAATAATACACAAATAAAGACATGAACAATAAATCTCTTCCCCCTTTGAAAGTTGCATCCGAACAAATTACTCTAAATAGATTTCTTTTGCTGCATGTGTAAACCACTGCAATCTTTGTTTTTATTCCCCCTAGCAATTAAATCTGAAAACCATAAAAAATTGAGTATATTCTTCCACAAACTGTAATCTTCCCATGACATGATGGGCAACTCACACCCTTTTCCCCCTTATTTTACACGTGTCATGTATATATATATTTTTTTAATTTTTCTTAATGCCAAGTGCCCAGAACAACAACTAAACTTGATATACATTTTTCTCTTGAAATATATGCTAAACCAAAAGATGGTAAGATTCCGAAAAAGGGGAATGGAACACAGCACAAGTGACCTGTACCAAGTATACATGATGAAAATTGGTTGGACCTAGTAGTAGCCTGAGTAGCGAAAACTCGTCTTCTTGACAATCTTTACAGCTTCAAGAGGACGAAATGAGAAAGAATACACCATAAGCTATAGCACAAACCAGATGCAAAACCATGGAAACAAAATCTAAGGAACAAATTCATTATCCAACAAACAAGAAAATAAAATAAAGACATTGGAATAGATGCAAATGGCATTGTATCAATCCCTCATTTAAATATGTCCCAAACAATATATTCAATCAATTTTAATGCTAATCCTCAGAATAAAACATCTATAAAATCTATTTCCAGAGAAGATTGTAGCATCCAATTGAACAAATTGAACAATGAAGCAACTGCTTATGAAGCTAGTAATACGTGCTTTATAAGTGTGCTAAATCATTAGAAACCGATATGTCATTCCAAGCAAATTTCTATAGTGAAGACAAGCGTGAAAAAAAGTCACTGTACTTCCAAGTTCAAAGTATGAAACCCTTGCAAGGTAAGAAAGGAGACAGGAAAAAATCCCATGACAAGAATTGTTGGCATGAATTCTTATTAACGCAGACATTATGTTCTCATTAACTCCATTCCCAAATAAAATTTAAAGAACAACAAAGTGCAATTACCTCATGGAAGTGCAAGGAAGATTGTGGAAGTACTACTACTGATGAAATGAACCTCCAAAAGCAAAAGCACTTCTACAACAAAGTCTCCCGTCCCAAAAGTTCAGGTGACAACCATACTCCATTTTGGAACTCAAGATCCATGCAAATCGTGCTCGGTTTCATTTAGTGCTTTTGCTACAACAGTCAAGGCATTGGTATTACTCTAGTCCTCCTTCCGTGCAACATGGCTCTTTCTCTTGATTATCTGTTCACATACTAGACTTCAGTTTTCTGAGCACATCCACAAAATAAAGATAAAACTAAAGGGCCAGGAGTAGGGGCCGTGGGGTAAGACATCTATTTAAGTTGCAACAAACAATTATAGAGAATAATAGAAAGCAGCTGAATTAAAAGTGTGATTGTTGTTCCATGAAGTTACATCTCCCAAGTATACTTTTATCACTATGAATGCATTTTTAAAGAAAGCATTGCTTTTTCAGTTGAACTAGATGATTTCAGCCAACAAAATTTTCTTATAATACAATTTGTTTGATCGAGGGCCAAGTATAAGAAGGATTCAAAACATGGACAAAGGAGGAGGGGAGGAAAACTATTAATGCCCATAGTTAGAATTGGCAGTAAGAACAAAACAACAAACAGCATCTACCTTATACAGATATTTCTTCCGGAGTTTGATTGCCATGCGTATGCATCTTTTGACATCAATCTTCAACATTTTGTCATTAAACATCTGCTATATGAGACATTAAATGGTAAACTCCTCAGCAAATTATTTTTCATCCCCCTTTAATGATTACTTGCAACCTAACAAACACCCCATCCCCCCCCCCCCCCAAAAAAAAAAAGAGTATTGGAGAAAAAAGTTGCAACAATATGCAGGAATATGAGTCACTAGTAGTAAAAGTATGAAGCCCTGATTCAGATTATGCTAGTGCAATCTAGCTCATGTATAACATAAAACATTGTGATACTAGCAGACATCAAATGAACAAGTAATAATACAAAAATTATCAACTGTATTTAGGCATAAGCTCCTTTCACATGCATAGACAGTGATATCAGACACCACAAATTGAATGACTACTCCAAGTTATGCAATTATTGGACATGAGAAACCTCTTCTCAGAGTTTATGCTAGAACTAGAAGTTCATAAGCAGGAAAAATTTTAAAATAAAAAAAAGGGAGAAAATCATAACAACAACTACAAGTTGAACATAAAAAATGATCGTTAAAATGGAAAAAAGGCCAATGCACCTGCCTTTATCATATCATCAAATGAATGAGTTTCTCTGATGATTTTCTGGTGGTTCATAACAAGAATTGCTGCAACGCAAAAAATGGGCAACTCATTATATCCTTTTCTTGTTAATGAGGCTATGGTGCTGAGTCCTTGGTGATCATTCTTTGGACATAAATTTCTTGTCAAGCCACAGAAGGAATGTGATGAAAGTGATTTCAATTTGCCATCACATGTGGAGTGCACATTGTTTACATGATTAGACTGGAAGCCACCTTTTGTGCTGTCATTTTCGTTATGATTTGATGGCGGGCCACTCTTTACACTAGCATCATCAGTATCT
The DNA here is from genome assembly GCA_020226215.1 of Sindora glabra. Lineage (NCBI taxonomy): Eukaryota > Viridiplantae > Streptophyta > Magnoliopsida > Fabales > Fabaceae > Sindora > Sindora glabra. The sequence continues at coordinate 74,408,085 of CM035229.1, forward strand.
GCGTTGTCTTCTCTGATTTCATCTCCTGAGTTTCTGGGAAGATGTACCACCAATTCTTCCAGACATTTCTCTTCTAAATCATACACCAAGGATTCATCAAAATCAGCTGCCCACATCATCTGCAAACATTTTCTTTACCATGTTACCTTGAAGTCTGCATGGTCAATGCATCCTCAAAAATGCTGGTTCACCGTACTACACTCTTGGCAAATCCTACCATGCTTCCAGTGACCCCAAAAACCTTTTTCTAGATCCTCAATAAACTTGACTAAACTCAAAATCAGAATATATGTAGTCTATTATCCACCTTTCAATGACTTACAAGATTACAAAAATTAGACAATCTTTCTCAAAAGAAAATAGTGAAAACTAGATATGCTAGCCTCTCAACTGATGAAAGTTAACCCTTAATTAAAAGAATATTCCCCTTTGTCTCAGATACTAGTCCACCCACAAAATCACCCCAACCATTATCAGACAAGGAATGTATAAGCAACAAAGGCATTCCTCGAAGATCAAATGCAGAAAATTACATTTTAATGTGAAACAACAATGAAATTTAGGGAAAGAAAACATCCAAGACATGAAGAAGCACAAACCTCCCACATTGAAAGAGCATCGCTGAAGGACAACTCCCTCCTAAAGAGAACGAGCAACATCCGAAATGCAAAATGAAGGCTCTCAGCACCAATGTTTGACAAGTGAGTGAAAATTTCCTTGTCAGTCAATTCCAGGATATGCCACAATGCTTGCAACTGCTTCATTACCCCAGTTGGCCCTTCCATTTGAAAATTTTCTCGCTGGAGATGTTTGAAAGAAAAAAAAAAGTCAGTAAAGAATTGAAAATTTATTTCTGTAAATATGTTAGTCAAATTTGAGTATACCATTCTCCTCAAGAGCATCTCAAAGCACCAAAATGCATCAGCATTATCCTCAAAGAGAACAACAAAGGGAGACAGCAAATCGCTCATACCTAAAATTCAATACCCAGTTAAAAAATTGTAAATTTTGACATCTGGATATTTGTTAGATGGCTTCTAAAAAACAACAGATGAAACATCCAGAAGGAAATCAAGAAATTGAAAAGAAAAAGAAAAAACCTTGACAATATCCTGTTGCAGGATCAACCCATGCATAAACAGCAAGAATATCTGACATCCTCGCCAAATTTCTTGTGTCCTCATAGAATTCAAGATGACTATCTGTCCTCACAACATCAACAACTGATAAGGAATAACATTGTCAGTGCAAAAAGCAACTATAGGAACAAGAAAATGTACAAAGTAAATTGGAAACAAGATTCTCTCATCAAGCTATACAGTGAGGAAAATGCACTAGCCAGCTGAGATACCTATTCTATGTAAGGTCCAAAGCCATTCTGATACTCGATCTTCACTGGCGGTCCTTCCTTCAGATATTGAGGTATTTATCATTGCTGGTTGTGGTACATCTGATATCCTTAGTTGATTTACCATTTGTGACAATAATTCTGGTTCATCGTCATCAGGTGAGGCAATTTCTATTTCAGAGTCAACAGGATGCAAGGCCTCAAGAGTTTTTTGGCCATTTGATTCAATGAATAATTCTATGTTGTTACTAATTTGAAAGCTATGCATTCCTTCATCTTCAAATCTTAGTGTATGTTCAGTAGAAATCTCATCACCTAGACCCAAGCATGAATTTTGATCTTTACTACTCTTATCAAACAGATTAGTAACAAGCAAAGGGGGAAACTCATAAGTGTCTGTCACATAGAGAGATTCATCAGCTTCTCTGACTGAGTTTGGGGAGCTACAGTTATGTAGACCAGAATAATCGTTAGCTGAAAAATCTATGCTTGCTCTCAAACTGACAGGGTCAACCCAACCACTGGAGCTTTCCTGTTGGGGTGCATTTTTCACATCTGGACAACTATCTTCCCCATCACAACTTTTTCCTACTTCCACATTATTATCATTAGAGCTCTGTAGTTCAATCTCAGATTCTATCTTCCTGTCATTTTTGGATGATGTCCTCATATCCATAACTTTGCTTCCAATAACATATGCCAGCGAACCAGTTCCAACACTTGAATGCATTCTTTGGCATTGCTTAATCAAGTCCTGATAACGCTCCCTACAAGTAAAGTTTTGTACAGCTGTCAATAGTTACATATTGAAGAAACCAAACGATATGCCAAATGCACAAACAAATCCCTAGTATTTTTAAATTTAGATGCGTTAAACAATCACATTTCCAATTATTGAGGAAATAATTGCAAAAATATTGCAACTAGTGTACCTCCAAAACAGCATTTAACCTTTAGAATACACATTAAGATAAATAATAAATATAACATATAAGCCCCAAAAGCACAAGTTTGATATAAAAGATTAAGTGTTACTGTAAATATACAATCCAGTAATCATTAATATATGACCACACACATGACACATGAACACTATTTGTCTGACAGACATGTTTGGTCAGCAAGTTAGGGAAGCTTCTGCAATGCAAGAAACACAATTTCAAATCCACGCAAAATGGCAATTTTTTCAGCTATGAACCATACTCTCCATGCATTTTTCCTGGAACGGACATAGAGGAGATCCAGATAATATTAGGAAAAATAAATAAATAAATAAATTTCAGGGCCCAGACCTCCTAGCTGCTCTCAACCTTCGTCGATACTCAGCAGTGCTGCCTGGGGCATAACAACCGAGTAAAAATTCCCAAACTTCAGGTCTTATAGATGGGTCAATGCCCTATCACACAGAAAAACCAACTGAACTCAATCATAAAAAATGCAACAACTCACTAAATCATGGCTTTAACACAAATACACATCAACTAAATTGACAAATAAGTGAGAACATACCCCTAGAACAATCAATTTGAGTGCCTTGTGGAAACCAAACACCTTTCCTTCACTATCAAATGTCGCTTGCCATTTTTCTGGCTTAAGCATTCTGTGCAGCTGCACCATGAAAATGCTAACTTCTCAATTTTTTTTTTGGCCAACTGAATAAAAACAATTTACTAATAATTACAGACCAAGAAGAAAAGATGCAACTTGTATTTGAAACAATACATTGACCCAGACAATATGCATAAAGTTCATTCTCCACAACCCATCCTACAATGACAAGATAGTTGAGTCAAACAGAAAGCTAGTACAATATTTCTATATATACAAGCCAATGGGGTATTTGGCACATTGCAATTTTAGATTGGGATAAAATAAAGTTCTTCATAATCACAGATTCCTAAGCTTTGTGCAGAGATATAAGGATACCACCATTAGTGTAATTTGCATCCTTCCAAATATATTGGAAGCCCTCCGAAGGGACTACTGAAATTAATGTAATCATATACCAGCTTTTGCCAGTATTGTTATCCTATACCTATTCTCCAAACACATGTATCTAAAAGTCATTGGATAAGATTACATAGATACCAACACGAGAAATATGAATCTGCAGTTTGATAAACTGCTCTATTCCTTTAATCAAGCAACATAGCATACTCTAACAAAGTGTCAATGATCAGCATTTCAAAATGACGCAATGCAAGCAATGAACTCAAACTGTATATTAACCCGATAAATTCGTGGTTGGATAATCTTACAGCTATAACAACCTTTACAGGTGACTGGGAAAGGCAAGGATCCCCAATATCGCGCACGATCGAACTCACTTTCTGAAAGTTCACATTCCCACCTTTTCCACAACCCCATTGCTTGACTTCCCCGCTACAATACATCACACTCCACACAACCCCACTCTCTCTCAAATTGCCTGCAACTTCTACCACCACCACCCAAAGTCAGGAATGCCAACAATTACAAAGTCTTAACACACATCCACACACAAATATATATATATATATATATATGAGCTTCATCCGGATCACCTTTCTATAAAATTATGACCAAAATGGTCCAATCCAAATTTTTATTTTACCAGGTTTAGACCTTTAAAAGGGATAGAACTCTCAAACTTAGCAAGACGAAAATGTTGAAACAAAAAAGATAATTTACGGTCAAAGGTTTACCGTAAAGAATCGAAATGATGATCAAAAGATCGTAGAGAATAATTAACCAAACTGCAAGTATTAAAACGCATAAAAGTCTGGCTTTGAGAAATGGAAATCGCAGGAGAAGAAAATCAGTAAAAGGAGGAACAGTCGCAAAACGTGGTTGCGATTAACAACGTTAGATCTCTGAAATGAGAGGAAGAAGGATTAAGGAGGAGCTCCTCCGTGGCTCCGACGCCATTTGCCACCCAAAGAGTGCTTTGCTTTTCTTTTCTCATTTTTTTTGAAATTTTATTCAAACTTCTTTTTTTTTTTTTTTGGCCTTATTCAAACTTTTGATTAATTCTACGATTAGCTTAATGCAACCCTAATAAATGTAAAAACACACGGTTCTAACCTCAAATTTAATCACACCAACAAAGCATTAATTTAATGAAAAACATGGGTAAACTTCATCTATTAATAAGCTATTTTTAAAAATAAAAATCTAGATGATAATCACTTTTGTAATTTTTTTTAAAAAATATAATTCCAAATATTTAATTATTTGTTTTTATAGATTATTTTTTATTTTATTTTTTAAAAATTCAAAACTAACTTTAAAAGAAATAATATCTAAAATAATTTTTTAGAATATTTTTAAAAATTATTTGCTCTATAAAAAAAGGAGGATGGATCGTACTTCCACTTTATATTCTTTTCAAGTTTAGTCGACTTTTCTTTGTAAAGTATATTGAAAAATCAGCCAACAAAATAAAATCAAGTCCACATATAAAATAAATTCTTGTGAAAAATTAAATATTTTAAAGATAAATCCTTCTATAAATTTTTTTAAAAATGAAAAAAATTATTTGACTGATATTAATGAAATGGCACATTGGATTTAATATATTGTATTTGACTTAGATAAATTTTAAATCCTTTAAAAAATATTATTAAAATAATTAACATACATATCAAAATTATTATGTAAAAATAATAAAAATTGAAAAATTTTAATTATTATAATTATTTTTTAAACTATATTTCTAATATCTCTTTTATATATACATATATATAAATTACTTTGATATAATTAAAATAGAATCTAATTTAAATGAAAAAATGTATAAGTTAAATAATTAATAATAGAAAATAAATAAATATTTTTATATTTATAATTAATTATTAAAATAATATATATTAAATTTAAAATAATATAATAGATATATATAATAAATATAATTATATTTGAGATTAAATTTTTGTTATAATTATATGATCAATAATATTATAATATTTAATATCTATTTTATATAATATTCATTTCATTTATTATATAACTAATAACTAATAAAATAATTATATTTTAAAGTTTAAAAAAAAAGTAGAAGTTCTCAAAAGGTTTTATTCTTTCGTTTGAGTTTTAAAGAAAATAAAATTTTTTAAAAAAATTTATTTCATCTATTTTAATAAATAATAATTAATCAAATAATTTAATACATTTTTATTTTTAAAATGTATACTTTTTATATTATTTTTGCAAATTATAGTATGTCTTAATATTTCTGATTTTAAACATAAAATCTACATTAAATAATAGTTAAAAAAAATTCTGCATAGGCTCCCTTATAGAGGAATTTTTCCCCCTACGATGCCCATTGGCGAGAAAATTGATCATTAGAAAAATATATATATATACACACACACACACACACATACATACATACATATATATATATTGGTAAACTACATTCTAGTGGCACTTCATAGACTTGTTTTCAAAAAGGTGTTAGCGCTAAACTTGCATTTTTTCAATTAGGAGTCATTCTCACCTATTTCATGCGAGACATTCATACTTTTCGAACATATCGTTATCACAAATCATTGATTGATCTCATTATTGATGGTCTCTATTTTTTCGATCGTCTCTAATTGGTCTACTCTATTTTCCAATTGCATTTGCCTATGTTGATCGTCTTTGTTTTTCCAATTGCATTGTTACCAAGTATTTATGATTTTTTTGTCAATGAAACAAATTGCTCATATATAAGTGTAGGGTTGAAACTGTGGTATTAAAGATTAATACTAAAATAGAATATGATGATTTGTTCAAATGATGTGTGTGAATTTTAAGAATCTGTTTCCTAGTAATTTTTCCCTGTCATATTCTCTACCTGGCCATCCTATTTGTTTGCTAAGGAATAAGTCAAAACTAGATAATATGATTGACTTAGTTAGAGTTCTGGACTTAAAATATTTGAATATGAGTGTTAATATTAGTTCAAGTTTTGCATCACATTCACTTTTTAATGGTGTTTCTGTTTTAAAGAGATAGGTTATTGTTTCTGATGTTACTGAGTGTGATGCTGCTTTAGTTCCAAGTTCGTATTCTTTAAATAGTGAGAGGATTTTGTTATCTAATTCATGGTCAGGTGGAGTAAGCCACATCAATCAGAGGTTCCTTAGTGATATTGTTGAGTTTAGGAATGCATTGTGCAAGTATTCAATTAAGAGAGGTTTTTTATTTGATTATATTAGGAACACAAAAATAAAGGCGGCAACTATATGTTTAAAGAAGCATTCGAAAGGTTGTGACTGGGCTGTTATGACTTCATTGTCTAAGATGAATGGTTGTTTCTATATTAAGTAGTGAATTATCACACTTGTAGTCTTGTTAAATAGTTCAACTTCAAAGAGGATGGGTTCCAAATTGATTTTTAAATTAATAGTAGATTTAGTTAAAGGATCTCAATCATTGACAGATAATGAAGTTGTAAATCATTTTTAAAATAATTATAGATTGGTAATTCCCTATTACAAGGCATAGCATGCAATGGAGAAAGCAAGGTATGGTATTTGGTGATTTTGATAACTCCTTTAAACAAATTAATTGGTATATATGTGCTATGAAGGAAGTGAATCCCAATAGCTGCATTATAGTGGACGTGGATGACAGCAACAAGAGATTCAAAGGGATATTTGTTGCATTTTGTGCTTGCATTAAAGGATTCATGTTTTACAGACCACTTTTATTTATTGATAGGACTTTTTTGAAGTCCAAATTTAAGGGGGTTATCATATCAGCTACGGGTAAGGATGGCAATTAAAGTGAGTAGTTTTTGAATCAAGAATGATTCTGTTTAGGACTTTTAATTAGTGTTACTATTTTGCAGGTCAAACAGTAACATGACATCCTTTGTTATTGTTTGGTCTGGAAACGGTAACATGAAAAGCCTTTTATTTTTTACCCTTTTTCTTGTTGGTATTTTCATGTAAAATGTCCTCTTATTTAGATATTTTATTCTAAGTTTTATCGATGTTACCATTTTAAAAGGTAAATAGTAACATCAATAAATTAGATAGATTTATAGTTTGTGTTAGTTGTATTGATATTTGAATGTACTAATTTGGCTGCTGAATTGATGTTATTGTTAAAAGATGAAATAATAACATGGAAGTAGTGTGGTTATTTTTATTTTAATGGTTTATGTTTCTATTTGATGTGATTATTCCATTTCAAGGTTATTTCCTTTAACTTTTGCTATGATTAATTCTGAAAATCAAGAAAATTAATTTTAGTTCCTTTCACAATTATCCACTGTACTTGATGCAGACCGATGTGTAACTTTTATTTTTTATTGTAATTTGAGATTGCTCAAAGCAATGCTAAAGGTTTTTCCAACAACACCTCATTTCTTTTGTGTTCATTATTTAAAATAGAATTTGAAGGACAGATTCAATGGTACTGCATTTTCAAATTCCTTCAAGGAGCATATAGTTCACTTATTTGGAATGTGTGCATGTTCCCTAACAGTAGGTGCATTCATTAAGAACATGGTAGTTTTCAAATAGGAAGAAGATCAGACTACTGAGAATTTTCTCATAAGGCTTGCACCAGAATATTGGTTGAATGCCTTCAACCATAGTTGTCATTATGGTAAAATGACATCAAATACAACTAAATCTTATAATTCATGGATTCGTGATGTAAGGAAGTTGCCGATCATAAATATGGTTGATAATATTCGTTCATAGTTGATAGAGTGATTTGCTAAATGAAGGTTAGAATCACTATATTAGAATGGTGTTATTTACTTGATTTGGTTATCGAAATTAAAATTACATTCAAGGAAGTGCAGAGGTTAGGTTGTTGGAAGTCATTAGAAACTATTTTTGAGGTGTTAGTAGATCCAACCATGTGTGTAGATATTTCTCAATGTAGTTGCATTTGTAACTAGTGGCAACTAGATGGCTTTCCTTGTATGCATGTAGTTGTCACTATAAAAAGATGTGGGATTTCCTTGTAAATCTTACAATTCATGGATTCGTGATGTAAGGAAGCTGCCGATCAAAAATATGGTTAATAATATTCGTTCATAGTTGATAAAGTGATTTGCTAAATGAAGGTTAGAATCACTATGTTAGAATGGTGTTATTTGCTCGATTTGGTTATCGAAATTAAAATTACACTCAAGAAAGTACAGAGGTTAGGTTGTTGGAAGTCATTAGAAACTATTTTTGAGGTGTTAGCAGATCCAACCATGTGTGTGGATATTTCTCAATGCAGTTGCACTTGTAACTAGTGGCAACTAGATGGCTTTCCTTGTATGCATGTAGTTGTCACTATAAAAAGATGTAGGATTTCTTTGAATGAGATTGTTAAAAATTATTTCCATGTGAGCACGTATAGGAAGATTTATAAACATGTCATACATCTCATTCCTACAATATTGAGGTAAGAGGTTTTGTAGTTGATGAAGCAGTTATCTTACTTCCAATTTCAAAAAGACAAGCAAGCAAACCTAAGAAGGTGAAGATTAAGTTAAAGGATGAGTGTGTTAAGAAAATTAGGTGCAGGAGATGTGGCAAACTAGGATATCACAATAAGAAAAGTTGCAAGAAGTTAGCTTAAATGGAGTTTTTTTCTGTGGCATAATTACATTCATTATGATTTTTTGTGTAAAAAGGAACAATAATATGATTGAAATACATTAATGTAAGTGACTGTTGGTTAATATTAGTATTTAACATGTTCCTATTTAGTTAAAAACTAAAAACTATACAATTACTTGGATGTTACTATTTTGATCAAAAATAGTAACACCAAAGTAGAAGTTCATAAATACAGGATAAATGAATTCTAAATGTTGAAAGGAGAACGTGCTGTGTTTTTATTAATTTTAGTAATAACATTAATGAAAAAATAACACAATTACTTGCATGTTACTGTTTTGATTCGAAACAGTAACATTAAGGAAACTTGGAATTAATTAGTTTCTGAATGCTAAAGGAAACTAGAAAGAAGAATATGCTTCGTTTTTATTATTTTTAATAGTAACATGAACAAAAAGTAATACACAATTGAATGTTACTATTTTGATCGAAAATAGTAACATCTAAGTAGAAGTTCATAAACATAGGGTAAATGAATTCCGAATGTTAAAAGAAATTGGAAAGAAGAATGTGCTGTATTTTTATTAGTTTTAGCAGTAACATCAATAGATAAATAACACAATTACTTGTATGTTACTGTTTTGATTCAAAACAATATCACCAATGCAGGAGTTCTAAAGATAAGGTAAAAGAATTCTAAATATTAAAGGAAACTGGAAAGAAGAATATATTTCATTTTTATTAGTTTTAGTAGTAACATAAACGAAAAGTAATACATAATTGCATGTTACTATTTTGATCGAAAAGAATAACATTAATGTAAAAGTTCATAAATCATAGGACAAATGAATTCCAAATGTTAACATAAACTAGAAAGAAGAATATAATGTATTTTTATTAATATTTATGATTGAATGTTACATATAGTTGAATGTTATATACAATTAAATCTATGATGTTACACGCAATTGCATGTTACATATATACATAACAATCAACTTCAATTAGAAGAATTGAAATTCCTGAAGAATTTAGTAACTAGTTTTACTCTGTATTTTCTCACATATTCTAGTGAAAATTTTTCTTCAAACTCTTTATTATTGAATAGATCATCTATTTGTTTGCATACAAAAATCCCACAGTCTTGCCTGAAATTGTAAATTTGAGGAATGAGTTAGTTTGGTACCTCTTAATCATGGTACTTTTGGATCAAAAAAGAAGTTATTACTTATGATGCAGGTTCCTATTATAGGTGACCTTTCGTATTATATAATTTCAAAAGAAGGCTTTGCAGTTGCTAGTTCTACTCCCATGTCCATTTCATTCTTTTGAATGATTTCATTATTCTTTTTCTCATAATAGTCCTTCTATTGTTAAATAAAGAAATTAGGTAAGGTATCAAGTGAAAAAAGGAATATATTATTGTCTGGTCTACAAACAGTAACATCAAAATAAAAAATAAAAATGAATTTAGAAATCAAGCATCATTAAGAAGAAAATAGATAAAAAAAAGACATGTTATTATTTTCACTTCTAATAGTAACATATTGTTTTCTTGTTTTGAGATTTTAATTTTTGGTACGAAAATAGTAACATTAATTAAAAAATTAAAATAAATAGACAAATGAAGTTTGATTAATAATGAAACTGTGACAAAACAATATGTTACTATTTTCACACGAAACAGTAACATTAACAAAAAATAACATATCATAGAATAGCATCACACCTAATGTATTTTCTCGAAAGGAAAAATGTATTATTGTCTCCATACCAAAGATAATATATTATTTTTTGTTAGATTGAGATATTACTCTTTAGTCTAGAAATAGTAGCATCAATCAAAAAATAAGATAGATAGAGAAATTAATAATGGTTAGCAATGAAACTTCAAGAAAATAATAAACAGTAATAACACTTGATATTTGATCATTGCATGAATATCACTTGCTATTATTTTGGTATCACGAAAGTATAGATCTGCAGCCCCCTCTCTTCTCGGCCTCATTGAGTTATAATGTGTCTACTTGCAGTTTGTGTTATTAAGCATAAGCAATGTGTAGTAATTGAGGTTGCTGTAGTCATTAACACCCATTAAGTTTATTAGGAATAGAACAATTTCTATAGTTATTACTTCCTCCATCTTTGCATCGAATTTGTACTACCTTACTTCCTGGTATAGTTAAACCAGGCTTACAATATAAGACTGTTAATATAATTTGAACATAAGTCAATACCAAAGTATTTTCAGTATTTTACATTTGGGGAATGGATTTAAGATCTTACCTAGTAGAAGCTGTCGAATGCAGAGATCTTATTTTTCCTGGATGTGGTAGTCAAGTTAAGAGTGTACACATGGCTATCTATTATCTGAAATTGATGAATTAGTTCTTGTGAGATGAATTGATTAAAAAGAAGTCAAACTCCAAACAGTAACATTATTATTCCCAATTTTTAACAGTATGAGTAGTTGCATTTTACTATTTAAACTCCAAACAAAAATATCATGTTTTAAGCTTGAATAAACTTAGTGCTGCCATGTTACTATTTTAACTCAAAATAGTAACATAATTATAAAAAGGAACAAGAAAAAATAATAATATTGTAAAATTTCGGAGCATATACACAGTGTTTGTTATTGTCTTGTCTACGAGCATGTCCATCAACTCCTCTAACATTATAAACATGTCCTGTTAAAGAGATGTCCAAACAAAAGTCCTATAAATGGTGATGTGGTGTAGAAATGAGTTGAGGCAGTAGGTAATAATGTTAAGTTAATCAAATGAATCAATAACAAAATAGGACATGACTTATGATAGGTCTCCTATTTTTCTTATTTGGACTATTTTGTTGCTGACATATTGGATGAGGTATTTTGCAGCTGGCCACTTTATAGTTTTTGTTGCCTTTTGAGTCTATTTCTTTTTAGGCAATTATATTACTATTTGCTTTAAGATTATTACAAAAGCCTCGTTGCTTTTCCTAGTATCCTCCTCAGCAAGTGTTTTTAGTTATCGTGTTTATTTTTATTTTGTAGGTTTTTTCCATTGGCCCGAGTATGTGTAGTTTTTGTCACATTTTGTTTTTCTTATTTTTACTTTAATCATTGTGTTCATCGACCTTTGATTATTCTTAGTCTTATTTTGTTCTTCAACTTCTATGGTCTCTAATTTTTCCTGTTCAACCACCTACACATTTATATTCTGTTAGTTGTACATTTAACTATTTATTTTGATTTTCCATTGTGTAGATGACTATTTTGAGGTTTTCTGTCTACTTTGTTGTTTTGGATAGTTATGCTTGGAGCTTTGTGTTTTCATATGTGAGGTTTGTGATTGTTTCTTTGTTTTGTTGTAATTGTTTCTCTGACCTTTGAAATTTCTCTGTAAGAGACTTCAATTCATCAATCAATTTAGTTATCTTGCTGTTTGCACTGAAGATTTAGTCAGCTATTGTACTTCATTTTTGTTTTGTTGTGGGTGCTCTTTATGGAATAGTACAATATCTGCAAACTGGTCTAATTTTATTGTTTGTGGTTGAATTATGTATTAGGTCATTCCTATGTCATTTTCACTTCCTAATTCCTCCGATTGGAAAAGTGTGATTTGTGTTTTTGTTTAGTCATTATATTCAATTAGTTGTAGTTGTGTGTCAGGATTGTAAAGGAGATATATTTCTTCACTTGTTGGCTCGAGTTCTTTGTTGACGACTTAAAATATAAAAGTGGTTCCTCATTAGTGTAAGTTGACATGTTTTTGTTTTGGTGAGAAATAATAAGATGAAGATAAAAGACTAAGTGTCAATATAACAGTAACATGGATAAATGATTAACAATAAATAGACAAAATGAAGTATGACTAAGAAAAAAATTTCGACAAAAAAAGTGTTATTATTTTCACCAAAAACAATAACATCAAACAAGATATTACTGTTTTATATGGAAACAATAATATGAAGTAAAAACTAGGAATAAATTGATAAATCAAGCATGATTAACAATAAAAATCGATAAAAAATAACATGTTAAACAATAACATGTTTTGTTCTAGTGACATGCTTTTGTTTGATCTGAAACAGTAACACTAACCATAAAACACAATAAATAGATAAAATGATGCATGATTAATAATGGAACTCTGGACAAAATGTGTTACTATTTCATGTGAAAATAGTAACATCAAACAAGATGTTACTGTTTTATGTGAAAATAGTAATATTGAATAAAAACTGTGAATAATATGACAAATTAACCATAATTAACATAAAAAATTAATAAAAAAATGTCTCACTGTTCTCAAAACAAATAGTAACATATTTTCTTGTACTGATATGTTTTTGTTTTCAAAATAAATTGACTTTTTCCAAAAGTTGCTTGAAGATGGCTGATAAGTTAATTTTTCAGTTGACATGTGAGGAGCTTCAGGTCCCTTTAAGGCATCTTGACATTCTTTGAATATGATGCCCGTTAAGTACATTTGTTATCTTACATAACCAATACTATCGACAATACATTGTACATTTTATCATATTAATTTTCAATGGAAGTTGCATTTAAAAATGGAGCAATAAAAGGGCACATTTGATGTCATTAAGAAAAAATCAACTAAAAAATGAACATGTTACTGTCTGCAAGATAAATAGTAACATGTTGCTATTTGATATTCATATAGTAATATGCACTAAAAACTCAAAGTAAATAGGTGAATTAAGTATGCAGACAATAACATATACCAAAAACTTAAATTAAATAGAAGAATCTAGTGTCACTAATAAAATTTTTTTCAAAGAACAACATGTTACTGTCTGCAAAAATAAATAGTAACATGTTGTTTAGCATGCAGACAATAACACGAACTAAAAACTTAAAATAAATGGACAAATGAAATCAAACTAACAACTAAACTGCTAAAAAATATAGGGTAATACTTTACACATAAAATAGTTATATGTTACTATTCAGTGTCAAAACAGTATCATGAATGAAAACTGCCAAAAAACACATAAGAAAAGTGGCAAGAACATTCAATTAAATGAATAGAAATGAATGAAGATAATATAAAAAAAATAACACAAAGTAAAAACAAGTTTGACAACTATTATTTACTAGCAATAGCATGACACAGTTGGTAACATTTAGTGTGTTATCCCTTGTAATTGAACTCATTAGTTGCTCGTGTATGTGTTAAGACCATCCATATTGTGTTATGTCATTTATTTCCTATACATATTTAAGATATGAGCAGGCTAGTGTGTAAACCCTGTTTGGTACAAATAGGGTCACCAGCAGATCATCGTTATAAGACGCGAGACATTCTGAACATTAGTTTCTAATGTTTTTACTATTACTCTTTAGAGTGCATTGAATATCGTTGATTTTGTTAAGCGTCCTTGGCCACAGAAACGTCTTATGTCTAAATCTAATTGTAACCTCTTGCCAGATGTTATCTTGATAGGCTATTCTCCATCTCTTATTCCAAAAATTAGTTTCACTGACGTAGGTGTTATTCTTAAATGTTTGCCCCCAACTAAGAAATGTTCATTCTTATTTGAGAAGGTTGCAATTATTGACTGTATTTCTTAATTGCTCTACTGGCATATACTGCAATCAAGGTTCTTTGTTATTATTACATTGATGAGAATCCAAAATGAGTTTTGTTACAACACCATCTTCTGTCTCTAATTAAATTGAAGGTCATCAATTTGTCTTATACATGCCAGCAGATTAGACCTGTATTGCTGGAATCTTTAAGTTTCTTCTTCAGATTCTTCTATTTTTTTTTTATGTTTTGCTGCCTTTCTGTTAAAATAAATTGACAAATCAAGCATTATTAATAACAAGAATTGATAATATATATATATATTACTGTTTTTAGAACAAATAGTAACATATTATTTTCTTCTAGTGACATATTTCTATTTTGTCTGAAACAACAAACACTAAGTAGAAAAATGCCAAAAATAGACATAATAAAGTTGATTAACAATGAAACTTCTAAAAAATAATGTGTTACTATTTCCTTAAGAAATAGTAATATCAAACGAGATGTTACTATTTTATGTTAAAACAGTAACATCCAATACAAATTGGGAATAAACTAACAAATCAAACATGATTATTAGCAAAATCAATAAAAAAAAGCATGTTATTGTTTAGCATCAAAGGAGTAAAGTGTTTTTGTTTGCTTCTATGTGAACAGAATGCCAAAAAAATAAAATAATATGTACGATGTCATATTTCTATTTCTCATATAAGCAGTTATAATGTGGGATTAGTGACAGTAACATATAATAAAATAGTGTGAGGCATATTAATTGTTCTAACTTTTAGGGTTTCGATTCAACGTATATATATATATATACACACACTCATGCAAACAGTAATATTTTCCATCAAGTTAATTGTAGGATAATCCTTATACTCGAATCAATATTAAGAGGATGTGGGTTTACCTATTAACGACCTATTCTGATACTTTTGATTTGTGTGAAGCTACTATTTGCAATTGGTTTTAAGTTTCTGAAGTCCAGAAATGCTGATTTCCAATTATTCAATGTTGTCTAAGTTTTATCTGGTGCAATTTTCCAACGATTTGTATGTTATCTTCATTCAGTCTCTCGAGTTTCTTCATTGTTACTGTGCTTTAATGGAATGCGATTTGTTGTCTATGTTTCGTATCTTTTATTCGTCCCGAGACGCACTATGGGTTCATCATTTCATCTTTTGGGCATTGTGATTCATCATTTCTGTTTTGTGTCTTTTCTTCTTTCCAGATCGTGCAACAAATGCATCATTTTGTCTTCTAGGCATTGTAGTAATTTGATGTTAGTGGCTGCACTTAATTGAAAAAAAAATAATTGGGGTACCTTGCTACAATAAATTACAGCAAATAGTACCAACTTGATTTTTTTCCTATATATTTTCCCCAAAGGTTCTCCGTATTAGTCAAGTCAGATTGACTTTTTATGGGAACACAGTTTCCATAACACTTATTTTACAAAGTTTGAATCCGTAAAATTTTATTTAGGGAGATTAAACTCCCAATTACACGAAGCAATAGGTGTCGGATGGAGCACTCTCTATGCCATCCATCTCTTCATATATCTAAATTCCATTCCATTTTCTTTTATTTGTTTTTTCTTCTTGCAAGTCCCAAAAAAACCAAACTAAAGCACCACAGATAGCTGACTAGGTGGAAAGGAATACTAAAAGGAGAAAGTTTAGTTCGATGCTTCATGTATGTTTATCGTAAAGGTTTTTTATCGTAAATTTATATGTGTATTTTTAATTTATTATTAATAATTATAATAATTTAATAAATATAATTATTAATTAATTATTCAATTAATTGATGACTAAATTTCATATAAAATTATAATTAAAAACTTTATAATAAATATTTAGATTCTGTTTATTTTAAAAAAACATTTTTGACAAAATATAATCATAAAATATTAAGATAAAAAATATTTTATTTATTTAATATTAAATATAAAAAATTTTAAAAAGTAACTTTTTTTATTTAAAAAAAAATATTTTTCTCCATAACTATATTTTTATATATTATTTTTTAAACTATCAATACAAATAATATATCACTATTTCATTAATATAAATAAATAGAATGTTACAAAACTTCATCTAAAATTTTTCTAAACATAAATTAAAAGTGGCAAATAAACGAGATGGATTGAACCGAATTGTTCCGTTGAAACTCACATAAAGGGCAAATCAAATTTTAAATGGATCTCTCTCTCTCTGTCTCTCTCGTTAATTTTGTAATTAGAGTAAACACGTGGTTTCATTCATGTAAATTGCTTATATGAAATGTTTTTTTTATCAATTTCAATTCAACGCATGTACTATAAATGAATAAATTTAACAGTGTTAAATTATAAGATAAAATTAATAAGAAATAATTTTTAAGGATACGGATCTTTCCGTTTTTTTCAATATAATATTTTTAAGAGTTAAAAATATAATTCTTATTTTAAAATACACTAAATTTTTTTAAGTAAAATTCATAATTTTAAATTAAAAAATTATATTTATCTTGAAAATCCATCTCATCTACGATGAGCCCATCAAAGGTGAGATTGTGATTAATTAATTAATTAACCGTTTGACATGAACTCGAGTCTCGAGTTATATAATTATTTATTTTTTATTTTTTTTCAACAACTACGATAATATGCTTTAATTTTTAAAATATATCATATATTTTTTAGAGGAGCTCCTTCTTTCATAAACATGCACATAAATAATATTTACGTTGTTGCATAATTTTTCTTTCATACTTTTAATTTTTGTATTGTAAGTAACCAAAGAGAAATAAACTATATATCTTTTGCTTTTAATTGATTATCATCTTTCATTTTATTCTATCTCCGGATTTGGGGTTGAACGGTGAATATACATTTGAACGGAATGAGTTTGGAAAAATGGATCAACTCATTTTAGAATTATATTTGTTTACACCTAATTTTGTCCGAATATTATTTCTAAAAATCATGAAAGCATTTCTAGGAATTTCAAAGAGGAATTTTATAAAAGTTTAACTTTTAAAAATAATAAACAACTAGAATTATTTCTAATATAAAAATGAAAGAGGAGCAAAGAATCATAACCTAAAGCCCTTAATATATATTTCTTTTTCCTCTCTCTTTCTCCTACCACCAGTATCATTTTTTGCCCTCTCTCTTTTCCACCCTCTCTCTCTTCTTCTCCTTCCTTCTTTCTTTTTCTTTTCATCACTGACCAAACACTACTGCAGAACCACTAGCTGAGCTTTTTTCGACCAAACAACTATTCACGCCATCATTGTTGTTGTGCTATTCATGAGTTGCTATTCAGCCACCATAACGCACACCAGCAAGAAAAATCATATGCGACGATGCACAAGGAAGCTTACAGAGCTGTCAGCAACATGCGATCTCTGGCTATTACTCGTTGATCAAGTTTCTCACATGCTCCTTTCAGCTCTAGCAACTAACAAGTGGACAAAAGCCACTTGACTTGGCATCTAAACAATAGTAGGGGAAACTTGTGTTTCTTTTCAAACTACGAGCAAAGAAGCTCAATTCTAGCGCCAACGAGCTGTCGACAACTCCCTTCAATGATGGTAAGTTTGTTTGTATCATAAAAATTTAATATTTATGCTATTTTGCTGAAAGATTCAAGAAAATCCATTTGGATATTTTGACATATACATATTAAAAATATAATTTTTATGATATTAAATGACGAAGAAAGATAATTAAAATATATATAGAGAGAGTATTAAATACTATTATTCTGAAGAGGAAAGAATCATGCATGTTTTGAAGAAAACCTATTTTGGGTGTCTTTAATAGATATCATGATGTTTATAAAAAAATATGATTTTTATGATGCAAGATGCAAAAATAAGATGAATAAAGTATATATAGAGCATTAAATATTATTTTTTGACAGATTCATGCAGGATCAAGAATACCCATTTATATATATATTAAATATATAGGATGATGCATATGAAAAATAGAAATTTTATGATTCAGATTGCTAGAATAATATGGTTAGAATAAATATAGAACATTAAATTCTAAATTTTTGCAAGATTCCATCATGATTCAAGCAAAACTCATTTTATGTATATTATAGATTCTTAATAATGCTTCCAAAAAATAATGTTTTATGCTATGAAATGATGGTGAGCGTTTTCATGTCATAAAAATTTTTATAATGATTTAAAGGTTAACCTAAGAAACCCACTTTTGTATACTCTAAGAAAAATAGTGATGTTTTTGAAAAATGGGTGTTTTATGCTACAAAGAGTTAGAACAGTATATTTGAGATCTATTTCTACTATTAATTTTTATTGTGAAGGGTATTTGAAACTAAATTAGGAAAACCCATTTTCGTATATGTTTGAAATATACAGTAATGGCTTTAAATAAGTTCAAAGCAAATGTACGACTAATTTAAGGGAAATGATAGAAAGATTCAATATTTTCAATGGTTCAAACTTAAATGGGTAAAATGTAAATACAAGAAGTATAATGTAGCTATAATTAATCATATTTTCTATGATTAACCTCAAGGGGGTTATAATGTAGCTATTATTAATCGTATGTTATGGTAGATCCTTAATTCATGTGCTAATCTTAGGAAATAAGTAAAGTATGATTAGAGACTCTAGAATATTGGGTTACTATATTTAAAGTACATTTCCATCATAGAAGTTAATATCTTGATAATCGAGGTTGATCTAAATATAAAATATGATGTTTGACTACATAAACTATGTTAGAAAATACAAGAAGCTGATAATAAGAAATACTATTATATTTGAATAAGGATTTGAATTATATTATCTTTGTGAATGGTAATAATAGAAGGAAAATATGAAAAGATGATTATGGATGCTTCATAAGCTTCCAAAGGTGGATCAATATTATCAAGTGAGTATATATCTCACCATAGATTTTTATCTTCATAAAAGACGACTTAAATGCTATGATTTGTATTTATCTTATTGATAGTACAAACTTTATATCCATATATATATATATATACCATGCATCAACTCAATTCCGTGGTATAAGTAATTAGCTGTTTGATAGAGCATTAATTGAATAGAGTGCGCAGCGGAAGCATGGTAGTAATGATTCTATCTAATGATGAATTAATCATCCTACACTAATGGACTTACAAATGGTTGTAATATGAAGGTTGAGCTCTCATGTGATTAGTATTTGTGAATCCTACTAAGAATGGCATTAGAAATAGTGAATTGTGCTAAAGCAATAATGATAGAAACTGTGAACGAAGATGGAACTATAATATGAAAGTCAGATAGAAAATTCTTAACAAAATAGTTATGAAGGACATAAGATCATTTCAAAAGCCAAATAGGAAATTCCTAATAAGCAATTAAGAAAAATATAGTATTGGCTTGAAAATTAAAAAATGACCATATGTATGCTTATTGTAACTGGATGTGATATTAGAAATTATCTATGGTTGAATTTACTATTTGACATGATTGTAATGACTTGATGTGATTGTGTTAGTCTACTTAAAATTGAACCTTAAATATCTATTTATGATTGTGATGTCTACTTGGAATAAGTAATGTGCAATATGATAACAATATGGCATGCTATCAAATATTTGAGACTATTATGGTTTACAATGATGAGTATAGAATTTATGTTGTGCACAAGTGAATATTTCATCCAAGATTTGGTTTCACATATTTAGAAACTTAAGAAGTTTGGATTTAAATTTATTTCTTTAATTAAACTCTAAACTAGCATGAAACCATTTAATATAAATGACTTGAAATTTAGTAATAATAAATATATGCTCACTGAGTTCTCATAACTCATTTCATATGTTTTCAATATTTATAGGTTAAAATAAGTATATTTAAGCTTAGTTGCATCTATAGAGAATCAAGACCGCCTTAATAAGAGATTTAACATTGGAATTTGAACCAATAATAAAGATTGAAATTTGTTAACTTATGTGGTGATAATTTGTTGAATGTGTAATAATTTGAAACTATGTTGTGTGAATATTATTTGTTGTTATATCTGAGAAATCTATAGGTATTGTATTTTAAGGCATCTAGCCCTCAGGAAGTATCGAAAAATAAAGGAGACTTTGTCTGATTTTTTGTAAAATTTAAAAATAAATTTTTGAGTCCCTTTAAAATTTGAAAACTCTCATTAGACAAAAAAAATGAAAAAAGTTTTAAAACTTATGGAAACCAGTATTGGAATCCATACCGGTCACAATTAGGTTGGTTTGTGACATGCCTACTAATTATGGAGTCTATTTCTCTATCAAATTTGCCTCATACGTGTAGAATGAAAATAAAAGTATTATTTAAAGGATGGCTTCTATTCTTTTTTTCTTTAGTTCTCATATTATATAAGGGAAGCTAGTTTTTAGAGCTAAAAGGAGGAGCTCTCTCCTTTTATCTCAGGGGGAGGGAAGAGAGTTAGGTTTTATGTTGAATAGACTCACTATAATAGAAGTTCCTTCTTTCTTTCTCACTCTTGTTTCAACACTCATAGCTATTTTCACACCTTTGAGGGACTTCTTATCCTTGAACCTAAGCACCTTGTCTTGTTTCTACTATCTCTAGCATATTACTCTTTACTTGACACTCTGTTTATCACTGAGCTAGCTGCTATTACACTACAATAGTTCCTAGTACTTTAATACTAACTAGTTGCAACTCTAAGAAGAAGGGAAGCTTCTCCTCATTCTTTTTCTTTCCATCTTTCTCCTTTTTTCTCTCCATGTGCCATTACATGTCTCCAATTCTACCACCATGACCAAATCTCTTGCTTTTCAAACTCTTTTTCTTAACCTTTACTTTGCAATCAACAGGACCTACAACAAAGGCATGGCTTCTAAGTCCACCATTATAACTACGTTGTCTTCATTTATAGCAATAGCTTGTGGCATCCTTAACCTCAATTATTACTTTTAGTGGATGGCATGGCATTACTTTTTCTGTCTCACCCCAAATATTCTTCTTATTTTTATTTTTCTTTTTATCTTTTTACATTTTAAAGAATTTTTTATGTTTTAATAATGCTATTAGAATGTTATTATATGCAATTCCTATGACATAATAAATTAAAATAGTTAGAAGTCTAATCTATTTTAATATCTTTAAAATGTGAGATATTTTTAATTAAATCAAGTAAGCTAATTAAATTTAAAAAATCTTAACATTATTATACATAAAAAATATCATCTTATATTTATCATGTGCATTTATAATTTATATAATGTCATTATTCGAAAAATATTATATATTTTTGTGATAATGGAATAATATTGAAATTAATTGAAAGTGCAATAAAAATAATGTTAATTTCTTTATGCAATTCTTTATTCAAATTTGATCATAAAATTAGGTAAATTTGATATTTTAAAATTTATAAAATAATATTAAATTTATGATTTTAATTTTTTGAATAATTTTATTTTCAGATTTAGTTATGAAGTTAGATAAATTTGATATTTTAAAATTTTGAAATTACATTAGAATTATAATTTTAATTCTTTAAATTTTTTTATTTCAAATTTAATCATAAAGTTAAATAAACTTAATAATTTAAATAAAAATCTTCGATGTAATACTTTTTAAATAAATAAATAAATAAATAAGATTACTTTAAATAATTTTTCTTTATTTTTACAATCATTTTATTAAAAATATTTCAAAAATAATGAAATGAAAATATTTTAAAAATAATAAAATAAAAATTTTTCTAGAATGATAAATGAAAATTTTTGGAAATAATAAATAAAGAAATCTTTCAAAAATAATAAATTTATCCTTATGACATATCAAAGTTAAGTAATCTGATTATAAGTGCGATCACAGTAATATTTAATATTATTAAGACACTTTATTTGGTTCAAATCCTATTATGAAGTTAGATAAATTCGACAACTAAATTAACAAATTAATTAAAATTAAAATTATATTTTTAGAAAAACATACATATAACATAATAAGGAGTATCATAATTCAATTCATAAAATAAAATCAAAATAAATAAGTAACTGTCTTTGAACAAATATTATAGGATACTAATATCTTCTTTATATATACCTAACTTTCAAATTTGAACTCTAGAATGCATACCTCTTTTAGTTTTCTAATCACATCATAAAAAATAATTCATGGTGACTTCATTTTCTTTTTATTCATATTCATTAATGTTTTCGAGGAGCCACAAAATCACTCATCTCCCGTGAATTCTATTGCATAGCATGTTGTAATAGTTTAGTGACTCCATTAAGGACAAATTAGGCTTAAGCCATTATGCTTTTTCTTTTTTCTATCTTAACTTTGAATTTCTTGATCCATGTTAGTTTAACATTTTCTTTACATATGTGTTTATCCTATTTGTTGCATTATGACTATCTTTATTTATTTTATAGTAAATTAGTCACGTGAAGATTTTTAGAATGATTGATGTTTCCTTTCATACATTGTACATTATGAATCTTACACATATATCATGAGCCTCTTACTCGAGCTTTAAATTACCTTTTAGGATTAGTTAGAAGGTAAAGTAGTGATACCTTTATAAGACTGCCGATTTTACACGTAGGTTAGGGAAACACCCCTATTTAAATTGAACTTTTTTTCATTTGTAGCTTGTCTTGGTGAGGATTAGGGGCCTTACTAGCCTATAATGGCAATAATATGGATAATTTGAGGACCTTTCATTAATTAGGTGTCATAAAACCTAAATCAAGTACAAATTAAAATAAACTTAGAACTATCTTATTTGAGAGAAATCTATCCTATGAGAAGAAATATCCTTATAGACCACATAAGGGAACTTTTTTATGATTAATCTCTTTTTTAAGCTATGCAAATTTTCCTAAAAATAATAATTAATCCATATATTAGTTAAATTAGGTGGCTTATCTTTATTTTAAAAAATTAAATTTGAATGGCTTATCCCATGTTTTATTATTGTCTAATTGAATATGGCTATTATTTTTGTTCCCTAGCCTATTGCATCTATCATTCCATCATATGTAGATATCATTAAAAGTCATTTATATCACTTAAACTCATTAAAAATTGATTATGAGTTTCAAATTGTTAAAAAAAATTGGAAGCCTTTGATTATGAGTGGTTAGAAATAAGCCATGAAAATATTTTTTTAAAAAAGAAATGAACGATTTTTAGTAATATTATTTTCTTATAAATATTAATGCATCCACATATTAAAAAAACTAATCTTAAAAAAGAAACCTTGCTTCTATCCATATCAAACTTGCTTCTAAGCAAAGATCATAAAAGATATGAATGATACCCTTACAAAACTTAGAATCGGGTTTTCTACTCTTCCCTAAGATTTACTTAAGAAAAACTACAAATGCCAACTTGAAAGAATAAAGGTACTCACATGTCTAGGCCTTCTTGAAGATGTACGTTAGATTATTGAAACTAAAGTACATCTAGCCAGGAATAGGAAGAAGTCCTCATGTTAAGAAGCAAAGAGGTAAAATAATAGGAGTTTGCTATAAGTGTGCAAAGTGGATATGTAATACACATTGCAAGAACACTTAAATGGTTTCTCAAAATCTGGAAAACAAAATTAAGTTCATAAAGGATAAACTAAGTAAAGAGTCATTAGATAATATCCTTCAGACTCTCGACACATATTTTAATGGATAAGTTTATAGTGTTCTTTTTTATTTAATGGATCTATTTAATAAGGAGAAGGCATGTTACCGTCTTAAAAATCTAACGTTAAAAGACCCGATTTATCAGTTTATAAGAAAATTGGATAGGAAGTAAATCCTCAACTCATAGAAGGCATTTAAACTGTTATTGGATATAAAACTAAAGGAAAATGTAAGCCAAAGTCACAATCATTATTTCATGCACATATCTTTTCTTTTCAACTTTTAAATCACTTTTTAATTTTTTTTAATAATTATCTTCCTTTTTTCCATGTTATTTTTGAAATTACTATAGTTGACATTTACTTTTGACTTTTTTTCCTCTTTAAATTTTAAATTTTAAATTTTTTTACTATAATTAATGTGCACTATCTTTTTAACTTTTTATGGATACTTTCCTATTATTTTCTAAAATTACTACACCTAATTCATCAAATTTAAACTTCTTTAACAATGGTTAATTTGCATGATTTTTTACTGCTTATTTTTACCATATAAATATGCATGTTTATACTTACCAATACACATATAACTTATCTCAAGGTAGAAGAAAAAGTAGAAAAACCCTTAATACGTAGATTTAAATTAATATATATCTTTAATGGATCCAATTTAGGGAATGATGATAAGTTTATGATAGCGACAAATGAACTTAATAAAGTGTTAGCTACTAGAAATATTAACCTTATATATAGAGGAGGAATTTAAGGTTGAAGAGGATCTGTAGCAACAACTACACTTATTAAAAGGAGCAAAGTCTTGAGTATCACTATGAAAGATTTGAATGATAAGATTACCATTAGTTATGCCTTAGGTACTGAGTTAAAGATTTCAAGCTTACTTGAGCATTTTGGATATATGTTTTATAAGGTCAAAGCCTTTATCACATTACTTGGTGATTTAGAAACATTGGAAAGAATTTTCAGCATTACATATTAGGTCAAATTAAACTTTTATAAAAAATAATTAAGACCATTAAATATTAATGATTTTTTTAATGATTTATTGTCTTTCTTAGATCAAATTGTGGAATAGCGACTCTTCTCCCAAGCGATTCATTGCACTATAATATCTGCCTCAATTACTGATTAGCTAATATATTAATTGTAAATTTATATACCTAAACTTGATCTATTAATGAAATGAGTAGATTAGCAAGTCTAAGATAGTAATAAGAAATGTAAACAAGATATCACTCTTCAGTTGTAACTTTCTTTACTCTCATAGTTTTATTTCTAATTTTATTTGTTTCATTTTTATTGTTGTATTTTTATTTTTCTTTTTTACGCCTTTCCTCATCTATATTTAGGATGTTGTTTAAATTAGAATGGGAAGAAGGATGATAAAAAATTATTAGTAAAACCATCAGTTTCTTTATATGAAAAAGATGGCTAAATAAAGAGTTATTCTTAGGTCTTGATACACATCCTATTAGCAATAGATTTTTCTTTAGGATTTATCCTTATTTTAACAAAATGTTATTAAAACCATTGATTTCATTATGTGTAAAGGATGACTAAGTAAAAAGTTATTTTTTGGCTCTTAATACATATCCTATTAGTAAAATATTTTTCTTCATGATTTATCCATATTAAGTGCTCTAGGTTTTCCTACTTATTTAGGTACTTTCCACTAATTTTAAGAATTATATGAGTTTTAAGCATGAATTAATTGGGTTTCAAGGTTTTATAACATGATTAAATAATTATCTTACTTTTTGAAATTGATAAGTTTGGTAATAAAGTTTAGATTCAAAAAACCAAGTTTAACAGCCCTTAGCTATAAGACTTTGAGCTTATTTAATTAATTATGACTATTTTTCTTACGTAAGAGATTCACTTATTATGTTGTCACTCTAGAATTTGCTTTAATTCTTATTGAAATTACATTTTCACATGTATGAGTAAATATGATTAAGGCATTTTTTTTAACAAACCACTTGTACGTAAATAACCAATCTTTATATTTTCATTTAGTATCTTTTTTATGCAAAATTTACCTTCCTTTATTTTTAGATCATTACAAGCTTTAAAAAAAGAAAAAAATATTCTACATAACCTTAATGGTTAAGGGAATATTGAATCAATGAAAGGATGGGTTCCTAAATAAGTATAGAAATATATCAAATACTTAAAAAAGAAAAGTTTATTTAAAAAAAAGAAGAAGAAATGGAAAAAGAAACAAATAAAAATAAAAGAAATAAAAAAAGGAAAGGATGATATGTCATTAGAGTAACTATAATTTTAATTGTAGGACTTTTTAGTCACTTGCTGCTTAGATTCATTCATCAGTACTCTTTCAATCTATTTGGTTGGTATCTTCTCTTTCCATGTTATTACCTTCCCTTTTCCTTGATCTCATTACAACCATTAATAAGTCCTTTTAATTTATTTTGTGCATGTGAGTTAGGTAATGAAGATTAAGAATTTAAGCAAGTTTATGGTAGTGTGATTCTTAATAGGTTGAGTTTGAGTGAGACACTTATCCCTAAATACTTGAAAGATTAAAAGTATGACTTATAAGATACTATTCATTTGGTTCTTTCTTTCTTAAATAAAGTTGCTATATTTTTTATTATAAATGACCTGCATTTTTAATGCTATGATCTCTTTATACTATAATGATTTTCCTGCTTATGACTTTGTATTCCTAAATTTAGTGGAAAATTAATGTTTTTGTATTTACTCAGGATGTGCAAAACTAAGCATAGAGAAGTTTAATGAAACCTATTTCTATTTCTTTAATTGCCTTATTCTTAACCTTTAAGATTTTCTTAAAGTTCAATTGAGTTAAATTATTCATATTTTATAAAATTTAGCCTATTTGAGTTAAGTTATTGCTATTAGAAGAGGCTAAATAGATTTAAGCTTGATCTAATCAATTGAATCTTACTAAAGGAAAATTTTATCTACATTATGCCATAGTAAGCACAATTAAAAAGGATTGATGAGGATATGTGATGGAATGATCATATTGTAATAACCTAAAAACAAGGCAGGAAACAAATTTTTCTAAAAAATTTCATTTCAGAATCCCGACAGAAAAATTAGGCGAAATTTAAGAGAATTGAAAGGATAATTTCATAGTGAAACTAACTAGAAAAATTTTAGAAATTTTAATAAACATTATAATGAATTAAAATCAAATCAAAAGCCTAAAAATAGGTTTAGGAAAATTCATTTACAAATTTATTGTATTTTTGGCACCTAATAAACTGAAAAAGTGAAAAATTAAGTAAAAAATGTAACAAATTAATTTTTAAATTTCATGACTGGCCTAAATTAATTTTTAAGACTTAAAAATGATTGTGGAAAATTAAAAGTGAAGCTTTAAAAATATTTATATGTTTAAGGGTGAAAATGCAAAGAAAATGAAATATTTGGGGATCAAATTACAATAAACCCTTTTTGTATATTGGGTTGGATTGGCCCAAGTTTTAGAGGCCTAAATTTAATTTTTTAAGCCTAAAAATGTGAGCCGATGGTTGGCCCAAGCTTTGAAAGGAAGCTAAGGATTAAAATGAAAAAAGAGGCAAATTTGGGGCTATTGTGTAATAACCAAACTTTACCTTTTTGTGTGACTAAATTTTGTTAGCCAAAAGGATCATCATTTTCTATTGGAATAGCACACTTGGACATCCAAAATGGCTCGCCAATTTTCCAAAAATTTTCTCCAAATCTAAGAAAAATTAATAAGGAAATTCATAAAATTTTGTAAAATTAGGGTTAAGTTTTTCACATATATTTATGGAGCCTTGAGAACAGAAAATTTCTGCTCCTTAACTAGCTCCAAATCGTGGCATTAGGAGGACAAAAATAGAAGAATGTTTCAATCTTATTTAAGGGTTTCAATTTACTCTCCAAAGCTTGTAAAGTAGCTTGACACTTTCTTTTAATTTATTCCAAATTTTATGATTTTCTCCTTTTCTAAATCTCTAAAATATGATTTATTTCCATGAAGCCATTCACTTACTATGTCAAAAAGTCATTGAAAAATAAAAAAGGTAAAGAGGTTAAGGTGAGTGGTAACTTACTATTTTTGGAGCTATTTTAAAGGAATAAGTGATGATATTGTTAGTATGTGCTTCCTCATTTTCTATTTGAAATATGTTGAGGTATGATTCTATTTTAGAGTATTCTAATAATATTATTATGTTATGTTGTTGAATTATTGATTTCAACAATGTTAGAAAAAAAGATTCATAAAAAATTATTTAGGAAAAATGGAAATAGGAATCAATGGAATTGAAATCAATTTTTTTCATATGGTGCTAAATAAGGGTTTAGGATACTTAGTGTAATTGAAGTTTTGGGAACTTTAAAAATTAAATTTTTAGCATTTTATGGTCATATTAGGTGTTAGGATGAATGCAAATGAATTTAAGAATTTTAAAAAATTTTAGGTATGTGATAAGGCAAGTTGATAATGAAACTCCCAATTTTGTCCATTTCAAAACCCTAGTTTGGTTAGTCTCGGGTTTTAATTTATTTGACCTATTAAATGAAAGATAAAAACTATGAAATCCTAAGATATATTATTTGGTATGTTATCAAGCTTATGGCAAAATTTGATGGCAATCGGAGTTGATTTGGTTGCCTAAATGGTAGTTTAATTTTAACAGCTTTGAAGCTATCCAAATTTGGCTGATATGAGATTTTGCTTCTGATACACTAGTAAACCTAAGAAATTATTTGTACAACACTCAAGTTATCTTTCATTTAATGTATTAGGAATATTATGGCAAATTTTGGTAATAATTAAATTCCATTTGACTAGTAAAGCTTTAATTACATATGCCTCTGTGCTACCCTGTTCTACAATTCTCCCTTTGGGTTCTGAGTGAATAGTACCCGTGGAAGTATTTTGAGAAATTTGATTATTGTATCTTATATAATAAAATGTTAGAAATATTGGAACAAATTATGATAGAAATTAGAATGAATTTAGGAGCATAAAAAAAAGCTCCAAGCTGTGACACAAATACAAGTTTGCTTGAAATTCCATGAAGATTGTTAGGAAGGAATTTAAATAAATATGACACATTGATATGAAACATAAAAAACTTATAGCATGGTAGGTACTTGACTATATACTTGGAAATGGATAAAATAGTTGATATGTTAACACCCTATTATTGGTCATTATAAATTAAAAAGGGGAGATATAACATCTTTTGCAGAGAAAGAAAGGCATGGTTAGTAATGGAGGGAAAAGGTTGGTGGCTTAATGCCTAGGGTGGCAAGGGATAAGATTGGATCGGAGATATAAGGTGATACTTGTATACCTACCATTATCATTTTTTATGATGAATTTTACCAATGATATACAAACGAAAATTTCTCATAAGACATTAGATAGGAATTGTACCCAATGATAAGGTTAATCTTTTGTGATAAAAGTGATGAATACCGCTCATTGAGTATATTTTATACTCATTCTTTGTTATATACATTTAATGATAAGTATTGACCATGGTGTAAAAGTAATAGATTGATACTTGTACAATAACCTTCCAATTTCTCTATGATATCTAAGGGATACTATTTGATAGGGGTTCAATTGTTATAATATGAAATATTTTATTAATTATTACATTTGTATAAATAATTTTTTTGTGATATATGTATATGTACATATATATATCTATATGTATGTATGTATATAGATTTTAAACTTATAATATATGCAGTTGTTTTTCTGAATTTAGATGTCTATTTCTTCCCTAATAATAATTTAATAAGTATATTAGAGTATTAAAGGATTGTAAAGATATCTATTTAGGAAGTTAACACTAATTAGATATCTTTATGTTGTCACATAACCATAAGATGGGTCATGACACATATGTTATAAATAAGGTTTTCTCTAATAAGACTTATGTTGATTGGTTTCATAATTTGTGATCATCAAACCATATGCAAGGGCAACTAACATTATTATTCTAAAACATATTGTGAAAAGGCTAGAATCCTTTATAAATTCTATTACAAATAATATTTATTGCTATCCATACTTCATTCTTAATCTCTATTGTAATGATAATAATCATTATTATGTCTCTCCCTTTTTTTTCTTATGGAAATATCACACATTTTCATATGGTAAGTATGAATTGGAATACTATAAGATGTCATGTCTATCTAAATGTTTCTTAATAAAAATTAATAATGCAAATATGATTAAACTAAACATTAGGATTATCTCAATTTTATTGGATAAAAAATAAAGGGCAATATTGATGGAAAGTATAAGCTAAATAAAAAGGAAATATGCATAATGGGAAATAGCAAAACTCGACACTTTCTAAACATGACCTTCTTAAGAGGAAGTTTCTAAAGAGGATGAAGTCAAGAACTCTTCTAAGAGATAACTAAATTATTATTACATGCATTGTATTCTTGCATTAAGTTATATTTGCTTAATTTACCTTTTTAAATAAAACCTGGTTAATCTAGGTAATTTACTTTTTTTTGTTAAATTAAACTTGATCAAATTGAGTCAAACCTATGTTAATCTTATTCATTTTACTTTTTTATTAAATCAAACTCAATCAAGTTAGGTTGAACTTGCGTCAATCCAAGTTATTTACTTTTCATTATTAAATCGAACTCAATTAAGTTAAATTCAGGTTATGTCAATTCAAGTTATTTACCTTTTTTCTCGTGAAATCAAATTCAATGAAATAGAGTCAAGCCTATATCAATCCACATAATTTGTTTCTTTTCATTAAATCGAACTCAATTAAGCCTATGTCAATCT
Source organism: Sindora glabra (assembly GCA_020226215.1). Lineage (NCBI taxonomy): Eukaryota > Viridiplantae > Streptophyta > Magnoliopsida > Fabales > Fabaceae > Sindora > Sindora glabra. The sequence continues at coordinate 74,438,950 of CM035229.1, forward strand.
AGGTTATTTATCTCATTAAATTGAACTCAATTAAATTAGGTTGAGTCTGTATCAATTCAGGTTATTCACTTTTTTGTTAAATTAAACTTAATCAATTTAAGTTAAGCCTTAAATTGAACATAATTAAGTTGGATCGAGCTTGTGTCAATACAAGTCATTTACTTTTTTGTTAAATCAAACTTAATTAAATTAGGTTAAGCTTAGTTCAATCTAAGTCATTTACATTATTAAATCGAACTCGACTAAGTTAGGTCAAATCTGTGTCAATATAGGTTATTTACTTTTTTTATAAAATTAAACTTAATTAAGTTAAGTCAAGCTTGTGTCAGTTTAAGTCATTTATATTGTTAAATTGAACTAAATCAAGTTAAGCTAAGCTTATATCAATCCAGGTCCTTTTCATTATTAAATTAAACTCAATCAAGTTGAGTTAAGCATACATCAATCTAGGTTATTTACTTTTTTATTAAATTAAATTCAATCAAGTCAAGTCGAACTTGTGTCAACTTAGGTCATTTAGTTTTTCATTAAATTGAACATAATTAAGTTGGATTGAATCTGTGTCAATCTAAGTCTACTTTCTTAAATCAAACTCGGTCAAGTTAAGTCAAGTCTATGTTAATCCAAGTTCTTTATATTTTCATTGTTAAATTGAACTCAATCATATTAAGTCGAGCTTATGTGAATTCAGGTCATTTACATTTCATATTATTAACTTAAACTTAATTAAGTTGGGTTAAGTTTGTGTCAATTCAAGGCATTTTTTATTATTAAATCAAACTTAATCAAATTAAGTTGAACCCGTGTTAATCTAGATTATTTTACTTTTCATTGTTAAATATAACTCAATTAAATTAAGTCGAGCCTATATCAATCCAAGTCATTTTTCTTGTTATCATTAAATTAAACTCAATTAAGTTAAGTTAAGTCTGTGTCAATCCAAGTTATTTTATTTTTCATTGTTAAATAGAACTTAATTAAGTTAAGTTGAGTTTGTGTCAATCCAAGTCATTTTTCTTAAATCAAACTCAATCAAGTTAAGTCAAACCTATATCAATCCAAGTTATTGCCTTTCTATTGTTAAATTAACCCATTTATATTGAATTAAGCCCATGCTAATTCAAGCCATTCACACTAGAGCCATCCAAGATGAATTAAGCTTCTATCAATTCAGCCCATTCCATTGTTATATTGAATGCGGTCAAGCTGGGTCAAACTCGTATCAATTTAAGTCATTTCTTTTGAACCTAATCAATATGGATTAAACTTATTTCAACTCAATTGTTATATCATAATTAATTAATTTAATTTATTTATTTCTAAGCTTGGATAATTTAAGTTATATCCTTTCTAATCTAATATCAGTAGGATTAGATTGCATTTGCCCCTTTTTTTATTTTTGTCCAATATCGTGGTCGATATAAATAAAAAAGAATCCCTTTTTTCTCTGCATTATCCTTCTTTCCTGATTCTTTCCTTTTTATCGTATCATATTCCTTTATCTTCTCTTTACCACCTAATTATTTTACTTCTTTTTTTTACCAGTTTCTATTACCTTATCCTTACTTAATCTTTAACTTTTTAATCAACTTTCCCTTATTTTTTTTCAACCTCCATCATTCAATTTCTTTACCTCTCTTTAATTTCTTATATGCTTCCCTATCACCATTCCCTTACCTTTTGTCAGCTTCCACACTTCATTTCTTTATTTCTTTAATTTTTTATTGGTCATCTTCATCTTCTTCTTAGTTTGGAGGACCACTATGCTACTTCACACCGAAATAAAGGCATTGCAACAATTTGAAGCCTCATCAATCTTGCAAGAATTTGAAGAAAAAATGCTATGATGGGGAAATCATATGTTTTGGCCATTATATCCATGCTATAACTCTAACATGTGCGGTGATTTGTAATCCATAGTAATATGATAGTTACTCATGGTTAGGATTGAATCAATAGGGGATGATTTGCCATTCCTTTCAAAAATTTCCTAGTAAATGATTTTTTTCTTTTTTTGTAATTGTTGTTTAATCAAACTCATGTGTTATGAACAATTTCTATAATAAATTTGTGTAAGGATGTTTGGCAATAATTTTTCCTCACTAATGTCATGCTGGTGACATGCAGCACCTGTACCTTTTTTCTCTCTTGCTGTTAAATCGAACCCAGTCATACTGGATCAATCCTGTGTCAATCCAAATCATCTATTTTCTTATCATTAATTTAGGTTCGGCTTGCATTCTAAATTATTTGTCATGTACAACTAATTTTTTTGGCAATTTTATGGATGATTAGACAACGTTGATTGCTATGTCAATTGTGACTATGCTGTTGCTCTTATTGGCTATTGCCATGAAGAAGTTACTACCAGAAAGAATCCCTAAGTGGCTATAATTAGTGTTGTGGCTTCATAATTATTCTTATTTATCATACTAAATTGGTATAGTTTTAAATGTTATTGTGTATTAACACCTTTACTTATCTCCTAATTTTAAGCAGGATAAATAAAAAGGGGTTAGCAATATTCATTTTATTTCATTTAGAAATAAATTTTATTATTTAAAAATCATATCAAAAATTGAAATAAAATTGAGGTAAATATGTTAAGGGGTCTAAAATAAATTTTATTAAGAACTTATATAAGAACTTCTTGGAGTTAAATATAATGTAAAAAAAATATGAGGAATGTTTTCACATTCTAAAGTGCCCAAAGTCACCCAAAGGACCATGTAAGTCACTTCATTTAAAATAAAATAAAATTAATAATTTTATTTTTAAAATTATAAGGCTCTAATAAAATGATTATTGAATTATAATTTTATTTTTAAATAATAATCTATATATATAATTTTATCCCAAATTTGCATTATTCATAAATAGAATTGTTTGTATGAAGAGAAAATATTATAGGTACGAATTATTATTTAAGAATAGAATCATAAATTTAAATAATTTAGGTATTATTTTATTAGTATTCTATAATTTCTAGAATAAAATTATTGATTCAATATAAAAATAATGATTTCAATTCATTTATAAATAAATTTTTTATTTAAAACATGTTGAAAAATGCATGCAATTTAATTAAAAAGTAAATTTTAATAGTGTCATGATATATAATGTTAAAGGAGGGTAAAGTTTCATATAATATGCACTTTAGACCAAATTAAATAATATCTAATGAAATTCTTATTTCTTGTTAAATTTTATAAATTTCATAATGGTATAAATATAATTGAAACATTAATTATAAATTAAACAAAATGAAATCTCTCTTTACTTAAATTCAAATATCATTTAAAAAAGAAAACTATTTGAAAATAAATTCTGAGACTATTTTGAGATTAATTTATGGTGATTTGATTAATTAGTTATTATGGTGATTTATAGTGATTCGATTGATTCTTGATATGGTAATTTAATTTGTACATAATTAATGATAAATGCAATTTAATGTATTTTTCTTTCTAATTTAGGTATATAAATAAGCTTCCCTCTAAGGCTAATTAATAATAACACATTTAAACAATAATTTCTTCATATTTTTCTTTGTTTTTTTTTATTCCAACATTGCATCAAAGGAGTATCATCCACCTTGGTGCCTCCAAGTTATATTGCTTTTAATGCAACACTCTTCTCATTTCTTTACGTTTCTACTTCTATTGTAGCTTACTTTATGTTTTTATATCTATATTTCTCTATTCCTAATTCTATTATTATGCTTAGTAGCCTCTCACTAGCTAACCACAAGAGAACTATCGAATTCTAATTATTATGCATTTTTTAACACTTTTATTCTCTCCAATCAACCTCTCTCTTAGTTTTCGATCATAACACCACGGTGTTTGTTAATTTCCCTTTAGTCACACATTGTAGCACCATTGTTATCTAACCATCCACATGCTGCTACACATTAATAAGGTTTATTGTAATTTTGCATCCGTCTAACTTCGATCTATCATCTTTAGTGTATATGAGCTCTTAACATTAGCATCAATAAACTTAAAAGCCTTTAATTTGCCAAACCCAGGCTCTCGTCTTCTTACTTTTTAGGTTCTTCTCCTTTATTTTGACTAATTTATTTTCTGCTAATTTATTTTTTGCTTCTGATCTATTAAACCTAAACTCCTACCATTACAATTTATGGATTCTTCTCTTTTAGTTTTCACTAATCTATTTTTCACCATATTCTACTAGTATTTTTTCACCTCCAATTTACTAAACCAAAATTCTCAACATCACACTTTTTAGGTTCTTTTCTCTTAGTTTTGGCTAATTTATTTTCAATTATTTCATTTTAGTTTTCATTTATTTTTTGTTTCTATTTGTTTTATTAAAGAAAAGAAAGTTTTCTCTCCTAGAAAGTACTAGTCTCCTTCACTTTATTACTTTACCATTGCCTTTCACCAAGAGTTTTCTCTTAGAAAGTAACAAAACTTCATAGGGACATCAAGAAGCCTTCCCTTCCCTCTTACCCTAAAAAAATTTTAAACTATATATTAGTATCAAATAATCATATAAATAAATTAAAAATATTTTTGTATAAACCATTTGACCTTCTAAAATATTAAGTTAAGATTCATCATTGCTTAGAATCCTTTAATCAACCTACTGGCTAGTTTGCTAAACCTTATTGCCTTTGTTATTTTTTTACCTTAGTTTTCAAGCTCAAGTTACCACTTGAATTTAAGGGGAATGTGAGAATATCTCAAGATTGATTTATAATGATTATAGTGATTTAATTCATCATAATTAAGGATAAGTGTAATTCAATGTATTTTTTTATTTAAATATCCTATTGTATAAATAGGCTTCCTTTTAAGGCTAATTAATAATAACACATTTAGATCATGATTTCTTCATATTTCTTCTTTACTTTTTAGTTCTGACATAAATAAAATCTTGTTTTAAAGTATTCTAAGTAAAGTTTTTTTTTTGTTACCATGTAAAAACACACCGTGATAATTAATGGGAGATTTTGACATCAAATTTTAGAAGATTGTTAACCTTCATAACTCCATATGAATGTTAGCATCATTGACATTCTCATCCTTATGCAATGAAACACTTAGAGCATAGATTAAAATGGTTTGTCAACATTAAAGTTATAAAAAAAAAGCTCAAACTCTTAACCTTATGATTACACATAAATTAAAACCTAAAGTTATTTATATTTAGAACACACTATCAAGTAAGTATTCTAGATTTATAAATATTTGCATTGGCCAATAGTTTGAGGTATAAAAGAGATGTAATATGAGTGTTTATGAAAATTATATGAGAACCCTCATAGGGATTTGGGAAAGATGTAGGGATAATGATTAAGAAGTTATAAGATTATGATTGAAAATCTTCACATGCATTATCTTGTAATTTTTTTATTATAATGGATTTCTTCTCATCTATAATTTTTCCCTAGAGTTTAGAGTTTTTCCATGTTAACTTAATTGTGTGTATTGAACACTTTGATTAATCTAATTGTTTAATAATTGTGGTTTTGGAGAAGGAATATTTTTTTTCCAGTAACTAGTATCAAAGCATGGTTCAATCTATACAAGAATGGTAATTTGTGATAGTAGAACTTGATTCAATTCCATTTGATGCATGAGGATGATGGATGATGATGACTGTGATGATGAAAGTAATAATGATAATAATATTATTAATGATTATGTTAGTAATGATAAAGATGATTTGCTTGTATGAAGTTAATGATGATAATGTAGAGGTGGCTAGTTAACTCTAAGAGAAAGTTTTGTAAGGATGGTGAATGATAATGTAGCAAAGAATTGAAGATAAATGTTTCAGCTAGCCCAAGCAAGAGCAAAAGAGTTGTGGTTAGTGATAGAGATGAAAATGTAAAAAAATTATATCAGTTCATGAAAATGTTTGCAAAATTTAGTATTTTTATATATGAGGAGATCATAAGTAGACTCTTATAAGCTTTTGACACTTAACTAAAGTGCAACTATTTAATAGAAAGATAGTTGTTACAATTTGAAAAAATTATAATAATGGAAGACTCTTAAGGTTGGTGCTCCCATAATTGGTCTTGTTTAGCAATTGGTGGAACATGGAAATTGAGGAAAATGATAAAATTTATGTTGAGGTTGAGATTGTCAAATTCGACCAAAATTCAAATTATTTTTAATTTGTGATTGTTTTCTATTCAAGGTTTTTGTATTGGAGTAAGATTACAATTCCATGTCAAGCAAGTATTTTAGAGTTATAAAAATCTATGTATCCTAAAGGTTATAGGCATGAGTAAAGTGTAACAAGTCTTATAAAGTTTATATGGGAACCCTATAGAGATTTGGAAAAAAATATAAAGATAGTAATTAAGAAGTTGTGGGATTATGATTGGAAATATTTACATGCATTATTTTTAATCTTTTTATTATAGTAGATTTCTTTTCACCCATAATTTTTTCCTTAAAGTTTAAAGTTTTTGACATTAAATTAATTATATACTATTGTGATACTTTGATTAACTTATGACTATTGGATTTTTCTTTTTCGAATCTCAAAGTAAGTAAATCAAAATTAAAAATATAAATATCAATGTATTAAATATAATATAATATTAAAAATACTTAATCTCTTATGAGTTTGAACTCCTCTTAATGTTACTCTTAATTTAATTATTTAATACTTATATATTTGGAAATAAAATATTTTTCTTAATAGAATATTTAACACACTCTTGAAAATTATTTAAATTAGAGGAATACAATATAATTAGTAGTAAAAATTTTTAAAAGGATTATAAAGAATTAATCATAAATCTCTAATCTCTTCTTTTATTTTTTTGAAAAATAAAAAAAGCAATAACTTAGCTTTTTTTTCCTCTGGAACTCTTCACCATGAATTTATTTTAGAAGCTACAAAACGATTTTTCAAACTAAAGCTTAGTTGGGGAAGTTATTTATTTATTTATTTTGGGTGGTTGGGGGGGGGGGGGGGGAGTAGGGGACCGGACCTCAACGTCTTTGTCTTCTCTAAGTGAGGGGGAAAAAGACAAAATCGAAATGCCCTGGGACGATTGAATAAAATATTCTCACGCAACCAACATTCATAATACTATCCGATATTATTTTTAAAAATTATATTTTTAAATATATCCGTATTAAATAAATTATTATTCTTATAATTATTTCAAAAAAATATTATCATGAATATTTAGAAAAATATTTTTAATATTATTATAATATTAAAATTTTAATATTATTTTAACTTATATTTTATAAATAAATTATTATAAGATTATAATAAAGCGACTCTTAATATTTAAAATAATTTTTTATTTACTTTAAGGATGTAGATTAGGAGCTTGTAACCTAATCAACTTATCATATAATCTAATTTAATTTATTTATTTAATATGTAATTTATTTATTTAAATAAATTAAGTTAAAGTTAATAAATAAATCTATCTAAATAAATAGATCAAATTTATGCTCTTTAAATCAATTCATAAATTTATTGAATTAACTTATTTAATTATTAATATATTTATAAATAGTATGATATATATAAATTATACATATATAATATAAATATTATATAAATATTGTAATACATTCATATACATACATATATATATATATATATATATATATATATATATATATATATATATATAATCTAATTAAGTCATTAAATAATTTTGAATTTTAAAAAAATTATAACCTCTAGTTAAATATAAAACTTATTAATACGAATAGATTTTTAAAGATGTTAATAAATTAGGTCTAATTTTTTTAATAAATCAAGTTGATCTTAAATTTTAATTTCAGATTAATGGCTAGACTCAAATCAATTATATAAAAAACAAATTTAAGTTAAAATTAATAATTTAAAAATTAAATTTAACTTAAAATTAACCTAATCTGCGGATGGCCGGACTTATTATATAAAATATAAAAAGACACTAATACTGAAATTACAATGCTAACCAGCAAGAGGAATATTTCTTCTGAAAAGAACATTAATCTCAATGATTGTTTAAATTGGCCCCACAAGGACCACTCTTGATAATTCTCTTAGAAAAAACAACAACAACATTGATTTCACAATTAAAAAAGGTGATTTAGAATCGGAAAGCTATATTTTATTTGAGAATGTTGACACTCTGAAACTGACTCTTTATATATGTAACAGGTACTTGATAGTTGGTACGAATAAAGTAATTTAGGCTCTTTATAAGTCTATTAATATTTTAATAGATTCACATTTTGTAATTTGTATACTCTTTTGTATGGAAGAAGAACTGGTTAAGCTGCTTATATATATAACCCTTCGGGAAAAAAAATCTTAAAGTATATAAAATGAGATAAAATTAGTAGAGTTAATGCATTAAAAAATATTACTTAACGTAAATACAAGGAAGTAAAATATAGCATTATCTTCTTATTCAGTAGCAACACTATGTTTTTAAGGTTTGGAATGTTACAAGTTTTCATTTTTGTAATGCAGGCTGAGATTACTATCATTATGTGGTGACACCTTCTCCTTGTTCATTTCTTCTTCAAAGAATCTGTTTCACAGTTGTCCAAAGGGATAAAAGCATTATTGAATGTATAAATTAAATAGGAAGATGTGTCTGTAGACTCATTTCTAAGTTTAAGATTAGTGGTGTGGTAATGATTTAATGGCGAGGAATTTGAATAATATCTTAAAAATATTAAGTTTAGATCTTTCATTGTCGATGTAAATTTAAAAAATGTTTCATGTTATTGTTTGGAGATGAAATAGTAACATATTACTGTTTGAAAACTAAACAATGATATGCTGTTATTTGGAAGTTTAATTATTAATGAAACTTGAATTATCTATTTATTTGAGATTTTTTGTTGATGTTATTGTTTGGAGATGAAATAGTAATATATTACTATCTGAACACTAAACAGTAACATGCTATTATTTAGTAGTTTGATTGTCAATGAAACTTGAATTATCCATTTATTTAGGATTTTTTATCGATGTTACTGTTTGGAAACGAAATAATAACATCATCTTCTTTGACAATTTGATTGTTAATGAAACTTGATTTATCTATTTATTTTAAATTTTTAATCAATATTACTGTTTAAAGATAAAATAGTAATATACTATTGTTTGGAGATCAAATAGTATTATACTATTATTTGATAATTTAATTATTAATGGGACTTAATTTTTCAATTTATTTAGAATTTTGTATCGATATTACTATTTAAAGGTGAAATAGTAATATGTTATTGTCTAAATACTAAATAATAATATGCTATTATTTCATAGTTTAATTGTTTAAAGATGAAACAGTAATATACTATTATTTGATAATTTGATTATTAATGAGACTTAATTTTTTAATTTATTTAAAATTTTTTATTGATATTACTGTTTAAAATAGTAATATATTATTGTCTAAAGACCAAATAATAACATGCTATTATTTCATAGTTTAATTGTTAATGAGACTTAAATTATCTATTTATTTAAAATTTTTAGTTGATGTTATTATCTACAAACTAAATAGTAACATCCTCTTCTTTAATAATTTGATTATTAATGAGGCTTAATTTATCTATTTATTTTAAGTTTTTTATGTTACTGTTTGAAGATGAAATAGTAATATATTACTATTTAGAGATTAAACAGTAATATGTTATTATTTAAAAATTTAGTTATTAATAAAATTTTATTTATCCATTTATTTTAAATTTTTAGTTAATATTATTATTTTAAAATTAAATAATAACATGTTACTATCTAGGAGTAACATATTTTTTTTATAGTTTAGTTGTTAATAAAACTTGATTTATTCATTTCTTTTAAATTTTTAGTTGATATTACTATTTAAAAATGAAATAGTAACATCCTATTTTTTAATAGTTTAGTTATTAATGAAACTTAATTTTTTCTATTTACTTTAAGTTTTTTATCAATGTTACTGTCTGAAGATTAAATAGTAACATTCTATTACTTAGCAGTTTAATTATTAATAAAATTTAAATTATTTATTTATTTAGAATTTTTAGTTAATATTATTATTTAGAAATTAAATAGTAACATCCTCTTCTTTGATAATTTGGTTGTTAATAAAACTTTATTTATTCATTTATTTTAAGTTTTTTGTTGATGTTACTATTTGGAGATCAAATAATAATATGTTATTGTCTAGAGACTAAAAAATAACATAATATTATTTGACAATTTGATTGTTAAGGAGACTTAATTTATTCATTTATTTAAAAATTTTTTGTTGATGTTACTATTTGAAGATGAAACAATATATTATTATATAGTTTACAAAAAGTAACATATTATTTTTTAATAATTTTTTTATTAAGAAAGTTATTATGACACTACTATACATTAAAAGAATTGGTAAGTAAAAGTTTAATGTGGGATTCAAATGAATTTAAATTAAGAAAAATGAGGTCAAGGTTGACAAAACAATAAGAAAATGAAGAAAAATTAAAAAAGTAATTGGAAAAGGCCTCTTTTCACTAGGTAGAGTGGCAAAATGCCTTCAACATTTATGGGCATATAGATCTTGAAAAGTTACATGAAATTAACATATAATTTGCCCTAATTAGATAACTGATCGTAAAGTTATGATTATTCAAAATTTTAAACTCAATTTAAATGTTTCCAATCAGATGGACCCCATCAAAATCAAATTTTCTATTGAAAGATCATATAAAGATCAATAAAAATAAGTGATTATTTGTAAAAATTAATTAATTAAACATGAAATTATATCCTTTCAAAATTCCTGATTCACGACCACCTTATCATGGTAAAAGAAAGAATATTTTAGGATTATAATATTAATAATTCATGAAAATGACACCTATTTGAAATAAATATCAGCGCTAATACCTCTTTAAAAGGAAGTTTAGGACGTGACACTACAATTTTCTGTTGTTAAACTATACAAGATGTAGGCTCTTATTATGAATTTAGGCTTTATGTTTAGTCTAAAATGGGTTTTTAATCCTATTTTCTTTCTTTTGGTAAACAACAAGACCTTTCTTTCAAGGCTATCAAACAAGCGCTTTGGCTTGAACCAAATTAAACTTGAACGGATGGATCTATATAAGTTTAAATTAGTAATGAATTAAATTTTAGATGTTTTCTTCAATCCAAATTTTCAAATTAAAAATTGAATTAATTAAACAATATCTTTTAAATAGTGATGGAACTAGCAAGAAGTCTGTCACTAATTTTACAAAATTTTACTACTCTATTAAACAAAAATTAAAATTTCGTACATGACTCCACTGCTAAATCCATTAAAAATTTAAAAATAATTTTTTATTGCTAATTTCATTAGTAAATTTTAATGATGGATTTAAAAATAGAATTAGTTTTTAGTTTTATAATTGAAGAAATTAAAAAAATTACTGATAGAATTAATGACAAATGTTCAAATGCCTATTATTAATTCCATTGATAAAGTCACAATATATATTTTAGGCTTACAAGACTTATCTATCGATGGTAATTCCATCACTAAATACAAATTTTTTTATGGTGATTGGTCATCATCCATCAGCCATTACGAGTGAACTATTATGGCTAGCATCTATTACTAATGACCACTACAAGTCATTACTCACTAACTATCACAGGTGAGTGTTATTGCTAGAACTCATCACTAGTGACCTTCATTGGCCTATATACACTGTCAAAGTAACCATTATTATCACTACATATCATTGATGTTCACCATTGACTATCAGTTACCTCTATTTGCCATTATGAACTACTTAATTTTAGATGGAGACATTTTTTGTAATCTAACCATATTTTTAAAATATATATAAATTAATTAAAACATAATATTGTAGCATTCCAAAGAATTTTTTTAAATAATTTAAATACAATAATGTTACATTCTTGAGAATTAAAATTTTAGGAGTGTATGATTCTAAGAATTAAATGCCATTTGTTGGTTTATTTGGATTTTGGGTGAGGAAGGATGAAAAAAAGCAAATAAAAAGGAAGGTTTGGTATTATTCCATCCTTTCTTTGTAGGTTTTTTCTTAGGAAGTGAAGATAGTAAAAGTTTATAAACCATTCAATTTTCAATATTTTATACTCCTCCAAATTTAGGATTTGTAGAAGTTTATGTATTTTATTTACTATTTTAACCCTTTTTATTGTTTAATTTATTTATAACTTTTGTTATCCTTTATTCTTCTCGACCTAATAAATGTCATACTTTCCACAGTAGAATAATAAATCAATAAAAATGATAATAGGTTAGGTTTGGTAGAGTTAACCCAGACATAACCCTTGAACTTCACCTAACTTAGATTTATTAAGGACTAATCCCTTTCAACTCTATTAAAAAGATCAAAAACCAATTTATTTTGATCCTATTAACAAAAATATAAATGTGATATTTTTAATAAAGAGAGTATAAAATTTATTTAATTTTTTTTAGATCTAATAATTGTATCTTATATCTATTTATTTATATATATTCATTCTTATTTTGATTTTTCTACATTAACTTTAAGATAAATATAGGTAGCATCATTATTAATCTTGTCAAATATGCCATATTAAGTCAATCATGATAATTTTTTCAAGTAAAAACTAAAATAATATTATTATATATGGATTTATATGTCATTTTTAGAGAGAAATATTTTATTTTAATTTTTTATTATAAAAAATTTATTAAAAAATTAACTGTTTAAGAAAAATAAAATTATGATAAAAAATCTAATTAATTATATATATTGATTTAGGACTTTATTATTTTCCTTTATATAGTTTTAAACATCCCATAGAACAAAAGTTATAATTTAACTATCTATTCCACTTTTTCCTTTTTCTCTCCTTCGTATTCTCCAATTATTTTCTCTTTTATTCCCCTCAAATAAAACTAACAAGCAGATTGTAAGTCTTTAACAAATGATAAAGAAGCAATATTATAATTTGATAAAAATATCAATTTCATCTTTAAAATTATAAAGTGTTAATAAAATAATTTTTAAATTATATTTATAATCAATTTTATCTTTGAATATTAGTTTGTACAAACAAATTTATTCCTTCATATAAATATATAGGGATAAAATCATCTATATAAATCTATATTTCAAGGATGAAATTAGACATTTAATATAATTGAATAATTATTTTATTAAAATTATTTTATAGATAAAATTGATAATTTTATTTTTTTAATTATTATTAGTGTTTAATAGAATAAAAGTTATTAAATTTGAACTAAAGACTAGTTTGATTTATCAAACTACTGATTCAACTATTAAGTTATTGGTTCAGTCACTTTTAATATAAATATATAAAAAATAATTAACAAATGCATATTCATTAAATAAAATAATAATAAATTTATATTATAACTTATTAAAATATGATAATAAAAAAGAAATAATCTTGAATTATACAAAATTTTATAAATAAATAAATTTAAATTCTCTTTTAAAAACTAATGATTTAATATAATATAATAATTTTATTAAGTTAACTAAAAATCACCAATTGAATTGATTTTTTACCAATTCACTTATAAAATTAATTTGATTACATGATCCCAATTACACCAATTGTTGATTTATTGATTTACCAATTTAATTCATCGAGAATAACTGAGCTTATTATTCAATATTGAGTTAGTTTATTTGCCTTTTTAAATACAAATTTTGATTCATTATTTTTTTAGTAATCATAAGAGTAATTAAATTACTAAATGCACATACACGAGGATCAGAGATTGAACCCTAAATATAGTGGAATGTATAAAACCTTCAAGGGACATTAAGTGTCATTTAAGCTAAAGACTTTTTAGTTTCGGTTCCTTATTTTTATGCATGCTTAAGATGTCAAAATTTCCACCAATATTTAAACCTATATGATTTATTATGTTACTTTGAAATAAGGATAAAATCTAATATTATTATTGAGTATTTGTGGAGGAACCTCAAATCCAGAAGGTTGCATAAGACACTAGTCCTTAAGTAATATAATAGCTTGTAAAATGTTATGGAAATAATGACTAATTATCTTTCCTAATTAATGAAAAAAGAAAAATATAGTCCTATTTTTTATGTTATATGCCAAAATATACTAGAATTTAGTAACTTGTTCTTCAACTATAGAATATATAGAATCTTTCACTTTACCTGTTGCTCTTAACTTTTCATATAGTCAAAGGAAAGTATAAGGACTCATGTGCATTACATTATGATATTTATTAACTTCTAATAGGTTTTGTAATAGTTATTGTTATATTTGATTTCTTCTAGTAGTTTTACCATCAATGGATTTGTGCATAATATTTGCTTGCAATTACAGTAAATGCATTGTATGAACAATATTGTAAATAAATTGCTTAACACACATTTGACATAATCTATCTTATTCTTTTATCATATCAAGATTAATCAATTTGTCCAATTCCAACTTTTCTTCGTATATGTTATCTATAATATCTTCTATGATCACTTGTAAGATACTTTTGATGTATAACTATGAAATAAGTAAATGTAATGATTATCATGTCAATCAATATATATCTTTGATAAAAGTGAAGAATAACTATAAAAAACATCGATAACTAATATTTGAAAATTTCAATGAAATAAAATTATTACTTAAGAAATTAATAGAATTTTTTTATTATCAAATAGTATAATAATGTAGAAGTAACAATCCAACATAAATCTAGAAATACGGCTAAAGATAATACATGAAATAGGATAAGATTACCATAAAAAAATTGGATAACATATATAATTGAAGTCAAGACCCACAAATTTGTAAAAAGCATAGACAAAATAGTCATGAATATACTTATTGTATCGAAAAGGGAGAGTTTAGATCCAATGTAAATTTAAATGGACATGGCTCCTAGCTTTGAATGTATCTTTCTATTATTAATGTCCTACAACACTTTTTGGAATGAATGATCTATGTCAAATAACATAATATCACAAACTCATACATCTTGCATGATGAACAAAATATAATGTGAATAAAATGGCCTTTTTTAATAGTTTTACTAGAATGTGAACAAAATTAGTTTGTTTATGATATTGTATAAAATAAAAAATATTATTTAAAAATATTATATATACTTAAAATTTTCATATGATTAATATTTATATCATATATTACATATTAAATACATATATTTAATATATAAATATAAATGTGAACTAATTCAATTTTAAATACATAAATTCAAATTTAGCTCATTTATGTTAACTTTAAAAATCTGTTCACATTCTTTAAATTAACTTCTCACATTGTTGTCATTATGTGTGTATGAAGATAAACATGGTTTGCTTTTATGAATCATAACATCGAGTTTTATTAATTATAAATAGGCAATTTAGTTCTATAACATGGAAGTAAAAAAAAAGAAAAAAAAATAGTTTTTATAGTTAAAGAAAAAAGAAAATTGTTTCAAAAAAATTACAAGTCTTAGGTCAAGTGTCCATCCAAACTAGGTTGTAGGCAGAACCCAAGTTAGTTTTATGTAACTTGGCTAGATGGAATGCCAGACCTAGACATGTAAAATAGGGTTCGTGATTGTAAGCAATACGAGTAACCCATAGTCATGGGCTGATGTGAGTAACTTAGCATAAAGCTCGCATTTAATGCGGGCAAGCCCGTGCAAGCATAAACCTGCATGGTCAAGCTCATGCAGTTGCGGGTTTGACCACTAGCAAAAAAATTAATTTTTTTAATTATTTATTATTATATTTAAGCCTAATATATAAAAAAATTCATCTTAATTACTTCCTAATAAATTCAATCTAATTTCTATACTCCAATCTAATTTTTCTTACTCAAATAATTCAATAAAAATTAGAATGTTAAAATATAATTTATAAATTATAGAATAAAATAATTAATAAAAATATAAAAAAAATGTGGGGCCACCCGTATGCAAGCTCACACTACATGTAGGGCAGTGCAGGCATGCTAACATGAAGCTCGCATTTAATGTGAGCTAGGCCCGTATAAATTCGCTTCACTTGTTTTACATGCCTAACCAAACCCCTCACTGGGCTTCATTATAATGTGCTGCCTATCGAACTATGTACACTACCTATCGTCAATTGTTAAACTCATCAAATAGCCATCTAGCAGCAAATCACTATAACCATTGTCAACTGGCTATGGCCTTTGGCATATGATGCATATCTCACCCAAGGAGCATGGTGGCTACTCCAATAGGAGATCTCTAATAACTTGAGATTGTCATGTTCCTACGAATGGTAGTATAGACAGAAGGAAGAAATGTACTTATGTGATGCAACAAATTTGACAATGATAGGTTGGAAGAAGAATGGTTCAACATAATGACTTTGGAGCACATCCTTAGGTATATACGAAAAAGAGAAAAAATGAGGCTCTTTTCCTTTATTTTCTTTTCAGTTGGGTAAACTTATTAAAATGAGTTAACTTAACCTTATCAAGCTAACTTAATGGATAAAAATTATATATCAAAATGAGTTAACCCTAAACCTTATCAGGTTAAATGCAGATCGGATTGTTATAGTACTAATTATAGTCCCAATCCAAGTCAATATTTACTAGGTAAATTTTATAATCCATTACATTTTATTATTATCATATTAGTTATTTATTATTAATTTTATATTATTAATTAATTAAAATATATTATTATTAAATACAATTATATTTTATTATTATCACTTAAAATTTTACTAAAAGGATGAAATTAGGATAAATTTATTAAGATAATTGAAATAAAAATTATATATTTTTAAAATTTTAAAGAGATTAAATTTGAATTCTTTTAAAAAAAGTAAGAAAATTTTTAAATATTAATATGATTTTGTTCCTAATTTCTTAGGATATATCAATAACTTTTCAATATATTAAAATTTTAAATTAAAATCTCATCACCTTTAATATATGAAAGAAAATATTAACTACTTGTAAAAAATTATTTATACAAAGTGAATTTAATTTAAATAAGTAAAGTTTAAATTTGAGGTATAATAAGACTTGTAATTGAAATCATATATTAAAAATTTTAAATGATTAATAATTAGTGAGAAACTTTAAATTTTAAATTAAAATTTCTTCTCATAATTATTATATATTATTGTTATTGTTATAATTATTCTTATTATTATAAAATGTAGTTATATTTTATTATTATCACTTAAAAATTATTATTATTATTGTTGTTGTTTAATAGAACTAAAAATAATAAATAAATAAAGACATAATAATTTTTAATAAGGAAAATCCTCATTAAAAAGTATAAAAATTATGGGAATTAATCCAGAAAAATTTTATTATTAAATAAAATAAGTATGAATATTTTGCTAACCAAATTTATAACATATGAATATATCATTATTTTTAATTATTTTCTTCACCTGCTGATGATTTATCTTCATGTAAATTATTTTATTATTCATCTTCTATATCAAATTAATTATTTAAATAAATAGTTATATCTAAGTTTTGATTATTCATAGATAAATGTTTGTTATCCAAAATTCACTCACCACGAGAAAATGCTCTTTCTGATGCTACTAAAAATATTAGAGGGATTAGTATATCACGTATTATAAAAGAAAGTATAGAATATTATGTCCTTTGTGCTTTCTGCCATTCTAAAATGGTAAATTTTAACAAATTAGCTACAATAAGTGTGAATAAGTAAGAGCTTAATTCATTGTTGATCGAAGGAGTATCATCAGTTAAATTTAAGAAGTCATTATATTTTTCAGGAAATGGGATACTTGTTTTGAAGAAGATAAAGAATTCATGTATGAATGCGAAGAACTAATTTTACTATTATAAACTTGAAACATTTTTAATGGTAAATTATTTATATCAATTATGTAAGACTTTAATTTAAATTCATATTGCATATTTTCATGGTATTTTTTTAGTAATTTTTTTACTCTTTCTTATTTAATTATAGAATCTATAATTGCAGTTATAACATATAAACGAGAAATATTTTTAAAGTATTTATTCCATTTTGGTAAAAATTTATTAATAATAATTTTAAACCCATTAATACTTTCAAATTTTAAAAATGTAGAACTATAATTAAGCAAAACACTAAGTATTGAGTGAGATGTCGTATAATAAGAACCAAATAAAAGATTAGTTACTCTATAACATATTTATAAAAATTGTAAGAAAATTTGTGCCCTTTTCCTATTCAACATTTTCAAAGTGATCATTAACTTGAATTTTTGTTGAATAAAAAATATCCATAATATCTTTATACTCTAAATAAAATTTTAACATTTTAAAAGTAGAATTCCATCACGTACAAACATCTTGTAGATATGTCTTAGGTTTCTTATACATTTGGATACGTAATTATTTCCAATCACATTTTCTAGCTGGTGATGATTTACTATATAAAATTATTCTTCTAAGATTTTGTATAAGTATAGAATAATTTTTAATACATCTTAAACAACTAAATTTAAAATATGGTATACATATCTAAGATTAAAAAGTTGAGCTTCAAGAATAGGATTTATAATTGGAATTAAAATTTTAATAGTACCAGTATTAGTAAATGTATTATTAAAAGTAATTGAAAATATTTTATTCGATATCATATAATCATTACAAGTATTTATTTTATAAAAAGCAATAATAAATGCATCATGTGATGATGGAATTAGTTTAAAATAAATAATTCTTTTATATAAAATAAAATTACCATCAATATAATAGACAATTATATAAACATAGCCTATTTGAGATAATGATATCTAGATATCAGATATAAATGCAACTCTACCTTTGAATTTTGAAAAAAAGTTAGCTAAAATCATTTTATGCTCTTCAAAAATTTTATTTAATTTATTTACACTAGTATTCTACTCATACCATGCCATTGAGGATTAAAGTATTGAAGAAGGGTATTTAATTTTGAAGAACTAGTTATACTAAAAAATATTTCAACATAACAAATCTATTTACATAATTTATACTCACAACTATTTTGATTAGGTATGTTAGAATTTTCACTTATAATATTTACAATATTCACATATTTAAAAGAATAATGACATTTCATTATACTAGTACCATTATAGCTATCATACTTATAATTATTTGAATAATATTTGTAAAATATTTTAGTTGCACCATCTATATTTTTTAAATCAAAATGATTCTATATTTTAATTTTTTTTATCTTTTTGCTAAATCAAATAAGGATGTAAGAGTGTTTATATTCTCACAACTATAAGTACTTTGTGAAGATGGATGTTGAGAAGGAAGAGGAGATGATACAAATTCGAGTGTACTTGAAAAAATATTTATAAAATTATTATTTAAAAAATTAGTATCTATATTTTCTAAAAAAATTATTATCAAAATAATTTTGCATATTATTAAGATTATTCAAATTTATAATTAAAATTTATTAATAATATAAAAATAAAATTACTAATATTAAATTTAACAAGAATAATAACTATTGAATTAATTGAAAATACTATAAAAATTGAAATATATAAAATTTAATAAAAATATAAAAATATAAGTAGAAATTAGAAAGAGTTAAAGAGTGTCACTAATATTTTCCTTTGAAGTGAAAATTTCAATGTTTTATAATTTCATGCACCACTTCTATCTCTAATTTTTAATATTTGTAGAGAAATAAAAATTATGATAATGAAATTTAATAAAAAATAAATATTTATTATCTAAATTAAGTTTGATTGAAATGAGTATTTATAATGATATGAAATATATAAAATATTAATAAAAAATTATTTATCCATTGAAGCATCAACTAATTGAAGAGTTATTATCCAATAAGAGGGTGCTAAGGCTAAGGATTAGTTTGGATCACATGATTCTCTTTGTTTTTCGAGAATATTTTTTTAAGAATTCAACTTTTCTTGGTTTATGATTAAGAAAAATTATTTCAAAAACGTGTACATCTGTATTTCACAATATTATTTTCATAAAATATAGATCATTCTATTATGGTGACATAAGATTATTTTAATTTTAGTATAAAATGGCTAATGTATTTACATTTTTATTATTATGTTTCTATTATCACTTTCTCAAACTTTCACATATAATGTATAGGGGATAAAAGACAAATTATTACGCACAGTGTCATTACTACGAATTCGTTATCAATCAAATCAGTTTTTTAACCATTCAATTCTTTAATAATTTTGTAATTTTACGGTAGTAGTTTCATTTTCTCTAATATAAGATTTTTTATTTAATAAATAATAATTAATTAAAAATATAATTTTAAATTTATAATTATTTGTTCTCTTATTTTTTTATTAAGAGCTTCTAAAAAATTTTGTCCTATAAAAATTTTTGATCCTACAATGGTATTGATAAATAAATTACTATCTTAATTTTAAGAATCACTTAATCATAATATTAAAATAACTGATTTGTTATAATATAACAAAAAAAGGTTAAAAATCCTAGATCATATATACGCATTAAC
The DNA here is from genome assembly GCA_020226215.1 of Sindora glabra. Classification (NCBI taxonomy): domain Eukaryota; kingdom Viridiplantae; phylum Streptophyta; class Magnoliopsida; order Fabales; family Fabaceae; genus Sindora; species Sindora glabra. The sequence goes on from CM035229.1 coordinate 74,459,426, forward strand.
CCCAACTTGTTTGGTTTGGAAATAAAGGAATGTTTTTTGCAGATGAGAACGCAGTTTTCATGATGTGTCTTCTCAAATAAGTATCATGTGATCCTTGTCATACTAGTACATTTTTCTTTAAACTAGCATTTTGATCCTATAAAAAAATTGAAATTTAATTATTCATATTTATTTTATAATTATATACCCATATTATTTAATAATATTAATATTTAAATTATAAATAGTAGAACTAAAAAAAAGAAAACATGTAATGAGCTATATAAAAAGAATAAAAATAATATGAATCTAAAGCCTTGATAAAATTGTAATTGATCTGTATATTTAATTTAAAATATAGTACATATATTTAATTTTAAAATTTTAAATTATTTTAAAATTTTAATATAAAAGTACTAATTTAAATTTTAATATAATTATTTATTTTGATAAACTTATATAATATATATTGATAATATTAAATATATAAATTTATTAATTTTAATATTAAAAATTATTTACTATTATTTATATATATGATTTTAATATTATATATAGTAAAGTGTAATTTTAATATATATGAATTAAATATATAATAATTATTTATTTATTATTTATCATTATTATTTAAATAACGAACTAATCTACTAATTCGACGAGTTAATACTTATCAATCCTAATAATTTATTAGTTGGGTTAACCAGTTTCTATTCTAGTTTAGATCGGGTTATTATTATTATTTTCTATACCAGCCCTAATTCCTGATAAGATAAAATTATATCAATTTTAAATTAATTTATTAAACTTAATCTGTTTTAACACTTCTAAGTTGAGGGAAGAATTTTTTTTCCATAAAACCCACATTTCATCCCAATTTTTTTTTCATTCTAATTTTTCTATATGCAAATAGGAGAATTTCAAAATTTTTCTCTAATTTCTTCTCTCTTTTTTTTCCTATTTTCTCTGTACCTCAACAGGAGTTTAAAAAACTAAAAAGAGTAATATATTTATATCTCTTCCGTTGAAACACAAGAGTACACGACAGCTTCATTAAGGCGGCTGGAGAAGCTGTCGTGAGATTTGATGGCGAGATAGTAAATGGAATCTAATCCTCCCGCCCCAGCTGGTGCCGAAGATTCAAAATGTTCTCGCGAAAGATCCGTCTGATCTACACGTGTCTACCGGTTTCTCCGAACTTGCGTCATGTACTAAAATAAATTATTTTTGCCGATAACTTTAATTTAAGAAATATCCAGCGTCTCTTAATTAAAACATGTCATTACTTTATTCATTTTAGAGTATATATTATACGCATTAATTCAAGTGGCGTTTAATTTCTTTCAAAAGATTTGCCTTTCATTATATTTGGATTTGATGTCAGATGTTTGAAATATGTGTGTGCAACAACTTTAAAATATATTTTTTAAAATTATTAATGTTTTAATGGAATTGTGTGATAGATTTTTTTTTAAAAAAATTACACTATTTACGGTTTCATTCATTTTAATTTAATTTATATATAATTTTAAATATTATAATTCAAATACATATATTTTTAATTGTTAATATTTTGATTACCTAACTTATTTTTATATAAAATTTAATAAAAAGCTCATAATAATTATATGAGATATTTATTTCTTTAAATTTTAATTTAATTTAATGCTTACTTAAAATTAAATTAATTTAAAAATTTTAATTCTTTTAAAGATTTATTGGCTACCGATTTCAAATAGAAATTTTTGAAAGTAAATTAATTTTGAATAAATATTAAATTGAATTAAAATTTAGGCAGATAAAAATCATATGTAATACATATGAATTTTCTGTTAAGTTTTAAATAAAAATAATTTAAATAAATAAAATATTAATAATAAAAAATATATATATAGATAAATTATAATAATTAAAATTACATATATTTAAATGCAAAAGGATGAATTCATGATTTTTTTATTTTTTAATAATAATAAAAATAACAACCTACTTAATAACTCTCCGTAAATTTTTGAATTTAAAATCAAACATGTCCGAAGGCGAAACTGGTAAGACAATATCAGTCATCGCTAAATCGCGCCGGCAAAAGCGTATCTATTTATTTATTTTCTTTTTGGAGAAACGCGCGCTTTTTGTGGACGAGGTACTGGTTGCATCTGCTATTATCCTTTTAGGATTTTAAAATTTTATAATAATCCGCTAAACTCAGCAGGACAAAGAGCTTCATGGCTAAGTACAGCGTACGAGACCAAGGTAACGGCTCGGGAACACCGTTTTGCCAATTTTAGTAACCAATCTCTGTCTCGATCTTTACGGTAGCCCTCTTCTGTTTCCCTCTTATAGAAACTTAATTTCTTACCAGCTCACTTTCTTTCTCTGCTTCTGCGCTCTGTTGCATTTTCCTCCAAAAGCTAACAACTTTTTTTCGATTACTAAAGGCAAAGGATCCGTCAATTCAAGTTCTGTTCTTCAGAAGCAGCCGTAGAAGGGGAAGATATTTTTAGGGCTTGCGAATTGCGTGTTGTAAAATTGCTTTTGGAATTTCAAGCTGCTTTTGACTGTAAACGCTTATCTCTTTAAGTCAAATCTCAATTTAATGTTTTAATGTACAATTGGACCCCTCCAATTTGAAGCATCGGCAATAGCTGGCAGGCTTGGAAAAGTCCCTGTTGTATCGAGTGAAAAAGTGGTTCGTTTTGCCTTGCGCTTCTGGGCCGTACCTATGGTTCTCAAACCTCGACAATCAGGTTTTTAAATCCCTAATTTTCTATTTGAGTAAAATTTGTTAGCATTTTCATCTGTTTAACGTTTATGTAACGTGTTGTAATGACTCCAACATATTTGCTCTCGATTTTTTGTTCAATTTTGCCAATTTGGAGATTCTGTTGGGCTTTTAGTATTTGGCGAATAGCTTTCAATTGTGTGAACCGTGGGCTTCAGGTTGCTGGCTTTACATTCGTTCACCTGTGAATTTTGAAGTTGGGATGTGCTGGGTTGCCCATAGTTACAGGCTTTCCAAACTGCTGTAACTAATGAAGACTAGATCTAAAGTGAGCTAAATGGATTCTTTGATGATGAAGATAATCTAAAAATACTTAGAAAGATAAAGGTTGGACAGTTGGCATGATGTGGTGGCATTTGATGTTGCTTTAGGGACTTTACTTCTCGTCATATCCGACGTTCAAACTTGAGAATTGTCTTTTTCCAAAGCACTTTATCCTTTTGCTTGAGGTGTTTGATAAAACTATTTTGCTTTTTCATCAAAAGAAGTTGAGTTTTGAATGAATCTATCCTTTTCTGAACATTCATGTATTTGTTGTTTACCTAAGAGGCCATCAACAAAGCTAAAAATTTGAATTGTGGCTCCTCTCTATCAATGTGAAAGTGGATGAGACTGCAATTTTGTATTGTGATGGTGTATGATTCGTGCTTGTTGGTTCTGGAAATTTTAGAGTTGTGATCATGTTGGAATTTTTTGGTGATGAAAGTAAAAAATTTGAATTGCAGCTTCTTTCTATGAGTGTGAAATAGGATGAGACTGCAATTTTGTTTTGTGATAGTGTCCATTTGCTGCTTGTTGGTTATGGAAATTTTGGGGTTGTGCTCATGTTGAAATTGTTTGGTGATGAAGGTGAATGATTTATGGGTATAAGAAGCTGAAGACTGCTTGGCCAAAAATTTTTAACATGCTGGTATGCAGGGAGGGAGTATCTCACGCAAATTTTTATTGAGGGGAAGTTTTAACATCAGTTGAAATTTAGAACCTAAGCATGGAAATCCCTTTTTCCCCAAAGGGAAAAGGGGTTCCTCAAGGTCAGCTGGAGGGATCAACATCATTAGATGGTGGAACTAGAAATTCAATGTCAGATGATATGCTTAACAACTTGTTAGAGCTCATGAATGTTGATACTTATGCTGGTTTGTGCAATATCCCAACATCTGACCAGATTTTGGCTAATGGGCTTCCATCATTTTCCCCAGAACCATATCCTTCATCTGATGTGTTCAGTTTTGTGGAACAGAGCAGTGGTGCTTTTCATATGACTGAAGCAAATGGAAATTACAATGCTATGGAAAGTTCATCTAGTTCTGGGGAGAAAGTTGTGTTTCATCAAACGGACGCTCAACTTGGGTTCTCTAATGATGCAAATGACGTGAATTCTGGACAACATATAGTTGACTCCTTTGAACAACTTAATACCTTAAGCATGGCCAACAGTGTAATTTCCAGGCCACATGTCTGGTCACTTGAGGAGAGAATGCTGAGGGCTTTGTCCTTCTTGAAGGAATCTGCCGGTGGGGGAATATTGGCACAAGTGTGGGTACCCATAAGACATGGTGATCAATTCATCTTAAGCACAAGTGAGCAACCCTATTTGCTAGACCAAATGCTTGCTGGGTATCGTGAAGTGTCAAGGAAATTTACATTCTCTGCAGAAGGAAAACCAGGTTCTTTTCCCGGACTTCCTGGTCGTGTGTTTATCTCCAAAGTTCCTGAGTGGACTTCCAATGTTGGTTATTACAATAAGACTGAGTACTTGAGGGTGGATCATGCAATTACTCATGAAGTTCGTGGATCAATTGCTGTTCCAGTGTTTGATCTCCACTCTGGAATGGCTTGCTATGCTGTCCTGGAACTTGTCACTACAAAAGAAAAACTTGATTTTGATAGAGAATTGGAAATAGTTTGTCGTGCCCTACAGGTTAGTTTTCTATATTTTCCCTCTAGCTCTCGTACTGTTTCTTATATTGAGTTACCCTGAGGCACGTCTGTTATTCTCTTTGTTAAGAAACTGCTTGATTTTTTGCAAAGTTAGTTCCAAATCCATCATGCATCCCAGTCAACATAATTTCTTCTTGTAGTTTGAAAAAAACGTACATTTCTGTTTTCTTTTTCTCTCCTATGTATGTCAAAGTGTTAAATTCAAGGTACTAATGATAATTTTTAATTGTCATGACTTTCTGCAGCTTGTAAATTTAAGGACTGCTTTGCCTCCACGGCTTCTTCCCCAGGTATTTATGGAAACATGAAAATTATATTCTACTTTTTTTTTCTGGTGCACCATAAGAGAGGGAAAATGAAAAAAGCAAAGCTAACTATGTAGAACTGTGAGGTCCATTGCTTGAAATGCTCATGTTTGGAGTCCTCGTTTTCTACATTTCTTATGAAAAGATTTCGTTTTTCTGCAGTGTCTCTCAAATGACAAAAGAGCTGCTTTAACTGAGATAGTTGATGTCTTACGGGTTGTGTGTCATGCACATAGATTGCCACTGGCATTGACATGGATTCCCTGTTATTACACAGAGGGAATTGGTGATGAAACTACAGGAGTACGAATTAGAGATGGCAACTCAACTTCTGGTGAGAAGTGTGTACTATGCATTGAAGAATCGGCTTGCTATATAAATGATAGAGTGATGGAAGGATTTGTTCATGCATGTGTTGAACATTATCTTGAGGAAGGTCAAGGTATAGCTGGGAAGGCTCTTCAATCAAATCATCCATTCTTCTTTCCTGATGTGAAGACATGTGACATTAGTGAATATCCACTTGTTCACCATGCACGCAAATATAACTTGAATGCTGCAGTGGCAATCAGGCTAAGGAGTACCCACACTAATGATGATGACTACATACTAGAATTCTTTCTACCTGTCAATATGAAAGGGAGTTCAGAGCAGCAACTTCTACTAGACAACCTCTCAGGCACCATGCAGAGAATTTGTCGGAGTTTGAGGACAGTTTCAGAGGCTGAATTATTATCAGGAATAGAAGGATCACCAGTAGGAGTACAAAAGGAAAAAGTCCCAGGTTTTTTCCCCTTGTCTGGGAGAAACTCTCAACCAGCATCAACTGATGATGATCATGATGCAATCAGGAAGACACCTTTGAAGGCATCTAACCTGAGAAACAACGGAACTGAAACCACTCAAAACCAGGTATGTATTGATGGTATCCTCTACTTGAGTTCTATTATCCATTGAACTGGCAGATATGATTATTATATCTGCTATTACTTTCCAATATTTGGCTTTTAAGAATATATCATTAAATGAGTAGTAGTATACAATACAAACTGGCTACTCTATCTGATGATTCATTTGTTTGACTTGTGATTCATGGAATGGAACTTAAAAAAACTACTAAGCATCCATCACACTTATGTTAAAAAGGATTAAGTTTCAGAGGCAATAACCTCAACAATTAAAGTCTTTTGTCTTGTAGGCTATGAGTGGTTCAAGAAGGCGGGTTGAAAAGAAGAGAAGTATGGCAGAGAAGAATGTCAGCTTGAGTGTTCTACAGCAATACTTTTCTGGTAGTCTGAAGGATGCCGCAAAGAGCATTGGGGGTGAGGATTGGACGTTGTCTTTATATTTATTGACATGGCTTATTTATTTTGGGTTGGAATGACAGATATTAATTATCAATAAAGGAATGTTTGAGTCATAATATAATCATAGCCATCACTCTTGAAAACTAATATGTTGTTTCTTGCCCCGTATGTTATTAGTGAAATAATGAATGCGAAAAATGCATTTTTTACAATGGACTTGTCTGTAAACCACAGATCACATGGTAGAACTCTGATTAAGCAGTACTCGATTTTAGTTGTCAAATTTGGCATAGACAGTCTAACATATACTGATTTTTTCTTCTTTTGCAGTTTGTCCTACAACCCTAAAAAGGATATGTAGGCAACATGGTATTTCGAGATGGCCATCCCGTAAGATTAATAAAGTAAATCGTTCACTGAAGAAAATACAGACTGTACTTGATTCTGTTCAGGGGGTAGAAGGAGGGTTAAAATTTGACCCTTCAACAGGGGGATTTGTGGCTGGAAGTTCAATCATCCAAGAATTTGATGCACACAATAGTCTCTTGTTCCCTGAGAAAAGTATGCCTGTAAAAGACACCGAGACTCTTGCACAAGATGCAGTCTCAGTACCTTTAATGCCTTTTAGTGAAGCTGAGAATTCGGCTATCAAGATGGAAGATTGTGATGTTTCCTTAGCTGGAAACCAGCTTGTGCGCTCAAGAAATGTGCTTACCCCTAATTCATGTGGAGAAGAATTGAAGAAGGCCAATCTTTCTGCTGATTGTAGTGAAGATTCAAAAACCGATTCCATGAAAAACAGTGTGGAGGGGGAAGACGGGATTGTTGAACGTACCCACGCAATTTCTTCAAGCATGACTGACTCTTCAAATGGCTCTGGTTCGATGATGTATGATAGTTCATCAGGTTCTCGGAGCTTTGAAAACCAGCAGCATTTCAAAGCCAAATCAATCTCTGTTGATAGTGGGTCAAAAATAACTGTGAAAGCTAATTACGGAGAAGATACCATTCGTTTCAAGTTTGACCCCTCTGTAGGTTGCTTCCAGCTGTATGAAGAAGTTGCAGTAAGATTCAGATTGCAAAATGGGACATTCCAGCTTAAATATCTTGATGATGAAGAGGAATGGGTGATGTTGGTTAATGACTCAGATTTGCAAGAATGTGTAGATATATTGAATGATATGGGCAGGCGTAGTGTGAAGTTCCTCGTCCGCGATATACCTTGTGTTTTGAGCAGCTCTGGCAGTAGCAGCTGCTTCTTGAGAGGTAGCTCATAGCATATGAGATGATGCATTACTTCAAAACAACAGTGAAGTCTTGCTATAACAATGTTTAGTTTACCTTTGGACAAGGTTAGTCCTACAGAGAACTCTGTCTCCTAAGAGGTTTAGTATTTTTACTATAAGATTACCTATATATCAAGAAACAAAAATCTTAAAAATAAATAAAACAATCTTGCAATGAAAATATTTAACCTCTCTAGATGTTAGAGTCCTTCAGAAATAACCACCCTCTTGACAATGTCCCGTGTTCGGCATTGTCTTGGATTCTGTATTCGAGCTGACTGAAGGATTTTGTGGTTTAGCCACCATCACCAGATGCGAAATCTTCATTTCTGCTGCAGTTTCTTAGCATTTCAATGGCGTCATCTGAATTCGTTGGATTAAATGTTTCCTGTAGTTCAGTCTTCAAGAATGGGACAACCTTGAACCTGAAGGACATTCTTCGAGTGTCTGCTTTGGAGATGGAAGATACAATTCAGATGGAAGTAGTCGCATGTTGGAATATATAGTTTTTATGTATATGCTAGAAGCAGCATAGAATTCTCTAGTTGTAGTTAGGATGCAGATAAGTGGCTCCGTTGCCTTATATCTGTGATTGTATAAATTTCACATACAATAAAAATAGTATGTATTATTATTTGATAGACAAAATTCAGAGACAATGAGTGTTGGTACCGAAAATATTCTGTTAAATCTTATGGAAAGGCTATAAAATATTAAATTTGTATATAAATATATATTAGATCTAACACAAATAAATTTGATTAAAAGTTTCAAGAAAAAGAAAATAAATAGTATTTTATTAAACAATACATTGCTGTTAATTGAGACATTAGCGTTGTTTTGTTACTTCTGTTGGCTCTTTAACTTGGGTGATGCTGTGGGAGAAACATTTTCTTAATATAATACTATTTCAAAATTATTTTTTGAAATATTGTTATTTAGAAAAAATAAATTAAAGGACTTGTTATTGTGGGGAATGCTGCCCTTCAACGCCGCCCATTTTGTTTCGAGTGGAGTAACCCTGCCTAATATTCATAAAATGACGGGCGTTATTTTGGATGACGTCACCTTTAATTTAATTTTTTTTGGGTATTATTTTGAGTGGCAATACCCATAATAATGTTACCTTTAATTTACTTTTTTTAAATAATGTTATTTTAAAAAAAATTTGAAATAGTATTATATTGAAAAATTATTTCTTTTGTAGCATCATCCAAATTAAAGATCCTATTTCTGTCAGGTTTTCCATTTCCTATACGCTATTTGTATTGTATGAGCTTTTGATCTTGGTCTTTAGAAATATTTTCAATTTTATTATATTTTGATTAATTAATAATTTTAATGTTATGGTTGAGTATTTCATAAAGTTAATAAAGTAACTTTTTATTTATAAAAAATGATAGGGAGTAATATTCAAACAGATTAATGCTTTGTTTAGCTTCAGGTGAAAGTGGGAGGGGGTGGAAATAGAAAGGGATAGAAATGGAGGAAGGAGAAAATGGAAGGGGGTGTATTCACCTAGGTTGTTTGGAATAGGTGAAAATGAGAGGGGGTGAAAATGGAATTAATTCAAATCATTATTTTACCCTTATAATGTATTATTGATTTTTATAATAGTATTAATTTAACAAAGTCAATTGAAATATTTATAATATTGCGATAGAATGTTACACATTTCATAAGAGGTAGTTTTCTCAAGATAAATTAAATAATAATAGTATTTTTTATTTTCCCTTCTACCTCTAATATTAGTATTATATATTATTGAATTTAAATATTTTTAAATATTGATACTTTAATGATGCACATTTATTTATTATATTTTAACTTGCAAAGTTTGAAAATTTATTATTTTTTATTTCTATAAAATATTTTATTTGTCATATTATAAATAAAATTTTATTTTATGTTTTATAATTTTATTTAGATATAAAGTATATTTCCTAATTGTATTTTAGTTAAAAATATTTAATTATTTATATTTTCAAACCATCCACATTTATTCTGTATTATTTTTTATTTTTAATTATTGTTAATTTTATAAATAAAGAATAATTTTTTTGTTCAAAAGAAAAAAAAAGGATTGTCGTATCACAGACGACGGCAACGCCAGCTTAGTCTTCTCCATGGGTGGACGTACTGCGCGCTGAGGAGAAGCCTGCTTCGCGAGGGGAGCAGCAGCTACAAAGAAGGAACGAAGCGGAACCAAAGAAGAATGAAGCAGCACAACTAAGCAGAGGGCAAGCGCAGATTTAAGAAATTTGCTGAATTCACCCCCAAACCCCCCAAAATGGAAGGGTAATTTGTCATGTGGGACCCAGCGAAATGCCCACCCCACAAAGGACAAATTATCCAAAGTGAAAATAAAAAACAGTCCCTTCCTACCCCCTCCTCCCCACCCCCTCTATACCTCCGTTCCAAACAAGGGTTAAAGAGGCAAAAAAATAAAAAAGGCTCTCCTATTGAAGTTTTAATTTTGTTTTTCAAATTTTATTTAAAGTAAATTTTCTTTTCAACTTTTCAAGAATACACAATGTTAATAAGTCCAATTTTTTAATGGAGTTGCTTATGTAGCAGCTGACTTGACATCCTATATGAAATGTATAAACTGTATTTTAATATTTTATAACGAAATGTCACTTTTGATCCCTTAATTTTTACAAGAATTTCAATCTTGTCCTTTAAATCTTATTTAAACAAAATTTATCCTTTAATTTTTCAAAAACACAATCACTTTATGTAAAAACAAAATGTGACTATAATATAATGAATTTCAATATAATCAACCAATTCGAATAATACATAATTGCAAATAATAATACAAAGAACTCTAAAGATAAATTACTTTTGCATTTATAAATTGTTGTGTTCATCAAAATAATTGTTAAGAATTCAGAATAAGTGTATGATGATGTAAAATTACATTTTTCAAATTTCAAAGTTATATCTATTCATATTTGTTGCTTCCATGTCATGTTTATCACATACTTGTTTTGAATCCTTATTAACTATTTTGATGAATACGACAATAAATATAATAATAATTTGTCTTTAAAAATTTTTAAATTATTATTTGAATTTATTTATTATTTGTATTATTTAATTATAATGAAAGTCCTCATAATGCAATCACATTTTTTGTACTTACATTGTAGTGATCATGCTTTCAAAAAAATTAAAAAATTATTTTTGAATTAAACAAAACTTAAGAAACAAATTTAAAACTTTAAAAAAATTTGGGACCTACAGTGATATTTGTTAAAAAAATAAAATATAATTTATATATGCTAATAGGATACTAATTTGATTGCCATAGAAGTATTTCCATTAAAAAATCTAACAGCCAATCAAATAATATTACAAATTTTAAAAAATTTAATGAATAAATTAATTTTAAATAAAATTTAAAAATAAAATTAAGATTTTAGTGCAAGTTGAGGATCAAATATCTTTTTTACCGATTAAAAAATATTTCCCAATCTTCACATTTGTTTACAAAATGGGGTGTGATTAGCTGACCTGTTGGACCAGTCCAGCTGCTAGTTGACTATCATTATCGTTATTTTAAGCGTCAAAACTTTATTATTGGCTCAATCCAACAATTTTTTCGGTCTTTAAAAAGAAAAAAAGAAAAAAGAACTAAATACGCGGACGGTCAACAGAATTGATGTGACGTCTTCGTGGTCAAAACGCGAAGGCCGATCTTGCAGTTCTAATTACGCACGTTGTCTAAATATTTAACGGTAAAAGTACACATTGCCCGAACCTTTCTTGTTCAATTTATTTATAATTTTTTAAGTGTTATAATTTATTTATTTATTTACATTATTAATTTTAATTATTAATATTTTATTTAATTAGATCATTTTTATTTAAAATTTAATAAAAAATTTATATACATTACATGAAATATTTTTTTATTAAATTTTAATTCAATTTAATATTCATTCAAAATTAAATTATTTAAAAATTTAAATTTATTAAAATTTATTTTTAATAATTTAATTCACTATTACTAAATTAAAGATGCTGATGGCTGATTAGAATTTTTTGAGAGTAAATTACTCGCTTTATTCCTTTTTAAATATATTATTTAAAGTTAATGTATATATATATTAAGGAAAGTAACAAAAAATTTAAATTTTAAAAGAGATAAATTATAATTAATTAATATCTATTTTATTAAAAATTAATTAATAAATAAAATTATTAATTATTTATTTATATGATAGTGATAATATTTGAAAAGAATAATAAACACAGTCTTAATTTCATAAAATGACATATAAATATAAATAATTTTTTTAAAATGAGACTTAAAAAATAAAGAAACTGATTTTAAGTAAATATCAAATTAAATTAAAATATTAAAAAAATAAAATTTACATGTAATGTATTTGATTTTTTTTAAATTTTGAATAAAAATAATTTAACACAATGAGAAGAAAATACGTGAAAAAAATTTTAAATTTAAATTGAAATTTTTAAAAAAAAATTAAATCACCAAGACAATTTTAATCACAAATTTTATTTTTAATCTCTTTTTTCTCCATCCAAAAAAATAGATTTTTTTTCTATTTTCTTTTCTCCTATGCAAACAAATGAATAGTGTGGATTGAAAATATAAAATTGTGAAGTAAAGGAAAACGAAAACGAAAATAAGTGAGAAAAAAATTAAAATTTAAATTATCAAAAAATTTAATCACAAATTTTTTTAATATTTTTTGTTTTTTCTTTTCATCCAAAAAAATTTAAAAAATTCTCTATTTTCTTTAAACAAAGCTTAAATGATGAATAGTGTGGATTGAAAATAAAAATAGTGAATTAAAGGAAAACAAAACGAAAACCGCGCACGTGAGTAAAGCAAAATTTTCCGCATTAAAAAGCCGGAAAAAAAAAAAAAAACGGAGCAATAAAATTGATAGGCAGTTTCGACCTTCCGGGAAATTATTAGGGGGAAAAAATACATTTCGGTGTTCCTCTCAAGCCTCATAATCGATATCCACTAGCTTGCAAGACACGAACGAGGTAATCGCTGAAGAAGCCTTGCACCTTGTTGTCCTCAACGAGCTAAGAGTGTAGAGAGGGAAAAGGGGAGACCTTGTCGGCTATCTTATGCTGTAGCCCTGCAATCCCAATGGATTCGAAGCCCCAAGCATCAGGTTCGTCAAACCCTAAATTTTCCCCAGTGATTTTGGATCTATGTTCATCGATTCTATCGTGTTTTCTCTTTATCTCATTTTATTGAATTTTATTTTCTTTCGATTGATTTGCCTATTCTTTTTCATATTGAGGATTATTGGTTGTAGATTCTTGACTTTTTATTTTTACCAACCTGTCTGGAAATTCGTAAAGCGAGGCTGAGTTGATGGTCCCTGAGAATTATTTCCATCGTTGATCTTTGCTTTATCTGGCATTGAGTTTTGGTATGCTGATAGATGTCTGAGTATGATATATGTTGACCATTAGTGGATTAGGTTGATGAATTTCACATGCAAAGTCTTTGCAATTCTGGAGGTTCATTCTAATTTTCATTTGGTTAGCAGATATCATTCACAGGGATTCACATGATCTGAGCAATCTGCAGTTAGCATTCTTAGGCTGAGAGTAGAGAAGTGATTGAAATAAAATTCTTTGAATTTTTATGAACTGTTGGCGTGAATATATTTGCTGCTGATTGGATTGACCTAAGTATCTAGTTTTAATATCTGTGGATTATTACTATAATATGTGTCCCATTGACAATACTGTCAAATATGCAAGGAAAGGTATTCATATCCCTCCTCGCATCCTTCTAAGTCCTTTGATGAGCACCATTGATTTGAATAGTTATAATAAGCATGATTGATCGCTTCACTTCCCTGTAATCTATGGCCAACATGCCTTGGTTTGGGTTTATCAGATAAATATAGGTGAGGGTAAGGTATCAGTCATTTTCCTCAGTGATTCTTACTATTGTTTGTATCCATGTCTATCTTACACACTGAATATTTTAATTCTAAATTCAGGTTTTTTCCTTCTCTCTCGCTTAAAAATTTTCACAAGCCTTTTCATGGTTTGATTAAACCTTGCTCCTGTTGCAGCCAATAGTCCTCCACCAAAACCATGGGAGCGAGCAGGTTCCTCATCTGGTCCGGCACCTTATAAACCACCATCAGCTGGGACCACAAGTGATGTAGTTGAGGCTTCAGGGACTGCAAAGCCTGGCGAAATAGTTTCTACTTCTGATAGGAATGTAACTACTAATAGGAATGCTCTTGGGAGGCCCATGCCTACAAGACCTTGGGAGCAGAACAATTATGGAAATAGCAGCTATGGAGGTGAATGTTATCCTTGGGCTACAATTTGGTCCCTCATTGCTTCCTTGTTCTTTCAAAATTTCCTTGTTCAGCTAGTTTGGTGAATTATTGAACTGTTTGTGTATCAGCAGGTTATGGTTCGACACTGAATTACAATTCTGGCTATGGGTCTGGAATTTATGGATCTTCTTATGGTGGATTGGGAGGGATGTATGGTGGAGGAATGTATGGTAATAGCATGCACAGGGGAGGATATGGTGGTCTTTATGGATCATCTGGAATGTATGGAGGTGGAATGTATAATGGTGGCTTTGGTGGCCAATTTGGTGGATATGGCTTGGGTGGTCCTTATGGAGTTCAAGATCCAAATGATCCATATGGTGCTCCTCCATCTCCACCAGGGTTTTGGATTTCTGTTTTACGTGTGGTAAGTCATTTGAATGTTTTAGCTCTCTTAATAGCAAGCATGGATGGCCTTGTTCCTCGTTTTGGATTATTACACCATGAAGGCATGTGTAATTCATTAATGTTAACAATTGTTTGCATAATTACTACAATCATATGGACATATGTCTAAATTACATTTCTTTATTTTCCTTTTCTTATTGAGAAATGTTTAGGCTAGTTGATGTTGATCAAAATGGAGCCAACTTATGTATTGATTTTTTGAAAAATTTTCATATGGTATGTTTTTAGTAGTTGTTAAGAGAGGAATTCTTGAAGCCATATACCTACAAGAGGCTGACGTGTCTATTTATAATAAAATATAGAGTTACAAGAAATTGGTTCATGGCTTATATATCTTAGTAAACAAGAAACTAATAATCTAATCCTTAATTCACTAACACTCTTTAAGTTGGAGCATAAATATCAAATATGCCCAGTTTGTTACAAATATCACCAACCTGTTTTTTTGAAAAGGCTTTAGTAAACAAGTCAGTCAATTGATCTCAAGTTCTAACGTGTCTCAGATCAATAATCCCTTTTTGAAGTTTCTCTCTAAGAAAATGATAATCAACTTCTATATATTTTGTACGTTCATGAAAAATCGAATTTGTAGCAATATGTGTAACTGCTCGATTATCACACCGTAGTTGCATAGTTACATAAGTCTCAATTTCAAGTTGATGAAGAAGGAAGGAAATCTACAGAAGCTCTGATGTAGCATGAGTTATAGTTTGATACTCAAGACTCTGCACTTGAACGCAATATTGATGCTTGTTTTTTTACTTTTCCAAAACACAAGATTCCCACCAACAAACATACAATACTCGGTGGACCTTCTATCTACAGGACATCCAACCCAATTTGCATTAGAAAAATTTTTTATTCTGCAATGGCCATGATTTTTATATAAAAGTCCATGACCAAGTTCCTTTTTGAGATATTTCAGAATGTGCATGATTACATTCCAATGAGAAGTTTTTGAAGAGTTCATAAATTGACTTATTACACTTACCAAAAAGGCAATATCGGATCTAATTATGGTAAGGTAGTTCAATTTACCCATTAGTCGTCTATACCGCTTTGAATCTTCTAACAACTCCCCATCTTTCAAGTTAAGTTTAACATTCGGAATTATAGGAGTATCATAGGGTTTAGAGCCAAGCATCCCCATTTCTTTCAAGAGATCAAGAATATATTTCCTTTGAAAAAAGAAGATTCCTTTCCTTTCTCAAGTAATTTCAATCCCTAAAAAATATCTGAGTGCTCCCAAGTCTTTAGTTTGAAACTTGGTTTGAAGAAAAAATTTTAATCTTGAAATACTTAATCTATCACTATTAGTGATCACAATGTTATCCACATAAATAACCAGAAGAATACAATCAGAATCTGATTGTTTATAAAAAATTGAATGGTCATGGTCACTTTTTTTTATCTTAAATTCTATCACTGCATCACTAAATCTCCTAAACCAAGCTCGAGAAGATTGTTTTAGGCTATATAAAGATTTTTTTAGTTGACAAACCTTACCATACTCTCCCTGAGCAATAAACTCGGGTGGTTTGGTTGCTTCATATACACCTCTTCATATAAATCACTATGCAAAAATGTATTTTTAACGCTAAGTTGATAGAGGGACCAGCCATAATATGCAACAAGAGAAATAAGTATGCAAGCAGAAGTCAGTTTTGCAATTGGAGAGAATGTTTCTAAATAATCCACACCATAGGTCTTTGCATATCCTTTGCCACTAAACAAGCCTTCAACCAAGCAACAGTGCCATCTGAGTTAACTTTCACAGTGAATACCCACTTGCACTCAATAGAATTTTTACCTGTTGGTAAGGACATAATATCCCATGTATGATTTTCCTCAAGGGCCATCATTTCTTCCTCCATAGTAACATGCCACCCAAGATGAGAAAGTGCCCTGCAACACACTTAGGAATAGTGATAAAATCCAACGAGGCAATATATGATTGTGAGGAGGTAGGTAGTGAGAAATAGGACACATGTAGAAATGGGATAAGGAAGATTAATGTTACCTTTTTGAGTGCAATTACGAGTACCTTTTTGGTGGGATATAGGAATATCAAGATCTAAGGGTAATGGAGAGGGATTTGGTGATGAAACAGTTGGTAGAGGAGACGAAACTAGTTGTGATTCAATAGTTGGTGTTGTATTGGATGTCTCAACATTGTCAAGTGACGATGCTACAACTGGTACCTGCACTTTATGAGAATAAACATGCCTAATAGGAGGACGGATCCAATTTTTCTCTAGGGAAGTTTGAGAATGTGGAGAGGTAGAATATACAAAAAAATGTTCATCAAGGGAATCAGACTCAAGTATGGTAGAGGAAGATTCAGAAGAGCCAAAATATGATGTGGATTCAAAGAATGTAACATCAGAAGATATAAAATAACGGTTTAAATTGGGATAATAACATCGATACTTTTTTTTTTGTGTTCGAGAATAATCAAGGAAGACACATTTTAAAGACTGTGGGTCAAGTTTGGAGATTTGAGGACGATGATCCTGAACAAAACAAGTACAACCAAAGATATGTGGAGTGAGAGGAAACAAAGGTATAGAAGGAAATAAAATAGAATAAGGTAGCTAACCATCGAGAACTGTGGATGGCATTCGATTGATTAGAAAACAAGCAGTGGAAATTGCCTCTGCCCAAAACACTTTAAGCACTTTCATTTGGAATAAGAGTGTACAAGAATAAACATGTATTGGATGTCTCAACATTGTCAGATGATGATGCCACAACTGGTACCCATACTCTACGAGAATAAACATGCTTAATAGGAGGACGGACCCAATTTTTCTTTAGGGAAGCCTGAGAATCTGGATAGGTAGAATACATAAAAAAATATTTATCAAGGGAATTAAACTCAAGTATGGAAGAGGAAGATTCAGAAAAGCTAAAATATGATGTGAATTCAAAGAATATAACATCAGAAGATACAAAATAACGATTCAAGTTGAGAGAATAACATCGATATTTTTTTTGTATTCAAGAATAAGCAAGGAAGACACATTTTAAAGACCATGGGTCAAGTTTGGAAATTTGAGGACAATGATCCTAAACAAAACAAGTACAACTAAAGATACGTGGAGTGAGAGAAAACAAATATTTAGAAGGAAACAGAATGGAGTAAGGTACCGACCATTGAGAATCGTGGATGGCATTTGATTGATTAGAAAACAAGCAGTGAAAACTGCCTCTGCCCCAGAACACCTTAGGCACTTTCATTTAGAATAAAACTGCATGAGAAACCTCCATCAAATGATTTTTTCTTTCGATTACATTTTGTTGTGGAGTAACCAAATAAGAAGATTGATGAATAATACCATGTTGAAATAAGTATAAAGAAAATTGGGCAGAAAAATATTCTTTGGCATTATCACTTCGTAAGTTTTGTATGGAAGTATGGAATTGATTTACAATTTCAGCATAAAAGGCACAAAAAATGGTAAATAATTCAAACCGATTTTTCATGAAATAAAGCCAAGTGACCCTTAAATAATCATCAACAAAAGTAACAAAATACTGATAAGCAAGTTTAGCCACCATTGGACATGGACCTCAAACATCAAAGTGTAGTAATTCAAAAGGAGATACAACATGTTTATTAATTCTAGGAACATAAGGCGGACAATGTTGTTTAGAAAATTGATATGATTCACAATTGAATTGTGAAATAGAACTTACGCTAGAAAATAGTTTCTTTAAAAACGCTAAGGAAGGATGACCCAAACAACAATGCAATTGATATGGAGTGATAGTAGCAACTGTAGCAACAAGCTGAGGAACTTTTTCATCGAGCATGTATAGGCCGCCAAATTCATATCTTCCATAAAAAATCTTCGTCAACAGATCCTAAAAAACATAATAGTCAGAAAAGAAAAAAACACAATTATAGGCACGTGTTATTTGACTAACAGAAAGTAAGTTGAAAGGGAATTTAGAGAGGCATAAAGTATTAGATAAGGAAATATTAGGGGTAACATTTATTGTACCACTCCCAACAATTGAAGAGTAGACTCGTTTGCTATAGTAACACAAAAAGAGGAAGAAGTTTGGAAGGAAGACAAGATACTTTTGTAACCTATCATTTAATCAGTAGCCCTAGAATTAATTATCCATTTAGATTGGGAATTGGAAAGACACATAGTAGGATTACCTGTTTGAATCAAAGTTGCAATGGATTGAGTAGATGGTGGCTGTCTAGAGACTTGAAATTGTAAGTATTCAATATATTTACTTTCAGACATGCTTATAATAAATTGTTTTCCTTCTATTTCCAACTTTTGATCAATTATCTTTCCACCAATCGAAAGCAAATCTGTTGCTATAATAGAAGACGACTTGCTGTCATTATTGTGTGTCGTTCTCGCACCCAAATTAGAGAAATCCGTCATTATGACAAAAGAATGACTGAAAAATAGCACCAAAAAATGCCAAAAATTCAATAAATTGTAATCAGAGTGCCCAAATCACAAATCTAACCACACAAGGTGCGGAATCTGCCCAGAAAGTTGCTAGAGGAAGTGCATCACTAGCGGATTATGCACGCGCTGCCACACGCCAAGAGAACCAGCTGCGCATGATGCTCACACGCCGGTCCAGTGAAGTCGCTGATCGCTGATCTACAATTCCGTCAACCTAGATCTGCAAAAAATGTGCTGAATCTTCTTCAAACGCCCCGGACAGCAACTCTACTGTTTTGCAATACTGCGCACTCTAGACAGCAGTTCCAGATCTGGGTTTCTGGCTGTGAACTCCTCCGTGATCTAGTCACGCATCAAGAATTTGAGGGAAAAAAAAGGAAGGAAATAAGAAGAAAATAGGGGTTTTTTTTTTTTTTTTGGTTGGTTGAGTGTGAGAAAGATACCTAGATAAAGGCTCTAGATACCATGTTAAGAGAAAGGAATTCTTGAAGCCATATATTTACAAGAGGTTGGCATGTCTATTTATAATAAAATACAAGATTACAAGAGATAAGCCCATGGCCCGTATATCTTAGTAAACAAGAAACTAATAACCTAATCCTTAATTCATTAACAGTAATTTTATTTAGTTATTTTAGGCTGTTTCCTAATAGGACACTAATTTTTAGGAGTGTTTTAAAAGGTTTCTTACCATTGAAATATTTTAGATAGCTTAAATTTCTATTGGTCAAGACATTAGTTACATCTAGGTTTCTTAATATTGAAGATTACTTAATGTTGAAGTATTTTTACCCTATATAAATGGATGGAAGGGCTATAAGGGGGGAAATTTCAGTGTATTTCTTTATAATACTCTAAGGTACTTCTTATGTTTCCCTGGTTTTATCCAGAAAACCAGCTGATGTTTGACTATTTGTTCATACTTTCTTAGTTAATCCTGTCCAATACATGCTTCTGTCTGTGTCACTAGTACAGTTATCTTGTCTTTGTATGCTGTTGTGCCAGAACAGAATATTTTTTACCTTATTTTAATCTTGCAATGGTGATGACTGCCTGTAAGCCATAGAGCACATTTGATTGGATGGAATAGAATGAGAATGAGCAGAGGAATGGTGAATAATTTTGTTTAGTTGGACCATTCCACCAATTCCATCACTAGAGTGATGGAATAGTTTTTTTTTTGAACCTTGGTCCTCTATATTGCTGGTTTGGAATCTGGACTTTTCTACTTCATGTTTGTTTACTTACTTTTTCTTTTTTTAAATATACTTTTTTGATTTCTTTTTATTCCCTTTAATCATTCTTTAAGTCTCCTAGGTTTGATCCTTGTATTAATACAAAGTAAACTTTTCAATACATTTATTGTAAGAATATTTTGTTAATTATAATTTTAATAATAGAATTTTTGGATAAGTTGTATATGTTTTATCTGTAAAATAAATATTATTTCTATTATACAAAGTTATTTGTTGGAAAATAAAATTTAATGAGTTAATGTTTATTATATTCTTAATATAAAATAATTTTTTTAATTATAATTTTGATAATAGAATTGAAAAAATATTTTTTATTATTTATCATATAAATATTTTTAAAATTTGAAAAATCATTGAATAATGTTCTACTATTTTTGTGACAAGGGTATTATTGTAATCGGTTGTGTTTCCTCCATTCCGGACTTCCATTATATTTGTTATACTAAACAAAAATGAAATTGAATGACCTTTCCATTCACGCCCAAACTAAACAAAATTATGGAATGCTCATTCCGTTCTTTATTCGATTCTACTCCTTTTTATTCTATCTAATTGAGCTGATAGTGCACAAATGTAAAAGTAATTGGGATTAGTCTTTCTAGTTAGTTTTATAGATCAAAGTATTAATGTCTTGCAATGAAGAGCCATTATTCTGTTCAAATATTGTCCCTCTCAGCTCCCTTTCCTATTCAATCTTTTAATTGTCAGATAGTTTGCTTTTTACTAAGTGGTAATTACCTCTCTTAAATGGCAGATGCAAGGTGTGGTAAATTTTTTCGGACGGATATCAATACTCATAGACCAGAACACTCAAGCTTTCCATTTGTTCATGAATGCACTTCTTCAGGTGTTGTCTTCGGCCTGTCTCCTTTCGTCTCATTTTTTTCCTGCTTGTTTGCCAATCATATGCTCAGCTCATAATGGCTGCCCGAATATTCAATTTAGATGATTGAAATCATATTTCCCCACTTGCTTAATTTCTTGTATTCGTGAATTTTGTTAAATCACCTGGATGCACTCGCCCTTGCCTAACTGACATCTACATCTAGAGAAGTTAGCCATCCAATTTATATTGTTGCCATATCTGATTGAAGACCGTGTAGTCACGTGTAGTTTTCCAAGTGGCATGTTTTAAAGGCATGTTCTTGCTTTGTCTCATTTGCAGCTTTTTGATCGCTCTGGTTTATTATATGGGGAGCTAGCGAGGTTTGTGTTGCGGTTGCTTGGGATTAAGACAAAATCCAAGAAGGTTAGCCCACCAGGTCGCAATGTACCTGGAAATGAGAACTTTATTGAGGGACCTAAAGCTGCACCAGTTGGGTCTTGGGACAATGTTTGGCAAAATGATGCCAATCAATGATGTTGAGTCAAATTGACGTGCTTCCCCAATGCTGTACGAAAAGATACCAGAATACTGAAGAAGCTACGGCGCAAAGAAACATGCTGCAACTTAACGTACAAGCTATCTTGAATCTTAAAATAGCTTGGTATATATATGTTTTCTTAAGTTGGATCTCGGTGTAATTGTTGAGCTGGATATTCCAATAAGTGGTACCGCCATAAACCTTGTAATGAGTTGTCCGAAATTGAAAGATGGTATTTGTTAAAGGAATGTGGGCGTTTCTCATTATTCTCTTCTGACAATGGCTTATAAATTTATCTTTCACTGTCTTTGGAACCGTCAATAAAATGATATTAAATTGATCATCTATCATTTTATCTTACGTTGCATTAGCTGATGTTTGGGTTATAAAGGGCTTGTGATAATAAAGCGTTGTTGATGTAGTAATGATTGAGGTAAAAAATGTGATGGATACCTGGAAAAAAAAATTACGGACACCCAGTTTCGCAACTGAGTATAATTTCCTAATTCCAAGCACGGGTTGAAACTGACAATTTTAAAGCCCCGGCTGGGGATTGGAGATTACGGCAGCACCTTACACAATATACAACCACATGTAGTAGCAAGTACCATATACCTGTATACCTGTCCTTTCAACACGGATACAAAATTTTAAATAAGAAATGGAATAATATAGTTAAGTTACATCCTAAAGAAACATAATTTAAACACTATGAACCCGTGAACCATTCCCTTGTTCACGTGACTATCCTCCCACTGTACAATGCAGCCACAAACAATAAGATCAAAGATGCATTATAAATACCCCATTTCTCATACAGGCATGGACCACTTTCCGTCCCACTTCCCACGACCTTTCCAACTCCACAATGAAAAACAAAAATCAAGAAATTTAGAATCTTTTTGTTCCGCACAGCCAGTTCTCTCCCTCAGCGCCGTCCCTCTCCTCAATCTCTTTTGACAAATCCTTCTGTGAATCTCAATTCACATTAATCGATTGTATGAAAGAAAGTAGGAAGCAAGCAAATCTAACTTGTAGCACAGCGAGCATATCACTAGAATATGCAAGATCTTTGCATATTTCAGATACACTTTCGACCTGGTTGCCTCTGATGCCAGAACGGAGTTACTTACTGAAAGCCTACCAACATCTTCAGTCTTTCCATGCTACTGCAGTGTACAATAAACAAAAGTTACCAAGACCTACAAATTCGATTTGTTTATTCATTTATTGTGGTGATCTGTACACCATAAGATTATCTAGCATCATTGGCTGAAGATGCCCAAAAAAGAATGCCAGAAGAGAATGTCATTTGAATCTAAAGTTCCAATTGTTTTTGGAAAGATATTTTCCATAGAAAAATTTCATATCCTTATATAAAAATAAAGGTGTACCATGTGCTTCTATAACTTGTGATTAAAAAAATATGATCTCAAAGGAATGATAATGGAGAAAAATAATTTTTTCTTTTCAAAGAGAAAGTTAACTTCCACTGTCCTTACATTTAACATTCAACATTTAAGTCATTTCCACTATGTTGACATTTCGTAACTATTTTCTCATAGAAGGTGTTCTTCACAAAAACAAAAACAAATGGACCCTAAGTAGCAAATGTCACTAAATAAAGCAACTTTGGAGCGTTCAAACAAGAGTCAAAAGAAAAACAAAATTATGGAGGGCATGGTATATAATTCTCAGATGAGCATTTGGAGAAAGCAGCAATTACCTATTTATCAACTCTTCAGTTACTTGACCAGTAGCTGGGCCTCCTGCATCTTTCTCATTCGAAAATCGGTTTTTCCCTACCATATGAAATGAAACATGAAAATTAAAATGACTCTACAATGATCCCAGCTGACTACTGCATGTTGAAAGAATGCAATTTGCCAAGTGCAATTTTAAAAGTAAAAATTGTGCAAATGCACAGCTACTGTTATTATTATAAACATATTGTGCTTGGCAGAATTGTAAGTATAACATATTGGTAAGTAACATATATCTTGACGTAAAACATAAGCACAGACTAGTAAAGCAAAATTCATTTTCATTCTCGTCATTACATATTAGTTTCAAGTTTACTTCAATTTCATCACCAACTTTGGACAAGAGTTAGTATGCAAAGGAAGACTAAAAATTCACATTATAGATTACAACGTTTATTTCTTTCCTCGTTCTACATGGGATGCGATTGATTGATTTATGCAAGAGAAATCAAAACAGGTTGCTTGATATTTTTACTTTGCCTGAGCAAAAATAAAAAATGTCCCAAAATGAATCTCATAATAAAATATGTAATGGCAGCAAACAGTCCTAAACATTTTGAAGAAAGTCAATGTAATGGTAAAAACCTCCGATACCTTGCTTCATTTGATTATCATTTCTAAGGTAGGAAATCTGACTTGAGTTTAGACCCGAGCCTTTTGTTTTGGCAAACTCCTGCATTAGGCGACCAATGAGATTATATGCAAGCATACTCGTTTCATCACATACATCTTGAATAGCAAGGTATTGGTTCTTGCATATTTTGTGCTCTGTGGGCATCGATTTTGTCTCCTCACATGACAAATTAGCTGCTCCATTTCTTGGATCTGGATCAGTATTGCATTCATTCAGATCATATCTCTTGTTAAGATTTTCATCCAATCCCCTGTCTGTTGGGCACAACGAACCACTTCGATCATCCATAGAGTTAGTCGGGTGAAGCTCAAATGGTGAAAACTCTCCAATACTTTCTGCTCTGTAATTTGAATCTGTTGAATCACGTGTACCAATTATGCAGTGCCTATTCTTATGAAGCCAACTATCATTATCATCTACATTGTTGTCATCATCACTTTCTTCAAATTGCTCTATATATGCATCAGCAAAATCTTGATTGAAGTCATGATCAGGCTGTAAATCCAAAACAATTTGTTTTGTCTGAGCACTCACACTTAGTATGCAGTCTACTTCTTCATCAATACTCTCCTTCAAAAAGAATCCCTGAGGCTTGCCACTAGAATTCTTATTAATAACATCTAGGATTTGTAACAGAGACTTTGGAATGCTACTTAAATCAGCACACTTGAAAAGAAATTCAGTCAACAGTTTTTCAAATGCTTTCCGTAAGCACCTATTTGTTATTTTAGCATTGGGTTCAATAAGAAGCTGCAAGTTTCTCAGCACTGGTACTTTCACTACATATTTAGTTAACCATATGGCTTTCATAATATCATCCTGCAAGGACTTTATTTCAGGTGGGAACTGATAAAATTCCTTCAAAAATAGATTCTGACGACCAGTTTTCAGTTTTAATGCTAAGTCTGCA
Organism: Sindora glabra; assembly: GCA_020226215.1. NCBI lineage: Eukaryota > Viridiplantae > Streptophyta > Magnoliopsida > Fabales > Fabaceae > Sindora > Sindora glabra. The sequence continues at coordinate 74,484,156 of CM035229.1, forward strand.
ACAGCCATGGCTTTGGCTAATGGTTCCTGTAAATCATCTCCTTTATCAAGTTGAGAAAGCATTGCTTCGCTGTTTTTCTTCACTTGCTCAATTAGGTATTTCTTGTTCCATCCATGTTTGTGAGGTTGTAACTGAGGTATGGGTTCTTCTACTCCCTTAAGCTTTTTGTGCATCACACTTAGGGTCTCGGTTTGCAAGTGTTTCAGTAGATTCAGTACCTTCATCACAGCAGACTGGCAAGAGAGGGATCCTGAAGTGGGAAAAATATTACAGTTATCTTGGAAATTCTGTGGATCAGTGAGAAGTTGAAAAATCTGTTTAAATATTTCCGGTTGATGATGGCTATAATTTTGCCCACCAAAAACAGTTGAAAGATAATCCTTAATAAACTTTTTCATCTTGCAACGAGTTTTCTCAAATTTGACTGAGCCACCACTAAGTTTCAAAGCAAGAAGGTATAGGCCTTTGGTGGTCAAATAATCCATGCAACAAGAGATCAACCTTTTTATGTGGGGTATTTCAACCGATTGCATATCAACAAGAAGATGATTCTCCCGTTCAACTTGCCTAGCTCCAAAGGCACTTTCTACATAAGTTTTTGCTGACTCGTAAAACATCTGAAATAATTATTAAATTCTCTTGTAAACAAATAGTAAATAAAACTCTAGCAAAGATGACTATGTAACATAATTATAAATATAACTATAATTCTATATTGATTTACTAGATATTTCATATGAGGAATGTATTGACTCTAAAAGCAGGAACTTATAAAAACATTGAACATATTAGCACCAGCAGTAAAGGATATTACATCAAGAAGCTATGGGTATATATTGGCACCAAAAGAGAGAAATTGATTTCATTTTGTAAGCCAGAACAAAAATATAGTAACAAGAGTAGGCATTAAAAGCTCCATGTATGCTCCTAAGATAAAGAAAGCAAAATTGACAAGCACTAATAGTAAGCTGAAACACATTCATGATATTCTTCAAAAGATGTAATCCTCATACCCACCATAACTACTTATAAATTTATGTTCCTCATCATGATACAAGCCTAGACTAATTTTGTATGACCAAGAGCTGATATACTGTTGACCATGGTGTTAAATTTAAGTAATTTACAAGGGGGCAGATTACCACATAAACAGCAGAACAAAAAAATCTCATAAGCATTACATACTTTAGTAATACAATTATATAAAATATATTGTATTCCCAAGCATTATACTCCATAACCCTATCAATGTCCATGCCTAAGGGTTTCATCGAGTGTACGCTACTGTACCACTCTTTTTTAAACAACCAATGCAAATTTGAAGAATTTTCACTATCGTGAATGTTCAAATGTGATCTGTCCACACAGCATTTAGAACCAAAACTAGAATCACATCGTGGTTTGTTGATTAACTGCAACAAGCCATCACGCACGTGCTCCTAGTTCACATTGCAATTACGGTTATGGTGCCTCTTGCAAATTGCCACCATAACATATGTTGTGCTTTACAATTTAGAACTTGTAAAAGAAATTTAACCTATAAGATAGAAGATTCTTACATCATCTTCTCTCAGCAGAGACTCCGGCAGCGAACTGTAAAGGACAAATCGTTCAGTTAGGTGAAAATCAGAAAAAAAAAAAAATAATCTAATGAAATAAAATAAAAACACGCACGACCACTGACTTATTTTTCAGAAACTTCGGCCTTTTAAAGAGGCTCTGGTCGGATTCAGGGTCAGAAGGGCCAAGCAACCAACTGCATCAAAGAAACAACAATTAACACAGGATAAAGTGAGATTGAAGCATAATGCTTAAACAAAATGAAATAAAGCAAAACGAAAAAAACGACGTAGTCACACCAAACAGAAAACTACCTCCGCTTCAGGTTAATTTGTTTCTCTTGTCGCTTGATTTGTTGTAAGATTGATTCAGCGTCTGTTCGGAGAAACCTCATTCTCGGTGCAGCCAATGATTCAAGCTTTGGTGATCAATCTTCGGCTTTTGGATTGCAGAAAGAGAGAGAGATCACGAAGAAAGACTTGAAGTAGAGAAAGAGACTGAGACGAGAGCCCCGCGCCGACAACCGGCGGCGCCTCCGCAGAAGATAGAGGCGGTGGGGATTTTATTGGAGGGAAGGGTTTAACAAAGGCGCGAAGGTGCAAGTTATAATGTTAGTCACAGGCGTCAACATATCCAAGGGCTGAACCGTAATGTCCCATCCTTTTCAATCTAACCTAGTTATTTTATCCCACTAGCAGCTTCTTTCCTATTGACATCAGATTTTGCTAAATAGTCCTTCAGGATCTCTTATTTTCACTTATTCCCTAAATAAATCCTTTCAATATATGAAATAGATTATTAATTAACGATTTTGTCCATGGCTTCTAAATAGTTAGCTTCGAGCAAAATTTGGCCACCACGATAGCAAAAGGCGGCAGAGAACGGTAGCTGAAACAAGAAGCGGCGGCGAATGGCAGATGAAGCAAGATGGTTGCGACGCAGCTTGACAATATTCTCCGAGCTTGACTCACCTGCCAAATAATCAGCTTCAAGCAAAATCCGACCACCCCAGCAGTAAGAGACGATCGCGAACGGCGGCGAATAATGAACGAAGTAAGATGGTAGCAACTTAGCTTGACGTTATTCTCCAGGCTTCACTCACCAATCGCCCAAATCAGAACAACAATAAACGGGAAGGAGCAGTGGCACTGAGGAGGGTGCAAGCTGCTAGTGAGGAGGAAGGATGCAAAAAACGGTAGCTGGGTTGAGGCTTTTTGCCCAAGATACAAGCAATATGTTAGCGGAAGAGGAGGTGGGGATCAGGGAGCTCCCGAGAATTTCATTTTGTTAATAGAATATATCAGGTAAATTAAACTTAAAAAGTATATTTAATTTACACAAATTAAATACACTAAATAACATAAGATTTAAATTTTACAATTTAAATTATAAAATTATAAAATTTATATTTAATTCAAATTAGATAACTAATGTAATAAGAAAGAAATCACCAAATTGAAAGATTTAATACGTATTAAATTAAATTATTACTCGATGAATTAATTTTATATTAATCTTAAAGATCTTATCAAAAATTAATATTGAAAAATTTTTTTACATCAGTTTAAGCTTCATTTCGTATAAATAATTAATAAGTTAGTTAATAACTGATAAATTAGTTAATAAGTTAGTTAACTATCTAAAAAATATTTTATAAAATTAATTATTAAAATAATTAAAATTATAAAATAACATAAAAAGATATATTAGTAGATATAGATATATAGTTAAAATAATTCATATCTATTTAAAGATAAAATTATATTAATATAATTAACATATTCAAAAACAAAAATTTAATATCTAATATTAATTAATTACATTTTCTGAATTTATATATTATTTATATAATTTTTAATTTATTATTTATGATAAAATTATAATTATTTTTAATTATAAGTACTTAATTTATAATAAAATTATAATTACATAATTATATTTTATGATATTACATATTTATATACATATTTTTATATATTTATAATTTAAAATCGAGATATAATTAAGTTAAATTGATTATATTTCATGAAAAATAATATTTAGATTTATATTATGAAGGATATGAGTTGTAAATTAATAAAAAAAAATAAGAATAAATTTAAAATTTTTTTGAAGAGGTAGAAGCTTATAAACTATAAGTTATTTAAGATAGCTTATAAATTATAAGTTATTCAGAATTTATTTTTTTTAATAAGTTAGTGTGCCAAACATATATAAAGGTTAACTTATCACTCATTAACTAAGTTAATAAGTTATGAATTAACTTATTTGTTATATAAAATAGAATTTTAATATTGAAAAATATCTGGTGAGTCAATAACCATTAAGTTAATATCTAAATTTTTGAATTTGATACTAAATTAATGTAAAAAGGAAAGTTGGTATTAATTTGATGTGGTAAAGTTTTTGACTTTTTCTATGATAAATATAGATTATTAAATTAAATGAATGTATTATTATAATATTAGAACTTAATAAGAATACGAAAGTAAATAATTATTTAATAAATGAAATAATGGTATTTTAAATATTTAAAATATAGATAAATGAATTTTTTATTTATTATTCAAAATATTTATTAGATTATATAAAAACACATAAAAATTGATGTATTAGAAGAAGTACAGTGAATACAATATCATTAATTTTAATCTAATTAAATAAAAACAATGTCATCTAGTTCAATTTCAAATGTTTAAAATAAACATAAACAATAACTTATTTATTTGTTATTCAAAATAGGTATTATGATTTTGCAATTTATCTAAAACACTAAAAAAATTTAAACTTAAGTCTTTGATTTAAATATAAATTCTTAACCATTTGAAATTAATTAAAGTATATTTTTATAATAAAATATTGAGAATATCTCATATCGTTTGATTTAAATATTGTAATCATCTTTTTAATTATTTTATTAATAAAAAATCAAATTTAAGTTTAAATGTTGATTTTTTTCCCAAGATATTTGAGTAGATTTTTAGCAGAAGTTGATATAATTTTAATAGATCTCAGAAAAATTTAGATTATTTTTCTCTCAATTTTTTATGATTTTTTTGTGAAGTAAATTTGTATAAAAAATAGTTAAATATATTAATAAATTCAAAAAATTATAACGAATTTTAGTTTTTTTTAAATTATGTATATTTTATTTTATTTATTATTTTTAGTATAACAATAAAATTGAATATTTTTTATAAAAAAATTCATAAATTAATATTAGGTAAAAACATATTTGTCAAAAATCTATAGCAAACATACTCAATTACAAGAGGTGATTTATGAAATTATAATATCTTTTAGTATGAATCTGCAAAATGTCCTGCATCTTTTAAAGCATCTTAGTTATAAATTTGTTGAAAAATAAGAAAAATTATACAAAAGGTTTCCCCAACAATATTATCCAAAATAAGAAGTTTCCGCGACAAAAAATAAAAACAAAAGAAAATGCATGCCAGATATAATGTTATCAAAAGCAAAAATACATGCGATATAATTATAAACTCGTAGAAAAATAAGAAATTTTATGTTAAAAAATTTAAAATACAAATACTCCAATTTCAGAAATTAAGAAAAAATGTTAGGTTATATTGACTCTAAGCATTGGTGCTCACACATTAAGGCCTCATTTGTTTGTTTTAATAGAAAATTTTTTATAAGAAAATATTATTTACATGTATATTGATCAAAGGAATGATAAGTCATTTGTATTTATATTTAAAAAAATAATATTTAAAGTCATGATAATTAAAAAAATAAATTTCTATTCAAAATAAAAAATGTTGCTTTGATCAAAATTTTCATACTTGACATTAAATATATAAAATATTCTTTATTTTAATATTTTATAAATATATTTCATAAAAAATATAAAATTAACTAAGCTTAAATTCTTTTATAATCTTCATCAGGAGTAAAAGCGAACTCAAAATCTAATATTTATCATGAGCTCGATAAAGTTAAAAGGATTTTAATTTACTTACTATAAAATAAAAAATATATACTAATATTATTGATATCTTAATCATTTATCAGTTTTATGATTTTTGTAGTTTACCATATGAGTGGAAGTCAGTCAGTTAGGATTGATTAAATAATCCAATTCCATTCAATCGAACTAAATTAATCACTAAAAAATATGAATTGAAATAGATTAAATTATGCTCCCTAATCAAATTTAATCGATCAAGCTAGTTTGTAACGATTAAGGACGAATTCAGTAAGGTCCATTGTTGAATACAGAATGTGAATTTAGGAAATGGTCTAGGTTGAAGAATCTAAAGCATTATTAGATGATGTCATTTTTTTAAAAACTCTAATAAAGCTTTCAGTTATATTTTATTAGTGATGGTTAATGGGCTTCCACCCACAATCGACCAAACTTGCAAATATTTCTCATTTTCTATTCCAAAACAAATTGAACCTTATGTTTAACCTACCTCCGGTCACTAATTATCAAACAATTAAGATTGGTTAGCATCAGACTAAAGAAGAATGGCCACCTTTATTTTACTATTATAATCATAATTGAGTGATACTTTAGTTGTTCTAAAGTTTTATGCAAGGTACCATTGAATTGTAATACATACTTGTAATAAAGTGAAGGATTAATCAAATAATAAGAATCCAAATACAAAAAATACAAGAGTGCTATACTAAGGTTTACATAAAGGAATCTTTCAATCTTTCTTTAAAACCACTAGCAGAGGAGGCTGATTTATTGCAATAAAGTGCGAAAAAAATAAAACAAAGGAATGAATCTTTTTTAGGTTTAAAAAGGAAGCTTGTTTCATATAAGGATGATGCTATGCTTGGTAAAGATCCAAAACATAAGGAGAAGGGATAAGCTAATAGGTAAGGAAGGCTTTGTGAACAAAAATAGTTAAGAGAATTTTATTAGAGAGGTAAATATAAAGTAAGATGAGGATTACAATGACTTCAGAATTGAAGAAGGAATGAATGGTAGTAGGTAGTGTCCTAATGTTATATCTCAAAAAGATAAAGAAAAGATGAATAAATCTTAGAGGAAAACATTGATTATAAAGTTATTAGGGAGGAAAATAAGGTTTTAAATGTCGAAGAATAAATTTCATTAATTATGGGTTAGGGATGGTTTCCTTGAGATCATTGATTTGACAGAGGAATATTTTTTAATTAAGCATTTGATTATGAATTAATTGTCATATGAGGTCCCTAGTTTATTTTTTATCACTACTTAATGGTGAGAACTTGGGATCCAAACTTTAATCTAACATATGGTACTATTGATAAGGTTGCAATATGGATTCATGTTTGAGATTTACCTATACATTGTTTTAATTGAAAGTTCCTTATGTTTCTTGGAAATAGGATTGGTAAAATATTAAAGATGGATGGTATCGTGATGGATTAGGCAAGAGGGAAGTATGCTTGGTTGTGTGTAAAGGTAAATCAACATAATGAATTATTGGTTAAGTTCTCGTTCATCATATACGTACACCCTAGCTGGAGTCACTCATTACGCATATACACACATGCGTGTGTGTATGCACACTGAGTCCTATCAACTTCTTATATTGAAAATAGACGTTTTTAGGGGTGAGATGACCAAAATCGTGCGGACCTATTGAAGTTTTCATTTCCATATGCAGAGTTGGCCTTTAGGTGAAACTTTATGTTTTTTAAAATGTCCATTTTCAATAGTTTCATGTTTATTTCTTGTGTTTGTGGAAGGGAAATGAGAGGGCTATATGTGCACACACATGCACACAAATACGCGCAGGCCTTAAGGAAATAATATATATCACAATGTTCTTTTCATAACTTCAGCTATGAAAAACAAACTCATTACTTATCCCTAAGAGGAGTTCACTAAGCTCCCTCTAAAAAGGGGAGCTTAGCTCATCCCTTCGAGTAAGATTATGTCCAAGGAAGCAATATTTTATTCAATGTGAAAGTTTGCATATGATCTATTTCAAATGTGATAAATATAAATATTTAATTAAACATTGCCTTAATGTAATGCATGAGGTTGCATAGGTTGCAACTAATAACAACACTAATGTTACAAGGTAGTGAGAAAAGTCTATGTCTAGAAGAATAGTTACAAATTTAGGGAGTGGATGATTGCCCAGAGGAGTAAGAAAGAAGGAAAAGGGTAGAGAATAAAGTTGTGAAACAGGATGTGATTCCCATAAGGGAAGAGGATGATGTTTTAGAGTCTTGTTACGCGATCTTGAATAATAAAACTTTTGAAGTGGAGGATTTGGATAATCATTATGATGAGAATTGGGAAAGCATAGAGAATAACTTAAAGAAGCCATAAAAGGAGAATGTCATGCCTAATGTTAATTAAACCCATATAATTAGGAGTACGAAGAGGATTATTGAACATTCTACATGTAAGCCCATAAAACATATAAAATTGGTGCATACTTCTGACTCCAGACGACTGCTTAATATGCTAGCTACTAAAAGCCATGACATGAGAAAAGGTTAAATGAAAGCTCAAGATAAGTGGTGCTCATAAGAAAGAGAATGTCAAGCCTAATGTTGATTAAACCTAATTTACACATGTTTTAGAAATGCCAATGAACAATGAGGCTAGGGCTAGTCAAGTAGTTCCTCTTGATACATCTAACAAAGATAGTGCAATATTGGAAGAGCTAGAGGTTAGATTCTATGAAGACTTACCAAATAGAGGTAAAGCTAATAACCAAAACAAACATAAAAATGGTGTTATGGAAGGTGTTTGTTTTGGCATATATTTGAATGGTGAGGAAATGGAAATAGTTTAATGATACCTTGCATGCTTTTTCTTCTTTTGTTTTTTCTTTTTAAAGTTATTATGACTAAAGTTTTCAAATTGATAAGATTTTAAAAAAGTAGGGTTTAATAGTTAATATATCATGGAAAGAGATGGTTTTTTAGGTAGCATATGGATTATTTGAGATAGTAACAAGGTGTTATTAAAGGTGCTAGAGTAAAGCTTTCAATATCTTCATTGTAGGGTGATCTAAAATGTTGGTGAAAGTTAGTTCCTCATATTTATCTATATTAACCTTAATATAAAGATGAAGATACACTTATGGATAGATCTATATAGAATCAATAACATGATGAATTATGCATGGTTGGTTATAAGAGATTTTAATGATATAAGGGATTTGTTTGAAGAAAATAGGGTGCTCCATTTAGCTAATTTTTAAATGATATAATTAATGCTTGTAATTTTCTAAATGTGGAGTTACAAGGTAGTACATTTACATAGATAGGTCCGAAATTGCCTAATTATCCTCAACTCTTTGAAAAATTGGATCAAGCTTTATGCAATATGGAATAATGCCTCGAGTTCAATGATGCATTTGTGAAAACTCTTCCAGAGTTCAATTTGACCATTACCAATTTTGTTGAACTTGTTTGCTTTGTAGTGTGATTGTGAACAGTGATTGTTCAAATTTGAAATAGCTTAGTTAACTCATGAAGATTGCTAGTCCTTTTTAAAATTTGAATGGAAAACATCCTTTAATATTATAGACGATTTAAAATTGTTAGTTCCAATTCTAAAGAATGTGTCTGGGTATAGCAAAAAGAGGAAAAGAGGTATTTTGACAAGGTTAATAGGTATTCAAAAACCAATGGAAAGGCATTGATTTCTCTATTTATGAGACTTAGATCACCGATTGTATTTATAAGACTTAAAACACTGATTACAAAAAGAGCTTAATTATATCCTATGGTATAAAAAATCAAGGGCATCATGAATTCCTTAATGGGATAAGAATACTAAATACTATTATACATAAATGATTGTAAAAAGGAATAAAAATAGAACTAATATGTTATAAGACAAGGATGGAAGCTAAATGAAGGATAAACAAAGTGTGAAAAGACTCATCTGTAATTTCTACCATAATTTATTGAAAAATGATCTTGAAGGATGACTTTTTGCCAATACAATCCTATCTTATCCTATTTTATTTAAGGCTTAAAATAAAGTGCTTATTTAATCTATATCATTTGATAAAGTTATAAAAGTTATATTTACTATTAGTAGGTTAAAAGCTTTAAGTGTGGATGGCTTTTCAACCATTTTCTATCATAAGAATTGGAAAATTATAGGATGGAGGGGTCTTTGAATTTATGAAATGGATTTTTGAAGGTAAAGATCTCGTTAAAGTAAATAGAATTCTTGATTGCCTTATTCCTAAGTTAGATAAACTAGAATTTGTTAACAAGTTCAAGCCTATTTCTTTGTTACATTATGTATAAATGTGTTACAAAAATTATTGTGAACTTGCTTAAGCATTATTTTCCTCATTTAGTTTCACCATTTTAAACAAGCTTTGTCCTAAGTAAATGTATTCATGATAACATTATTATGGCATAAGAGATGTTCCATTCCATGAGAAAAATGAGAGGTAAGATTAGTTTCTTTGCTATCAAAGTGGACCTTGAAAAAGTATATAATCATTTAAATTGAGAGTTTATCAAAGAAGTTTTGGAACAAGTTAATATGGATTTAAACGCCATTAATCTTATTTTAAGATGTATTACTTCCATGTGATTCAATAGCTTATAGAATGGTAGTAAAACTAGTGATTTCACTCCTTTGAAGGGTTCTAGATAAGGGATCTATTATCACTTTATCTTTTTGGATTATGCATAGACAAATTCTCTCACATCACAAGTGAAGCTGTTGAGAATAAGTATTAAGAACCTTCAAAAGCTAGCAGAGGAAGGGTTCCAATTATTCATTCAGTATTTGTTGATGATCTCTTGTTATTTGGAAAAACCTTTATTAAATAGATGGGTTTGATCATGAATTGTCTCGATAGGTTTGCAAAGATGTTACTGCAAAAAATAAGCTAAACTAAATTTAATGTTTTTTCTCTAAAAATGTGAAAAGTGAGATTCAAAAGGCCATATTGAATATGTTTGGATTTTTTCCATCTAATGATTTTGGCCTTTATTTAGGTGTCCTTATCATTTATAGAAGAATGATAAAAAGTAATTACTCTCATCTTGTTAAGAAAATCCAAGATAAATTGTTTGGTTAGAAGAGGAAATGCTTATTTATGGCAAGTAGAGTTGTTTTGGCTCAAGTTATGCTAAAAGTTATAAGAATTTATATTATGCAATTCATTGCCACTTTGATTGTAACTTTAGAAGAAATTAAAAAGATTCAAAGATGTTTTATTTGAGGATATAATCTTTATGGAAAAAAGGCCTTATACTATCCTATGGAATGTCTTGTGTTAACCAAAAGAACACAGAGGTTTGGGATTTCTCCATCTTAAATTAATGAATGAAGTTAGTTTAGAGACTTGTTTTTAGAGAGGAAGGCTTCTACATTAAAAGGGAAATATATAAAGAATATGGATAAGTTTATTATAATAGGAGTTCAACAACATAGCTCTTATTTATGGAAGCAACTGGGTGAGGTTTAGCCTAGTTTGTTTAAAAGCTTAATGCATTAGATCAACAATGCTTGAAATATATTATTCTAGATTGACTTGTAGGTAACAAAGGAAAGCCTTGGTACAATAATGAATAGAAAAGTTACTCTTCTTGAAGAAAATAAATGATGGCTAAGTTTATTACTAATGATAGTAGATAGGATTTGCTATATATTTAGTAGTGGTTATCAAAGAGGTTAATATTCTAGATTGAAGCCACTTCTCTCTTTAATCCATCTTTGGACCCAAATAGCATTCTTTGGCAAGGTAGTAACAATGATGTCTTCACCATTAAGTTTGCATATCAATATCTATATAGCAGTACACAAAACCTAACTAGTGCAATGTGGAGAAGGACATAGCCTTTGTTGATTCTAAAACATGATAAACTATTCATTTCGTAGTGTAGTCCCAATGGTTTAATGACTAGCTAGTTGATGTACTCTCGTAGGTTAGGAATGATGACATGTGTGATTTATAATAAATTAGTGGAAGACAAACTCCATGTGTTTAGCAACTACAATAAAGTAAAACTAATATGGCTGAAGCTTTTTCATATAAGGAAAAAAGCTTATTTTTTTAGAGTTGATAGGTGGGCTTGGTTTAAGTCAAATTTGATGGAAAATTTGGGAAAAGATACAAATATGGAATAATCTATGTTATAAATTTTAACTTATTGGTTACTCTAGAAATAAAGAAATGTTAGTTCTTCAATATATGGGACAAAAAGCCTAATGAACCTATTGCTTTTGTTTTAAGGTTTGTTTTGGAGTTTTTAAATGCCTTTTCTGATGGGAACCTTAATTTATTTATGACTATTTAGAGATAGCTTCCTGTTAATTAGAGGCATTTTCCAAAAAGCTAGTATAATGTTGATATCAATAGGATTTCTAAGTGTAATATAAGCTGGTAGGTTATAGAGGTATTATTTGAAATAAAAAAAGGTAATGATCGAGTGGATTTTTTTTTTAAATTTAAGAATTTGCTCTTCTATTGAAGTTGAATTATAAGGAGCTTATCACTAAGCTATTTTTGGCTTGGAAGCTTGGATACAAATTAGTTATTTTAAAGATGAATTCCACATAATTATTTGATATTTTCTTTAAGGATAATGTGCTTCTGTCCAAGCATTACTCTTTTTTGCATAGGTGTTGATCCTTGATCCAACAAGAATGGGAAGTTATTGTAAGGTATACTTATAGAAGGGGAACAACCATATGGATTAGCTGACTTCTTTTAGTTTGAGTCATGATCTTAGGTTGTATTTTTTTAAGATATTTATTTAAGAGTTCTTTCACAGGATTAAGTAACTTAATGTTTATTAATATTCTTGGGATGTTTACCCTTCATGTAGTTTGTTTGTAATTTCTTTTTTGCTTAAGCTTTATCTATTTACAAAAAAAAAAGTGAAAGATTAAGCATGGTGAGTTAATGATGAGGAACTCGAATAGTATGTTGGAAACATTAAGTTTGAACCTTCTTATCATTAATGTAAAAGGAAAAAAAACAAAAGGTTATAATGATTATCTTCCATTTAATCTATTTAAGTTGAATCCCAATATATTTATTTACATATACTTAAATAATGATGATAATAGAATTCTTATAAATATATACTTGTTTTTTGTAAATTGGAAATTTAAATTAATGAAGCAAAAAAATCCACATTGTGCACAAACCTAGTCAAAGATAACCATAAAATATCATGACTTAAATACATATTTGACCTTTTTAAAAGAGAATCAAGCAAAATATAAGAATTTACAAGATTGATAACCTTCTTTGCTAAAAAGTTAATAATTGCACTAGCTTTTTTGTTGACATGGACTAGAGTAGCAATAATAAGGGTCTTTAGCAATATCCTATAATCTTTTATTAATATGTTTATAAAAAGAAATTAATGTGAATGGTTTCCACTAATCAAATTAATAACCACCAAAACATCCAATTCCAAAAGGATTGGGAGTAAATTCCTATTTTTAGCAAGCAAAAAACTTTTTCCAAGTCCTTGCAATTTAGTATTAAAATTAATAGTTATTGACAAACTTTTCAAACATCCCACAACGTATTTCCCATTGTGATTTCTAATAATAATTACATAATTCTTAGATTTCCTTTAGAGTCACCATTAGTGTTTAATTTATAAGAACTAATAGGAGGGGGTGACTATCCAATTGCAACTTCTCTACTAGCACAATATTTATACCATGCCCCTATAATAACCAAGAATTTGTAAGCTTTAGACAAAATTGCTAATTTAACAATTTTTTTTAGATTAGAATTAAAAACATATTTATTTTTACCTAGCTAAAGGTTCCAAATTACAAAGGTAAAAAAAAGCCTAAGGAATAGAAGAAGGGGGACAATTTACCTTGGAAGTAAGGTTGTACCTTAGCCAAACATCAAAATTCTTTTAAAAGGAATTAAGATAGACAGTAGGAACAGTAATTGAATTTTAGAAAGTAGAAACATGGACGCATTCTTTTAAGACATGTAATAAGGAGTCTTATGACATAATTCACAACTAGGGAAAACATTCATTCCTTTAGTAATTAGCAATCCTTGAATTAGCACTCAAATCAATAAATAAAGCCACATACAAAAGGGAATTTTATGTAAGGTGGAGATTTTCTAAAGTCATATTTAATCCTTAGAAGCATTTTACTTATGTTTAATGAGATGCAAATAAGTACACTTTAGAAGAACAATTGCCCTCTTTAGATAGCTCCTAACAAATAGTATCTTCCTTGTGTGAAAAATTGATAGGGATGCCGAATATTCTATTTGGAATATTTCATTTAAAGAGGTGGACAATATAGACAAATCTCACTTCCTATCAACAATGCATTTGCTAATAGTTAAAGATTACTCACCCTTTTATAAAAAACTTACAAAGTGTTCTTAAGCCTTATCCAATTATCATTCTAAAAAGAAACTTTGCTCTCATTACCCATAATCTATCTAATGTCATCATAGATTAGACCTTTGGTACATTTAAGAGTTTTCTAATTATAAGAAGCATTTTTAATATGACATTTTCTATTACTAGAAAAATATTTTTGCCTAATGAACTAAATCTAGAGGTTATTTTTTTTAATTCAAATAGCTCCTAAATCCACTTACCCAACAAAGCTAAATTATTGTTGTAGGCATCCCTATTACCTTAGATCCCCCTATCCAATAGATTTAGTAACATGTTCCTAGTTAATAAGAGCAAATTTATGTCATTTAATAGACCCATTCCACAAAAATTGTCTAACCACCCAATTAATTTTAGATAAAGTATTGTTAAGGATTTTACTAAAAGACATGATAAAAAAAGGAAAGAAAAAATCATAAAATAACTTTTCTAGTAAGAGAGAGGCACTTTAAGTTCCAATCCTTAATCTTATCTTAAACATAGTCAACTAGAAATTGAAAGTCGCTATCTTTATAATTACTTTTGATATTTGTACCTAGGTATTTACCTAGTTTCCCATTATACCTAATACTTAGAGGATTAAAAAAGGAATCTCTGTTATTAAGGGATATTTTTAAAAAATATACCTTAGATTTTTTATAATTAACCTTTAAACTTGAGACTTGGGCAAAATGGCTTAAAGCATTAATAATGGCATTACAATTTTTTATATTTACCTTAACAAACAAGACAATACCATTAACAAAAAAGAGATAGGAAAAATTAATACTAGACTTGCTAGCCTTAAAAAGATTCCAACATTTTTATCATATGAATCTTTTATATGCAAATGAAAATATTCTATACAAAGGACAAGAAGGTAGGAAGGAATGGGCATTACCTTGCCTAAGACCTTAAGAAGGATATAAAGTTTCTAGTTTTCCATCATTAAGTAGCACATTGTAAGAGACACCAAAAACATAACTCATTACAAATTGGATCTAATCAGAAAGAAAATCAAAGAAATCTAGGACTTCTCTAATAAAATTCTATTCAAATGTATCATGGGCTTTTTTCAAAGTATAACTTGATGATTATATTATTAACCAAGCTTTAAATCTATCAATAGTATGCATAACCTTTCTAAAAATATCAATATTATCCCTAGTTTTTCTACCTGGGACAAAAATAACTTAGAAAGAGGAGGTAAGCTAAATGAGCTTTGTCCTAAGTTTATTAACAAGGATTTTTGTTAGAATTTTAATTAGGGTATTGCATAAGTTTATACATATAAAGCTATTGATAGTTTCATGAATAAGTCCTTTAGGAATAAAAGAGATAAGGGTTAAGGATGGCAACAAGGTGAGGCAATGACAAATTGGTGGTATGCAGCCCCACCCCACAATTATGATGATCTGCCCCATCCCTACCCTATCCCTGTTTATGGGGCAAGTTAATGTCCCATGCCCTGAAATCCGTGGGGAAATTAAAAAATATTAAAATTTTTTAAAAATCTAGAAAAAAAAAGCAATCAATTTTATCCCAATATAGTTTTATAAAAGAAATTCATTTTCTAATGAGAAGTTATAGCCTTTTAATTTCATTCAACATTCCTCTATTAATTAATTATTGAAAGTTTCTCAGTCTAATTAATAAATACTTAATTAGTAGCTACATATGTAATAACCTTTTTCATAAGTTTAAGAATCTTAATTAGTAGCCACATACAAATTAACTAAGAGATAAGAAGTTTGAATTTTACTAGAGTTATGACTTTTATTGAGTATACTATAAGCTATAAAATAATTAATAGTTACCTAAATAAATTTTTTTTAATTCAATATATAAAGGAAATCATGGCACACAATTATTGGTTATATCCTTAGGTCTTCAATTCATATATTGTAATATCCCACAATTACCGTGAAACTCATTGAATAATAGTGGTAATAACACTATAGGGGCAAGTGAAGTGCATCCAGACAATTAACAAAGCATTAATCCATTGTGTGATCAAAAAAGAAAGGCAAAAGCTTACCTACTGAATAATAGCGATAGGCTGAAAGTGACGTGGACTATTGTTGTATGGCCAATAACGGTAGTGGCACAATGGCGATAACTTCGACTTCGCCTTTTACATTTGAAACGTTTCTCCTCCTTTGTGACAATGCGGCTTTCTTCTCTCTTAACTAGCATCATGGCAATAACATAAGGTGTGGCACATTGTAATGGAGTAGATAGCAGTGGCAATATCATGATGCGACTGTTGTTGAGGTTTTGCTCTCTCTTAGTGAACTAGGTTTAGTAAAAAATGAAAGTAACTCTCTCGGTTGGTTAGGTTTTGCCTTCTGATGCAATGCATTTCTTTTTTTATTTCTTTATGAAATTATTAAAATAAGTTTATAACAATATATTTTCATATATAATATAAAGGATAAAAATGTAATTTCAATTATACAGAGCACCGCAGGGATAAAATAGTATAATATTGCCCCATCCTCGAAAATTGCTTTGGATTAAAAATTTACCCCATGCATTGGTCTATGAGGCAAAAATTTATACCAAATCTATACTCTATGGGACAAAATCCAAAATCCAAAAATTTGTCATTCCTAATAAGGGTTTAATTCATGAAAGGAGGAATACTTTTAAACTTAAAAGTTTTTTCATATACACTTAAAGGTCAAAAGGCTAATAAATTTCTAGAATCTTTAATAAAGAAACATGGTGAAGACTATTTGGACCAAGGGCTATTACATCTTCCTTAAATTATAGTAAATTAAAAAATTCTTTTATAAGAAGGAATACTTGAGGTAACCAATAAATTCAGTTGAATTTAAAATTTTATGTATGAAATATCGAATAAAATAAAATAAATAAAATTGAAAGCATGTGAACATGAATTTAGTAAAAAATTAATAAGGAAAATGTATTATAATTATGAAGTATAAAATTTTAAACTAATATAAGTGAGCATATGAATATAAAAGAGATTTAGGAGCATTTTTAAAAAATGCCCCTAAGGATCTAACTTACTATGTCAGCCCTAAACCCCTAATCTCTTTCATTTATTTTCATCTTTCTATTTCTGCTAACTTTCTTTACACAATTTCTTCCACTACTCCATCAATCAAGTAAGAAGAGCTTCAATTTTATTTTATTTTTTTATCCAATTAAGTTAAGAATATTATTTTTTTCAAGAATCCTTTCTATTTTTTTATAGTTGATGAAGAAATTTGAGATTTTTAGTTTTATAGGAAATTATAAATCTTAACTTTAGAAACCACAAATTTTAATGTGATTAGGATTGAAAGATCTTCAAACTAGTTTCTTAACATCCTTTTCTATATAAGGTAAGTAGATAATATAATTAAATTTATAGATTTGTGGTTATATGATAGTATTAATGAAATATTAGTTGTTTTATGATTTTACTTAAAACATGTTTGATTTAACATGGTGGGAGTAATAAATGATGAAGATAGATGATATGAGATATTAAATAAGTATATTAATGATTGTATCAAAATTTGACGTGTAGTATATGAATCTAAAAGGCATCTAGGATTAGGTAAAAAGTGAAATTTTCATAGAAAACTATCATGTTCATGTATAAATTGAGTGTACAGTTGACTTTCATGGTCCAAAGGCAAATCTGAGTATAAGAATCGAGTTTGTAATAAATTCTCCTTTTGTAGAAGCAAGTTTAGAATAAGTGAATCGATTGTGCAATTAATCCACCATAACTAGAATTTTATGCTAACTTTAAATGGATATAACTCTTTCATCTTACATTTGTTTTAAGTGAATAACCTATTATTGAAAAGATAATTGAGTTTACTTTGAAATGGAATTAGTTTCAAATCAATATCTTATGTATGTTTTTAATGTTTATATTTTAAAACATATAACATTTTTAAATTTTAACTAATTTGGGCGAATGACCAATCTATAAAAAGCTAATTGAGTTTACTTTCATATAAAATAAGTTTTATAAATAATAAATTTATAATTTTTGAATTATGCATAAAGTATCATTCAAAGGTCACAACTAAGGTGAACATATAGTATACCATACCTAACTTTTGTTATATTTTCATAATTTATGATAGTTCACCATGTGGTGTTTAATCTTTAAACATTAAAGATAAAGTAGTTTATGATACTTATACGGTAAATGCACAACAAGGTAATCATGAAATGAGTAATACTAATATTTTATAAATTATCCTTATAAATTACAAAGTAGGAAAGAAAGGAAAAGATGAAAATGAAATATTTGGGAGATCCTTGAAGCAAATAAGCATTCTTAAGTGAGTGTATATCTATTTTAGAAACTTTTCTACTTAGCTTTCATACACTCTATTTATTCCATATACTAAAATGATATGTCATGAAACTATAAGATTAAATATATGTAGCCATGTACCTTAATATGAGTGAGTATAAAGAGCTTGTGATTTTAGTTGCTTCCTATTGTGTTAAAGATTATGGTGTGTAATAGTGCTTCCAGAGCACCATTTCTCTCATATTAATTGCTGTTGATTAACCTTTTATAAATGATGTGATAAAAAACATCATACAAATTGTTGCTTAGTTATGATGAATGTAGGCTTTAATTGAGATTGTGATTGTGATTGTGATTATACTTGGTTGTAACCACATAAAAGAAGTGTGGAACTAACATTTAATAATAAGGTGTGTTTGTATTGAAATGTGAATGTGTTTAAGTTATGATACTGTGAATGAGAATGATTATGATAACCAATTGATTATCTCATATTGTGGATAAATTGAAATTGTGATACTAAAAGATGTGAAATTTATTTAATATAAATTTATGATGATATGATTCAATTCATACTACTATTATATAAATGATATTAATGTGATAAAAATGACTTAGGACTAGATTTAAGAAATATGATCAGATGACTTTATTGGAGAAGAGTTAAGAATATTATAAACTAAATGTGATTTATATAGTTCAGTTGTCTTATGTTAGATTTAGAAAAAGAAATCTTATTTTATTATCTTATTTTAATTTCCTGACATAAAACTAATAAAATAAGGATTTGATGCTCTAGATGTTAGACTAGTATCTTTAGAGTAAATCAATATTATAAAATCCTAATATTTTCAATCTTTGAAGTTTGATTAAAATAAATCCTTAAAATGTGATACTTGATTTTCTTAAAATAGAGATGAAATTATTAAGACTTGAGTATTTAGTTTTACAATATAATATGATTTAGGCTTTTTTAAAGTATAAAACTCTAATATTTTGATTATTTTATATTGACATGCAAAGTTCTTATTTATGAAAATCTCTAAATTTTTTAACGATAATTCTAAAAATATAAGAAAGTGATAATATAGGATGCAAAAGTGATATGAATGGAGCCTATTAAGAGCGTCACATTTTAATATTTTACTCGTATAAACTCAATTCTAAAAATTACTATACAAAGGCATATTTTGATTTTAAAAGCTAATATTGAAAAAAAAATATAAGAAGTTCATGACCTAGAGTATTATTATGTTATGATTTGAATATAGAATTAGAATGTTTAGAAATAAGATAGATAATGCTCTTATATTTATAATTTATCATTATAAATTATTAAATAAAAAGGGAGTGAAAGATAATCATAAATATCCCGAAGCATCTAAAAGCAAGTAAACATCATTAGGTGAGTATATATATATCATCCCTGTATAAATAATACTATTTTGTTTGGATGACATGTTTATAATCCTTCTTATAAATGATACAGATTATATATATATCCATCCATAAATCCTTAAAAGTATAATTATGTATTATGGATTATTATTAAACCATTCTTGTAGACATATATGAGTGACATGGAAATAGTGTTTGTGGTAAGGTAATAAACATTGGTTTAAGTGAATGTTATTGACCATGTTCAGAAGGCATGCAAGTATTATCATCAACCATCGGTAGGTTGTGATTGGATTGTAATGATGTAATACCCGACATTAATATTTAAAGTTTTATAATTTTGACTCTTATAAATACTTATTTATTTATTCGATTAATATTTGATTTTAAATTTTTTTAATTAAAGGTTCTAGAATATTGAAAATGATATTTATAGTAATATTAAAAATTATTTATTTTCAAATATAGTCATTATTGATGTAAGATTAGATTAAAATAATTTTTATAAAAAATTTCCTACAAGATGAAAAACATTTTAATAATCATAAGTGCAAGAATCTACAAAATAATTTGTTTGTATTTTATAAATTATTTTTAGAATTAAGAAAAAGTAAAATAATTATTTTTAGACTTTCAAATTTATCAAGTTATTATAAATATATATATTTATACATATATTGAGGAAAGATTGGAAATAATTGAATTTGAGATTGTAAGAAACTTAGTTTTATAAAAATGAGTTATTAAAATAAATCAATTGCTAGAATTTTATAAAGTTAATTGGAAGGATGAGATTTGGTTATATATATATGTATGTATGTATGTATGTATGTATATGTCAACACAGCACCCCCTCCTTTTGTTATTTTTTTAATTGACCTCTTTTTTTAAAGTCAATGCTCTTTCTCCTATTTTTATTTCGGACAACAGCTCCCTCTTTCTCCAGATTTTTCATTTTTTTCCTCTCCTTTTTGTTGTTTTTTTTCTCTCTTTTCTTTAATTTTTTTCTTTTGACAAACTGCTCTCCCTCTCTTTATTCTCATGTTTTGGTTTCTCTTTTTGCCTTTCTTTTTTTCTCTTCTCTTATGCCACTATTTAAAATTGCCTTCCGTCAACAGTTACAACACATGCTAGCATGGTAGCTAGCTTCTCTCTACTGTCCTCAATTACTTCATTATGGATGGAAGTTGACAATGATGACCATGGGGGAGCTATTGTAGCTGTTATTTCTTCCATCCTTGGTGAAGGAGCGCCATTCTTCAACCACCACCACCACCACATTCTTGTTCTTCTTGCTGTTAGGTTGCAGCTCGGTAATGCAAAGAAATCACAAGCAAAGGCTTTCAAGACTTCTTTATTGTCGATACTCTGGCAAATTTTAGTTGTCGATGAAGCCCCAGCAATGGCAAGCCACCTTGAAGATCAATAAGATAGTATTTATTATAAATCTTAATTTTTTTTACTAATTAAAGACTAATTCATAAAAACCCATTTGTGGGCTTATGAGATATATGATAATACATGCATAAGCTGTATTTTTATGATGAAAAATGATAAAATAACATAATTAAAATAAGTATGTAGCATTACATCTTAATATTCTAAAATATTCAAATTGATCCAAGAAATTCAATTTATATAAATTCTAAATAGCTAATATTGACTTAGGAAAAATATGATTTTGTATAGTAGAATATTAAAGTAACAAGATTAAAGTTTTATATTATTAATATTCATATTTTTAGGTCTTTAAAAAATTAAAATAAAATATAGATATCTTTAGAGTATACATAAATTATGATCTTTTAAGATAAATGTGGAAATATTAGACAGTAAGTATATAGTTTTATAAAGTAAAATGAACAAAACTTTCTTAAAGCATAAAGTCATAATATTTTAATTGTTCCATGCTCAATTCAAAGAATCTCATTTTATCACCTTATTTGAATAATTGGTATGACATGGATAAAAATAATGATTTGAGGCTCTAAAATATTAAATTGCTATACTTAGAATATGTTTATCTTATAAAAGTTAATATCTTGGAGTTTGAAGTTAATTTAAGTAAATCTTAAACTATGGTGTTTGAATGTGTAAGCGTATGTAAGGAAATACGAAAAACTAATAATCAGGGATATTATTATATTATCATTTATAAATTAGATTAGTAGTACTTGGAAAGAAAAATAAATAATATTCATATATTCATAATATTACCATTATACATGGTAAACTAAAAGGATAAAAGGAAGACAAGAATGAACCACTTTAAGCTCCTACAATGGATGCACCACAATAGGTGAGTATATATCTCACTATTAATTTTATCTCAATAAAAAATAATTTAAATGTTGTGAATTGTATTCTTCTTATTGATAGTACAGATTTCATATTCACATTTATGTCTATACATTTATATATAAATTAAGTTTCGTAGTATAAAAGTAATTAGTTGGTAAGTGAATGTTAGTTGATCATAATGTGTAACGGAAGTATAGTGGTGATAATTAATAATGGATTGTGATTGAGTCTGAAAGGTGTTTGTATAATAAGGCCATGTAGCGAAAGATGATATATATATATATATATATATATATACATACATATATATATATATATATATATATATACATACATATATATATACATATATATATATGCTATTATGTGTTGGATATTGCCTCATAATGGGTTAATACTTTACATTGAAGTTTTTACAAGCAATTTTGAAATGAGAATTGAATTCTCATATGTATATTATTTGTGAATTATGCCAAAAGTAACAATTGGAATTGAGAATTATAATGGAGCAATGCTTTGAAAGTCAAATGGAAAATTCCCAGTGAACAGTTGAGAATAATATAAACTTAATCTAGAAACCAAAAAGCAACTACATATGTGTTTACTATAATTGGACATGTGATATGGTGTTATATTGGAAATTATCCATAATTGGACGTTACAATTGATATGATTGAAATAATTTATTTGTGTTTAAACTTTAATGGTTGCTTGTGATTATGATATCTACCAGGAATGGATAATTGAAATTATTATAATTTATGGTGAGAAGCATAGAATTTAAGTTGTGTGCAAGTGAACATTTTATCTGAGGCTTGATTTTGCACATTGAGAAACTCAGGAAGTTTGAATCACATTTATCTTTCTTATCAAATACTTAGATAGCATGTGATTACTTAATATATTTAAATTCATAATTAATAATGATAAATATATGTTCACTAAGTTTTCGTAACTTATTATATTTATTTTTAACAATTTTTAAGCTAAAATAAGTGCATTTGAGCTCATTACATCTATGAAAAATCAAGACTGCTTGGTTAAAAGGATTTGATAGTTGAGACTATAATTAATATTAAGAGTAAAGATTTGTTGCTTCCTGTGATGTGTTATATCATTTGTATGTGTATATATATATTGAGTTTGTGTAGTATTGTGTATGTTGTAAATGCTATCGTATCTAAAAATAATACCGATGTTGTATTATAGGAATGTGGCTCTTAAGAAGTATTTTAAAAACAAGGGAGGCTTTGTCCATTTTTCCATAAAATTAAAAAAAAATTGAATCTCCTGAAAATATAGAAAAATTCTATTAAATAGATTAAAGTGAAAAATATTAACACTTATAAAAACTAGTATCGATATTCACGTTGATCATTCTTATCATGATTAAAGTGAAAAATGCTAACACTTCCACCATTTTTGCATCTCTAGATCAAATTTCCCGAACGCATAAGTTAAATCCCATTTGATTGAGTCCAATATTTCCTAATGTGCCTAAAGGAAGTTCCCTTTGCAAAAGAAACCCTAAATCAAATTGGGTTCCATTGACCGGAGAACCTCTTTGAATTCCTCCTCCTTGGTGCTACTGGAGTTGATAGGACTATCCTTTAGGAGGTATGTTTGAGAGAGGTCGATGTAAAAGCAAAGAAGTGAAAGAGGTTTTCCCAAAGAAAAAGTAGCAGCAGCAAGAGATTCATAAGAATGAGATGAAGGAAGTGAGATTTTCTTTGGGGAAGAGTTACTGAAGTCAACATTCATTGAATATTGGTAACAATTCTTTAAAGAAGGTTGGTGGGGAAGTGTACTGATAGAAATTGAAACAGCATTCTCAAAGACAGATTTCTAAGGGTTGGCAGAGATAATTTGGTGGATAAGTCTAGAATTCTTATGGAACTTCAGACCTCTATCAACATTTGGACAATTTTCTTTTCCTTTGGGTTGACCAAAAAAAAGGGCCTCTTTCTCGCCCCGCAAAATAGGCCTGGTTTTTTTATTGTCATCACCAAGCATCAAAGGGCCAACTGGATTGGTAAGCTTTTGCAATTTTGTTTTCTGGACTCTAAGCTTCCATTTTTCCAAAAGGATCCACAACCCATATTCCTCATTTAAATTTTCATCACTGATTGTCTCAAAGTCAGCCGGAGAAACCTTAGGGCCTGGCGAACTCATGGCAGCAAATACAAGGGGTGGCAGGGTACTCTGCAGGAAACTAGAAGACCCTTTAATAATAGGCGAATTGTCAAAAATAGGACTTCGGATAATCTTAGAATGAGGACATAAATTATTGTTGAACCTACCCTACCAGAGGGAAAGCAAATTGTGCTACGGCCTTCATATGGAACATGCTGTCTAAAAGAGCCGATATACACATTTCTAATAAGAGAGGAATTTGGGTTAATTTAAACACAACCAGGCATATATGCCCTTGCCACGGGTGAAAACATGAACTTCTACTTTTTAAGACTTGACCAACTTTAGCTACTGATTAGGGAAGCACTAAAGGGCTATGGAGCTCAACTAGAGGTTCAAGGAACCTCACCGAGACAGCAATGGAATTTAACCCAGCAAAAGAAGCTTTAAAAGAGTTCCGATTTACACAGGCCAAATAATGATCAAAGATAAACAAAGGACCAAGATTTTATTAGAATCTAATTCAAAACCAATTTTAAACATAAAGAAATCATTCCCAATGTCAATCCCAGAGAGAGAACCATCTGGTTTATTAGTAATAGGCTTTTAAGTAATTAAATATACATAATTCAGTTTATGCTTGGTCAGATTATTTTATATTATACACAACTAATTTTTTTTAAAATATTAATAAAATTCACTCTTAATATTAAATAACTCAAAAGGACAACAAAGAAATTGGACGAAAATAGAATCTTTGTTGTTATATTATGTTAATAAACTAAAAACAAGAAAGACAAGATTAAAAAGAGTATCGTTGGTATGAACATTATAAATCTTAATGTTTCGATTTTTCTAATTCCAATTAAAATAAAAATGACTTTAAATAATTTTTAATTTAATTAAAATTATTACCTACACTGCAATTGAGTATTAAAACATTTATAACAACCAAAGATCTCTAAAAAGAACCGCAATTGAATATTGAAACATTTATTAAGAACTCTAGTCGATATACCAAAGAAACAAGCACATGATACGTTTACTGTTGTTATATTTTATCAATAATGGTAAGAATAGTTTACAATAAAATAATTATAATAACAATGACACATTTTTATAAACTAGATCATAGACGCAAGCTACCATGTTTAACTTCAATTTTTTTCCGCTAATTTTAGTAGTTAGCTGTTAGCCCTTCAAGCAGGTATGGTAAGAAACTTCAGTGGCAAATGGGTTTGCATGTTCAGAATCACAGCAGCATTACGGCAACTTCAACTAAATAAGTGCCAACTGATGCACAAATGCAGAGAGAGGCGCAAAGAGAACCATGAAGTGAAAGAAAGAAAAAGAGAAGGGGGGGGGGGGGAGAGGAAAGAGGATGCTATACATTGAGGCCATACAAAATATACATGCAAAATCCACACCAAGACATTTGAAAAAACCCTCCCAACAAAGCCAGCTCCGCCCTACAATCTCATCAGTACAATAATGTACTGAAAATGAAAAATGAAACAATAGGCACAAGGAATTTTAATTCACCAGAGTTACGGCCTGCAAAAAGCACCACGTTCATAAAGTCAAAAACTTCGCCACTTAAATTTGTGGGTGGGGGGTAAAATAGTAGCAGTCATTCTTCAAGACTGAAGTATCGAAACAGGAAAAGTGGAATCATTTCAAGAACAAATAGCTGGAAATATGAATGCCAAGACACCTCTGCTGTAATTTAGTAATGGGCCACAATCAGTTGTACTCACCAGTATTTTTTATCTGCGATGTTGGTAGTGCAGGTAATGACATCTCTGCAAAGTTCAAAATAATTGCAAAACTAAATGAAAACATAAAAATTTGGAATCAACACATAGGGAGCAACTAAGTTTTTGTGTGATCACATACCAGGTGCGCAAAGAGACACAGATGCACCCGAAGATGATAAAGGCCATGGTGCAGCAACGTTGTCACTCAAATCACATGTAAAGCTAAACCCTGTTGCATTGTCAAATATCACATCTGCAGGCAAGCTTCGCAGCAGACACCCTACTGCATATAGATCAATATCATCAACCAAACAACAACATTGTACAATCACAAAGCATGTCTTTACTTTGCTCTAATGGACAGTCCCCTTTCATTGCTACCTACCAGAATATAAAAGTAGGACCAATATCTATCCCTGCACTCTAGTCAGTGCAATATGCACCTCAGAGATAAAGTGTCGGACCAATTGACAAAGCCCAATCTATCAGCCATTTGTGTGCAAATGCATGCGTGTGTGTGTGTGTAAGCCCAAACTGTCAATTTCATGTGTTGAATTCAAAAGACAGGTGGATGCATATTGAATAAAAAATAGCATTAGTTATAAAAAAGCAGGAAGTAGAAGCAACAGCAAACCTTGTTGTCCATATGCTGCACCAGTGCCATGCAGATTGACAACCAAAAAACATAAATTAGATCAGATGCATAAAAAAAGATCATAGGCGGAAAGTAAGTAATCAACAAAACAGGGTAAGTACCTTGTATGCTGAAATCTTTCAAGTCAACATCACAAAGCTCATAAATGTTTGTGATTACTCCACCTCTTCGCAACATAGATCCAAAAAGTGTAGCACAGATTATAGCTTGTTTATTTGTAATTAACATTTGCTTTTGTATCCCCGCAATATAAGTGTTTAATGAACTACAGCACGAAGGACTAGGGGCGGCCACATTTCTACATGCACTAATTACTTCCAAAGGCTCCTTAAAAGTCAAAGGACAAACTGCACAAGCAGTATTCACTTCATTAGAGCAGAACTAAACAAAACTGGAACAAAATATTATTATTAACTATGCAGATGAAAGACAAGCATTTTAAACAGATGTCAC
This sequence comes from Sindora glabra, assembly GCA_020226215.1. Classification (NCBI taxonomy): domain Eukaryota; kingdom Viridiplantae; phylum Streptophyta; class Magnoliopsida; order Fabales; family Fabaceae; genus Sindora; species Sindora glabra. The sequence continues at coordinate 74,511,037 of CM035229.1, forward strand.
ATCTGAATCTTTTACATCAGTCTCATTGTCATAATTTGAGGTATGTGCTTCTATAAACCATTAAATTAATGCAAGAAGTTGTGATGGGATTTTTATATATTTTTTATATTGTTGAATAGGGTATCCTCAAGACAACATTCTGGTTTGTCCATAATGAAGACAAACTACATTTCCTCCAAGCTACAGTCCAACCTACCCTTTTCAGAACAGAAAATGTACTTGAATCAAAAGAAGATCAGATGACAAAGAGCTGGGACAATAAACCAAGACCACTTGAAATGATGAGAGCATTGTTTCATAATGATTAAGAATTATAAAATCATTCAAAAATATTACACTTAGCTCAGTCACCAGTATCACTATATTCAAGCAGATGATAAATCATTGACCATAAAGGTGTTTTTCAGAATCAGATACTAAGACAAATTCTACAGATATGCTAATTGGAGAACCATAAGGCAAATTGTGTACCTTTGTTGACTTTGCAGGCAGATAATATTCGAAATGCAGTGTTTGCAGCCTCTAATGAGAGCTTTTTTGAAAGATATGAATAAACCACGCCTTTACAATCATTAAGAAAATCCATGTGATTCGCTTCCTCAGCCACATTTTTGTTATCACTGATCATTAAATCTCTTCCAGAAATCTTAAGTGCTGCATCCATAATTGCAGACTGGCAAATAGGTCTACAACACTCTTTAAGTGGATCAACAGTGCTGCAGGCCTCAAGTAGATTACTTGTGTTAACTGTTTTCTCGAAAGTGGAAACATCCTTCACAGGACATGACCCACCCGTAAGATTAGATGATTTTACAGAGCAAAGTTTTGGAATAGTACTATTTGCCCCTCTACTGGCTAAGATACTAACAATATCAGAAAAACAATGATCAGCAACTGCTTCTGACAAAACCAACTTGTCAGATCTCATGCTGAAGAAACCCTGGAAGTTGTGGATTAAGCTACTAAACTGCGGACAGCATATTACATTTGCTACAATTACTGCCAATGGCCCATTGCAATCAGATGCTGTTTTATCAAAAATGTTTGACATATCTGAAAAATTTGCAGGGCACTTCCCAGTCAAAACTGGTTCATATCTGGTTGGGAAGGTTGGAAAAGAGGGGTACATTGGTGGCAATGGATCAGTGGAAATGGGATATGGATTTTGTGGTATGACAGCAGGTGATATTTCTATGGGGTCAAAGAGTACAGTGGTAGGTGCCTTGGCAGATTCTAGCATTGAAGAAATTTGAGTGGGGTCAACAAGTGCTTCTTCTGCCATTACATCTCGGAAAGTGGGCAACCAGATGACAAATAACAGTAGCTGACAGTACAAAGAACCTGCCAAAAACAATTTCATTAACACCCAGCAGAATTATATGTAATCCACGTATACTAAAATGGTGATGCCAGTGAACAAGAATTAGCCATGATGCATAATGTACATGCCAATGCAGTGCATCTGTGAAGTGTGCAGAAAAAGGAGACTGACTAGGAGGAGAGAAAGAAAGAAAGCTAATGCTATTAAGGGAAATATTTCTAATTCTATTATAGCACTGAGATTTTAATACTACTTCCACTTGTATTTCAATGAGTAGGATGTTTTAATATCATGGCTGAGTGAATGCTAAAATTTAGGGAGTGATTTCTTGTCAAAATGCAAGAGGTATTAGGTCTAGAAATATTTCGACTACGAAGATATCTATAACTTCTTAATGCACAATATGATCATGATTCATGCATAAAGAATTTCAACAATGTAGATCACTAACCCTTACACAAACTAATTTTAGAAAGCAATTAAAAGTTGTTTAAATGTACAAATATGAATGCTCCAGCAGCTAGCAATATTAAGTTAGATGGAGTCCTAACTCCTAAGAACAACAAACCCATACCAGTTTAAGAAAACTTCAACTGAGAATAATCATACTAGTGCATACCCTTTAAATAATTAATATCCTGAAAGCAGCCCATAACTCCACTAGCCCTCTGGTACCATTGGGTTTTACAGAGGAAAGCCTTGTTATAGCTGGTGATGTGCCAATTCGCAGCACATAGCAATGCAGCAACTTCAGTATTCTGAAAACAGAAGCAAACACTAGAGTTTAGTCAGTGAGTGAACACCTTATAAGGAAACATCTTTCACTTGAGACCACCACTCAGACTCGGTAAACAAAAAATAAATAGTTCTTTAAATTTGAACAAGTTCACCATTTTTTAGTCAAATATTCATTTTAGAAACACGTATGGAAAAAATATCCCTAAGATAGGGCAATGAACCTGAAGCTTTAGTTCTGTCCAAAGAAATTAATTGCATCTAAGCACAGAACTAAGGCCTTTCAAAGCCTTACACTTTTTTTTTCGGCTGCACTTATATTTAACTTCAAAAGTTTAATAAAAATGAACCCCACAAATCAATAGAATAAACTTCACTAATTTTATAAGATACTTATTTCCATGTACTGATCTATTGTTATTCAAGACAATCTAATGGGTATTCTAAAAACACATTATTATAACATATATAAAATTAAAAAAAGCATAAATCACCATTAACCCTCATTTCACTAACAGGAATACTAGTGTTGCAGATGAAGAGAAAACATGGAGCTTTCAGAGTATTCTGTATTATCAAATCTAGCACAGGATAAATTTGAACGGAATAGACAATTTAAGATTTGTAAACAAAAAAAAATTCCCAGAATTCATTTTCTGGGAGGGGAGTTCGGGAACGCGTAAAAGATCATAACTTGATGACAACAAGAAAAAAAAATGAAAAATGAAAAAAGGAAGGAATTAATCGACGGCAATAAATTCTAAACTTAGCAGTAGAATCTTTCAAAACCCAACCAAAAAGAAAAAAAAATGGAAAAAAGTAAATTTGAGTTGATTTTGAGTCTACCGATATTATCCCAACACATTATCTGTTTTTATTTTTTCATTTTTACGTTGTCATCTTAACTCCACAAACAGCAGAGATTTACCATCTCTAGAAGTCTGAGATCTTCCACAAAAACAATGCAAGATCAAATGAGCAGAGAACCTTCAATTCCTTACACATTTCTAGCTTAAGCTAAGAAAAATGCCCAAAAAAAAAAACTAACCAGCTCTAAATTAGAAAGATGTGTTTCTGAAAACAAACTAAAAAATATAAGAAGATTTAGTTTAGAGAGCAGACTAAAGCCAATAACTTACTCAGAAGGTCGGAGACGAAGGGAGCAACAAAACGACAGACCAAGCTGGAGAGAGAGAGAGAGACAGAGACGGAGACGGAGACAGAGATAGTATAGGAAGGAGGACGAGGAGGCTGAAAAAGGTGTTCGCAGAGTCAGTGTGCGGTAAATTCATAGTTCATCTCAACCGTCAAATAAAAAGTAGATGCACTAATCCTAGAACGCCACGTAAATTTTTTAACTGATTAAAAAATTTATTTTTTAATTATTGGGATTAGATGTAATTGGATAATATTTGCTTGTTGGGCTAATGTTGTTATGGGCCGGAGTCAGTCCATGAGGCCCATCTTTAGGCTAGGGTCATGAAAATTTGCCTTGCCTCCTGTGTGTGTCTGCCCCTCCCTGAACGAGAACTACGCCATAGCCATTTCTTCTTAAGCTTTAACCGTAGGCTGCTACTATGCAAAATCTTAACCGTCTGATATCGCGTCTATCAGCCACATCTCTTGGCTCGAGCTCGAGCTCTAGAACCGCAAGAGTTCTCAGAAACTTCTCGACCAATTCTGACGGAGGAGGCGGCGGAAATGATGATAAAGTTGATAAAGACAAGGGCCTGGGTTACGATATGGGCTGGGAATCAGTGTCATCTTGGTCCACTGGATTAACGAAGGACCATTTTAACGGCGAAGTTGCTGGGCATCAAGCCAGTGGTTCTGCCAGCGGCGGGGCGGCACATTCTGCTGTAGTTTCCGATTTGCAAGAGATTGAAGATAAGTTAAGGGAATTGGAAGCGGAGAATAGGAAAAGTAAGGGTTTTGTTGACGGATGGGGTGAAAGGATGCGGGAGATGTGCGTGTTGCTGAAGCAAATACGGGAGCCTGGCGCTAGAGGCTCGTATCTGAAGGATTCCGAGAAAGCTGAGATGTATCGCTTGCACAAAGAAAATCCTGAAGTTTACACCGTTGAGAAGCTAGCTAAGGATTATAGGATCATGAGGCAAAGAGTGCATGCGATTCTATGGTTGAAGGAGCTTGAGGAAGAAGAAGAGAAAAAACTTGGTCGTCCGCTTGATGATTCTGTTGATCTTTTGCTTGACACATGCCCTGAGTAGGTCTCTCATTGGATTACTTGGTTTTAGCTATTCTATGTTGATTCACTGTCAATTGAATTTATTAGCATCTTGGTTTACTTTATTTTTGTCTTTACTTTTAGGAGTACTTTTTATAGGATCAGTGCTACAAGCAAGTGGTAGAAATTTTTTTTACCTGAATCTGCAAAATGTTTTGATTTAATAACAAGTAGCCTAGCATGTTTTCAAATTACCTTCTGTTCTATGAACATTGTCATCGAAACTAATGTTATTCAAGAAAGTAAGAAATATAACCACAAGTTCCGATTTTTTATAATTTGTTAGCTTTTTTGATGGTAGGCCAGGACCCTAAGGTTATAATCAGCTGTCTGGATAAAATATATGAATTTTCTTCCTTGATGAAGGTTGCCCTTACAATCTTATTATGTTCAAATTGTGTAGTTGTCTTCCTTTTAGAACCGTGTTTTGTGTGTTATTTCATGGTAAAATTGTGAATACAGAAAATTTTTGGATCAGCTGCTTTTACTTATTACCTGCTTGTCCAATTTGGATTGCGAACTTATGTTGATGGTAATTCTGTGTCTGCACCTGCATAAAGCAGTGTATCCTTTTCCTTCTTCCTGTGCTGTATTGTCACTAAGGGTTGTGCTTCAGTGTCTTGGATATTTCCAGTTTCATGGTAGAATGGGCTTATATAATGTGCAGGGTCACCTTCCCTTCTCTTCGTCCTTTTTATACATTTGCATTTTTGTCAGATCTGGCTGTCAATGAGATTTTTAGATTGTCCTGACCATGCGCATGCATTAAGTGCTGCTTGGATTTAAGCAGTAGTTGTAAATTTAATAGCACGTGGACACTGGAAAGTGCAGCTCCGGAAGCACACATTGGTGAATTGAATTAATTGGGTAAATTTTTACAGAAGTTTGTAGTGGCTAAAAATGAATTTGGTAAACAATATACTAAAACAAGCTGATCCTCATTAGGAATTCCGTGAAGGGAATTTTTTAACAATGATAAATGAATTGTTGTCTGACTTAATGAATTTTTCTTTCAGGTTCTTTATTTCCCACGATAGGGAGTTCCATGTTGCATCCCTCCCTTATAAACCTGACTTCAAGGTTATGCCTGAGGGTTGGGATGGCATTACCAAAGATTTAGACGAAGTCCATTATGAAATTTCCAAAAAGGAAGATGAAATGCTTTATCGAGACTTTGTTGAGAAGATGAATTTCAACAAAAAGAAGGCAAGTTCCCTTTGCTGTAACTTTATGATTTTGGCATAGATAAAGTGTACACAAACAGATAAAAACATTCCTTTGAATTGTCCAACGCATTTGGCATGTTAATGGTAGCAGTGACCACGAAGAACATCCAAAATATTTGTTCGATAGAGAGATTTGCTGATGCGGTTATTGTGTAATGAAAATGGTTTAACAACGTGGTTATTAATTGATCGAGTTTTCTTTTTGTCCTTCATTGTCATAGAATTTAGTCCAAGTGTCATTTAATTCTCCTTCAGTGTTTATGATAATTTTGTTGATTGCAACCACAATGCTTGTTTCTCTCAAATCTTCAGTTCTGTTCGACCAATAGTGCTGCATCAGAGATTTCTTGTTTGATAAACCTATTAACCAATGTAGTATTTGTTGCGTATAGATGGCTGGGGAGGTGAAGTGCCACAAGTATAGTCGGCGCCGGCCTCCAGATGGGTGGACTTTTACAGTAGAGAAAATGGGACCCCGGGGGAAGCGCGGTGGTGGTGGGGGCTGGAAATTTGCCAGCCTACCAGATGGATCCAGCCGACCATTGAATGAGATGGAGAAAATGTATGTCAGGCGAGAGACTCCACGTCGCCGGCGGAGGATCCTACCCTAACTGCTTGATTCTCATGTTTTGAACTTCTGAATAGATTTAGTATCAGAAGTTTTTCTTTGTCACTTACACAATGGCTTTAAATCATCACAATCTTGTAAGTGCCGTCTTGTTTGTTATCTTGTCCAAAATTGCTTTCCTTCGGAGCTTGGATTGGTACAGACTATGTTTCAGAATCTCCGGTTCAAGGATGAACAATTTATTTATTATGCAGGATATATTGTCTTCTGTTGCAAGTTTTGAACAAGACTTGTGGAAAATTCGTTACAAACTTGGACAGGGGATTTTAGGGATTGGGGTTTATATTTCAATTCTTTGCTATTTATTGAAAATATTTCTGGTCTTGAGAATTTCATTACTACTTTCACTTATATTTTGATAAATAAATAAATCACTTTCTAAATTTTAAAAATTACTAAATGATGATGTCAAAACAATTTATTTATCAAAATGTAAGTAAGCCTATTACTGAAATTTCAGGGACGAAAAATGTTTTCTTATTTATGAGCAATGCATTACCGTTGTTCTTGTATTAAGACTATTTGTAAGATGTGATTGGGATAATTGATCTTCTGTGTCATGATTAAAGGCAAACGAACTTTTAAAATGAAAGTATTACATCAAAATTAATAGTTATAAAATAAATAACATTATTATAACTAGAAGGTTAAAAATGTTCGCATAATTAATCGGTCTCATCTAATGATTCAAACACACGTAATATAGAGTATTACCTTCATGAGGGGGTTTATAACCGGTGCATATAGAGGGCACAAGTAATCACTAATACTTTACTCACATTGTTATATTTCTATTTAAATCTAACGTAAATTTTGCGCAAGTTAAATATTTTTTATTAATTTTAATTTGATTTAATTTCACTTTAATTTAGTTTTAATTTTAATCATTATTTTTAATTTACTCTATTGATATATGGGTTTGAAATTAAGAAAGAAACAGAAGAAGAAGAGATATTATAAATAAGATTTTTAAAATTACATTTTATTTAAATAGAGAAAGAGGAAGAGCATGTGAATGGTATTTATCAAATTTAAATAGATAAAGTGTGAATGGTGTAAATAACAAGTGATCTTTTTTTACATTTAAAATTACAAGTCAGATTCCATCACATTTTTCAGGTATAATAATTTAAAAAATCATAATGCTAGCCGTAGTGATGTTCACGGAGTTGGTGTACGGTAAATTCCTAGCTCATCTCAACTGCCTCTGCATAATTTTTTTATTTTCAAAATTCATGTAATAGAATTCTTTTTCTTTTTTTGTGAACTATTCCTTACCATTTTTTATTCGAGATTTTAATTTTTTTTTGGGTCAACTAGCAGAGGGGGATTGGGGTTGGGCAGCACTCTAACTGCTGCCCCATATGTCCCAGTTTAAGAATGCCAATGGATTTAACCACCTGAGCTGGGCATCCGGTGGTGTCAAGGTGTAAAAAAATTTTAGCGGCCATTGGGCTTAGAACTGAAAGCAGAATATTGGGTTATCGAGCTGATGTTGGGCTGGGGGAGCAAGCAAGTCCATAGAGATCCATCGCTAGGGTCTTCAAAATTTGGCTTGCCTTCGGCCTTCTCTCTGAGCCAGAACAATGCCATAGCTTATGCTTTCTGCCAGGATGCAAAATCTTCACCGTTTGACATGGCGTCTGTCGGCCACTTCTCTTGGTTCAAGCTCGAGAGCCACAAGAGTTATCAGAAGCTTCTCAACCAATTCTTCTGTGAGCGTTGGCGGTGGAATTGATGGTAACGTTGACAAGGACAAAGGCTTGGATTCCTCGTTTGGCGGGATGGACGATCCGGGTTGGGAATTGATGTCATCTTGGTCCAATGGCTCGTCGAAAGACCATTTTAATGGAGAAACTACCGTGAATCAAGTATTTGGTTCTGCCGGAGGCGGTGCGGCGCATTCTAAACATTCAGAAACACTAAATTCGTGCACTCTCCAATTCGGCGCTTATGCAGTAAAGTTTAGATTTTGTAGCTCTACAGCGAAATTCCCATTGATTCCTCCAAGGCTTTCGCCTATTCTGGGCAACGTTTATTTTTGGAGAAGCCCATCTTTCTGCAAAGAATCTAATTTAGTTGGACAGATTTGTTTAGGCAGGTGTTACAGTAATGGAAGCGCTAGTGATAGTGTGCCGAAGGAATGGACCGAGGAGATAGAATACTTGGATGAATCAGGCAGTGTCATTTACAAGGGTAAAGGTGTGAGGTCAATTGAGCCAGGCTGTGATGACCATGTGATGATAGGTGAGGTTAAGAAGCCCTTCTTGAACGCTGCAGCAGTTGCAAAAATAGTTGAGGTTGTCAAAAGGTGGAAATGGGGACCAGAGTTGGAGAACCAATTGGACAAACTGCAATTTATTCCTAACATGATTCACATTACTCAAGCCTTGAAAGTTATAAACGATGATGCGGGTTTGAGTTTGTTCGGATGGGCTAAGAGGCAGCCTTGGTATTCACCTAATGATGAATGTTATGTTGTTTTGTTCGATGGTTTGAACCAGCGCAGGGATTTTGATGGAATCCAATTATTGTTTGATGAAATGGTTTGTGATTCCGCTAATAGTGGAATTGCCTCATTTGCTGCATACAATCGAGTAATTCAGTACTTGGCTAAAGGTGAGAAATTGGAGATTTCGTTTTGCTGCTTTAAGAAGATTCAAGATGCAGGTTGGAAAATAGACACTGAAACATATAATTCACTAATAACTTTGTTTTTGAATAAGGGTTTGCCTTATAAAGCATTTGAGATATATGAGAACGTGGAAACAGCTAATTGTTCATTGGACGGTTCAACCTATGAATTGATGATCCCAAATTTGGCAAAGTCAGGCCGTCTAGATGCTGCTTTGAAGCTCTTCCAAGAGATGAAAGGAAGAAATTTCCGGCCAGGTTTAAACATCTTTGCATCACTCGTTGATTCAATGGGGAAAGCTGGGAGATTGGATGCCGCAATAAAGGTTTACATGGAGATGCAGGGTTATGGGTACAGACCACCTCCTACCATATTTGTTTCTTTGATTGAATCTTATGTGAAATCTGGAAAGTTGGAAACTGCTCGTAAGCTTTGGGATGAGATGAAAAAGGCTGGATTCAGGCCTAACTTCGGCTTGTACACAATGATCATTGAGGCCCATGCAAAATCGGGGAAGCTTGATGTTGCTATGTCTGCATTCACAGATATGGAGAAGGCAGGATTTCTTCCGACCCCATCTACATATTCTTGTCTCTTGGAAACGCATGCTGCATCTGGACAAGTTGATGCTGCGATGAAGCTGTATAATTCAATGACTAATGCAGGTTTGAGGCCTGGTCTAAGCACTTATACTTCTCTCTTGACCCTCCTGGCTAATAAGAAACTGGTGGACGTGGCTGCCAAAATTTTACTTGAGATGAAGGCCATGGGATATTCTGTTGATGTAACTGCTAGTGATGTTTTGATGGTGTACATCAAGGATGGTTCAGTTGACCTAGCTTTGAGGTGGCTGCGTTTCATGGGTTCATCTGGGATTAGAACAAATAATTTTATAATTAGACAGTTGTTTGAGTCATGCATGAAGAATGGCCTTTATGAGTCAGCCAAACCTCTTCTTGAAACTTACGTGAACTCTGCTGCAAAAGTAGACTTGATACTTTACACATCCATCTTAGCCCATCTTGTAAGATGCCAGGAAGAGTTGAATGAGAGGCATTTGATGTCTATACTTAGTGCAACAAAGCACAAGGCTCACTCTTTTATGTGTGGGCTTTTCACTGGCCCAGAGCAGAGGAAACAACCAGTATTATCCTTTGTCAGGGAATTCTTTCAAAGTATTGATTATGAATTAGAGGAAGGTGCTGCACGGTACTTTGTCAATGTTCTTATCAATTATCTTGTTCTTATGGGGCAGATAAATCGAGCTCGATGTGTTTGGAAGGTTGCCTACGAGAATAAACTTTTCCCAAAGGCTATAGTTTTTGATCAGCACATTGCTTGGTCACTTGATGTTAGAAACTTGTCAGTTGGAGCTGCTCTCATAGCAGTGGTACACACCCTTCATAGATTCAGAAAACGCATGCTGTATTACGGTATTGTCCCCCGGCGTATTAAATTGGTGACAGGACCCACTTTAAGGATTGTGGTTGCTCAGATGTTGAACTCAGTCGAATCTCCATTTGAAGTCAGTAAAGTGGTTTTGAGGGCCCCAGGAGATTCTGTCATGGAGTGGTTTAAGAAACCAATTGTTCAGCAGTTTCTGCTAAATGAGATTCCATCTAGAGCTGATATCCTTATGCACAAGCTGAACACACTTTTTCCTAGTTCTGCCCCTGAAGTTAGATCTCTATCCCCACCTAAACCTCTCATTGCTGTCAAGGCAATGTGAATAGTTCTTGATTTCTTAGCCGAGTTACAGGTATGTATTTTCATTTCTCATAATGGTATTACGTATAGGCTCATATTGGTGAAGTGAATTAATTGGTTAAATTTTGAAAGGATATTGTGTTGGATGAAGTGAATTTGGCAACAATAAGCTAAAGCACTCCTATTGTTTTGGGGATTTGGGAATATGGTCAAGAGCTTTTATTCTTTAACAAGGATAACTGATTTGTTGTCTGTCTGACTGAATTTCTTCTTGCAGATTCGTCATTTCCCATGATAGGGAGTTCTATGTTGTATCCCTCCCTTATAATCCTGACTTCAAGCTTTATACCTGAGGGTTGGGATGCAATTACCAATGGTTTGGACGAATTCCAATTATAAAATTTCCAAAATGGAGGTTGAAATGCTTTATGAAAAATTTGTTGAGAAGATGAATTTCAACAAAATGAAGGCAAGTTTGCTTTGCTGCTACCTTATGATTTACCATAGAAAAGTGAACACACATTTTTGCTGACAAATATCTTACCCCTTGTCCTCTTTGTGGTTGTTGTTTCTCATTGATCTATGAGATGTCCAATGCATCTAGCATCTACATTGCAGCAGTGGCCTTAAAAGAACATCCAAAATATATATTCTACCATGCAATATGCTGACATGATCAAGTTATCTTTTTGTCCATTATTGTCATTCTATCTTAGAATTTAGTCAGAGTCACTTAATTCTCCGTTCTCACTGTTTGTAAACTTCCGAAATATGCTGTACTATCATGTTTTGATTGCAATGGGAGCGTTTGCCCCTTCTAACCTTCAGTTCTGTTAGACCTTCCGGTGTTGCAAGTCAGATTTCTTGTTGATAGACTTGGTAACCAATGTAACTTTGGTTGCACGCAGATGGCTGGAGATCTGAAATGCGACAAAAGTCGCTGCAGGCCTTCAGATGGGTGGACTTCTGCGTTAGGAAAAAATGGGGCTTCGAGGGAAGCGAGTGGCAGCGGGAGCTGGAAACTTACTAGTTTACCAGATGGATCCAGCCGTCCACCGAATGAGATGGAGGAAATGTACGTGAAGTGTGAGACTCCCTGCTTCAGGCATAGGATCCTCCCTTAATTGCATGATGCTTGTATTTTGAAGTTTAAACTTTGGAATAGATTTAGTGCCAGAAGATTCTCTTTTCATCCTGTATACATTGAGTGGCTTAAATTCGTTTAGGGTCCATTGAATACCATCCTGCCATGGGAGTCCAAAATTAGCTTTTACTTCAATGGTTTCAGAATCTGGCAGTTCAAAAATGTAGAGTGTTTGTCTGCAAGGTACACTTGTCCCTTTTTTTGTTTTTTTTTTTTGTGTGTGTGGGGGGGGGGGGGGGGGCGCTCGGAGTTATGATGACTTTCGCTGCAACTGTTGAATCGGAATAGGGATAAAGTAACGACGTTAACTTGTTTGTAGATTGTACATTCTAGGGGTCTTTGGAGTAGACAGCTCTTGTGCTTTACCGCGTAGGTCGTACTGTTGGAAGTTATCTCCGTGGTACTTCACACAAGCTCCTTAATTATGTGGTTTTACTCATATGTACTTTGTCGGGGAAATTCTAAGGTGATGTCAGGATTTCTAAACTAAACTTTGAGTGGTGTGATACAAACAATTTCATCCAATCAATCTCATCCATTGGATAAAATTGTATTGCATATTCAGAATTTAGAAACTCCTAAGGGTATTATAATCTTTCTCACTTTATCGATGAATCAATTAAAGTACTTTTTTTTAACTTTTCTACTTATGCTTTTCGTCATTAGTATTTTGCTCATGTAAATTATTTTTCGTTTAAAGTTAAATAGAGATTTCATGTGAATTGCACGGTAATTTACTAATTCATATTTCTTTAAATTTTGATCAATTTAATATTCAAAATCAATTTATCCTTAGAAGGGGGGGGAATTTAGCTCCATTAGAATTTTATTTTGTGGAAATTGCTATAGGTTTGTTGAGGCTTTCTGAAAATAATTGGAGTTTGAGTTATTTTAAAAATAAATTTTGAGTGAATATCAAATCAAATTAAATCATACCATGCATGGAAATTCTTGTTAAATTTCAGTCTTAAATTGTAGACCGATAATAAAATGAACAAAATACTAAAGTGAACAATACGAAAGAACGGATGGTGAAGTAGAATGATTCCTTAACATATACAAAATTTATTCTAAACATACACGAAGACAATGAAATATAAAATTAAGGTATTATGCAGCGATTAATTGATTTATCTTTCATACTTGAACATGACAAGCGAACATAGAAGTGGAGAATTGCAATGATTTTAAGCTAATATAGTTGCTTTGATTTGTTTATATAATTAATCTTACACTGCTATATAATAAAATAATAATTTAATAAATACACCTAGTAACTTTTGTGAGGGATAAAGATTCTATACTGTGCACAAACAGCATTCACGATATCTTCCTTCAGCAAGCCCATCACGTTTGTTCATTTGAAGACCACTCTATAGTTTTTCATATTACTTCTAAGTTGTATATAATAGCTCATGAATACATTACCCCAAAAAAATGGAGATAAATAATTTCAATGTCTACAAAATTAACTCAGTTTTCGACTTCCAACCATATTTCATGCTCTAAAGTTTGGACGCTAAATTAGATCGCATGATTATAAAAAAAAAAAAAAGATAATACAAAATTGTAAAGTTCTCATTAGCATAAGAATATTATAATTTCCAAACCCCTCCCTATATTCTATGATAAGGAGTTGAGGATGTTCGACGCGGCAACGTATTTTCTCAGGCCCAATCAACCACTGCTTGGAATTTCCATGTTTAGCACTGTTGTTTCTGGAATCTCAAGATACTGCACCTGCTTCTCCTTGATTCTTCAAATCGTGTGTAGCTCCAGATTACCAATGGGGGAGAATGGTTCCATCTCATGAACTTTATTTGCCAATTGCCACTACAGGATACAAAGTTACAACTTTAAAGGATAATCAGGCCTACGCTCTCCGGATTCTCTTCTTCAGCTTTTCTTGCTCCCGGTATCTCTCTCGTCTTTCCTCTCTCTGCCGCTTTCTGGACAACTGCTCATCTTTTGCCTTCTCTGCTTCAAGTTCTTTCCTCCTCCTCTCTTCCTTAAGCTTTCGCTTTTTATTCTGCAAGAAGACAGTAAGATGTAGAATGTCAAAAGAGATGAGAAATTGTCCTTTATATTGAGTATTAACGGGCATTTATACCTTCTCATTTAACATTAATTGCATGTGTTGAACGAGAGTATGAAGTTTACGCTCAGGAAGCTCCATGACAACAGCCCTTCTCTCTTCCAGCAATGGCCGCTTTCGACTGGTTATATTCTTGGGTTTTGTTACAAACGGAAGTTTTGACTGTAGAGACTTGGAAAGCACCAGCGGATTATATATTTTTGGCTTCCTTTCAGGTTTTTGCTGAAAAATAATATAGAATGGTAAGAAGCGTAAAATAGAAAAGGAATAAAAAGAGCGGTCTCATTTGCAGGACACGGGGATAACCAATGGGTTACGCAAATTTTCCATATCAAAACGGAATATACCTTATAGAGTGAATCTTTGTTTACAGGTACAGGAAGATTGTGTTCTCTTCTCAATTCTGCAACAGTTCTCATCCCTTGCCAGGTCTGCTCACGAGGTTGTAATGCTGTTGTTGCCGGATTATAAAAGCAAGGGACTTCAACTCGAGTCCATGCACGCAGGAAAACAATGTCACTCATTAGAATTTTGTCCTCAAATGTGCATCTGGCAATTCCCTCTTTTGGCTGACCTCCCTTCCTTTTTGGTTGGTTTCCTATCTCTTCTTTTGCAACCTGCCCAGATAAAAATTACCATGTATAATAGAATGCAAATAATAGTTGTTCAAGTAATCCCATCAATATCTCCACTCACAAGAAAATACAAGCAGAGATCTGAACAACACCATAACTGGACAAAGCATCAAATCCAAGATATAAACTTAATGAGTAAATCTTTTTCGTCCATATGAAATTCACTTTTTCTCACTTTCATCCTTATGAAATATTTTATATTAATTTTATCCATGTGAAATATTAATTTATCAAATTTTATCATTAATCTTCATATAAACACTAGCAAAAGGATGGAAAAAATCGATACACTATTTATAGGGAGTGGGGACAGAAGTGAAAAAAAGTGAATTTCATTTGGACCAAAAAAAAGAAAAGAAAAAGGATTTACTCAAAATTTATTTACAAGATACAAAACACCAACCTTCTTGACCTGCCCCCTGATCCCACTGACAGTTCGAATGGCGGCACCTTCAAACCGAGCTACTTCAAGATCTGAAGTAAACATATCCCTGATAAGTGCCGTCTTCTTGAATATCTTGCAAGGGTAGCCAACCAACTTGAGTTTCTTCACTATCCTTGCTGCATGATTAAACTCAAGTACAACTGCAGTTGCAGTAATCCTAAATGTTGCCTGATAAATCAGATGCAGCCAATCAGGAACTAAGCACAATTATCCAGAAACAGCCAAAACGTTATGACTACAAAAATAACATCCCACATTTTGACATAATGAAAAGAAAAAAAACAATGCAGGAAGAGAAGGAAGATGTGTTGGACCTGATTGTTAGATAAATTCTGAACAGCCACGATGCCAGTATTGGGAGGGGCAAGAGGACCCCAAAACATTGCAAGACAATGCATATGTTCTGGAGTGTATTTAAGCATATGATGCCTTCCATTCTGATCCTCGATGGCATAAACTGGGGTTGTTTGGTAACGCCTCCATCCAACAGAAACAATAATAGGGTCTCTGGTCTTCAGCACTTTCTTGTGCCACCTGTGCCGCTTTAACCTGGCCTGGAAAAAAGTTGAAAAAGAAACAATCATTTTCAAAACGAGTAGAAAGAGACAAGGAGGGTATTGAATGATGGATTTTAAAGACAGCGGAACAACAAGAAATTCCATTTAACTAGAACTTAAGTGTGTTAACTAACAAGCACAAAAGAATATGGTTATTTCTGGTGATAGTTAATAAAATCAAAAGTATTATAGAACATCAAAACTTGAAATAGGGAAAAATATTGTTTTTAACATTTCAAGGGTAACACATTATTATCATTATCATGTATCCTAAACAAACAATCAAACGGACAGTTTGATTGGGTTAAGGGAACTGGTATATATATCACTGACCTGCATGTATCCAACGTTCTCCTCCCCAAGACCAATACCTCCTACCAATATTGGGTGGTATGGATCAAAGTATTCGACCATCTCAAAAGGAACATCATGAACTTCCAATCTTAGATATGTCCCCGTCCGGAACCCTTCTATTTCTATTCGTGTAGCCTCGTCAAGATCACTGAGTTCAGCTAGATTCATTTGTTTTCGAAGTTCAATCTCCTCCTTCAACTGAAACAACCAATACTGAGTAGCCATTCTATAACATGTATTGACATTTTACCAGTGCAAAGAGTTTTACCTTATCAAAATAACTAACTTCATTAGCTTGACCGCGATGAAACTTTGCATCTTTTTTTCCACAAGCTTCTTCCTCTGGTGACTCTATGCCGTCAAATGTAGATCTTAATTAAGGTCACAACTATTGGACTTGTTCCCCAGACTCCCCCATCCCCAACCAAGATTTTCAACCCCCCCCCCCCCCCAAGAAAAAAAAAATATTGAATCACACACAAATGCACATGATGCATTCTCCAAAATGCTATAAAATATCTTCGGGTAGAAAACAATCAAAGGCTGTTAAAATAAAACTAAGAATGCTATAAATCAAACCTAAGACCACATCTATGTTTTTAAATTGATATAATTTAAAAAAAATAAAACTAAAAAAATAAGAAAGAAACATTGTATTGGACCCATCCTAGAGATACCACAGATGACAGATGTAAGGACCTAAAGTCACATCCGTAATCAAATCCAACATCACAATCATCAATACCAATCAAGCCAATCCCTTTCATTCCAAGAACCAATAAACAAAAAATATTCCTTTTTTTTTTTCGTATATATTAGTCCAAGAAGACACATTCAGTCCTTTTAAATTTTAATGCTTAATGCTTAATTTTTTGAGGGTGGTGAGATGGCTAAGAAGAAAATGACATCCACTCGTATTAATTAACTAGACAGTGAGTATGTAAAGAGAGGAAAAGGATATTGAGCATCAAATTTTGCACGAAGAGCCAGTTTCTTGAGCCTCCTCTCCTCAGCTTCCAAGTCATTTTCCCTGTGTGTTGTCCCAGCAACTGTATAATCTGTTTGATGACCTTCATGCTTCTCTCCAGTTTCTAGATCTTCGAAGTCACCATAGACAACATCATAATCCTCATCAGTATTACCCTCTGATGCTTGGTTTCTGAGTGCAGCTTTTGACCAATCACCGGTGACAAAACGGTCACGAATGTTCTCAATAAGATCTTGCTCCTTCCAGGATTTTAGATTCACAAAATTTGCACTCTTCGAACAGTCCTCGGTGTTGAAATTTCCAGCATCTAATCCCTCTCTCATTTGTAGCTTTTTTTTTTTTTTTTTTTGGGGGGGGGGACAAAAAGTTTCTTAGATTATAAACCAAACAAGCTATATCTCAAGCAATACAAAAAACCAAGGACTGGTCTATTTCAGTTATGAAAAAGTTGATCTAGCATATTGTTAGCCTATATTTATCAGTTGTTTGTTAAAAAAAAGTAATTTTTATTAGAAACAAAGAATTGCAGAATCAGAGGACTAGAATCCTCCTAAGAAAACCCAAATTACGGAGACAGGCAGATGTGGCATTAAGATTGCTTTGTCCCAGGGGAACGGAATATTGTGATTTGCAAAGCAACAAGCACTTTTTGATATTCAACTTCACTTTCTACTGCCTTGGGCGCTAATAAATGACTCAATCTGAAAGCAATAAACACTTGTATATCAAGGACAAACCTTTTTGACTTCTTCTTTAGGCTTGAAGAAGTCATCTTCTTCACTTTCCTCTTCTTCACTGTTATCCTCATTGTTTGCAGCGGTTTTATTAGATGTAGTTTTCCCATATACAAGTTGCATCAGGCTAGGGGTTTGTCGTGTGAAAGCTCTTTCAGCCAAAGACTCTTTCCATCTTGAGATATTACCCATATCATCTTTTATGAAGCAAACAAAAAGACAGTCAGAAACAGTATAAAACCTCCCCAAGTAAAAATATCTTTTAAAAAAAAACAGTTACCAGTTTTAACAATTAACATTAGCAAAATCAATGAGTAATCATGCCATGTAACATGTCACTATTATCCATCTCAATTGAACATTGGTTTACTAAATCTAGCACCAATACAGCATATGCCCATAAGACTATCTAAGAACATCACTGAACACATCCTTGACAGTTGATGAAGGATTTTTGTACCATCAATATTGTTGTCATCCCCCTCCTCATTGGAAAATTCTGAATCAGAAGATGCCACATCGTCACTGACCGCCTCATCCTCTTCAGGTGAATCCTACAAATGAAGAGAGTCCAGAGCTCATAAGCATTCTAAAAGAATATTCTCGATGAGATCTGAGATACATAACAAATGGAAACAGAAGAACTAATTACTATTACGTGGAGAAAAACCCATTTTTCATTAAGTAAATGAATTCCAGAAAGTTTAATAAACGATGACTGAGGATTACCTCATCAACATCATTTTCAAAGACTGGTCTTCTCCTAGCTCTCCCACCAAGAAGCTCATCTTGTTTGTCTATATCAGTTGCATCATCACCACCATCATCATCAGAATCACTAGATTCACTGCTTGTATCTTGTTGAACAGTTTTATCTTGATAATATGTTGGTGAACCATCCATATCCACGTCATTATTTTCTTCTCCAACCATAGCACCTTCACTGGCTTCATTTATAACCTTTGCGCTGAGCATAGATTTTGGGTTATAGCTAAATAGATTGATGGAGCTCTGCTCTAACTTTTCATTAATTGGATACTTGGTATTTTGAAGGGATCTCACCAAAACCTCACCCACATCTCGGTCTTTTCCTGTAACAAAACGAAAAATACAAACCTGAATGATATATTAAAAAGAAAAAAGAAAAAAAACAAAGTTGTCAATCAACCACAGTGCTATGCGTTTTCAGAAACAAGGAAACTTTTTTTTTTGTTTTGACAGAAACTAGTAATGAAACATTTACTACCTTATATGAAAACAATCCTTTAAAATCAAAGTTGTTCTTCATCCTCTTTTATTAATGCTTCACTCTCTTGACTATTTAATGATGTATTACTGTATTATTTGCTGATACCGTAATGAGTTTCACATCAAAAATGCACCAGATTCGACCCCATGTAATTATTATGTCATATTGTAACAATACAGACAGCTCATGAGAGAGCAGCACAGACAAGTGATAACAGCTCCAGAAGAACAGAATGGTATATAATGACCCTAGTATGTTTGCCGTAACATGATAGGATGTGTGAAGGGGAGAAAAAGAAGAAATAGTAAAAAAAAAAAAACCTTTGTCCGTCATTTCTGAGTTTTCAACATCAACTTTAGAAAACTGGACAAACTGGTCATTTATATTTATGTATACAGCATCTTTATCATACATAAGATCCCCAAGGCCAGACATAGGAGCATAGAATAACTTCTCCTTATCACGCAGTCCCTTCTTTTTCGCAGCAGATGGCAGAGGACAAGGATCAGGTAAAACAGTGGCACTAGCCAGACTATAATCACCAACACCAGCAATATGCACCTGATTTTCAAAATTCATGTTGGAAAATTCAGAGGAACATAATCAGAAGAATAACACTTGATCATCATATCACACTATGCAGGCAATCAAAGTCTATAGCATCTTCCATCAGGCAATAGTCAAGTGAAATTCAGAGAATGTCAATAGTATTCAATGAAATACAAATCCACTAATTCATCATCAATCAGCATACTATAATAGAATTCATTGTAGAAAAATGCAGAATTTGACCATGTTTAAACAGAATACAATACAATGTGTCCTAGAGAAATCTAGGGTATACAGAACATATTATTGTTAGTAATATAACAAAAAAGAGAGAGAAATAGAATGGCAAATCTGTTGCTCCTAAACCCTCATGGGGGGAAAAATTAACAACAAAAGTAAAGAAGATCCGGTAGTCTTCACTCTTCAGTATCAGTTGAGGGAACTAGCCCCTGCATATTCTTCCCAAACGCTATTGATGTGTTGAAGTTAAAATAAGAGAGAAGACTACAAGTTGGTAAAGCTATCAGACAAACCTTACATCCCTTTTTCAAATTACAGCCTCTCAAATAACCATAAAGTGTGACTTTTCTGTCACATTTATTATTTTCATGCACTCTTTCAGGAGGGGTGATGTCTTCAAAGCGATCCACCAAAACATAAGGATGAGATGTTCGCCAAGAAAGAGGATGAAACTTCATAACAGAAATAAAGCGAGCAAGATTGTGAATTTCACGCTTGACATACCTGCTCATTAGGAAAGGAAATAATATACATTGGCAACTGTTATTCCAATCACTGTAAGAAAAAAGGCAGTAACATTCATAACACAGCTTGGGAAAACTTACTTTCCATGAATAAGCCCAGATAAATAAAACAATTTAGCACCATCATATATTTCAGTCCAAAAGCGGTGTTTAAGACGTTGCTTTGTTTTCTTCAACTTTTTAGCATCCTTGAATTTATCAAGATGAGTAAGAACTCCCATGACCTTTGGGAATCCATGTGTTTGCAATATATTAAGGAATTCAAATGTTTCCTGTAAACAAAGGAAAATCTCAAAAATTAAAAACCCATTTCACGGAATTTGCCACATGCCAACACTATCTCAACTCATTTTATCATAGATACATATATCATGAGATTGACAAAGTCTATTCGCATACAACTCCATAAACCAACAGCTCACCATTTCAAAACCATAACTCCCATCTACAAGAAGCAATGCAAGGTCGGCAAACTTTGCTGCATCTATCATACCATTGATATCATTTGGGCATTCCACAAACTGCAGCCGCCTTTGCTTTCCTGACATGTTTGATCAATAATTATTATCATGTGAATTCCCACCCAAGTACACAGAGAAAATTATCTAAGTTCTTTAAAGTGAAATCTATATCGTATAAAATATTGGAATTGGAATGAAGAATAAGTGCAAACCTGATACGACAGTAATTGGGCCTCGAACATCAGGCAAATTATGTTTTGTATAATGTTTTACCAAAGACTTTATCAAAAGTGACTTCCCAACCTAAGAGCAAAATAGTCAGTTCAAAAGAAACAAATTGCATTGCGTTGCAGTTAATATACTGTCCAGTGATGTGAAAGCAGCGTATGGGATATGCACCTGGGGAGGCCCCTGCACCACAACAACAAATGGAGCTGGCTCACCATAAGAGCGATCAACAATTGGAACGTGAAGCCGACGCTGCTCTTTTTCAACTGCACGGGATTGTAATCGCTTGGCTTTCGCAGATGAAGAAAAAGCAAATGCCTGAACAACAAGGTGACCGTTAGAAAATAAATGAAAACACTACACTAGTTCTAGTAGCAGTAACGAACAGAGGAAGCTCGAAATGGGTGGAGGAAGAATTGAAAATTACCTTGGGGTTTTGTCTTTGTTGATTGTCACCATCACTTATCTTCTTCTTCTTATTGGATTTGGATTTCTTCTTGGCGGATGCACCAGACTGATGAGTTCTATGGGGCTTGTGTGATTGATCAGCGTCGTTCACCGCCATGGAAACAGCTCAATCGAGTTATATCAGATTCCAGCAGGTCCCGAGTGTTAAGATAATAGCACCTGAGCTATTAGGGTTTACGAGAACGACGATCGCGCCGACAAGGAAATAAATAACGTCCCGGTGCGCCAGATTTCAGGAGCCTTGGCCCTGTGGCGCTTGAAGGCAGAAGCAAAAATCCAGAGCAAGTGGGGCTAAACTTATATAGGTGGTCAGGTTAGCTAATCGAAAATTATTTATTAACCTGCTTATCAAATTTATTTACTTACTAATTTTTGATAAATTATTAATTACCAGAAAATTAGATAAATATAAATAATTATATATGATATGAAAAAATATATCTTTCGTTCTATTCATTGTAATTCTTAGGGTATGTTTGATAACATTAAATTTTTTAGCTCTGAAATATAGCGGTGAAATATTTAGCATAAGCTCTTTATGTAATGTAAATGTTTAAAGTGAATATTAATTACAAGATAAATCCTCGGTATAAATCTTATTTTTTAATTCAAAACCTAAATAATAATTCTCTTTTATATATACTAATCTCTTCATACGAACTCTCGCACATATTAAAAAAAAAACATTTAAAAAATTAAAATAAAAATACACTGGATAGCATTTTGATAGCCTTAAGTTAATTAAAAAAAGTATAATATGTTGAATAATACTTGATAATTTTAAATTTTAATTTGTATCAATTAATACCTTTAAATATTAATTGATATAGAACTTACATTTATTTAGATTATTATAATTATAAAGGATGATTGACTTTTTTTTAAAATAGAAGGAGCTCAAGTAAAAAAAATTGAACTATTTTTTTAATTATCAATTAAAATGATTAAAATTTTATATAAATAGTATTTTTTAAGCTTGTGATATATGAATCTAGGTTTTGTGAAAAAGTGAAAATTAAGATGGGATAATACATTAAAAAAAAAAAGAGATGAAGAGAGTTGCATTGGAGAGAAAAAGAAGTAATTATAAATGGAGGATACAAAAGTTATATTTAAAAATTGAAAACATGTGTGTGAGAGAGAGAAATAAATGAGATAGTGGGTGGTTTTTTAAAAATTATATTAAATTTATAAAATTTAATAATTAAATTAAAATTATAGAATTATCCTATCTCTTCTTAAAATTTGGAATATGTCAATGTGGACTATTTAAGAGATAGAAAATTGGAGTTCATCTTTTTCCATTCCTCTTTCTATCATTTTGTATATTATATATGTGTGTGTATATATATTAATTATAAGAGGGTTAGTGTTGAAAATTTTGAATAAAAAATATATAATGTAAATAACTAAAATGCTCACAAATATATGAAATAATATAATATATTTTAAAACTAACACTAAAGCTAGACTAACTAGGTAATAAAAGAATTATAATGTGTCTAATCCAACTTGATTTTGAATTAATTGGGTCAATGTGGTTGCCAAATACTAGAAAAAAAATTATGATGTTTCGCACATATATTTTTCTTGAAAATTGTCATTTGATATGTATAAGGGGAAGATTATGGTACCCCTAGAGGTTTCAAACCCTAAGTGATGTGGCATAATCTCATCTATTGGATGAGATTACCAAAAACTTGGGTAATCTCATCCAATAAATGAGATTGTGTCACACCACCCAAGGTTTAAAAACTTTGAAGGCGCCTTAGAATTTCTCTATTTATAATTGATAAAATCTAATTTAGATTACTCATTAGTCTGATAACTTTAAATTTTATGAATGGTGCAAATAAGTGCACGTATTTTTTTATACATGCATAATTATTTATAAAAAATATAATGTAATTAATATGATTTAGTATATTAAAAAGATACTTTAATTTTAATTCAATTATTAGGAAGTTTCTATGTTATTATAAAATAATATAAGCTCTGAGTCTTTAATTCTGATGCTACTTAAAGGTTTGGTCTTTATCTACATTCTAAATTTAATTATAAAATTTTATACACACAGATATATATAGTGATTTAACCGTGATGATGATGATGATGATGATGATGATGATGAATCTAAATTCATGTGGCGCTGAATGGTTTTAGCTGGATCTTTCGTGCTGAGTTCAGTCAGCAAATTGGTAGTAAATGTAATTCTCAATTTTTCTAGCTGCCCATGGTGACTTCTAGGATTAGGATTAGTCTAAGATATTAGGATTTGTCTGGGGGCTTTTACTCGTTTATCAAATTAGTGAATTTCTAAAAATGTTACTACTACAACTTATGAGGTAGCCCAATAAATTTATAATGTAAATAAGAATGGAGTTATATTCATAGGTGAGGTTTTCTTAATATAAATGAAGTATGTACTTATAATGTTGCTATTAATTTTGATTAATTAAATCTTATTTTTCGCAGTTAAAAAAAATGAAAAAAACTTTCAAACATACTTAATATAGATTTCAACCTGGCTTCGGTTTAGCTCTCAATTCATTTTTTCAAGCACACTCTTATGCAGATTTTGTGTGCCATTAAGTATATAATTCGTTGATGTTAATTGATTAAAAATTCTATTATATCTTAACTTAGATAGATTATATTAGTGTTAGCAATGAATTGAGTTAAGTCAAATTAATTTGAACTCCACTTCAACTTGCATCAAATTCTTCCAACTTATGAATTAATAAATTATCTATTAAAGTTTTGCCTATTGACTTTCATTCTTATGATAAATTTACAAATAAAAAATTATCAACCATTGTTAATCTAATTATTTTATATTTTTTACCTAAAATAATATTTGAAATTCTTATAAAAATATTGAAGTAATATATTAGTAATAAAAATATATATTTTCTTAAATTTTAGAATTCAATGTTGTTAAATATTTTATAAAATATAATATACATCATAATATGCACATATATTATTTTATATGTATGTATATTGAACTAACTCATGATATAAAATGAATTGAACTTTTATTAGGTCAAACTTAATTCATCTAAAATATAATTTAAATAATTCAACTTATATATCGCTTATTTATCTCATAAATTTGAATTGATTTATGAGTCGCATATGAGCCACTCAGCTTGTTGCCAATCTTAGATTATATAATATGAAAATAAATTTAATATTTAGAATGTAAACCAATTTTACATAAAAACTCTAATTGAATTAGATTTTTTGATAGGCAGTGCATCTGTGTTTTAAAGCTGTCTAAGGGTTTTTGAACAATTACTCTTTTCTTGAACAGCCGAAAAGAAAAATCGAAATGAAAAAGAATTAAAAAAAAAATTACTTGAATGTGTTAAAAGTAAGAAGAAAGAAAAGTAGAAGAAAAATTTTTTCTCTTACCTATTTAGTTTTTAGGGAAAAAAAACTAAATTAAATTGAATGATAATTTTACTCTTCAAATTAATATATTTATCCAAAATCTTGTTTGTAGCCAATAATAGATATTGTCATAATTCACCCTATTTATGTATAATTATTTTTTTGTTAATATATATTTAATAAATAAAAATAAAAATATATTATTAATTAAGTATTCATATAAATGTTAATGGAAAATTTTAATCATTTTTAATATCATTTTAGAAATTTTTTAGAGTTTAATTGTACTAATTGTAGCTAAATTTTTATTAAGAATTTTCAAGAAATCAATTTATTTTCATGTACAAGTATAAATTTATTTTATATTTTCTATAATTCTCCGCAATGAATTTTAATTTTATCATTGAAGATAAAATATTAATTTATGCAAAAATTAACAAGTTAAATATAATTAATGGCAAAATTGTAACCTTTTTTCAGCTACTTGTGCAAAGAAAAAGTTTTGGTGGGTTTCACCATATTTTACTTTGATCCATTTTCTACCCTACAACTAAACAAAGGAAAGTAGGGGAAGACTATAGTACCCTCAGGAATTTCTAAACCCTGGTTAATCTCATCTAATAGATGAGATCGTGTCACACTACCCAAGATTTAAAAACTCTGGGGGCACCTTAAAATTTCTCAGGAAAGTATTTTTCTTTTTGTACTTTTTTTCTTTCTTTGAATTTTTTTTCTAATTGTTTTCTTTAAAAACAAGCAAAGTGTTAGAGGTTCCATTTTTTAGTTTGCTAAAAAGCTCATATTTACATGTTTTATATTTTAACAAAATGAAGGGCAATTTTATAATTTTAAATTCAATTATTTGACATAAAAAATTTATGTAACTTTTAAAAACTACCCACTAAATCATTCATGTATATTTCTTTCTCTCCCTCAATCTCTCTCTCTCTCTCTCTCATGGTTCTTATCAAATTTAAAGACTTCATTTTTAATGCATCATCTATAATTACTTCTTTCTCTCCCTCTCACACCTTCTCCATTTTTTTCTCACAGGTATTATCTCACCTTAGTTTCCATTTTTTCACAAAACCTTAATTCATATGCCGCATGTCTAAAAATAAATTAATTATATGAAGTTTAAATCATTTTAATTGATAGTTGAAAAATCAATTTAATCATTTTTTACATATAAAATTACTCAAACAAGCACAGATTTTGTATTAGTTAATATTTAAAGACATCAATGAATAGAACGTAAAATTACCTAAACATTACCAAACACAATATACTCTTTTTAAACACTAAAAACTACTTAAATACTATTAGGCACATTTTCAATTTTAATTTCCTAAATAAAAAAAACTCTAAACATTCATAAAAACACATATGAAGAAACTAATAATGAATATTTATCATGATGATTATTGTTCTATCAGATTATAAATTCTCTAATTTATCTAGTCAATTGTAAATATGATTGTTTAAAATTTGAATACTAATTGATTAGGGATCTATTAACATAATTTTTTTAGAAGTCTTCTTATGAATTTTAGAATTTCAAATTTGATAGGTAACAATTTCTAATAATTCATATTTAATTATTGTCTTCACTTTAGTTATCATTTTCTTTTTTGAAAGAAAAAAAGCCTGAGCTCAAAAAAAAAAAAAGACTATGTAAAAATAATTTTGCAAGTGTGGACTCCACAAACTTCAATTAATATGTAATATTTTTGTTATTTTTTACTAAATTAATTAGCTTTTAATTAGTTTATATCCACTAAAAAATTATTAATTTTTTTGTAATTTTCATTTTCAGATTAAAAATTGACACTTGATGGAAAGCAAAAGTAGAAAAAAATTTGTAGTGCATTACAAATAAATAATAATACCATAATCAAATATTTTATTGATATCTAAATTAGATATTGAATAAATAAAACTCTTTAATGGAACACATATATATTAATCTTAGGAAAATCGCCTATGAGATTAACTAATGTGGGACTTAAAATATTTATACTAAATTCCTAAACTTAAAACTTTTATTCTATTTAATGTGGGACTTTATACAAATAAAAAAACATAAATATCAATAATTAGAATTTAAATAATAAATTAAATCTAAAACCAAATAAAATGCAATAATTATCAATTATCAATTCTTTATCACATATTGTAAAATTGAATTTTCCATTAGATCTTTTATCTTTTACTCCTGCATCATTCCCTTTGACTTGAAAAGAACTCACTCACAAGTTCATGTGTGAAACTTGAATTATTTCATATCATCAAAATAATTATTTTGAATATTATTGTAACCTTAACTTCTTGAAGCACTCACAATCCCTAAAATGAGTTTTCTTTAAATATGCTTGAATATTAAACTTCAATTTATTGTCAAGATTGAAGTGTTACATATCAATGTAGTTAAGTAATTCAATTCCAATGAAGTCCACTTTATTCTTCAAGTAGTCGATAACTTTTATTGATTATTAGATTATTTGCTTATTATTAAACTTTTCTTGATAACTTGAAATGCCTTAAATAATTGGTCCATTTTCTTAATTATTGAACTTTTTTCCTATCCAGTTCTCTGAAAACTTTTCTATGTTATTCTTTTATTTAACAATATCATTTTCTTTAGTAACTTAAATTTCTCCAATATTTCTAGACTACTATATGCCAAACATATTTTGTCAAGTTTGACCTATATTAATTTTAAGGAGTTTTTTATGGTTACACTTGCAGCTTCTTTATAGAAATTTTCTTGTCTTTATTAATGATACTTTTTAGTTCACTTACACTTGCATAATTGTCATTAAGATTGGAAGTATTAGACTTGATAGAAACTTGATATTTGTAAGCTTGATTTGCATGAATTTGATGACATATATTGTTAATTACTTTAATGCCTTAATGAGTTTGAAAGCCTTCTTCAACTTTGTGATAAGCATCATAATTTTGACATTTCTTCTCAATCTTTCAAGCTGCATAATTCTTCATCATACTATCTTTCAAAATTGATTGATGAACATGGCTTTTCATAGTTGACTAAATTTGATGGTAATGACTCTCCATAATTAATGATCTTGCATAATGATGATTTTTCATAATCAATTGGATCAAATGATGATGATCTTGACTTGATTTAAATGAGATTGCATCACAATAATTTGGAAAATACTTTCTTGCTAATATCTTCTTTATCTGTAACTATGGTTTTATCTTATTTTTGCCTTGATAAATTCTATCCATTTGTAGACAACTCTGTCATATAGATACTTTACCTTTTAAGTTGTTAACTATTATTTTTACATTCTTCTACTTAGTAACATTCATTGTGTTAAAAAATTTCTCTACGTTGTCTATCTAATCCATAAATGAATTGATGTTAAGTTTGCCACTAAATTTTGAAAAATCAACCTTCATGAGATAATTTTTACTTTCTTGATTAGGTCATCTTATTGGTTGGTATCCTTCATATTCAAAGTCCAATTTTTCAAAACTTCTAGCTTTCATTGGTTAATATATGTTATACAACCTTTATCTTCTATCTTCAACATAAAAATAGTTATTTATTCAATAATTCGTTATTACTTTGGCTTTATTTTGGGAGACAACATAAATATATTTTTTGTTGTTAAATTACAAGATTATAATGATGAATAAGTTAGTTGTAGGTACTATCCCAAGCATGGTTGTCTCTATCATTTCCATGAAACTTATTGGCATCCCTTTCAAGTTAACAAGCATGTCATGAATCTTACAGAGTTCGTAGGTCATCCTCTTCTCTTGAACTTCAATTGTCATTTATTGAGTTTGCATTACTATTTGGAGAGTTTTAATCCCATAGTCACCATCAATGTGAAGGTTGACACCATCTATATTACTGCCCCTAGTCTCTATTTCTAACCTTTAATTTTAAACTTCAAATTATTGATAGAGTTATAATGTCACTTGACGGGTAGGATGAAAAATGGAAATGAAGAAATAAAATTTAGTGCATTAGAAATAAATAACAATGCTAAATTCAAATACTTTATTGATATTTAAATTGAATATTAGATGAATAAATTCCCTAATAAAAGGGGTGTGTATGTGTACTAATCCTAAAAATATCATCCACAAAATTTAAGTGAAGTAGGACTTAATATATCTATACCAATCTCCTAAATCTAAAAATTTTATCCTACTCAATGTGGGACTTTATATGAATAAAAGAAGACAAATACCAATAATTAGAATTTAAATAATAAGATAAATTTAAAACTAAATAAAATAAAATAATTATTAATTTCATATCGCATCTTATAGGATTGAATTTTCCATTAAATTTTTTAACTTTTGCTCTTGCATAAAAAACTCTTATGACTTGAAGAGATACATATAATCATTAAAAATAAATTTATATTTATATTTATTAAATTAACAAAAAATATTTGAAAAATACTACTTATGAATATCACAAATAAGATAATAGCAAAAAATGGCATCTATTATATAAGAGAATTTTGCTTTATTTCATTTTTATAATAAATAAAATAATTTTTTTAATAATTGTAAGAATGATTGAATTATTAAATATACACGTGCAAGATTAAGTGACAAAACATAGATTATGAAGAAAAGTAGCCTTCAATGAGTACCATATGCCACTTGAGTTGAAAGCTTTAATTAGAATAAATAAAATATTTTATAGAAGCAAACATAGTTATGAGAAAAAATTCCGTTTTACATTCAAGATTAATTTTACAATTCAATTGTTTAAAATATTAAATTAGATAATTATTATCATCTTAAATATCAATTCAAAGTGTAAAAATTAATGAAAAATATTAAAAATAAATATTTTGTTTTTATTTAATTCTTTGTATTTCAAGTTTAATAAAAATAAATTCATTATAACCTGCTATGTGATATATATTTTTAACTACTTCTTTGATAAAATTTTAAAGAATTACATTCAATTGCAATAAAATATTTTAAATTCATTTTATTAAAAAAAGTATTATCACACATTCAGATGATAAATGATATATTACATTTCCCATGTACTTTTTCACTCCAATTTTCATGCACAAATTGTTATTTCAGTTGCAATTGCAATTAAAATATAAATTATCATCTCATGAAATGAATATACATTATTTGTTGGCAACTATCACGATTTTCTAATTTACCGTTTTGTTGGCCATTGCTGTATTGCAATTGTTTTTCACATATATTTATTATCCCAATATTTTAATGTGATATATTGTATTTTAATTCTATTTTTTTTATCTCTCGTGCTTGGCTTGGCATGGGCATTATGGATTTTTTTTTATTTTTAATGTATTTTCAACTGTTTAATTAAAAGTTATAACTTTATATAAATTTATAAAAATATAAAAATGCTTATGGGACTTTACTTGATGCAATTACAGCTTTTTTTTGCATAATTTTGTTTATATATTTGTTACAAATAAAATCATACATAATTACAATTTTTACTTCATGTTAAACTTCCTTTAAACAAGATAACTACATATTAAAGAATTAACCTTTTAATAAATATCATATTAGATGCGTCTCAATGTAATATATAAATAATATTTTTTTTATAAATACAAAAAATATTATAAATAATAAACATATAAAGAGATTGTAAGTCACAAGTCATAACCCATCCCTAAGACGTGATTAACATGGAATTCTTGATTCAATTTTCAATGATCTATCCTAATTATATTTAAATCTTTAGCATTAAACTAAATTTATGGATGATAAATTACTTCTAATATTTGTATGAAAAATATTAATAATCAACATGATTGATCCTTGTATAAAATAGGAGTTAGGCTTTTCTTTAATTTTTAATAATTTTAATAATAAAATGATCTACCTAACACTCTTAAGCAAAATTCGTATTGCTTATGAGATCTATCCAAACTATCATCACTTAATATTCAAGGATGTTTAGTTTGCGTACTGTTTTTAACATTTTTAAGAATGTTTTATGGGAATATTACTTTTTCATCTTTGGTTTAAAGTTGAAAAAAATATTTGGGAATATTACATTTATAGAAATATTTTTGACTTAACTTTCCCTCAAAATATTCTTATAAAAAGAGATGAATATCTTAAATTCTCATAGGATAGAAATGTTGATGCTAAAATGAAGGATAAAATTATCATTACATTTAATTCTATCTCTTATTTATTATTTTATCAAATATTTTTAATTTAAATTAAAAAATAATTATCACTTTATTTTTAGAATATGTTTATTATTAATAAATGTAATGTCATTAATTTTTTTAATTGCAATTCCTTTTTTATTATTATTCCTAATATTTGAAAGATTATTTTAGTATATTTATATATATACATATGATTTCTTTCATTAAAGAATTATACAATAGGTTTGAAATTTCTTTTAAAAAAAGGCATAGTTATTCATAAAAATATAAAACAATAATATCGAGAAGAAACTACAATATAAAATTTAATACAGTATGGAACATAATCATGAAAATGATTTAATGATAAAAATTTATAGTTTTGTTAAAGGAGAAATGTTGAGTATATTTAATACTATAATAATAACTTAAATATATTATGCTCAGTTCATTTTGAAAATTAATCTAATAATAATAATATTATGGCTAATGATAAATATATTTTGTAAAGGCAAAAAGTACAGAAAAGTGAACAAACAACGAACTTATACATGGTTTATTTTTAGGTAAAATTATATCGCCTGACTATTATTAAGGTACTAACCAAATTCTATTCTAAATAGAGAATATATTATTTATTAAAATATTATATATTAAATATTAAAATATGACAAAGTATAAAATATTCTTATTTGTATTTCAATGAATTTTTACATATTAAATATTAAAATTTAGTTTATTAGTTGTTAAAATATTTTTAATTATTTATGTAGTTTTAAATAAAATATAATTTAGTATATTTTATTTTATAATAAAAAAATTGATAACAGTATTTTTGGAACAATCTCAAAAATTTTAAAAATATCAAATATAAATCAAATATAGTAATATAATATATATATATAAATCTAGCAAAATATTTTTAAGAAAACTTATATTGAACTAAATATAAAAATGTTATATTTTTTATTAATTAAATTTTCAAGAATTACATTTTCGGTAATGTACACTTTTTTAAGAATGTAAAATTTTATGAATCAAACGTCACTTCAAAGTTAGCTAAGGAAAGGTTTGAGATGTACATAAATATTTACAATAAAAAAAATCAATTTACTATCACATCCAAGTACAAGAAGGTTAAAACGGGTTATTCTCACAATGATGGTGGAGGAAGCATATCTATTTGAAAGTCTATAAAATAAAATATGTAAAGATAAATTCAAAGTTTGATGAGCAAATATTTTAAAGTAAATAAATTAATTTACAAGTAAGGCCTTACCAACTAAATTACCTC
Source organism: Sindora glabra (assembly GCA_020226215.1). Lineage (NCBI taxonomy): Eukaryota > Viridiplantae > Streptophyta > Magnoliopsida > Fabales > Fabaceae > Sindora > Sindora glabra. The sequence continues at coordinate 74,543,053 of CM035229.1, forward strand.
CTTTTTAACCTTAGGTCATATATGGTGTGTTTACTAAATAGTATTATCATAACATTCACATTAAGTCATAATTTCAATTCTTCTAAGTTTGCCATTCATATATAGCAATTTACATTGTATAATAAAAGTATAAAGGAAAGCATATATTGTTATTATCCCTTATAAGTTCATCCTTATCCCTCCAAATCATTATTATTCCTTATAACCAATTATCAAATCCATTTTATGAGTCACAAAATTATTACAATCTGTTTCCATCTCATTTCACAAATTTCTTAATAGCATTCAAGCTTATTTATTTCAATATCCAATCATAACATAATTATCATAAGGCATAACATTACCATGCCTCTTCACATGGCTTTAACATGCTCATTCCATATCTACTAATGCATACATGCTCATGTTACAATTATAAAATAAATTATGTTTTTTGAAGCTTTTGAGATGGGCAATTATTAAAAATGGTCAAAGTATAATCAATTATATAAGTTTAAAGAGTAATTTTGCTTAACCATAATTGATTATATAGATTCATTTAGTAGAATGTTGGATATAAATAATTATATAATCAATCACGTAAGTTTAAAGAGCAAAATTCTTGGACATAATCTATTATATAATAGAAAAATTATATTTCATCCATTTATGATTTCTACCTTTTTTATTTAACTTATATGTAGTTTTAAATTTTCAATTCACTTACCTATGTTTTCATTCTTAATAAAATATATAATTATTTTTTACATGGAAAAATTTATTAAGGTGGCATAATATAATTAATCGATAGCATAAAATTCTTTTACAGTGGCCATAAATAGAATTGAATCTCTCTTAGCAAAATAGGCAATTCAAGAAAAGCTTCCCCATTCCTTTGATTAATCACAATTTTTTTAACTATCAATTAATCACACTTGAATTATTGTGATGCATACAAGTCAATAAGAAAAGCAAAAGTGATGAAAGATAATAATTGTCAATAAATGCAATCTACAATAAATATTTGATGAAGTAAGATTATCTTGTTCCACGTAACAGCGTGTTAAATAGTAAAAAATATTACTTTATTATCATCTCAAGTTCAAATAGTGATATCTTCATTATTTTTATCATTGTATTAATGCTCTTTCATCAATTTTGCTAACCATAGTCTTTAGAGTTAGACTTGGGCTTTATTTTATGTAAATGATTGATAACTTATAAGTTATAACTAATAAGTCAAGTAATTATGTAAGAAGTGTTTCATAAAATTAGTTGTTAAACTAACTGAAATTATAAAATGATATAAGAGAACATATTAATAAAAAAATATAAATTTAAATAATTTATATTCATCTAAAGATTAAATTATACTAACACATTTAAAATATTTAAAATAAAAAATAATATCTAATATTTATAAATAAAATTATAATTACTTAAAATATGAGGACTAAGTCTATATTATGAAAGGCATGAATTATAAATTAATAAAAAATGAGAATGAAAAAAATTTTAAAAGACAGTAACTTATAAAGTACTCAAGATAGCTTATTAAATTAAGATTTATTTTTTTAATAAATTAGTACAAAAAATACCTTTAGAGGTTAATTTATAATTTATTGATCAAGTTAATAAATTATAAGTTAGCTTATTTATTATACGAAGTGGAGCCTTTAGAATCAATAAATATCTATTATTATCTTAAATTCTCAAAGAATTTTGTAAAACAACAATAATTAAGAAATTGCTTTTAATGATCCTAATTAATACTTTAAATAAATTATCCTTTTAAATAATTGTCCACCACTTTTTTTGGGTTTCATTTCCTTTTTTAAGTTTGTTACCAATTATATTTTTTGTAACTCTATTCGTAGGGTGTTTTTACATTTTATAAGTTATTAATAGAATAATTAATTTACTATAAGATTTGTAAAGCTAAAAAATATAAGAAATTTCGGGAAAAATTTAATAAATTAAAGTATCAATAACAAGCGGTAAATTAAATAGTTATTTGTTCTATGTTATCCTGTATAAAATTGAAAACGGCATGAGAAATTTTTATGGGAATCACAGCAAATATAGGTCACAAAATTGGTGGAGCACATCTATTTAAAAATATAAATTTAATTTTTTATTAATTATTAATTAATTATTTTATTATAATGACAAATTACATTTTATGATTTGATGGCTTGCATACGGAAAGTTTAAAATAAAATTTGCTTACTGCTTTTTAAACTAGTTTTCTATTTTTCTATTTTTGAAAACAAAATTTCCTGTTTATAAATTGTTTTCATAATATGATTTTAAAAATTATAATTCAAAATGTGTAATATAAAAATAAAAAACAAATATAACTTTTGAAAATTTTAACTTTTTTTTTATTTTATAATTAAATAAAATATTTCCTTATTTATAGCACTAATCACTCTCTATTTTTTTCTTAAATATAAAAACAACTTTTGAAAAAAAAATATATATTTTTAAATAATTTTTCAAAATTAATTCTAAAAATTAAAAAATAAAAATATATTTAAACACACTAATTATTTTTGTACTTTATGAATCATGACATATTTGCATATATGTATCATTTTGGAAGCATAGGAGCTAATAATATTTTGTTTATTTTTAAATTATAAGCTATTTCATTTGTGTCACACCTACTAGAAAGAAATTTAATAACTAATTCCTTATTGAAAAGATTTAACGCGAGAATAGTGACAATGATAATAATGATGATAAAAATAATAATTGAAATATTTTAAAATTCGTGGCATTTGAAATATTGAGAAGAATTACTATAATTTTTGAACCACTTTTCAATATCCTAGGAAAGTTTAAAGTGATAACAATGCCTAAATGACCCTTAATTATAAGAATTTTAAGAAAGAATGGGCAAAAGATGAAAAGGAATCATCTAATTTCTCATTTTACTCCAAGCAACTTGCCTTTACCTTTCTCTCTATTTAAAATATTTCCTTACCTTTATTTTTCCATTTTCCCATCATCTTCTCTAAGCTCTAGCTCACTTTCAAGAAGATTTCAACTTTCCTTCCACTTTTCCTCTCACAAGGCAAGTAACCTCTAAATATTTAATCTTTAAGGAATTTGATTTCTTAACTTTATCTATCTTTAACTTCTTTGAAAAGTTTGATTTGGTTTTAGTTGAAGGAAATTTGAATAGATTGTGTCTTAGTCTAAGATTTGATCTCAATGCCAAAAGACTAAACTCCTATTAAATCACACTTCGAATTCCTTTCTTCAACATATATGAGTAGCATTCTACCTAAATTTCCTTATGACTCTTGATTAAGAAAGTATTTAAATCTTGTTATGACTCTCAATTAATGATCTTAATTAATACTTTAAATAAATTTTCATATTAAATAATTTAAGCATTCTACCTAAATCTCCTTATAACTTAATTTCATCATTTAGGTAGAATGCTACTCATATACATTGGAGAAAAGAATTCAAAGTATTTAAATCTTCTTATAACTTATAACTCCACTCATATTCAAGTAAGATATAAATAACAAAAATAAATAAATAGTTAACAAAGTATTTAAATCTTTTCATGACTCCTAATTAATCTTATTCTTTCACAAACTTAATTTTATTCCTCTGGAGCTAGTCTTATCTCTTCATAAATGATTACTCAAATTAGGTGCTATATCATATTCTCATCATTCCATTGCTCTAATCACATCTCAAGTTATAATCAAATTCTAAACCAAAATTTCAACCTTAATATCACACATAATCACAATCTTGTACTTGATATATAGATATGGGAACCACGAACTATCATAACATCAAAGAATTTTATTCAACTTGCAAAATTGGAAATAATAGGGTAATATTTGAGAAACATAATTAGATATATCCATCCAAAAAGCTACTTCTAAGGTATAATCGATAATAATAATCAAATATAAGCCTTTAAAGGACTACTCTTAGGATATAATTAATTACAATAATGGAATAAAAGTTAGGTTTTTCCTATATTTGCCTACGAATTCGCTTAATGGCATAACCAGAAAATGTATTTTATGGGGTCAACTTTTATTTATTATGTATAATAAAATATACTTATTAAAATTATTTATTAAAAATAAATAAAATAATTTATATTAAATTATAATTGCCTTCAATAACTTTTCATATTTTAATAATACTTAATAACAACATCACTAGTATTAAAAATATTATAATATTGAATATATTTGATCACACGTTTAATTATAGAAATCATTTTTTGTGAGATTGATAATTGAAAAATCTTTTTTAGTGTCACAATTCTAATTAATAAAATCAATTTTAACTTAAAAGACAAATGCATTAATGCATACGGAAAAGATATATTTTTAGTCTCATTAGCTTTCTAACAAATTCTTAATTGGCTAGTAAGTACATAATTTATATGCTTACTATCAATAATAATTATAATAAATACAAAGTGGAATAATTAATTAATTTTTCAACCACCTCTCTTTATATATATATCAATCTTTATTGATAGTTAGTACATAAATTGTGTATTCATTGGTTAATTAAAATTTTATCTTAACTTTCTTATGCAACTTATAATTCCTTTCAATATACAAAATTGTTCATTTGAGTGCATATTGTTAATTTGCTTAATTATTATTTATTTAAATTTTAAAAATTAGAGGATTCAATTTAAAATTTAGATAAATTATACTAATTACAAGAAATTATAAATCAATTGAATTTAAGTAATTCAAGCAAATAGATAATTAAGTGTGATAATAAAAATTTAATTAGTGCCAAATTTCTTTTGTTTATAGGTTCAAAATATATAAAATGTAATGTAAAAAGATAGTTGAAAAAATTTTCAATTTAGTAGCGTCAATTGACCCCACTATCAAGTATGTCCTTCTACCCTTGAATTCATTGCTTATGCTATGTATAAACCTTAATAATCATTATATACCTATCAAAGTTTATAAATAGTTCTAATACCATAATTCTTACACATAATTTAACTAATTTCTACAAGAAAACCATGCCATAACAAGTATTCACATACATTAAACGTAAAATTATTAACTTCTATCACTTTAAGCCTAACATACATAAAATTACGTAAAATTAATATAATATTAACAATTTTCTTATTTATCTAATTATAGGAGAGGTGTTAGAGATGAAAAACAAAAATAATTTGCCCTAATTAATAAAAATTTAAAGAATTAAGGCTAAATCACCCAAATCTTGTTACAAATCTTATGACCCAAACTCGAGTATGATTGGTATAAATCTCACTATCTAGTATCTATTAAGCTTGACATTATTTATATCCATTTCACTCATTGAAATATTCTACATTTCTAAGGGGATTCAAAATTTGTTTGAAATTTTATGGAAAAACAAACAAAATTTTGCATTTTTTAATAGTTACATACCCTATGTCATGAAACATATATTCTTTATAAATATGACAGCGACATAAAATACATATAATACAATACAACCTCAAAATATATACACAAATAAATGATTCAACACATCAAATATTAAATCAACACAATCTTTATCTCTATCTTAATCTTAAGCCAACTATCAAGTCTTTTTACTAGGTGGTCTTTGATTCTCTAGAGATGCAGTAAAACTTAAAAGCATTCATTTCAACTTGAAAACATTAAAAATAAAATGGAATAAGTTATGAGAACTCATTGAGCATATATTTACCACAACCTTACTTAAAATCACTTACATTAAGCAATCATATGTTAATCAAGTATTAAAGTGGAAAACAACTGTAAACTAAATATCTAGATTTTTCTATAACAATGTTACGAATTCTCAGACTTCTATACTTACCTGCATGCATCTCAATCTCCTTATTTCATAGCACAAATTATAGTAATCTTAAATATTCAATAGTATACAATATAATCATTATTTCATACATACCATGTTATAGGCAATTATCCAACTTTCAAATAACTAATAAGGCTCAATCACAATCAAGTTATCTCAATCACATCAAATAGAAATATTCAAGGATAACTAGATTTCCATTTCACAATATAATAAAGAACAATATATATAATAAAAATATGCATTCACCTTTTAACTCCCAGGTCAATTTTATACCTTTCATAAATTGTCCATTCTTATCCCTCCAGGGTCTGCATTATACCTTTTTAACTTCATTATTGAGAATTTTCCATCTAGTTTTTACATCATCACTCCTATCATATTTCTTTTCTCAAATGCCATTAATGGCATAATTCACATTATAATGTATACACTAAAGCTCAAACTTTACATATTATAATTTCAATGAAATTTCATCATAAGTAGCTGTTCCATCATTATGAGGTAATATTAAGGCATAGAATAATAATATCTATCTATCTATCTATCTATAATATATATAGTAGCACTAATATGCTCTCTTGCATAGTCATAACATTATTCACACCTCAATACCATTGACATTACAATTTTAAGCAAACAAGTAATAAGGAAAACTTGATTACAATTAATTTACTATCCGTAATAGTACCATTATACTTTTTAAGCATGGTCCATCAACATTTACTCAACTCGATAATCACTATTTTATTACAAACATCATATCCATATTGTTCATGCATGGCTATAAGGATGATTTAGTATATATTATGATTCATAATTATACTCTTAAGAATTCATGGGTGAATAGATATATGATTCGTATCATTTATAAGAAAGATTATAAGATATGACATTTAAACAAAATAATATTAAGACATTAATTTAGAATAGGATATATACTCATCCAGGGATGTTTATTTATTCTAAGGATTCCTAAGTTCTGCTTTCACTTTTCTAATCTTCTTACTTCTAATTTGTAATATTAATTTATAAATACATGGATTTTACTTATTTTCTTTCCACATGTCACAAATCCAGATTTAAATCATAATGTAATAGTATTCCATATTATCCACTTCTTATATCTCTTAATACTAACTTATAATTTAATTATACCATTATACAAGAATTTTTAGTTCCAAACCATACAAATAAAAAAAATTAGAAATTAATCCTTCAAAAGCTCATTTTATCAATTTTATACCAAATAATCAAATCATGGTGATAAAATCAGGTCTTTTTGAAATAATCTCAAATTAACATAGATATTAAAACACAATGCTCTAGAAATATTCTAATCATATCATACTACCATTCCATAACATAAAATATTATTTTTAAAAGCTATGCTTATATATTTAATATTACTCATAATATGGGTTTTCTTGAATATATAGTCATCATTATAGATATTATGGTATAATACTCTAGAATGGTTCTACTTATGTTATTTAAACACTTGATAGCATGATATATATATATTCATAAGCATCATCATATATCTGAAATGTTCTAAAAAATGAGATTTTCTCATCTTAAGTTTACATTATCAAAATTATTGAATTTTTTAAAAGAAAAATATCATCAAACATCTCAAAACCTACATAAATAGAGCTTATTAGATCGGGCATCAAGTCAGTCAAATATTAAAGTTCATAATATAGGGAAGCTCACCACCACTTAAAGCACTTCATTGGAGTTCCACCGATGGTAGGATGATGCTAGCACTAATGAAGCCAAAAGGCTTGAAGGCCTTACTTTACTATCACTCCAACTACAAAAATGGCTAATTTTTTATGTTAACTAGTATTCTTGGCTAAAGGAAGGGTGATGTTGCCAACAGTGGTCAAAGAGAAGTGTAAATTGTGCTAATAAACACATATACCCATCAATATAGTGTGTTTCTACTCTAGCTTTGATTGATGGCTCCTTATAACATTGATGAGATACCATTTTAACATAGAAGGAGGCGCATAAATGAGATGGCTCCATGGGAAAGCTCCCTCTTAGCTAGCTTGCTTTATACAAAGTTCTGCTTTTTAGTCTCCATTATCGACAATGATAAGGAAGGAATGAGAAAAAGATGATGACAAGCTAGTGGTGCTAGCATTCATCTAACTAGAAAGGGAGTCATATGAGAGAGAAAGAAAGAAAAAAGAGCTATAAGGAATAGAGAGAGAAGGATAAGGAAGGAGAAAGAAAAAAAATCATAGGTTATTATTATTTACTTTAGCAACTGATATCCAAGAGGGGTGAATTAGGTATTTTTAAAATTTTTCTTTTTTTTTAAATCCTTTAATTTTGGGAAGTCATAAGAATAATTTTGATTTAAACACTTCCAAGAAAGTTTTATGAATATGTTTGCACTTAAAATATAATAATTCAATACATTTGTACAAAGAAACTCATTCAACTATGGATAAAGAATCAATAAGTCAATGTATAGATATTACACCTTTTTTACATATTTAGTCATCTATGCATCATTACAAGCATTGGATCATAATTCAACATTAAAGCACAATATATCCAATAAACATCAATAGCAAACTAGAGCATGTAACAAGAAATAGCAACAATAACAAAATAGAGTATACAACACAATATATCAGCAAACAATAGTAGCAAAACAAAGCAAGTGATCATCAACTATACATATATAAATAATCAAGAAATCAATACATAGATGAATTTCTCTTTTAGTCATTCAATTATCCAAATAACAACATAAGCATTGTAGCATAATATATCAGCAAATAACAACAGCAAATTAAAATATATACAACAAGAAAAATAGAGTATAATGTAGAAAAACAAAGAATAAGGGTAGAGAGATTAAACACAAATATTTATAGTGGTTTCTCCCTTGGATATCCTCACTAAGGTGTACATCCATTCTCCAAGCTCTCCAAACTTGTATATCAATTCACTATCCTTTCAAGTTTCAATTAGCATTTGAAGAATGCTTACAATTCTCTTGCTCTTCCTTGAATAAATTTTTCTTATACAAGGGATACCTTACCCTCTCTAGGATTTTCTAAGGATATTTCACCCTTTACAAGCTTTTCTAAGGGATACCTCACCTTTTACAATTAGGAAATAATAGAATATGAATGTCAATTCATAAAAACTCTTTTAAAGAATGGATAGAACAAATTAAACACTTAGAATAGAATAATTTCATAAAGTAGAGCTCAATTCATGATTTGATAAAAGGAGGTATAAAATGATGTTAACAAGTGAAGTTTAGGCTCTCTTTTGGTTGTATTTTATGTTTCTTAACTTATATGGAAAGTTCTTTAAGTAATATAGCCATTTGAGATTATTAGAGATGAAAATTAGTTATTACTAGCCATTATTCGCGCACCAAAATAGTCAGAATCAATTGATGAATTGATTCAAGACATTCAGAGTGCTTTCTAGATGTTTGGAATCGATTGGTGAATCAATTTACCTAAACAGAAATGTAGACTCAATTTTAAAAGGTCATAACTTCTTCATTTTAAGTTCTTTTTAAGCAAATGACTTATTGTTGAAAAGCTAATTGAGTCTACTTTCAAATGGGACTAATTTCATGCTCATATCTAATTTTATTTTTTAGATATATTCAAAGAAATGAACAAAGGTTAGAAATAATGAATCTGTAAAAAATTTAATTTTGAAACTCAACTTGTATAATTCATAACTCTTTCATATATTGATCATTTTAAGCAAATGACTAATACATGGAAAGATCTTTGAGTATATTTTCATATAAAAATAATTTTATGCTCATATCCTTTCTAGTTTTTGAAATACAATCAAAGCAATGAGCAAAGGTCAGAAAAGATTAGATTGCAGAAAAGAAAACTAATTTTTAGACTTAACTTAATATAATTACATCTTTTTCATATATTGATTATTTTAAGCAAATGATATATCTATGGAAAGATCTTTGAGTCTATTTTCATATGGAAAAGTTTTGACAATCAAATCATAAGTATTTTATGATATATGATTAAATGAATGACCAAAGGTCAATATTGAAAACATTAAACTTCATATCACATTAGTTTTGAAATGTCCCTATAGGCTATCTTGTTAAAATATGATTGTAGGCTATCTTTTAAAATGTTTTAATCAAGTTAAGATTATGAAAATATGTTTGAGCTCTTAATCATGAAATACTCTATTTTACAAGAAAGTTTAAGCCTTAAGATGAATAACTATACCAATCAAATCCTTAGGCTTTTCTTTATACTTCTAAGCTTCCAAATACTTTAATTTTCTCAACCTTTAATACTTGGATCACATCTCCTTTCTTGTCTTTCTTCCTTATTCTAAAGTTAAGTAGAATGTGATTTTCCATTTCCTTGCTTCAATACTCATTCTTCTTCATCTTAGACTTTCTTATATACAAATTCATAAACTTTATAAACAATATAATTAGTTTAATCTAATATGTCAAGATATTAATATGCAATATTCATGTATATAACTAATTAGCATAAGAGCATGTATAATTATTATATCATGTATCTTGACCAATCATATACTTAGTGATGCTTGTGTAAAATATCATTCTTTTAGCATATTACTAAGCATTGCTATTCTAATCATAATATAGTATATCTATTGAAGATTTTATAACACTTTAGTATAAAGACATGTAATGCTATTGAAACACCTATTTGTCATCATGCATATACAAGAACAAGCATAATCATTATATCATGTATATGCATTAACCATAATATAGTATATTTATTAAAGCTTGTATAATATAGATCACTTTAGTACAAATCATACAATGCTATTGTAACATTCATTTGTCATCATCAAAACTCATTATATAAAAATTTAAGGTTAACAATTATTTGGTGCTTCTTGACGCAAGGAAAGCCTATCTCTTTTAAATCCTATTTATCCATTTATTTTTTCTTAAAACCTATCCAATTATTTGTCATCATCAAAACTCATTATATAAAACTTTAAGGTTAACAATTATTTGGTGCTTCTCGACGCAAGGTAAGCTCATCTCCTTTAAATCCTATATATTCATTTATTTTTTCTTAAAGCCTATTTTTCATAAAAAAAAATTTCTCTATCTTGTTCAAAATCCCAATCTCATATTTCAAATAAATACCAAGAGATCATTTTATTAAATCATGAATGCCCATATATATGTACTTGGATCACATCTTCTTTCTTCCTTATTCTAGAGTTGAGCAGAATATGATCTTCCATTTCCTTAATTCAATGCTCACTTTTCTTCTTTTTAAACTTTCCCATATACAAATTCATAGACTTTGCAAATAATATAATTAGTTCAATTTAATATGTCAAGATATTAATATGCAATATTCATGTATATAACTAATTAGCATAAAAGCATACATAATTATTATATCATGTATCTTGACTAATCATATACTTAGTGATGCTTGTATAAAATATCATTTTTTTAGCATATTAGTAAGCATTGCTATTTTAATCATAGTATGGTATGTCTATTGAAAATTTTATAATACTTTAATATAAAGATATGTAATGTTATTGAAACACCTATTTGTCATCATACATATACAAGAATAAGCATAATCATAATATCATGTATATGCATTAACCATAATATAGTATGTCTATTAAAGTTTGTACAATATAGATCACTTTTATACAAAGTCATATAATGCCATTGTAATATTTATTTGTCATCATCAAAACTCATTATATAAAACTTTAAGGTTAATCATTATTTGGTGCTTCTTGATGTAAGGTAAGCCCACCTCCTTTAAATCCTATCTATCCATTTATTTTTTCTTAAAACCTATTTTTCATAAAAAAAACTCTTTTCCCATCTTGTTTAAAATCCCAATCTCATATTTCAAATAAATACCAAAAAATCATTTTATTAAATCATGAATGCCTATATATATATATATATATATATAGGCATATCTCAATTTAGTACACTTTAAGTTTTGAGAGTATTCTTAACTTTAGAAAAAAGTCATTATAATAATTATTTAGATAAAATTTTAAAATCAAATAAATAAAATTTAATTTATACTCTATGATTAAAATAAATACTTTAAAGTATTTAAAATAATAAAATTTTAATTATTATTTTAGGTATTACAAATATGTAATCTCTTTTAACCATGAAAAACTTAATAAATGATTATAGGATACTTACTCAATTTAGCTAAGACTTGTTGATAATTTAAGCTTTATTGGTGAAGATGAAAAGAGTTAGAAGAAAAATACATAGAAGTAAAAATAGGCTTTGAAAAGAGCTTAAGAAGTTATAAGGTGTTTTACATCTTAAGGGTAATTTAGGAATTTAAGGATAACTTAAAAGTAAAATTGGAAATGGTCATCTTAAATTTCTTCAATACATATTTACTTAATTCTAACTACACATTAACCTATGGATAATCTATTTCCTATATTCCTTATTAATTTACTTTACATTCACCCTTAGAATTTTATCATTATCTACAAAATTCTTATTCTAAAAAAATTAAACTAGTTAAATTATTATTCTTTTATAAATAAAATATCTTAATTATTAGTAATTTCCTTAGAGGTGTAACATAAGTGAATAATGATTGTGTAAAAAAAAATTATAAGTTTAGTAAAATTGCTTTCTAAGTCAACATAGTAAACTATGTCTCATAATGATTGCTCTCTAAACTGACATAATGGATTATATCTTGATATAATGGACTATTACCATATTTCTTTTACATAATTGCATATTTGATGAATTTGAATAATATTTTAGTATTTTATTAATGTGAGATAAGGATGAATATCCTTAGTATGAATATTTAAGTACAAAATGAGAGTGTGAACATATTTATGATTGCAAAAGGAAAGGAAAAGGCATGATTAAGTTTGTTATGATAAGAAAACTTGGGAGTTGAACTTAAATGTTATATTTGAATTAATTAACCTCTTATGACCTTATTTGTGCATGTGTCATGAATATAGAATTAAAATATTATTATCATGTTATGGATTATAAAATTGATTATTATATTAACGTGAGGGCAATATCACTTATAATTTTTCTTTATAACTAAATACATTTATTATATAAAATTTTATTTACATTTAAATTACTATACCAATTAAGGTATTTATTTATTTGTATATATATGAATGCTGTCATGGCACTTGATCATGTTAGATATGATGTGTTGTGCATGAGTTATGATGATGACAGGGATGATGTTATTATTATTATGGCATTTATGCATTTGATTTGTGTGGTCATTTATTAGGGGAAAAAGCTAACCCTGAAGGATTACGGTTAGGGTTATGAGGATAAAATTGAAGGAAATCACAATTAGGTTTATTCAATTATTATGTTTGAGTCTCTCATAAATTGCTAAAATCATCTTATATTTGGTATTAAAATTGTCAATATAATGGTGAACTCTTTAAAACAACAACTTTGTTTAGTATTTGATTATGAGGAAACATCTCACTATGAATATGTATCCATTAATGGCATTCTTGTGAGGTTAAAAGGTAAAATTAACTTTTCTTATAAGATATTAAATCCTTCTTTATAATCCTCTTTTTAATTTTGAATGAGGCATAAATAGGATTCCTTTAGAATTATAATCATAAATCATTTAGCATGTGAATCTAAATTTTTATTTATTAGATTGATTACTTATTAAATTTCAAGTGAACTCATTTTTCTCTTTTCTTTTCTTTCCTTTTTTTTTTTGGTTTTTTTCCTAAGATACCTAATCACTATTTGAGTTGGTTGAAAGTGGGCTCATAATGAGAGTTCTTATAGCATATTAGTAAGTAATAGATAATTAGAATATTTATTTGTATTATTTGTATGATGTGAACTCAAAATAAGCTTTATTGGTCTTAGTATACATATCATGATAGTATAATGAGTGAGCATATTATTGTGCATTAGTAAAGTTAGTAAATGGTTACTTATAGTAACTTTCTATGCCAATTATGATTCAAGTAGGGTCATGGCAATTTGTTTTATTGAGTATTGATTTAATTGTGATATAATATTATTTAAAATTATTTTAAATATTTTAAATTTATTAAAGTTATAGAATTCTATTTAAAAAACATAAAGCAAATAATTACTAAATTTACCATATATTATTGATATTTTAGTTTTTTTTATAATTTCTTATATTGTTTTTAACTTAACATTTCTTATAATATTAACATAACTACATCATAATTATTTTACCAATACATGTATATATATTAAGTTATAAATGTAAAACATACAATTAAAGTTAAAAAATTTTAATTATTAACAAATTTTAAAAAATGAAACCAGAAAACTTAGTGGACATCTTATTTAAAGATAATTAATTAGAAAATGAATTATATGAATTTTTTTAATAATATATTTATTTAATATTTGCATATAATTTACTCTTATTTTTTGAAGCTTCTATAGATCAAATCGAATGTATCAATAGCTATTTTCAAAGATTTTACAATGATTCTAGCCATAAAGTGAATATTTTTAAGTTAAATATTTTTATTTATAAGAATATGTCTAAGGAATTAACAAATGAAATAACTTATTTTAGTGGACTTTCATAACAAGCAAGCGAGAAAGGTATTTGAGAATCAAATTAAAGTTTGTGAGTAGAAAAAAGAAGCATTATAATAGATTGATGGATAAGGTCAAAACTAAGATAGCTAGATGGCAAACAAAAGCTTTTTCGATGGTTGGAAGAGTGACATTAATTTAATCAATTTTATCAACTATGCCTTAGTATCACATGCAAGTTAGCAAGTTACCTAAAAGGATTTATTTAGCCATAAAAAAGTGGTAAGTGACTTTATATGGAGTCATATTGAGAATATAAAGAAAGTTCATACTATCAATTAGGATTGTATTTGTTAACCAAAAACTTTAGAAGGCCTTGGTTTGGGAAAGCTAGAGCACATAGACATAACTTGCCTTATAAAGTTCTATTACAGTTTGTATTTAGGTGTCCAAATTTTATGGATAGAAGTACAAGAAGGAAAATATGATTATAAAGTCAGTTGGACTATGAAAATTATGACTACTAGTAAGGATTTTATGTTCGAAAGGGACTTAATATGAGTATAGAAAGATACAATGAGCAATATGAAGTGAAAGATTAAAGATAGAGGTTTATTTCTTTTTGGATAAGTAAATAGATTGATATTAACTAATCATTTTGCCAATATGCCTTGGTTTCATTAAATCTAGATTATATACAAGCACAAGTTCAATATTTTGTTGTGAATAATATGGATTCAGATTAGGACTTGCCTAAACATATTGTTTTATATAATATCATTAAAATCATTCAAGCTATATATTCTTTATAGGTGTTAAAATGGATTGGGTTTAACAAGTTGGCCTATAATTAGTATAATTTTGTCTGTTCTAGAAGTGAGATTGGTATTGAAAATGATAATAATAGCTCTACCTAAAAAGGATTGAGACTAGTTAACTTAACCTAATAAAAGACTAGGGCTAGTAAGTTTTAACTCGTTGGGTTATTGAGCTAGCCTATTAGTCTAGTAATAGTAATAAATAATAAATGATTAATTTATTATTACATATTTAATTTTTATATATATTAAAATAATAATTTTAGTATATTAAAATTATACTTTAATCTATATAATATTAAAATTATATCTATGCAATATTAAATAATTTTTAAAATTTTAATATAAAATAAATTTATCAAATTTATTTTAATAAATATAAAAATTTAAATCCTAATTTCATTATTTTTAAGGAAAGAGAATAGTTTCTTTCATTTTTTCCCTAAATGGCCATCCACCTTAATTTTTTTGTGTTTGTAAACTTTCACACAATGAATCATTCCATAATAACTATTTCAATGGATAGAATTGTTAAACGGGCCTTGACTCATAGATTGAATTGCCCCGTTCCATCGATATGCACGAATCTGGACCTCTAGAAGTAAGCTTATTTTTTATTGTGGGTTAAATGAGGCAGCCTATACGAGACATGATCTGAACATGTTTGTCCTGCACAAGTTAGTCTGCGGATTGGCCTTGTTTGAAAAAAAAAAAGCTCAAAACCACCATTAGGCTTTAGCAACTGACACCCATTCAAGTCAACCAAATACCCAAGCCACCCTATACTATAGCATACCTTAACCTAAGCTAAATTTTATTTTTTGAATTAAACTAAAAAATAAAACAAATAATCAGCAAAATAAATGATTAGAAAGATAGAAACAAACATTTCTTTGAGAAACCTTCCTGCTAGGGCATTACCGGAAGAGGGAAAAACCATTCAAAGAAAACAAACTTAGAGAAAGGCCTCAACTGAACCAGTAGATTGACAATAATGGAGTGTGTATTTAAACTTGTTGGAAATGGTTTCATAATTGTGGCAGGTTAGCGATTCACAGCATCTTTGTCCACAAGTCTAACGAAGACAAGATCATGGTCCTCGATTTTCACAAACTCATTACCACTAGCGGTGAATCTGGAGATAGGTCCTCAATTGATTTTGCCTTCTCTTACTCTCATATTTGATACACTTTATGGCTTTCTCTACATCCTTATCATTTTTATTTATTTATTTTTTATGCAAAGTCTAATTTACAAAGTACATATAAAAGAACATGATTTTGTATATTTCATAATAGGATCCTTTTAACGACCACTGCTGTTACCAATTTCACTCGTGGTAAGCTCACCACTACTTTGCATAAGGTGTGGATTCTATTTACTATCCTTAGACAATTAGATATATGCAAGTTTTTAGCATTTCTATATATGCATACTGACTTTAGATTTTTTTTATTCAACATTTTTGTGAAGTTTGGTATCGAAATCAGCTTCTAATAGAATTTACTTATTGTATATCGAGCAAAATTTCTTTTGGAGATGGCCAATTTGGACTATATTTTGATTTTATTCTTTATTTGAGAGATCTACTTGTTACGTGTAAAATGATTTATTAATTAGTGCAAGTGCACACTGTCGTAAATAAGTAATAAAGTGATAAGAAAGTATCGTTCCCACGAGGATTGTTTCACTAAGTACCAAAATTAATAATCCTAATACTATTTGGCAAATCGATTAGTTGGAAATAAAGTTAAAGATTGATACAAA
This sequence comes from Sindora glabra, assembly GCA_020226215.1. Classification (NCBI taxonomy): domain Eukaryota; kingdom Viridiplantae; phylum Streptophyta; class Magnoliopsida; order Fabales; family Fabaceae; genus Sindora; species Sindora glabra. Next base: position 74,560,048 of record CM035229.1, read on the forward strand.
AAATACTTAAAATAAATCTGATTGCAATTGGAGTAAAGATAAAGATGAATAAAAGACCTAGGGATCAGACTTCACTTAACAATTTCGGATTGAATCATCTATCTACATTAATCCAATTTTAACTCCCTTAATTGATAGTCGAGTTTTCCTAAATTAATTACTAGCCTCTTCCAAGGTCAAGTAATTCTATAATTAATTGCTAATTCACTATATTCCTATGCGAATTAAAACAACTAATCATGCATTAGGATTTATGGAACTCATTAAGACTACATAAACCATATGAATATATTCCTATTTCATATGCAATTTACGGTTTTAATTATAGGTTCCATACACATGTATCTCCTTCCGGTCTCAACATGCATATTGAGTTCATTCAAAAGGTGGCCAATCAATCGAAAGCATTAAGAGCAATAATTAAAACTCAATCTAGGAAAGAAAATTGAAATTAGTTTCAATAGATTAGAATTCAATCCGTTATTATCAAGTTACGTCATCACCCTAGGAAGATGAAAAATTAAAACATAATGAAATTAAAAACAAACATAAAATAGAATAAAAGCATCATCACATTCATGATACAAACATAAGATTATGATTACAAATGCATGAAAATAGAAATACTATCCATCCATGTAGGAGGTAAAACCTTCCATATAGGAGGAAAACCTAGCCTTCCATGTAAGAGGCATACAAGAACTAAGAATGCATGAACTAAACTACTATCTAAGATGCATGAATCAATGTTTGCTGCAATGATCTCTACTTCTACCTATTTATAGGTGAATGAATCAGCTGCAAGTCATAAATCTTGACCATTAGCTACCAATCACATTCTTTAGCTACCATTCATGGTCTTTAACTACCCTTCTTGATTTTCGCAGCAACAATTCTTCTGACTTGTTGATAATTTTTCACCATGATAATGGCAGATTTACATCTTCCTGTCAACATAGGAGTTGTAGAGCCGGATATTAAATTTCAAATGCCGCAAAGAACTCCTAATTTTGACATTTATATCCCAAGTTATGATCAGATTAGTAACCAAAGGTCAGATTCTGCCAGAACCACTGTTTCATCTTCCAAGCAGAATTTGAGATCCTTAGATTTCGAACTGGGCTTTTCTTTAAACATGAAGATTGTAGGGATTTTTCTTAGATTTGTAACCATATAAAGAACAACCCAATCCAACATCTAGAACTCCAGATATAGGCTAAAACCTGAATTAAGGTCAAAATACAACATTATCTAAAAGATTTGATTTCATTTTAAATTCAAGACTCATTCACAAAATGCAACTAAATTTATTAAATTAAACAAGATAACATCCAAAAATGCATCATACAAGGGAAAATAAATATGTAAAAATTTTACGTATCAAATTCCCCCACACTTAGCTTTTGGACGTCCTCGGACAAACACAAAACAGAAGAAAACTAATACTAATACTAATCTACCCATGAGATAAAAAGTACAAAAAAAACATAAGAAAGATAATTAAAGTACAAAGATATCATAGCATTCATGAATCAACAAATCTTGATATATAAAATTAAAAAGGGATTGCAACTTCATTTGAGAAGGATTGAACCAGAATGATATAATCACTGCAACTCATCCTCTCTCAAGTGTTTATGGGCAAGTGTTTCACTCAAATTCATCCTATCAAAGATTGCACTACCATAGGCTTGCATAAATTCTCAATCTCCACTACCTGATTTACATGCACACTTCAAATCAAAAGGTCTTATTAAGGGTTGTAATGAGGCCAAGGTAAAGGAAAGATAAAACAGGGATATGAAAAGCTGAAGCAAAGAAAGAAATTAATAGAGCAATTAAAACATGGGTAATCTCTAAATGATTTTATCTCAACATAACAGCTCAAGATTCAAATTCAAGTACACATCAATTTCTCTCTTCTACTTCTTCTCTTTTTTTTGTTTTATTTTTTTTGTTTTTTTAACCATTTTTTTCTTTTTCTTTTTTCTTTTGAAAGAAAACCCTTGCAACTTTGAAGTTAATGATACATATTCCCCCACACTTTGTCAAGAATCCATTTTTTAAAGATTCGAATGCTCTACTAATCCCTAGGGTTAAGTAAAGATAATAGATATTTCATTAAATGACATATTAATGGGTTAAAATAAAGAAACGGTTAATCAGACTCAAAGGGGTTTATCAATGATAAAACTGCAGGGTTAGCTATTTGGTTCTAACTGAGGAAAAAAAATGCCTTTATCATATCTGAGTATGTATGTAAATTATAATCTCAACTAGATTTTATGCAAGTTCTAGAGTGACAACTTAACAGGTGAATATCACACACAAGAAATATAATACCGATTCAACAAGTAAGCTCAAAATCTCACGGTTAAAGGTTTCCAACTCAATCCAACTCAGAATCCATTACCAAACCTATCAATTCTAAGAAGTAAGAAAGTTGTTCAATCATGCTATGAAATCTTTTAAAATTATTGAAAAGAACCTAATAAGCAGGAAAATATTTTTTTATTTTTAATTTTTTTTAATTTTTTTAGGATGCGTATCAAGAGTAAAAAATAACTCTTTACTCAGCCATCCTTTTTTTTATATATAATAAATCTCATGGTTTTACTACCAAAAAATCCTAAAAAGTATTTTTTTTTTACTTCCCCCCACACTTAATGTGGACATTGTCCCCAATGTCTTCAGTAGATTAGCAAAAAGGGTTTATTAAAAGGAAATGCATAAACAACTCACACATAAAAGAAATTTTGGGAGTAAAACCATAAGAGTAAAGAAAGTTACAACCGGAGAGTGGTGCCTGGCTCATACTTCTGACTGCTTGTTGGAGATTGCCAATCTATCTTTTTCACTGATGGATTTGGTTTAGGTGTATAGCCTTGTAGTTGGTCAATCAGCTGATCAGCAGTTGAGGCAGACATTATGGCACGGCGAGTCGCTTGGGGTATGAATCCCTGTTCCACAGCTTGATCTAAAAAAGACAACAAACTATCATAAAAACCATTAGCATTTAATAAACCTACTGACTTCTGATGAAAGTTCAAGTTAATCCAATATGCAATGCTGAAAATTTCATCTAATGCTTCTAAACCACCAGGTAAAGCAATAAAGGCTTCAGCACTGTAAAACATGCATCCAATACGTTCAGGCAAGTTTGAAACCTTTAATATTTTACCGATGGCGTATTTCTTATCATCTAAACCATTCACAAGGATACTCAGTATTTTGCTTCCTCTAATGTTGGTAGAAACTGTTGCACTTCCTTTTAAGCTATGAAGCCATCCTCCATACATACAGGCAATCTTTCTAGCAGTTAATGCATGACCAAGTTCAGTTGCTGCTATCAGAAATTCTACATTCTTTCCAGCATAAGATTCACCAAAAACACAGATAGATTTAAATCTACATTTTGATGGTTTCTCAACCTCTTCCTCTTCTTTACTCTCACCTTCAGACATTTTGCAAAGTGTGATTGTTGAAATGCATCCTTATAATACAAAAGCAGAAACAAAGAAATCACGCAAATCAGATAATATAAAAAAAGGATAAAAAAATACTGTGCAAAACTGACAAGTATAATAATGGCGTGAACAAAGTAGAATACGAAATGTAAAGAAAGTCAAAAAGTTGCTGAAAAGGTAAACTTAAAAAGAAGAGAAATGTAAAGAAAGTTAAAAAGTAGTTGTAAAGATAAAAAGATAAAAGAAAAGTAAAGCAGACAAACATTAATATGTACAGTAGTTGTGATTGTGGCTCACATCTTCCTCTGATTTTTCATTCAGTAACGGCTTAAACGGCTTCTATGAGCCAAGGATTTGCTTCCCATCCAATTTTCTTATAAACTGGCAAACAGGGTCTTTTACAGTCAGATCCCCAAGACTGTAGTGTTCCTTTTCTGTATTGAATAAGTTCATTAAATCAAGAAGAATAGCATGAACATCTCCACTAGGATGCGTCTTAAGAGTCTGAATGATATCATCCAATGACTCTTTACTCAGTCCATCCTTTATGAATCGAATTTTGTCCTCTCGATTTACTGAAATCATTCCTTTATTCCTATAGAGCTTATTACAATTCCACCTTGCACACTTATGGCAGACTCTCATTCTTTCAGCTCTTCTCTTTTTAAAGTAAGAATTTCTTCTCATACCTGGCATACGTCTAACAAATGATTCATTAAACTCACCTGCTAAACGTACCTTAGCTTCAATAATCCAACGTATATCCTCAAGAAGACCCAAACGCTTAAATGCCTTCATTCTTTCAAATCGATAGTTGTAGATTTTCCTGAGCACATCTTTGGGAAGAGTAGGGAATCTGCTTTTAAGCTTTACAAAGGATTCTTCCATGATGAGAATGATAAAAGCTGAAATTATAGTGAAAAATGATGTGCGATGTGTGCTTAAATAAGTCAAAAGAAAAGAAATGAGTAGAGAAAGAAGTCTTGGGTTGCCTCCTAAGTAGCCGCCCTTCTTTAACATCTTTAGCTAGACAAAGTCCTCTCTTTTTTTTTTCTTTTTAATACTTACCAGCTGGCTCCTCGAGCGTGATGACAGTCTTGATGGTGTTGAATGCACTGTCATTGTATTCTTTCAATTTTTGCCCGTTCACTTTGAATTTCTTGTCACCATCTTGAATCTCCACAGTTCCATATGGCCAAACTTGAACCACAGTAAAAGGCCCTAACCACCTTGATCTTAATTTTTCTGGAAAGAGTTTTAACCTTGAGTTATAGAGAAGTACTTTCTGCCCCGGTGTGAACTCCTTCCTTATAATTCTCCTATCATGCCACATTTTTGTCTTCTCTTTGTAAATCTTAGCATTTTCATAAGCATGTTGGCGAAATTCTTCAAGTTCATTTAGTTGCATTAGCCTTCTTTCACCAGTTGTCTTCAAATCAAAATTTAATGCCTTAACTGCCCAATATGCCTTGTGCTCCAATTCAACCGGAAGATGACATGCCTTGCCATATACCAATTGGTAAGGAGATGTACCAATTGGGGTCTTGAATGTTGTTCTGTAAGCCCATAATGCATCATCTAGCTTCTTTGCCCAATCTTTCTTGTTGGAATTCACTGCCTTCTCTAAAATCCATTTCAACTCTCTATTTGATATCTCTACTTGCCCACTGGTCTGTGGATGATAAAGAGTTGCCACCTTGTGAGTTACTCTATATTTAGTGAGCACATATTGAAGTTGTTGATTGCAGAAATGCTTGCCTCCATCACTTATAATTGCTCTAGGTACTCCAAACCTTGTGAATATATTCTTTCTCAGGAACTTCACAACCACTCCAGAATCATTTGTAGGAGACGTTGCTGCCTCTACCCATTTGGATACATAATCCACAGCCACTAGAATGAATTAGTTGCTAAATGAAGATGGGAAAGGACCCATGAAATCAATGCCCCATACATCAAATAATTCTACCTCTAGAATGTTGGTTAATGAGGTTTCATGTCTCTAAGAGATGTTTCCTGTTCTTTGATATTTATCACATGCGGCTACATAGGCTTGAGAGTCTTTGAATAGGGTAGGCCAATAGAATCCAGATTGAAGAACCTTAGCAGCAGTTCGATTTGCTCCAAAATGACCGCCATATGGGGATGAATGACAATGGGAAAGGATACTGGTCATCTCTTCTTCTGGAACACATCTCCTTATGATTCTATCTAGGCAATGTTTATACACGAATGGATCTTCCCAGAAGTAATACTTCACATTGGCTAAGAATTTCTTCTTTTGTTGTCTAGAGAGCTTATATGGCATCATCCCACTTGCTAGATAATTCACAAAGTCAGCATACTATGGAGTTAATAATGATTTTACATTAAACAACTGCTCATCTGGAAAGGACTCTTGGATTGGCAGCTCTAGTTCGAGCTTGGGAAGTTCAAGTCGAGAAAGGTGATCTGCAATGAGATTCTCGGTCTCTTTCTTGTCTCTGATCTCCAAATCAAATTCTTGTAACAAAAATACCCATCTGATTAGTCTAGGCTTTGCATCCTTCTTCTCTATCAAATATTTTATTGTTGAATGGTCCATCCAGACTATAACTTTTGAGCCAATTAAATAGGCTCTGAATTTGTCAAAGGCAAATACAATAGCAAGGGGCTCTTTTTCGGTTGTTGCATAATTTATTTGGGCTTCATTGAGTATTCGGCTGGTATAATAGATTGCATGAAAAATCTTATTTTTTCTCTGGCCCAAGACTGCTCCAACTGCATAATCATTTGCATCACACATTATTTCGAATGGAAAATTCCAATCTGGAATGACAATGATTGGTGCTGAGATCAAGGCTTTCTTCAAGGTTTGGAATGCTAACATACAATTCTCATCGAACACAAATGGAATGTCTTTCTCCAATAGTTTGCATAGCGGTTTTGTGATCCTTGAGAAATCCTTAATGAATCGCCTGTAAAAACCAGCATGGCCCAGAAAACTCCTGATGCCTTTGATTGTCGCAGGTGGAGATAATTTTTTAATAGTTTCAATTTTTGCTTGATCAACTTCGATCCCATGAATTGAAACTTTGCATCCCAACACAATACCTTCTTTCACCATGAAGTGGCATTTTTCCCAATTCAGTACAAGGTTGGTCTCCACACAGCGTTGTAGCACCTTTTTCAAGTTAGCTAGACAGAGATCAAAAGATTCCCTAAACACTGAGAAATCATCCATGAATACTTCAATAAAATTTTCCACCATATCTGAAAAGATTGCCATCATTGTCTGTTGGAAGGTTACAGGAGCATTGCACAATCCAAAGGACATTTTTCTAAAGACGAATGTTCCATATGGGCAAGTAAAAGTTGTTTTCTCTTGATCTTCAGGAGCAATCAAAATTTGGTTGTAACTAGTGTATCCATCAAGGAAGTAGTAATAAGCTTGTCCCGCCAATTTATCTAGCATTTGATCTAGGAATGGCAAAGGAAAATGATCTTTTCTGGTAGCTTTGTTAAGCTTCTGATAGTCAATACAAACTCTCCATCCGGTCACTGTTCTCTGCGGGATCAGCTCATTATTTTCATTTGGAACCACTGTCATGTCTCCCTTTTTTTGTACAACTTGTACAGGGCTCACCCACGGATTATCAGAAATTGGGTAGATAATGTCATCATCTAACCATTTAAGCACTTCTTTACGAACTACCTCCTTCATATTTGGATTGAGCCTTCTTTGATGTTCTACACAGGGCTTAGCATCTTCTTCTAGTAGTATTTTATGCATATAGATTGAAGGGCTTATTCTCTTAATAACTACAATTGACCATCCCAGTGCGGACTTGTGCTGTCTTAACACCCTCAGCAACTTTTCTTCTTCTTCAACGGTTAAATCAAATGAGATGATAACTGGCAAAGCTGAATCTTCTTCTAGGAAAGCATACTTTAGATGAGTGGATAGTGTTTTCAGCTCTAATTTGGGTAGCTTTTCAATTGAAGGAACTGGCTTCGGTGGTTTTTCTCCTAAATCTTCGAATGGCCTTTTTATGAAAATTGGTGAATTGGCTTCGAGATAGCTGACTCGTTCTAGAATTTTGAGATCAGTAGTATGAGATGTGTCCATCATGCTGACTGCTAACGGTTGATTGGAGCAAATTTCATCTACTACTTCTCTGGTGCAGCTGCTTACTGAATCAACCTTAAAACATGTATCACCCTCATCAGGAAGAGATAGGGTTTTAAAAATGTTAAAGGACACTTGCTCATCTTGAATCTGTAAAGTCACCTTTCCCTTTTGCACATCAATTAGCGCTCATCCAGTTGCAAGAAATGGTCTCCCAAGAATAATAGGAATTTCTTGATTTTCTTCCATGTCAAGCACTATGAAATTCGCTAGCAAGATGAATTTATCAATTTTTACTAGCACGTCTTCAAGGATTCCACGTGGATGCTTTATTGAATGATCTGCTAGCTGCTGTGACACGGTAGTTAGTTTCACTTCTCCCAATCCCAGCTTCTTGTAGACGGATAATGGCATCAAATTCACACTTGCACCAAGGTCACATAAGGCTTTTTCGAATTCACACTCTCCAATGGTACAGGGTATGCAGAAACTCTCAGGGTCTTTAAGCTTTGGCGGTAGTTTCTTTTGGAGAATTGCACTGCACTCTTTAGTTAAGGCTACTGTTTTGAAATCCTCTAATTTGCATTTCTTTGATAAAATCTCCTTCATAAATTTTGCATAACTGGGCATTTGGGCTAAAGCTTCAGCAAATGGGATGTTGATATGCAACTTCTTAAATACCTCCAGAAACTTGTTAAACTGCTTGTCTAGCTTAACTTTCACTAATCTTTGAGGAAATGGAACTGGGGGAACATATGGTGGAGGATTATCTGGAAAAGTCATTCTTTCTAGAATCACCTCATCTTCTTTCTGAGCTTTTTCATTTTTCTTCCTTGATTCTGGCTCATTTAACTGCTTCCCACTTCTTAATGAGATAACCTTTACGTGCTCTCTAGGATTTCTTTTAGTGTCACTGGGTAAAGTGTCTGGTTGTCTGGAATTCAGCATATTTGCAATTTGGCCCATTTGCACCTCCAGATTTTTTATTGAAGTTGCTTGACTTTGCATGGTTGCTTCTTGATTCTTGAGTGCAGCTTCTGTTCTGACCATGAATTGGGAAGTATTCATGGTTAATTGAGTCAATGCTTCTTCTAAATTTGCCTTTGGTTGTGGTGGTGATTGCTAAATTTGTTGTTGATAATTCCCTTGAGGTTTGAACACATTTTGATTATTCCTTCACCCTAAATTAGGGTGGTTTCTCCATTCTGGATTGCATGTGTTTGAGAAAGGATCATTTTGATGATTTTGATTCCCCACATAGTTGGCTTGTTCAGGTTGAGAAGGAATGAATAGATTGCCTTCTTGGCATTGTGTGCTCATGTGAGGACCTCCATATAAATCACAAGCATCTGTAGGAGTTTTGATTGCATTTGCTCGAGCTGTTAATGAACTCACTTACTTGGATAAAGAGACAACTTGAGAAGATAAAGTGGTTAGAATGTCTAGCTCATGGACTCCAAGTGCTTTCTTTGAAGTGTTGCGTTCAGAAGGCCATTGGTAAGCATTTGCTGCCATCTCTTCTAACAACTCCATAGCAGCTTCTATGCTTTTTCCCATTAATGATCCACCAGCTGCAACATTTACAAGTATTCTGGTAGCATTAGACAATCCATTGTAGAAAGTCTATAGTTGTAGCTAATCTGGTAGCCCATGATGAGGACATATTCTTAGCAGCTCCTTGTATCTTTCCCATGCTTCATAAAGGCTTTCCATGTCATGCTAGGTAAATGAAGCAATCTTATTTCTCATGTTTGCAGATTTAGCTGGAGGAAAGAATTTTGCTAGGAATTTTTGTGCTAATATGTTCCATGTAGTGATGCTCCCCACTGGTAAAGAGTGTAACCAGCTTTTAGCTTTATCCCTAAGTGAGAAAGGGAAAAGTCGCAACCTTATGGCATCATAAAAAATGCCATTGTGCTTGAATGTATCACAAATTTCCAGAAAGCTGGCTATATGTGCATTCGGATCTTCTACTGGAGAACCTCCAAACTGATTTGCTTGCATCATTTGAATTATGGCTGGCTTGATCTCAAAGTTATTGGCTGGTATAGGTGGTCTCCTGATCCCAGAAATGGTATCCATGACTGTTGGTGTGGCATAGTCACGGAGTGCTTTGGTGTCTGGTTCTTCTCTCAAATCTGCCATTGCTTCACTTTGATCTACAGTTGATTGCTTCTGTATCTTTCGATTCCTTCGACAAGTTTTCTCGATCTCAAAATCAAATAGCAGCGGCTCAGCAACTTTCGATCTAGTCATACACTAGGACAAACCTGAAAAGAAAAGAAACACCAAAAAAGGAAAAAAGTAAAATAAAAATCAAATTAGGATTAAGATTACTTTGTATTGATATTAATGATAACAATCTCCAGCAACGGCACTAAAAACTTGTTACGTGTAAAATGGTTTATTAATTAGTGCAAGTGCACACTATCGTAAACAAGTAATAAAGTGATGAGAAAGTATCGTTCCCACGAGGATTGTTTCACTAAGTACCAAAATTAATAATCCTAATACTATTTGGCAAATCGATTAGTTAGAAATGAAGTTAAAGATTGATGCAAAAAATACTTAAAATAAATCTGATTGCAATTGGAGTAAAGATAAAGATGAATAAAAGACCTAGGGATCAGACTTCACTTAACAATTTCGGATTGAATTATCTATCTACATTAATCCAATTTTAACTCCCTTAATTGATAGTCGAGTTTTCCTAAATTAATTACTAGCCTCTTCCAAGGTCAAGTAATTCTATAATTAATTGCTAATTCACTATATTCCTATGCGAATTAAAACAACTAATCATGCATTAGGATTTATGGAACTCATTAAGACTACATAAACCATATGAATATATTCCTATTTCATATGCAATTTACGGTTTTAATTATAGGTTCCATACACATGTATCTCCTTCCGGTCTCAACATGCATATTGAGTTCATTCAAAAGGTGGCCAATCAATCGAAAGCATTAAGAGCAATAATTAAAACTCAATCTAGGAAAGAAAATTGAAATTAGTTTCAATAGATTAGAATTCAATCCGTTATTATCAAGTTACGTCATCACCCTAGGAAGATGAAAAATTAGAACATAATGAAATTAAAAACAAACATAAAATAGAATAAAAATATCATCACATTCATGATACAAATATAAGATTATAATTACAAATACGTGAAAATAGAAATACTATCCATCCATGTAGGAGGTAAAACCTTTCATATAGGAGGAAAATCTAGCCTTCCATGTAGGAAGCATACAAGAACTAAGAATGCATGAACTAAACTACTATCTAAGATACATGAATCAATGCTTGCTGGAAATGATCTCTACTTTTACCTATTTATAGGTGAATGAATCAGCTGCAAGTCATAAATCTTGATCATTAGCTACCATTCATGGTCTTTAACTACCCTTCTTGATTTTCGCAGCAATAATTCTTCTGATTTGTTGGTAATTTTTCACCATGAGAATGGTAGATTTACATCTTCTTGTAAACATAGGAGTTGTAGAAACGGATATTAACTTTCAAATGCCGCAAAGAACTCCTAATTTTGACATTTATATCCCAAGTTATGATCAGATTAGTAACCAAAGGTCAGATTCCGCCAGAACCACTATTTCATCTTCCAAGCAGAATTTGAGATCCTTAAATTCCGAACTGGGATTTTATTTAAACATGAAGATTGTAGGGCTTTTTCTTATATTTGTAAACATATAAAGAATAACCCAATCCAACATCTAGAACTCTAGATATAGCTTAAAACCTGAAATAGGGTCAAAATACAGCATTATCTAAAAGATTTGATTTGATTTCATTTCAAATTCAAGATCCATTCACAAAATGCAACTAAATTTATTAAATTAAACAAGATAACATCCAAAAATGCATCATACAAGGGAAAATAAATATGCAAATATTTTATGTATCACTACTTTAAGAGAAATCCTCTTTGTATGATTAGAAGGGCTTATGATGGATAGATAAGCCAAACGGGTTGGTTTCATAGATCAAACCTAGACCATCCTAAATGAGTCTATTTTGAGTCATGGGTCAAATGAACCAATCCGTGGTGGGTCAAAACCTATGCGGACTTGGTCTAGCTCGCTCCGACTCGTCCATTTAATAGCCTTACCAAGGGATATCAAAAAGAGCCTCAAGCCTACATTTGTTTTCTTCCATTCCTACCCTCACACTGTTTCTAAAATTGATTGGTAAAGTAATTGAAAGAGGACTAGGACATGACAAGCTAACATTTAATGACTTTACTACTTTGATTTCCTATTATGCAATGACTCTTTAGTCATTGTTTTAATGAATAAATGAATTTTTTATTAATATTTTATATATTTTACACCATTATAAATACTTATCCCAATCAAACTCAATTCACACAATGAATATTCATTATTTCTCTCTTCAATCTCAATCTCATAATTTTTATTTCTCTATAAATATTGAAAATTAAGAGTGAAGATGGTGTATTAAGTTGTAAAGTATTAAAATTTTCACTTCAAAAGAAAATATTGATGACACTTTCCAACTCTTTTTAATCTCTACTTGTATTTTTATTAGGTTTTATATATTTCAATTTTTATAGTATTTTAGTTAATTCAATAGTTATTATTCTTGTTAAATTTAATATTAGTAATTTTATTTTTATATTATAAATAAATTTTAGTTATAAATTTGAATGATCCTAATAATATGCAAAATCATTTTGATAATTAATTTTTTTTAAATGTAGCTACTAATTTTTCAAATAACAATTCTATAAATATTCTTTTAAGCATACCAAAATTTACATTATCTCCTCCTTCTGCTCAACATCCATCTTCATAACGTGCTTGTAGTTGTAAGAATTTAAACACTTTTGTATCCTTATTTGATTTAGCAAAAAAATTAAAAAATTTCAAAATATAGAATCATTTTGATTTAAAAAATATAGATGGTGTAATTAAAATATTTTATAAATATTGTCTAAAAAATTATAACTATGTAGTTATAGTGGTACTAGTATAACAAGACACCATTCTTCTTCTAAACATATAGGTATTATAAATATTTCAAGTAAAAATTTTAGTATGTCTAATCAAGATAGTTGTAAGTATGAATTATATAAATAAATTAGTCATATTAAAATATCTTCTAGTACAGCTAGTTCTTTAAAATTAAATATCTTTCTTCAACAGTTTAATCCTCAATGGTACAGTATAAGTAGGAATACTAGTATAAATAAATTGAATAAAATTTTTGAAGAGCAAAAAATAATTTTAGCTAACTATTTTTCAAAATTCAAACGTAGTATTGCACTTACATCCAATATTTGGACATTACCATCTCAAATAGTCTATGTTTATATAACTATCCATTATATTGATGATAATTTTATTTTACATGAAAGAATTATTTGTTTTAAACTAATTCCACCACCATATGATACATCTACTATTATTTTTTATATAATAAATACCTGTAATGATTACAGGATATCAGATAAAATATTTTCATTTATTTTTAATAATGCATCTACTAATGCTAATGCTATTAGAATTTTAATTATAGCTTTAAATCTTATTTTTAAAGCTCAATTTTTTTCATTTTACATTAAATTTAATTATTCAAGATATATTAAAAGTTATTTCTATATTTATAGAAAATCTTAAAAATATAGTTTTATATATCAAATCATCACTAGTTAGAAAATATGATTGAAAATAATTATGTATCCAAATTTCTCATAAACTTAGGATACCTCCATAAGTTATTTGTATATAATAAAATTCTACTTTTAAAATGTTGAAATTTTGTTTAAAGTATAAAGATGTTATGGATACTTTTTATTTAATAAAAATTTAAGTTAATCATCACTTTGAAAATGTTAAATGGGAAAGAGCATAAATTTACTTATAATTTTTACAAATATTTTATAGGGCAACTACTCTTTTATGTAGTTTTTATTATTTGATATCTCACTCAATACTTAGTATTTTACTTAATTGTAGTTCTACATTTTTAAAGTTTGGAAGGATTAATGGATTTGAAATTATTATTAATGAATATTTACTAAAATGGAGTAAATACTTTGAAAATATTCCTCATTTATATGTTATAGTTGCAATTATGGATCTTAGAGTTAAACAAAAAAGAGTAAAAAAATTACTACAAAAGTACTATAAAAATATACAATATGAATTTGACCTAGAGTCTTATGTAAATGATATAAATAATTTATTGTTAGAGATATTTCAAGTATATAACAGTGAATTTAGTTCTTCACATTCATGCATAGGTTTTGTATCTTTTTCAAAAACAAATATCATATTTCACAAAAAATATGATGAATTTTTAAATTTAACTAATGATACTCTTTCGATCAATAATGAATTATTTAAATTTAACTGATGATACTCTTTCAATTAACAATGAATTAAATTCTTACTTATTTATACCTATTGTAACTAATATACCAAATTTTATTATTTTAGAATGGTGAAAAGTACAAAGGACACAATATCTTATGCTTTCTCTTATGACATGGGATATATTAACCCTTTCAATGTCTTCAATAGCATCATAAAGTGCATTTTCTCTTAATGAGCAAATTTTGGATAATAAATATTTATCTATGAATGATCAGAATTTAGAGATGACTATTTATTTAAAGGATTAGTTTAATGCAGAAGATAAACAACAAAACAATTTGCATAAAGATGGATCATCATCGAATGAAAGAGAAATTAGAAATGATGACATATTTATATATTATAATTTAGTTAATGAAATATTCATATTTATTTTATTTAATAGTAAAATTTTTCTAAATTAAATCATATGATTTTTATGTTTCACATTAAAAATTATTATATCTTAATTTATTTCTTTATTATTTTTAGTTCTATTAAATAATAATAACAATAATAACAACAACAACAATAATAATAATTTTTAGGTAATAATAATATAATATAATTATATTTTATAAAAATAAGAGTAATTATAATAATAATAACAATATATAATAATAATCATAAAAAAGAATTTTAACCTAAAATTTGAAGTTTCTTACCAGTAATTAATTATCTAAAATTTTTAATACATGATTTCAATTACAAGTCTTATTATATCTTAAATTTAAACTTAACTTATTTAAATTAAATACTTTTTTATAAATAATTTTTTACAAGTGATTAAATTATTATTTTTCAATATTTTTTTCACATATTAAAAGTAATGAGATTTTAATTGAAAATTTTAATATATTAAAAAGTTACTAATATATCTTAAGAAATTAAGAACAAAACGATATTAATATTTTAAAATCTTTTACTCTTTTTTTTAAAGAGAATTCATATTTAATCTCTTTAAAATTTAAAAAATATATTATTTTTATTTTAATTATCTCAAAAAATTTATCTTAATTTCATTCTTTTAATAAAATCTTAAGTGATAATAATAACAAAATATAATTATATTTATTATTAATAATAATAAATTTTAATTAATTAATGTTGTAAAATTAGTAATAAATAAATAATATGATAATAATAAAATATAATGAATTATAAAACTCTCTTTTTTAAAGAGAATTCATATTTAATCTCTTTAAAATTTAAAAAATATATTATTTTTATTTTAATTATCTCAATAAATTTATCCTAATTTCATTCTTTTAATAAAATCTTAAGTGATAATAATAACAAAATATAATTATATTTATTATTAATAATAATAAATTTTAATTAATTAATATTATAAAATTAGTAATAAATAAATAATATGATAATAATAAAATATAATGAATTATAAAACTCGCTTAGTAAATGTCAACCTGAAATTGGGATTGAGACTAGTATTGGTATTGTAACAACCCAATCTAAACCTGACTTAGTGGAAAAGTAACTACGTATAGTTTTTATCCATTAAATTAGCCTAATAAGATTAGATTAATCCATTTTAATAAGTCTAATATTCTCTTAGATTGAATGCAAGTACATATACATTGAGCTAGAGTAGTGGTATAATTAATGAATTCATAGTGGAAAGTTCCTATGAATGCTTAACAAAACATACATGGACAAAAAAGAAGAAATGCTAGAACTCTATATGGAGGCTATGAGTTCCATAATACCTAAGGCCTTTCATTTGGAAAGCTTGTCATAGGAGACTTTTAACTAATATGTTCACTTTTAAATGGGGCTATAAATCAAAATATTGTACTTGTGTAGTAATATGAAGAATTAATCCTCCTTGTGTTAAGAAATTGTCATTATACATGGACAATATGGAAAGAAATTATGTCACTTGATTGCTTGGTGAGATTTGAAGTCATAGAGCATAATCTTGGCCATAAGTTATTGGCTACTATGGCCTTCAAGGAATAAGGTTACTCATTTTGAAAATTTTAAAATGCCTATAAATCCAATTATACTCATTTTTAAATATGTTACAAAGGCATCTAATGTTTTTGGGTAATTTGACATAGTATTTAGAAGGTGTATGGGTGAAATTGAAGTTGCTTAATAGCCTCCTCCTAATGATTGGGTGAAAGTGATAGCGTGGCTAAATTTAACTTAGGTTTGATAGGGTGTGGTGGATGAATTAGAAATCTGATTAGCAATTGGAAATACGAATATGCAAAACCTTTGGATATTGCTTTTCTTTTCAAGCAAAATCCTAGAGAGTTATTCAAGGACTCCAAACAATATAAGAAGTAGGTTTTAGGAAGGTTTATTAGGAATGTGACTCCAAAGTATTGTTTGAATGCTTATCTAATTCAGAGTATAAAGGTTCTGAATTGATTCAAATTATTCTAAATCTTTTGATGTAAAATTGGGATGTAAAAATCATACACACTTACAAGGAAGATAATGCTTATGTAAATTGGTTAACTGGTTATAATATCTCCTTTGACCTTGGAATATATGGGTTCTCCAAGGTTCTTGCTCAAATGTTGTAGAGTTATTTTGTTAATGTGTAATGATGTAAGATTTTCTAAGATTCGTCTATTTTTTTTCAATAATTTCTTTTGTTTTTGGGTGTTATGCCCTTTGTTTCGAAAAAAATTTGAAATATTAATTAAAATCATTAAAAGTCAATTCTTAATCAATGTTATTTGACAAGATTCCTTTTGGAATTGAAAATAACAACAAATAATAAATATTTATTAATTTTTAAGCATAATTTTAAGGTTTATAGTTGTAAAACTATTTTCAACTAGTACGGGGTTATTCTAACTTAATCAGATATCTTGAGTTTAAATTCCTAGGAATGCAGTTACGTTAAAATTCGGTTGAGAGAGTTTTGTCGCCCTATGAGTCCTGCCTGACTCGAATCCGAATTAGTCGGCATCCAATGTGGTGTTCGGATACTGGATGATTTAGATAAAAAAATAGTTGTAAAACTATTTTTTTATTTGTACAAAAAGGAAGATTCCCTTTTCTTTCATTCGGTTTAATTAGTTTCCCTCGTGTGTAACTTTACATTAGAAGGCTTACGTTACACAAAAAATGTGATGGCAACGATTGAGAATTAGTGAGAAATTTTTTTTCTATACGAATATTATTAATACAAATTATATCTTTAAGAAAAAATATAAAATATTCCTTTAATTTTTAGATGATTATATTTTACCTTCATAAATTTTAAAAATTTATAAATTAAATCTTTAAATCATAAAAAATTTAGAAGTAATATTCATTATTTACTTAATTAAATATTTGATCAAATTATGTAAATTTTCTTATTATCTTTTAAGATAAGAATCATAGTATTATTGTTTATTGTTTTATTACATCAAAATAATATTAAATTATGCAATTTTTTAATTAACTTTTAAGATAAGAATCTAAATTTTGTGTTTTTATATGAAAAATAATATGATTAACGATAAAGTTTTGTGCTTAGGGCCATGAGCCCCAAAAATCTTATGTTTTTTGCTGTAATAGATTTTGTTAATTTGGTCAGTCCATGTATCACCATGTCCGTAGGCATCTTCACTAGCTCTGGCCTCTGAGCAAAATCAAGCCTGATAGTTGGCAGACACAACCATGAAGAACGAAGACCTCAATAAACGAGAAGAAGATCAGCTGAGCAAAGATGCGACCTCACCAAGCCTTGATTCCAGATTCAATCAGACCCTCAGGAATGTTCAAGGGTACGAATTTTATGCCCTGAGAATTCTCATTTCGTGTTTTGACGTAGTTGCTTTGTGTTTCCTCAGATTTCACGAACGCATTTCCCCAAAAACTTGTGATTTCCCGAATTACGATCAGAGATTTGTTGATGTAGCTTCCGGAGTGTCCATCTTCACTTGTTGATGGATTCGTAAGTGGGGTGTAGGGAAATAAGCGACTTTGAAATTGATTTTGACATTAAGATAGGACTTGCGATGGATGATGCTCTGTATATTGATTATGGAAATTCATATTGGTTGATTTTGTTTGTATATGTTAGAATTGAGACCAGAAATGGTTGTAATCAATGTGATCTGTCAATCAAATTGGATGCTTTCGCAGAATCGAAGTTCTATGCTATTATTTCCGTTTGCTTTTTGTGATTTAATTAACTGATCAAGTTTTTCATGTTTCTTAACTGTCCGTTAATTTTCATGTATTTTGAAATGACTTTCCTGTATTTTGTTTTCCCCTTCATTTGTCAAGGTTTCTTAAAGGTCGTAGCATTCCTGGTAAAATATTACTGACTCGGAGATCAAACCTAGATAACTCAAACTCTGTTTATTCACCAACAACTTACGAGAGAAGCTTCTCATTCAGTGATGCTGGCACGAGCGACCGATCAACTGAGGAAGCAGAGGTGATTAATTAGTATTCATAATTATATCAATGCACATGTCTCTATATGCCCAATGGGTGGGGCTTCAATAGGTTGGACTTCTATTCTGATTGCAGGAAGAAATTGTGAGCCCAAACAAACCAATGGGCAATACTAATTTGAACAAGCTCAAAATATCAACATCTCACGTAGAGACCCCATCCAAAGAAGTCCAGAAATCTTCCATGGGTGCTAGAACTACAGATTCTGCAAGAGTTATGAAGTTCACCAAGGTGCTTTCTGGGACAACCGTAATTTTAGGTATTGTTATGTTTCTAATTTTCTATTTCCCTTGTTGTTACTCCTTTTATGACCTCATCCAATTACTGAAGCGTCAGAGACTCGCATGTACTTATAACAAACATATCCATGATTTGTTTGCATATAGATTTCTTTGTTAGTGAGGCTCAAAAGCAATAGAAGACAAAACGCATAATACATAGCTTTATTTCCATTTTTGTAGTTTAAGTCTTAGCAAATCTAGGTTTGCTATCAGCTACATGTTGAGATATGAACATGTCTTGTCATTTGGTGCTTTCTAGGACATTAGAATATAAAATATGTGTATATGCTTTTTCATTTTTGTAAGATTGTTGGTTCACATGCATAACCATTGCTATGATACATATACTCCAATCACAATTATACAAATCCTTGATCCACAAATAAAAAATTACCTACTTGGGCTTCTTATGTGCTCTTGATTGTATTAAAATGTTCTTTGTTGTCAAGCACTTTTTATTGACATTTGCTTACTCTGTACTTTACATAAGTCTATAATATCCATCTTTTATATTTATTTTATTTTGAACAATGATACACAATTTATATACCTAACAAATTCATGAGTATGAGAGATCGTGATTTCAAGAACATGATATCGTTATCTCAATTGAACTTCTCATTACTTTAAATTGATATCAATTTCCATGATTTTTTTTCCAGAGAAGTTGCGTGAGTTAGCTTGGAGTGGTGTGCCAGATTATATGCGCCCCACAGTTTGGAGGCTTCTCTTGGTAAGCTTTGTTATGTAGTTATATCCATTTTCTCTTGCTCAATTTCAAATGCTTTAAAGACATCTGTTGATCATAAAATGTTATGATTCATTAATAACTCCGAAATAAAAAATTTGTTCACAAGATTTGCTGTCTATAGGGTTTTATTCTTTCAAAAGAGATTTCGATGTTTTCTACAAGAAAATGTTTACAAGTGACATTAGCCAAATGACTGTTGCTATAGGTGAAAAAGACTGTATAAAGGTTTTTGAAAAAGAAAAATAAGAAAATTGTGTGCAGTGGATAATCACTTGGATAGATCAATCTGATTTGACTGCCAGTTTCCTCATTTGTTTGTTTGGAATGCATCACGTATTCTTTGAAATTTAAAGATGAACTGACAACAGGGATATGCACCACCTAATTCAGATAGAAGGGAGGGAGTTTTGAGAAGGAAGCGCCTTGAATATCTTGACTGTGTTTCTCAGTATTATGATATTCCTGATACAGAACGTTCAGATGATGAGATCAACATGCTTCGTCAGGTATTATCAACTCTCAAGATTGGCCATCTTATTGTTAGAGAAAATAATAGTTGTGATTATTGATTGGTGGCCTTTTTCTTTAAAAAAAATATTGATTGTTGGCATTCTGTATTTGTTAGATAGCTGTTGATTGTCCAAGAACTGTACCTGATGTTTCATTCTTTCAACAACAGCAAGTTCAAAAATCGCTGGAGCGGATTCTTTATACATGGTTAGATATTATTGTTACCCTTTTCTAGACGTGATAATATTTGTAACCTTTTTTGTTCTTTGTTTTGGATGGATGTTCTGATGGGAAAGATGGCACACAGTTTTAAAAGTTAACTATTTTCAAAGTGGGACTTCCTCTTGTATTTGGGTGCCCTACTTAGTCTAGTTTGAATAGTATTCAAATGAATTTTTATCTAGGTCGGCACATTTTACCAGGTTGCTATCTCTAATTCCAGTAAACTGAAACTGAGATTTTGGCAGACATCTTTGGGTTATATTTGAGATCCAGTTAAATGCAGTTTCTCCCAAAACAGAGATACTAATTCTGGCACTGACTTTTCAGTTCTTGTGGTGATGGCTCCCTCCAAGAAATGATTTCACTTTTTGTCAACTAGTAGCATGATGTTGTAACTTGCTTTCTGACTATAGGTTGTTGCACTTTCAGAAAATGTTGTGCATAGTTCCTTTTGTGATATACTAGCATTTTGGAGAAATAGAAAAGAAGAGAGGAATAAGGTGCTGGAAACTTGGAACCATAGTATTTATTATCTAGCTTTTTCATCTTAAGAGTGCCATGTAGATTTCATCAAGACTGACAGCCATCTTTATCATTGATATAATATATACTTGAGAACTCTTACATTCTGGATTACTGCTGTTGTTGATAGATTTTCGCATACTAAACAGCACTCGCATATAATTTTACTTATATGAGTTCCTTATATTTTGTCAGGGCCATTCGGCATCCTGCAAGTGGATATGTTCAGGGGATAAATGATCTTGTGACGCCGTTTTTCGTTGTTTTCCTGTCAGAATATTTAGAAGGGGGCGTAGATAATTGGTCAATGTCTGATTTATCTTCAGAAAAAATCTCTAATATAGAGGCTGATTGCTATTGGTGCTTGTCAAAGTTGCTTGATGGTATGCAAGACCATTACACATTTGCTCAACCAGGAATTCAGAGGCTTGTTTTTAAGTTAAAGGAATTGGTCAGGAGGATTGATGGTAAATTTTTTGTCAAGCCTCTTGTTCTTCTTCTAGTGTCATCACAAGGCTGTAATTACATGAACTTAAATGCCTTGGTATATTTTAATTTAATGAGCCTCTCTCACTCTTCATTTTTGTATAGATTTGGAATAGCAAACCTGATCTCATTATTGCTTTTGGCATATTATTGTTTGTATATCTTCAAAATACAATCTAATTTGTTTTTGTGACTAGAACCTGTTTCAAAACACATGGAAGATCAGGGCTTGGAATTTCTTCAGTTTGCTTTCCGCTGGTTTAACTGTCTTCTAATCCGCGAGGTATGTTTTGATGAATGAATTTTTTTTTTTCTTTGAAGTGGTAATTTTCTCAAGGTGAACTGCATGCTTGATTGATCAAGTGACTAAATTTTAGGGTATTACCATCTCAGGTTCTTAAGGTTGATGTTGAACATAATGGACTATTAATAAATGTGGCACAATTTTATGCTTTCAAGGACTCGAGGCTAATTGTTTCTTTAATTTAATTAGATACCCTTCCATCTTGTCACACGCCTTTGGGATACATATCTTGCTGAAGGCGATGCCTTACCAGACTTCCTTGTGTATATTTTTGCCAGTTTTCTTCTAACGGTGAGCATGCATTGTTCAGCCTTTTCACTTAATCTGGTTTTTGCCTTTCCTATTCTCGTTTTGCAATTATGGTGGGCTTTATAATTTTGCAAACTACTTTACTTTCTAGTAGACTTTACTTAGCAGAGCGAAAATTCTCTATTTCTGTTTTCTCAGTGGTCAGATAAGCTTCAGAAGCTCGATTTTCAAGAATTGGTGATGTTCCTCCAACACCTTCCAACTCATAACTGGACTCACCAAGAGCTTGAAATGGTACTTTCTCGTGCATTTATGTGGCACAGCATGTTCAACAACTGTCCCAGCCATTTAGCTAGCTGAGCGGGCAATTGTGATACTCTCTGTATTTGATTTAGTTTTCTCACATTTTATTGTTCCTAGCTCATTGAATGGTACTTCTTGTAGATTGATATTTTTTTCAACCAGATTTTACATGTATTGTGCTTTATACTGGTTTGTATGGGAGAACATTTCCCGCAGATGAACTATAGGAGTGACAAGAACTACAGTCAGAGAGAGCCTACGTTGTTGTGTTATTTGTTATATGTATACTAGGAATGTTACCTGCTTATACTTGTCTGGTTCTCAATACCATTTCTTTAACAGACTACTGAAGGGTGAATTCATGGATTTCATACTCAATTATATTTTGCTTTCCTTTTTATTTTTTACGCATTCATGGTTGCAAAGGAGATTAAAAAAAAAAAGGACTTGGTAAAGTAAATGCACAGTAGTTGAAAATCTAACATTTTCCTTCCCATTTCAGCTCACTGGATGAGTAATAACAAAGCTTGGATTCTAGTGCTACATCAAGCTTTGTTACAACCACTCTGTCATTTCTGTTGCTATCATCCATTGCCGCTTCACTGACATTTTAGCTGCTTGCAATATATTATTACCGCTACTCATGCTGCCAGTGCCATTATCAGTGGAAATCAAACTATATTTCAGGAGCTCCCTAAAAACCTCCAATTAAATGTGAAATACAAAAACGAAGCTGCACGTATTTCCAGATCCAATTATAGAATTTAAGTGCCCAACCCACCATTCCAACAGGCAACATCATCAAGCAGAAACTATCACATTCCCACAAGATTGAGAGATCTCCTTTTTCCCTGAAAAATTCGAAGAAAACTTATAATTCCTTAAAAATATATAAGGGAAGATAAATACATGCAGAGAGCAAATGAACTATCTATTATCCATTTGTGCAGTTATTAATATGGTTGAAACTCATAGCACTAACGTGGTCAACCATCTAAGAACTACTCTTCGAAAGTAGAGTATAAATAAAGGGAAATGAATGAAGGATCCAACATGAACATCAATAGCAAGTTCATAACCCTTTGATTTCACAGGCTACTTGCAAAGAAGACGTTCTCTATTTTTTTTATTCAGTAGATAACACTCGACTTAACTATATGATATAAAAACCAATTTCTAAAAAAAAATATGACATAAATAAAAAAGAAACTGAAGATTAACTTGGTAGATACTATAAAACAGAAAATAATTGGTAAGAATTTGACTAAAATAGTAAAATCTTACATGTTTTTTCTCCACTTCTTCAAGGAATGTCTTATGAGAATCCACATAATCAGCACACTCTTCCTTCAATGTTTCTGCTACATCTTGCTGTCCAGCCTTTTCAAGGTTCCTGATCAGTATCATAAATGTCAACCTATCTGGGATACAGCCTGATGACTTCATTAATTTGTATATCTCCATCCCCTTGTCTATCATACCAACTTGTATATATGCTCCAATCATCTCATTATAGGTCCTCGTATTAGGCTTCAATCCTTTTCTTATTAGTGCAGAAAAGACCTCTTCTGCTTTCTCAATCAGCTTGTTTTTCCCCAGCAAATATATCATGTCACAATATAATGAAAGTTCTGTCTTGTATGCTTCTTCTTCACAAATAAAGTTGAAAACCTATAGTTCAATGGATCATATCATTAAATGAGAAGAATAACCAAGCCCTAAAGCTTGTAGCTACTGGGTAAAGCAGACACACCAAGACAAACAAAGTAAGCTGGATAAGCAAAAATGGATGTAACTACTCCATTTCTATGAAAGGAGAGAATTGCACAAACACACACATTACCAGAAAGATCATTGCCATAAAACTCAGACGATTCTCTGGCAAGGAAATGGACAGGCTTTGACGGCTGAGGATAATTTTATTCCTTATCAAGAAAAACACTTTTGACAGATTCATAGAAACAAAAGAAAATCGAATCACCAATTCAACTTAAGAATCATTATAGTAATATAACTATTATGTGAATTTTCACAGCAACTACTTGTCTTCCAAAAAGCACCACCTTGGAGCGCATAAGAAAGAATGAAAAACAAAAGGGGGAAAAACTGATAGAGGTTCTTCTAACCATGATTTACAACAAAATTTACATCCTATGGTGACCTAGCTGATCACAGAAACGGTTGACTAGTGATCACTTCCTTCAACTATGATTCGTATGAAATCTATGCTACCTAAGTTCAGTGAACATGATACTTCCCAGTAGAAAGGTTGGAAACTTCAATAGAAAATGGAGCCACTCGAACCAGATTTTTTCCACATATAGTATCGGAAGGATATAGAATCTCAAGCATTGTCAATTCCATTCCAAGCACGAAATTCACCTTCTAGGAAAATTTAAGGCCACTACAACTATATAAGCAACCCAACATTTTATCTCAGTGGAAACTCACAGCATCAAGAAACTCTACCGGTTACGGGGAAGAGGAAGGAGTTATACCTTAGCTTGCAAGTGGGAAAAAATCTAAAAAATAAACAAAAAAAAAATGTCGTACCTTGAGAGCTAAATGCAATTGATTTTGTCTCTGCAACTCAGCCAAAGCGTCCAAGACATCGGCTTTCAAAAGCCTGGAGAGCCTAGTGCTGAGAATATGCTCAATTTTTTCATTGGATTTGGCTAACTTGAGGGAGTGAACAACTTGAATGGCTTCCCCGGAAATTATCCTCGATCTCCACAATGACTTCCTGTCGCTGCGTCGAAGCCCGCATACGATGAAGGACGTTGATAAACTAGGTGTAGCAGAAGAACGAAGACGGGGCTTCAAATTGAGCAGACTTTGGAATCGAAGTTGAATGGGTTGATAATATAACGTCGCCATGAGTGTAGCTTCACCCCGCTTCTCGAAAGGGGGAAAAAGGGGGGGGGGGGGGGAACGGAAAATTGCAATTCTCCGCCGTGGGGCAGCATTTTTTTTGTGCCCACACGATAGAATATTTTTGCTATTTGGTCCTTGGCGTTTTTTCTTTTCAGCTTCATTCCCTAGATTCCAAATTTGTTGCATTTAAGCTCCTTTTTTTTTAAAAAAAAAAAACAATGTAAATCACATATTTTCCTTTGATTTCTAGAAACTTGACTTTGTGAACTTTTTGGAAAATAAATACACGTAAATATTTATTTTCAAAATGTTAGCCCCTTCATAAGAAAATGACAAAGACCTAGTTATAATATTCAAAATATTATGTTTTTTCTTTAAGATTGAATTTATATTGATTTGATATTTAAAAATTTAAATTTAAATAAAATTTTAGCCATTTGAATTAAAATTTGATTTGCACTGAATTTTTTAAAAATTAAATTTATACAAATCTTATTTTAAAAATAAATTTGATAAAAATCTAATACTATAAAAATCAAAATAGAATTTTAATCAAGAAAAATTCTACATTTCCTATATCAATTCATGTACTATCCTTAAAAGAATTCAAGATTTTTTCATCTGTGCGTCTATTTTTTTTTTTAAATTTGCAATATTAATTTTTCATGCAAGTTAAAGAAATTTGACAAATATCTTTTCCGAACAAATTTAAGTGTGAAATCACGAGACATGATAAAATTTCAAACATGCAAAAGTAATGAATTCTTTTTTCAACTTTACTATGCCACGTAAAAATTGTGACAGCATGATAAGGTTACACTTTCAAAATTTTACCGCACGGTTGTTTGGAAGGGAATGAGAAAGAAAGAAAAGAAATTTTTGAAGATTAATTATAAGGAAAAATATGAAGAAAAATTTTAAAACTTTAATGCATAAAAACAATAATAATTATATTTCCTTTTTCTCATTTTTCTTTCAATACAAATACAAGCAATGAAAAAAATTGAAATTTAAAATTTTCTAATTTTTTTTTCATTTTCTTCTTGTCAAGCATGAGATTAAAGAAATTGAAATTACGTATTAAATTAAAGTTTTCACTTGTGTGTTGACTAGCGGATATTTTATAAATTTGATTCCTTTAAAATATATAATACATTTTAAAGAATAAAATAAATAATCATAATTATTGATAAAAAAATTAAAGATTAAAATTTTGATAAATAATAATTTTTTTAATTTATATTTATCCCATATTTCAATTTCTCATCAATAACAGTAATGACCTACTTCACCTTATAAAATTTACACTTAGGGAGCCGAGATTTTATCACATTTGATACTTCAACATAAGATATGAATTCCATTGCTTTTGAAAATTGATTGATAGAAGAGGTTAAATTCTAAAAGAAACTAACAATGCAGGATGACTTTGGAATGGAAAAATGAGAGCAGGTTAAAATTGAAAAAAATCCTAACACGAGGGATAAGAGTTAAGACTTCAACAAATGAGACATGCTATATGAAAGTGTCAGTGACATGAGAAGGAATTATCATTGGCAAAGTGTTTGAGTTAAGAAATGGGGCTATCGGCTTCGAAGCGAGTGAAGAACAATCTATCCAACTCGGCTGAATTTAATTCAGCATGCGAATCGGCTTTTTCATACTGTCTCTCCCTAACGCAGCACGCGTTCGAAGGAGTCTTCCCCTACCAACTCAACACTGCCGCCGATTTTATGCACTCTATCCTCTCCAACGAGCAACACCACCCTCTGATCGACAAGTGGGTTCCGATGCCGCCGACTCGGACGCAGGTCGACTCCGCACTCCGCCGATCTAAGAGTAGTTCCGGCGAGACTCTTGACCGAGTGGAGTTCAAGGCATGGGCCGTGGAGCTGTACGGTGACACCGTTGTGTCTAACGCCGGCAAAGCTGTTCTGATGCGAGTTCCTGTCGGAGTGGCTGGGATCGCCGGAATCGGTGCCGCGACTCGCTCCGGCAGGCAATTGGTTGGGACCGCGATTGGGGTCTACTCGCTTGGAGTTGTGGTCTCTATTTTTCTTGGTTTATCTGGATAATATTCATGTAATCATAATTCCTTGTCTTGTTGTAAATGTCTATTTCCTTCCCTCCGATGGACCTCTGATGGACCCGGAATGTCTGCTTATGGATTTGTATAAATATCGTATGTCTCATTTATGACTCCGTTTGTTTCTCGACCATATTTTCTGCAGAAATTTCACATAAGTAACGTTATGAAAAATTTAAATATTTTAATATTGAATTATTTTTTAAATGTTAAATAAATTAAAAATATAAATTTTAATACATTAAATATAATTAAAAAATATTTAACTTTTTAAAATATCATGCTATCTTTTAAAAATAATGATATCCGGAAGTTATGATTTATTAGAATAAAATATTTAAAATTATAATAGTTGTAGAAAATAATTTATTAAATTTATAATATTTAATAAAATATATAAATTATTTTTTATTATTTTAATAATTTATAATTACATTTCTTTTAAAAATATTTTTCACCAAAATAATCAAAATAATTGATTTTTAATCTACTGCAAAATTTGATCCAACAGACAAACTTAATGGAGTAGAATAAGGTTTTCTGCAACATAGGAGAGAATGATGTTATCATACATTACAAGCATATTATAATTAATGAAACAATGGCAGATTCTATGGTCTCTGACATCTAAATTTTATTCCTCGTCGGATTCAAGTCCTGGTATATATTCCAAACTGACGTCAAATATGACAGCACTGCTCGGAGCCACCCTTGGTCTTCCCGGAGCGGAAGCAAGACCTTTTGGGAATGCCAACTGCCAAAATGAAAAAGAACATGAAAACATAAGACATTAGAACCTGTCCCAGCATAGACCTGTAAATCGATGAATCAGAATTAGCAGCGAGTCTGTTGTTCCACATGTGATAGTTGTACGAACAAGCCTGACTTCACACATGACATTGGCAATGATTTCATTGTGTCTTAAAACATGGCAAACTATGTCACGCATGCAATTAACACTAATCTGTACAACTGTGGTGATTTGAACCTATCATTAAAGGAAGGAAGAAAACGATGAGGCTGAACATATTTGTGAAGATTAAGCTAAGCCTGAAACAAGTCATACTATCTCCACAAATTGCAGAGAGAATACCTCAGTTTCAGCTTAGTATATTAGATGGCTTGACAGTTAAGGGCAAGCTACGGACAAGGTGATATCAAGTTAGAGCATTACTGTTCCAGGAATGTATAGCCGGCGCTTCCCGCCGATTTTCATGCTCAAAATCCCTTCATCAAGTCCCTTTATCACCTGTTCTCATCAGGTTGAAAAGCAGTAAATCTCTATATGCATTCTTAACTGTTTTGCCCAATACACTTCAATTATTAAACAGCCTAACCGTAGGTGAGAGAGTAACATTCTTTCGATAAAATTCACAAAAAGCAAACTCGAAAGTCTACCTGTCCGGAGCCAACACGGAAAATGTAAGGCTGACCTTTCTCCAATGAACTGTACAATCGGAAAGGAAGTAGGAGAGAAAAAAAAAAAAGGGAGTGACACAATGTAAATTTGGGACCCATATTTACAGACATACAGTTTCAGAACAGATTTCAACAAAAGCATAGACTTCATTGCACAAAGATCAGGGGGGCTTCTCTAAGCATTATCATAGAAACAGGTTGTGATTGGCTTACCTATCAAATATTTGTCCCGATGGAACCATTGCAACATAATTAGCAGCCACCTGTAATTACACAAGGGATTAACATTGGAGTAGTCTAGGGCACATGGAAAAATAGTTAGTTTTGGGGGCAGAAAAATATATTGATAGAGAACGTAATGGCTAATGCACTCTAGATCTAGACAGCTTATCCATGTTCAAATCAAGGTTACAAAGACAAAACATTTTTAAATTTTGGGGAGGCAATTTCAAACTCAGGCCAACTTAAATGGCTTGAATTCTACAAAAGCCATAGTGACCGCGAGGCTAGGTTTATGTGTTGTCAAGCAAATGCAGCTGCATGTATTATAAATTATGAGAAAATATTTGACATGACTACTTCGACCAATGGTGTGTATGTTTGGACAAATGAGTATGGAAAGGAGAGAAAAGGGTGGACTCAACTAAAGAAAGTTAATATTCTGCCTGAAAACATCAATTTTGATGATAACTAGTTCAGAGAATGTAGTAACTAGCAAGGAATATTCTGGCTTTTCTTAATGGTAAGCTCATATGAGATGATGTCATACATACATACATATATATATGTACATATGCGTACGTGCATGTAGAATATCATATTTTTCTTCCTAAAATGTGAGTTAAAGGTATAATACATTCCCAGCAAAGAGATTCAGTTACCCATCGTTTGAAATGATTAAAAATTACAATTCAATCGTAGTTATTTATGCCACATGGTGCACAATGGCAATGAAGGCCCTTGACACTATGGTGCACGGCACACTATGTTATGCATGGAAATTTTATTTTTTACACTAGCAATAAAATATTAAATTGAAACATAAAACATAATATAATATTGAAATTAAACCAAACAAGATGCAATCATATTATCATAGAGTAATAAAGTTCATATGAAAATCAAATTCATTAAGAAAGAAGCAACACAACATTTAAATGAAGTAACTAAACCACAACAATAGATTTCACAAAAGAATTAGAGGGGGAAAAAAACAAAAGTGAAATTCAGAAACAACAGCAGAGTTTAAAAAAGAACTAGATGGCAAAAAAAAGAGCAGAATTTAGAACAGTTAAAATGCTAAATATGACACAGTATATGCAAACAACAGCACCAATTAGAAAACACATGACACGACATATAAATCAAAATAAAAGCAGAATTTAGAACAACATTTGTTTAGAACTTTAGAAGCATTGAGCCAGAAAACTAAATAAATGCAAACAACAACCCAAAAGCGAAGCAGAACAGCAGCAATAAATTGAAGTAAAGAATTGAAGATCAAAGGCAGAAAAAAAGAACCATTTGACAAATGAAGAAGCAAAGAGTTGGGGGGGGGGGGGGAAGAAAAAGAAAAAAAAAAGGAACCAAAGGGACGACCAGTTGGGACTCTGCAGAATGCAGAGGAAAACAGCCTAAAAAAAAGATGAAAAATAGAGAGTCATTCATTGGAGAGATGCTCAATTGCCGGAGAGCCACCCAGTTGCCGGATCCACACCAAATCACCGATGAAGAACCTCCAGCCAGCAGACAAATGTTGGAGATCGTTGTTCACAGAGAAAGGGGCTGAAAATAGGGCTTGCGATTTTGGCTGGGAGGGTCAAATCTGATTTGGCTTTTAATTTTGTGCCAAAATGAAATTGTGCAATTGCCATGCGCCTGGAAATAGCCGAGATAGCGCAAATGGCGTGTGCCAAAACTGCGCCAACTCATCTGGGCAATGCAATGCTTGTTGCGTTGCGCCGAAGCTTGTTGCGCGTCGCAATGCGCAATGGCGCACCCAATAGCGCGCTTTTGATAACTATGAATTCAATTAATTTAAATTGAACTCATGAACAATTTTACACATAAATATAATTTCAAATAAACTGCATTTTGGATTTTTTATGGATCCAAACAAGAGGCTAATCCCAAGCCCAGAAAGAGCATTGACTACAGCCTGTTTGAAAGGTGGAGACAATAATACAAGCAAACCTGCAGAAGTTAGAAGCTTTTACATACCTGAAATCCAACTGGTGGACTAGGTCCTTGTCCAACTTTAATATCCTTATATTGCAAGCCTGACTCGGTGGTTACCATAGGCACCTTCATTCCAGGAAAGATTTAGCCTTAGCATCAATTGTCAACTACGGGAATTAGAATGACATTATGGTAAAATCCCTTTCCCTACTGTACTTTTGGTTCGTTTGGAGTAAGGAAAATGAAGGGAAGGAGATAAATTAGGGTTTATGGTTCCAGTTTTACTTTAATTTTTCGTGTAGAATAGCTCTCCATTCTTCTTTATCCAAACAGGCTATTATTATGGAGAAAGAGCCCAGTAATCCAACAAAATCCATGAAGAACTTTTTCAAAGTGGGGAGGGGGATTGTCAAATATAATAGGTTGCAAGTTAACAACCATCTTCTTCATTCCAATAATTCAATGAACTTAATATATCTTCACCAACATAGCGGTTGTGTTTTATGCTCTCCTAAAATCTACAACAACACCAGAAAACCTTGTCCATTAAACGGAATCACTTAAATAGGTCAATTGAAAAATAATTCTTCTTAAGTTATTGACCTTTTAAGACAGTAGCTGTCTAATGCAGATGAAAGCAATGCGACCACCTGAATTGTCAGGGCATTCTTAACAACGCAGTGTAATTACAAGTATTTCTACTTACAAAAGTCACTTATTCACAACTCCTCACAAACTAGCACACAATGGCATTGTCTAGGCTAATTGTGAACACATTACAACGGTAAGGGAGTGAATCGAGCAAGTAGCCCTTTTTTTATTGTGCGCTTGCTTGCTTTTGGCTGAATAAAGCAAAAGAAAAATCAGTGTGAAGGGTACTATTGAATCTCACCATACATTTTCAAGCTCCTTCTCACAAGATTCATCACATAGTCTGGGCTTCTCCTCAGGAGGCAAACCAGCTCCTTTGGCCTCGAATGAATTCCTCAAGAGGCTGCTTGAAACCCCAAATGCTAACCCAAAAATGTCTCTACGCGTAACTATATTAAATCCAGCTGCGCATTCCCCCGTCCTTGAGGACTTAACTTTAAGATCTAAGTTGGGGTTTTTCACAATCAGACATCGAACTTTGTGATCACAAATGTCTTGATGATTGGAAAACGGACTTTTACCAGAAGTAGAACCTACGAAAATGCATAAAAAATGGAAAATCAGCCTAATTGGATTGCGGAGATCTTGAGAAGAATGTGAGACATTGGAGGTAGATTGAGAGGAGATAAACTGCAGAAACCGGAGTAAACTGTTTTGGTTACCGAGTGGTAGAAGCAGAGAAGAGGTACAGGAAGCCATTGCTTCGGAGAGGGAGAACCAGGAGCGTTTTATTTTGCGTTTGCCAATGGATAACGAAATCTACAGCAAAAGATTGCTGACTCGTCTCCTGGTGATTCGTTAATAACTGGCCTTGCTGCGAAAATTCTTAGAATAGTATTTAAAATAATTTTTAAAATATTAAATTATTTTTAGATTTTCCTTTGGCAAACAGCGTTTTTCAAGCTGCTTAATCGTAAAATACTGCCTTTGCCGTTTTAAAATAGTGATTTGGCACGAGTCAAACCCTTATTTTTTAGTCAAAAACATGATGAAAACGCTGTCTACCAAACGAAACTTTTAATTTAACGTAGTAATCGATAGTTATTAGTTACTGTAACCAGTACATTTAATTATTGAATTTAATTATTGAAATTCGGAAACTCCTATTTTCATAGATCTTATATTAACAAAAAACTAGACAAAGATTTCGTAATTGATCGGAATCAAATCAATATAAGACTTAGAAAAATATAGGAGTCTATTCATTTAATTAATCGAATGAATTAATTATATAATCAATTATTACATCAGATCAAAACTTACAAACAACTTCATATAGTCCATGTGGACATAGTTAAAATTTTCTATTTATTGGCAAGCTTACTTGTGCACTTGAAATTCAACATGATGAAAAATAATATATTTTTGGCCTTGTTTTTTCACCTCAGATCTAATTTAATTCTAAAAGTTTATTTACTTTATTTTTATTTTTATTATTTTTTTACAAAATTAAGCAATATTGCATGCTAACTTTAATTTTACATTAAATGTGACAATTTATGTATGACCATTGGTAAATGATATACTCCAACATATATATTTAATATAATACATTATTATTGATATGGTTAAGAGTGAATTTAGTCAACACCCTTAAAAGTATAATTCAACTCAACCTACTTATTAAATGCATCAAAATAAACTATAGGTCTAATTTATTTAATAATTTTAAGGTTTAATTCGATTTTCAGTCCCCTTGATATATATTTATTTGCATTTGGTTCCCTTAAAGTATAAAAATTTACTTTGGTTCCCTTAAAATTAAAATCTAAGCACTTTTGGTCACTCTATTAATTTTTTAGTTAAGTTAACTGGAAAAAAGGAAAAAAAGAGAAAAAAGAAAGAAAGAAAAATAAAAAAATTGGATACATAATTTATTTATTTATTTATTGAAACAAGAAAAATAAAAATAAACATAAAATAGGAAAATATTCAAAATATTTAATTACTAATTATAGTAAATGATATATCAAAATATTTAGAAATAATAAGCCATTTATTTATTTTTTAAAGAAATCAATAAAATTAGTAATTATATTAAAATCATATTTGATTATTGCATTGAATAGAATAATTAATCATTAATGAATTTAAGTGTATAATTTATTTTATTTTTAAATAATAAGTTATTTTTTTATAGTTTATTCAACCAATTATGAATTTTCTTTTACTAAAAATCTTTATGTTAAATATTCCTTAATAAAATCATTTATTATTAAAAGTCATCATAGATATGAAATTAGTTTATACACTCTAATAAATAAATAATTTCATATTTTCATTGTTATGCTTTTTAATTTTAATTTATTATTTATTAAATGCACTTAAATTATTTCAACTATACATTCTTTTTTTATCACTATTTTCTTCCTTTTCTAGTGTGCCAAGATTCCTTTAATTTGGCTATATTTAATTTATAATAAATTAAATTTAAAAATTATACTTATTTAATATAAAAATAAAACTATGTGATTAATAATTTATTAGTGTATAAATTAATTTTATATTTGGGATACCTTTTAGTAGTTTATTTATTTATTAGGATAAGAAAAAGAAAAATAAAAGCAAAAAAAGGAAACACTCAAAATATTTAATCACCAATTGTACTAAATAATATATTAAAATATTTAAAATAATAATTTATTTATTTATTTTTCAATATAATTGATAAAATTACTAATTATTTTAAAATTATATTTAATTAAAAATTTTAAATCTACCATGACACATTTAAAGTCTTAGTTCATTATAGAATAATTGATTATTAATTTATTTAAGTGTATAATTTATTTTATGTTTAAATAATAATTTATTTTTATAATTTGTTTATTTAATTATAAATTATCTTTCTCTATTGAATCTTTACATCAAATATCTATTAAAAAAAGCATCTAAAATATAAAATCAATTACACACTTAAAGCCTTATTTATTTTAAATCTACCATGACATGTTTTAACTCTTATTTCATCACAATGGATAGAATAATTGACTATTAATTTATTTAAGTGTGTAATTTATTTTATGTTTAAACAATAAATTATTTTTATAATTTATTCATTCAATTATAAATTGTCTTTCACTATTAAATCTTTACATCAAATATCTCTTAAAAAAAGTATCTAAATATAAAATCAATTTACACACTAGTAAATTATTAATTACTTATTTTTTTTATATTAAATAAATATATTTTTTAAATTTAATTTATTATAAATTAAATATACTCAAATTAAAAGAGTCTTGGCACACTAGAAAAGAAATAAAACAGTGATAAAGAAAAAAAAGAATATATGATTGAAATAATTTGAGTGTATTTAATAAATAATAAATTAAAATTAAAAAGCATACTTATTTGGTATAACAATAAAAATATGAAATTAATTATTTATTAGAGTGTGTGAGCTAATTTCATATTTAGGATGACTTTTAATAATAATTAATTTTCTTGAGAAATATTTAATGTAAAAGTTTTTAGTAAAAGAAAATTCACAACTAGTTCAATAAATTATAAAAAATAACTTATCATTTAAACATAAAATAAACTATACACTCGTATCCATTAATGGCAAATTATTCTATTCAATGCAATAATTAAATATGATTTAATATAATTACTAATTTTATTGATTTCTTTAAAAAATAAATAAATTACTCATTATTTTTAAGTGTTTTGATATATCACTTAATAGAATTATTAATTAAATATTTTGAGTATTTTTTTTATTTTATTTTTATTTTTATTTTTATTTTTCTCATTTTAATGAATAAATAAATTATGTATTCATTCTTTTATTTTTCTTTCTTTCTTTCTGTTTTTCTTTTTTATTTTTCCTCTTTTTTTCTCCTTTTCCGGTTAACTTAACAAAAAAATTAACAAAAGAACCAAAAGCACTCAGATTTTAATTTTAGGGGATCAAAATAGATTTTTATGTTTTAAAGAAACCAAATGTGAACAAAATATATATTAGGAGGATTGAAAATAGAATTAAGCTTGATTTTAATTAACAAAATTTATAATATAAAATCATCTATTAAATTTAATTATTTACTTTTTATAAAGTATTTTTAATTATCTATAAAATGTTATCTTAAATTTTTATTATTATTTTATTAACATAAATATTTTATATTTTTATTATATATACTTACTTATAATTTAATTATTAATTATTTTTTAAATAATAATCCTAAAAATTTAATATAAATTCTTAACTATGTTAACCCAACTTTATATAAATATATAATATTTATATCAAATTATCATAAATTATCACCCTACTGCAAGAGAGCAATAGAAAAAGGATAGTCTTATCACTCGAACGTATGTAACCTTGCTTATTCAAGGTATTGTTGAAAGCAAACCCCTGGAAACCCCTGGACTCACTAGGTTTGCACGAATTTATTTATCTTAGTTCG
This sequence comes from Sindora glabra, assembly GCA_020226215.1. Taxonomy (NCBI): domain Eukaryota; kingdom Viridiplantae; phylum Streptophyta; class Magnoliopsida; order Fabales; family Fabaceae; genus Sindora; species Sindora glabra. The sequence goes on from CM035229.1 coordinate 74,595,712, forward strand.
CATTTTTAATAGGCAAAAAATAGCAGGCCTATCCCATCTTGGAGATTTTTCTGCATTATTTGTAATTAATAAATTATATTGAATTAAACTATTGAACTTTTAAATTATTAAATCATTCTTATTATAATTAAAAAATATATATTTTATATGCAAAAATAGTGACTTGTAGATTAGCTGACATAATTTGTAATTTAAAAATTACATTGGATTAAGATATTAAACTTTTAATATATTATATCATTCTAACTAGAATAAAAAATATATATTATATATAAAAAATTATAGTCAAGTCTAGTCCCATAGGCTTTGATTGCATGGGCCAACCTTTTTTAACTCATTTTTTTTATAAATATAATTTTTTAAGCTCGTCCCATCATATACTTGCTCCATATTTGCAACAATGCTCACGGATCATTTATACATTTCTAATTATGAAAAGCTAATCAATTTTCACATTTATTATTTTCTGCGTGTGCTATCCTTACTTTTTAAGTTAAAGATAATAACTCATCACACTAATGGATTAGAGTAATGGTCAATGTACTTTTTAGATTTTTGGTAATTAAATCTAGTCATGAATTTTGATTTAATATTTTGGAGGATAATTTTTTTAGTAAATTAAATGATTTATGAAAAAATATTTTAAATTTTTTCTATATAATTATGCAATATTAATGCATAATTTTAAAAAATTTAGAGATCAAAGTTTCTATAAGTTTCTTGGAATTTCCCTTCTCATTAGACCCTCCACCAATACTAAAGAATCTAATAGTAACTGGTTACATTGATGTAATCAGGATTACTACTCGTGTAATTAAAGTTTAGTTTTTTATTTTTTTTGGAGGCTTGTTTTCCTATTTAATAATAATAATAATAAGATATTATTGAAAGCAAGAGAGAGTAATAGTGAATTTTCTCATTTTTCCCACTTAGCAAATACGCAGTGATGCTGCAAAGATTCTGTCACTCCACAAATAGATTTTGACAACCGACCGAACTTGAACCAATTTTGGTGAGTCAACCTCGAGCCCTGAAATGTTTAAAAAAAATATTCTTGTAAGTTCTCCTAACAATGTAAAAGGATTTTGTATTACCACTCGCTTATATTATAATATTATTAAAAATTAACAAATTTCTTTTATCAATGTTAAAAATTATTGATTGCCTTTTCTTTTATGAGTTTATCGATGTGACAACAACTTACTCGCTGGAGTAACGTGAAAAATTTTACATTGAAAATAATTTTTAATTTAATCTAATATAAAATATTTTATATTATTAATGAATAAGAAACAGATATGTTATTAATTAAGAGTTTTTAATAATAATAAATAAATTTAAATAATATTTTATTAACATTATAATACATGAATAAATAATAGTATAAAAATAATTAATATTAATAATAAATTAAATTTATACCCATTTTCAACTCTAATTATACAAGCACACATAAACAAATTGAGAATTTAATTCTTCTTATTTTAAAAGAATATCAATTTTAAATTATATATATCAATTAGATAAGACTGTATTATTGTATATATCTAATTATACTGATTAAATTAAAATAAATATATTTATTTGTAACATTATGTTTTATATTTATTATTTTATGTTTGTAAACAAAACAAACAAGAATATCATAATCAAATGGCAACTTTTTATAATCGTTTAAGAGTGGAGCTGACAAGTTGGGCTTGCTTCGCCTAGTTTGAAGTTTCCCCCAGGCCCATTATATATTCGGGGAGGACAATTTGTATTCCTTTTTTTGTGGGCTTTTGGCCTTGTTAATGTATTTATTACGGCCAAAATATAAAAGGAAAAGCTGAGAAATTAAAGTTTGGGGCGTTGTTCTGGATGATTGATTCCACTTCCGAGTCCGGCGCTCAGCTGTTTCTTCAAGTCATCGGAATATTTGTATTGCTGCTACATCTCGTACCCTTTGTTAAGGAAATCGAAAATTTTCGATCTTGTCGGCTGAAGGAAACGAATTTTTGTTTCTTGGACTGCTACGATGGTTGAGATTCTGTTCGACGATATCTTTAGGGTGGAAGCAGTAAACCCAGATGATAAAAGCAAAGTATTTGAGAAAGGTGCTATTTTTATAGCTCCCTGTTATCTTCTTTTCATGATGTTTGGTATAATGTCGTTGGAGTCGCTATGTTTTCTTGAATAATGATACAAAAACCCAGATGATAATGTGTATGTGGAGTTTAAGAAATTATGTAGCATGCTCTATGAAAAAAAGGGAAATTACATTGCTTGTTTTGACTCGATTTTTCTGAAAGAATCCTCATTTTGTTTAAAAAATTTACTGATATTAAGGACAAATCAGTGTACCTTGTTGTATAATTCATCAAAGGTACCGGAGGAGTTAGGGCTGTGTTTTATATCTTTTAGCTAAGTTGGCTCATTATTGTTATGGAATTTACACCAATTATGGATGGATATGTTGTTCTCTTTATCATATTTTCCTTGAAAAATGGCCTATTTATTTCTTTTCGTTTTTGCCCTTTTGTAATGGAAGTGGTTTAATTTTGAAACTATATATCTTGCAACTTGCATCTGCCCGGTGTTATATTAGCTGGGTTAGCAATTTTATTGATTACTTGATCATCATTCATGAATATGAAATTGGTGGCATCCTCTCTAAGTCATAGATTACTCGTTTGTGGAGAGAATTAAACTTGAAAAGTTAGCTGCTTTTTCAACTATTACAATACTCACTGTTAATCGTCTTTTTTGATATATCTCAATTGTCATCACTCCTTACAAACTGTATGGATTACTTGATTGCCGGAATTATTTGTCCATGATATGAAGTTCTTGTTCTTTGTAACCCAATCTAACCCCCTTTTTTTTATCTGTTTCTATAGTGGCTCGAATTGAAGCAAAGAGTGAAAGGTTTGATATGTTCATGCAGCTAGACATCAACTCGGAGTTATATCCTTTGCATGCAGGTCAGAAATTTGCTCTCTTGCTGGTTCCAACACTTAATCCAGATGGAACACCAGACACTGGCTATTATATTCAGGTAATGCATGTGTTACATTTTTCAAGGTCGATCTTGTTTGACTAGGGAGGATTAATCCTGAATTTTCCATGCAAACTTTTCTCTCCTTTTCATTTTCAGGGCAATCGACAATCACTGGCTGATAACTTTGAATACGTCATGTATGGGAAACTCTACAGAATTTCAGAAGGTTCAGGACGTGAAAAGGCGTATGTAGCTTTTCCCACGCATTTATTGCCAGTTGCAAGTGTTAAATTGCAAACAAAGACGTAGCTAATCTGTTATTAATTCCTATAGATTCTGTTTGTTTTTGAGGAAAGTATTTTTCATAGGAATATAGTTATAAACTATTAAAATGGTGAGAAATGATTTAATATTCAATATTAAACGCAATGAATTCGGTGAAAAACAATTTCGTTCACTACCATGATTTTATTGATCATTTTTATTTTTAATCATAAGGTATAGAGATATATGATACTCTTTCATTTGTAATGAGATTTTCTATTGAAAATATCTTGTGAAAAAACAAATGAAGCTTGTTTTGGTAAAAAAAATCTTCCATAAAAATATAATTATAAATTATTAAGATGGTGGAAAATGATTTATTGTTAAGATGATGGAAAATGATTTACATGTTCTGTGTTACATGTAATCAGTTTGGTGGAAAGCAATATTTTTCTTTGAAAAAGAAGTTGTTTCCTCCACCACCATTGTTTTAGAAATCATTTTTTCCCTCCTGAATCACAAGGTATAAAGTTATATGTTACTTCTTTATTTATATACAAGGAAATTAGATTTTTCTATGAAAAATATCTTCCGAAGAATAAATGGAGCCTTAATTACTATTCATTCTGCCATTCTTGATATTTCTGCTATAGAGGCTAATTATTGGGCATATGCAGCCTTTTCTCTTGAGAGTTCAGAACAGAGAAGTGCTGTTGGATGTGTTTGGGACTGATCCAGCAGCATAAATGATTTCCAAGTAGCCTTTACTTAGTTTCCATATTGGCGGCTGTTGATTGTTGTTTCCAATTATTAGCAGCTTCTTACTTAGTTGGATAATCCTTTAATGTGATAGACAACGTATCTCGCAATTATTTATTTATTTGTGTTTGGTTTGTATATATTGCAATATGATATCCTTGGCCCTCTAATTGGGTTGCCTTTGTCTGTAGGGAGATAAATATTTCATTTGGGGGGCTTCTAATGATGTTGAAGGGTGACCCATCTCATTGCAACAAGTTTGAGCTTGATCAAAGGTTGTATCTTCTGATGAGGAAAGTGTGAAATGCAAAATTGTAATTTCCAACTTATGAGGGAGAATTTGATATACATTTGGAAATGTTATGAATAATTAAACACTTGAAATGCCCCTCTAATCTTGAATGGTTGGAACCAAATATTTGCATGATTTTATAAGCATTTCTCGAGTGTGCGGATGCTAATTCTCCGAATTTGACGTTATTTCTGTAGCCAAGTTTGTGTTTCTCTTCGTGAGTTGTCCAAACAGAGTAGGGCATTAAACACAACTCTCCTAACGAGTCTTCACTTGCTTATTTAGAATATACACTTGTCCGTCTATGGAGAAAAGTGTTAACTATCATCTAAAGCGAAGCTATAAATGTGTAGGTGGTTTGTGAAGCATTATTATATCATCAAACATTTTGTACACCTGACGAGTGAAGAAACGCCATACTTCTATTCACCGTGTGGAAGATTAGACCCTTTTAACAGCGGTAAAATTAAATATTTAAAGCACAAAATTTTAAGTTGTAACTTTAAAATATAGGTTAGAATGGGGACACGAAGATTTGAACTGAAATCTCTGCAAATTGCCTTATTCTATCCTCTAGCTCTCTAGTTAAGGTTGATAATCAGTGATGCTAAATCATGATATGCTTAGAATTTGACCTGATTGTGAGCTTGGTCGGTCAAGTTCATGAACGGGATTGCTATTATATGAATCGAATAATTAGACTTATTTATTAAATGACTTGAGTTTGAATTTTGAGGTGTTTGATTTGATTATATTATAAGTTGGTTTGAATAATATATAAAATTTAGAATATATTTATATTTGTAATAGTTACATTTAATTTTTATATAATTTTAAATAATTTATAATATTTATTTTATAATACATAACATAATTATATTTTAATAAATTATATTGTATGAAATTAGTTTTAATAATAACGTACAAAAGTATTATATTCTTATTTCAATGGTTAGCAAGCCTTTTTATATTATAAAATTAAGCCTACGAGCAAATATTGGTATATATGCGAAAGCTTTTTGATATAAATAGTTCGGGTTTATTGAATTGAGTCAAATCAATCATGAACTTAATTGGAATTAAGTTTAAATTAAAAAAATTGATTCAAATCAAATTTAAGTTGAATTATGAATTGTATAAGATTTTAATTAAGATAAATTCAAGCTAAGATCAGCTTAGTTCATTCATTTCCAATCCTAACTTTAATTAAAATATATTTTATAGTGAAATCTAATAGCATTAAAAAAGACATGCTATTGTAATTTCATATCTTGACCTTAAAATGGTGTGAGATGATTTCCTTTTAATAGTGTATACTTAACTTGCTTCTTTTTCTTATACTAATTGTTATATGTCAAACATAATCAAAGGATAAAATTTAGAACTAAATTAAGGTATCAAAGTATGCATTTTTTTAGGATAAAAGACTATTTTTTCTACCTATTTAATATTAATGATGTATGATTTATTAACATCATTTAAAAAATCATAATTACAATTAGGTTTCTTTTTTTTTTTTGTAATTTAATGAAGCTTTTCCAAACCCAGGAGATAGCAAAAAAAATTAAGAATTTATATTACAAACAACAAAATGAGGATAGTAAACCAAGGAGTTGTCTTCGACAAGCAAAGAAATAATGTCCTCCATTGGACTATAATTGATATTTAAGGAAGATTGCAATCTTTAGCCCTTTCTTGGCCAAGTAATCCACCACCTAATTAGCCTCCTTATAAACATGGTCAATAGTATTATAGGGGATTCTAGCCAATGACTTCCTGCTTTCAATGAGCAAATTGTCAACTAAAACATTATGGCTCTCAAAATCCTCTAGCAAATTAACCATTAATTGTGAATTTATTTCTATATTAAACTTGCTAACATTAAGTTGAATAACTATTCTTAATCCTTCAATTGGTTCCCAAATTTCAACTACTACATTAGTAGCCTTCCTTTAGGCCTTTGTAAAACCCAGATACCTATTTTCCATTATTATCTTAAACAATCCCACTTGGTCCTAACCATCCCTTGTTGATTATTAGCACAACTATCAATATTCAATTTCATCTAGCCATCACTAGGAGCACTTCACTTGACTAAATGCAAACTAGATATTTAGGGACAACAAATGCTTTATGTGTACTATAGATAAAAGTCTTAGCTGCCTTACTAATTGTTTTGAAGGGAAGAAATTGAATGCTTGCATTTTTTTCTACCAAATTAACTAGTTATGAACTAACTCATTCTTGCATATCCATATGCACTAAAAAGCTATACTAAAAATAATACACTAAAGTCAAACATGGTAGCCTTCTTAGAAGATTTGCAATTTATCCCAATCCATTCACAAAAGTTTATTAGCTAATTTATAAAAAAGTTACTAGGAGACAAAAGTTATTGCCAAAAGTTTTTTATGAAAGCACAATCTTTAAATAGATGAGCTTAACTTTCCTCATCATTCATACACATATAACACATCAGGTAACATTAATTCTTTTCTTTCTTAACATGTTAAAGGTTTGAATACTTTCCATAGATATTTGCCACAATAACATTTGGTTTTTTTGGTGGCACAAGAGTCTTCCATATTCAACTGTAGTCCACCTTCTCAACATGATTAATATCTTCCAATTCCTTCTAGATATAGTTATACGGATCAAGTACACTGAAGTTGTCATTTTTTGAAAAGCCCTATATTAGTTTATCTTTTTCTTAGTTTTGCGTATTCACCAATATATTTTGAAAAGTAAGATAAACTTCCCTTATAAAAAAAGTATTCAATATATTTGTATTCGAAGCACTAGCATCATTAACTAAATCAGAAACTTTCTAAAATATTTGATCACTTAAAAAAAGGAGTTAATAAATGAAGATTTTAAAGGCCCTAATTAAACTAATTATTAATCCAGAAATTTATACCTTTACCATTCTTAGGTAGCCATTTTAATCTTGCTTTGGTAAACACCACTATCTTTCTCATACCTTGTGAAAAAAAGAGACACTAGCTTTTGGCCTATTTCTACTCTGCATATACTTATAATAAAGATATCTACCCTATGGAACTTCTTTATTTTGCAAAAATCTCTAATTTAGCTTCGTTAATAAGGTAAGGTACCAAAAATAAGATTTATCCAATGCAAGACCTTTTTCTTTAACATATTGAGTTATTCTATGCCACTTAACTAGATGTATTTTCCTTTTCTCTTATATTGAATCCTATAAGAATTTTTTTGAAAAAGCATCTATCTTTAAGCAAACTCTTTTCAAAATATAAGAACACTACACAAAACATGTGGGAATACTTTACAATACAACCTCTATGAGTATTCTTTTTTTAATTATATTCAAGAACTTAGTCTTCCACCCACTAAGTTTCAATTTTAACTTGTACAAAATATAATCAAAAGACTAGTCTCTAGAAGAAGTGTGTAAAGGAAAGCCTAAATAACAACATAAATTATTAATACTTCTAAATTCAAAATTGACTTCACTTTTCCTTTAAGAATCTCATTAGTATTAGGAAAGAAGAATATCTTGGACTTCTCAAGGTTAACTTTTAATCCTAAAAATTGACGAGATGGATTAAAAATCTGCTTAATAATAATAGCATTTTAAATAAAAACTCTAGCTATTAATAAAATGTCATTAGCAAAAAATAAATGTGAGAAGGCAAGTCTAATCCTAAATGAATTGATAGGTTTCTAAACTTTTTCTTCCACTAAGCTTTGAATCAAAAACCCCAAAAACTTCATACATAGAATAAAAAGGTGAGAAAATAAGGGCTCTCCTTATTTTAACCCTCTAGTAGGCTTTATAGGCTGAAGTTTCCCTCTATTAAATAGAATTGTAATGAAAGCTGAAATCACACAATTCATTATTAGAGAGTGAAGATGAGAATGGAACCTATACAAATTAAGTATATCTGTTAAGAAAATCCACTCAAGCCTTTCATAGGCTTTCTCTAAATTTATTTTAATCATTATTAACCTCTCTTTACCTTTTTCATGCCTCAATTAATGATAAAGCTCTTATGCTACGATTATGTTATTTAACTACTTGCCTGTTAACAATGAAAACTCTGTAATATAGGGAAACCGATAATTTCAAGGAAGATATTGATTAGGGATGGTAATGGGTTGGGTTTAAGTAAACCCGACTTAAACTAGATAAGAACTGGACTCATTAAAGATCTGAAACATTAAATCTATTTTGAACCCAAGATCGAAAAAACCTGATAGAACTTGAACATGTAAAACCCAACAAGACTGGATTGAACCCAAAAAAATTACTATTATATTTTTATATTAATGTAAAAAATTTTTGTTCATGCACGAGCCTAACCGATAAGACTCAGTATTAAAGAGATATATTATAAATATTATTAATATTTTACTATATATAATTTTAAAAAATTAATATATAATTAAATCTAATAATACATTAATACAAATCATATACAATCTAATGAGGTAATATCTACCAAAGATTTCATTTTGTCTTTTTTTTATGTTTTTTACAACATTTCAACTAGGAAGAAAATTGAGACTCATATGGATGCAATCAGAAGCAAAGATAAAAACAAAGAAAAATTTAGGAAAATGTAAAGCTTATTAAACATTATCCAAAAACATATGAAAGACATAAATTTTTTTGTGAAAGTGTAAAAAAAATTACATATTTAGAATTAGCTGCTCAAAATAAATATTATGAGTCATTTCTTTGGAAAACACTTGTTTGCATATCTGTTAATAAAAAAATGATATGTTACAGTAATTAAAAAATAAAAATATTAACTTTTTAACATTTTTATATTTAAAAATAAATAAATAAAATATTTTTTACTTTTTAACATTTTAAAAACATTTCTATCAAGATAAAAGCACCTTTATATAGCTCAGGTAGTGAAGAAAATCTGAAACAAATTTCAAAAAGTTCAAGCTATATTAGGTTTAGGAGAAAATAATGATTTTTGGCATGTGTACGTAGAAGACAATATATCCTATATCTCCCAACAAGCTTCAAATTAGTGCAACGTTTAGCAAAATTTAATATTTTGGTTAGAAATAATTTAAAAGCTTTGTCCAAATAAGTACTACGACTCAAAAATATCTTTATATATATTTAAAAGCCTACCCAAAAATATATTTATATATATAAGATAATATTAATTTTTATATAATAATATGTTAGTTATAAAATATATTATTTAAATAGATCTAATGTAGTATCCAAAGAGGATATAAAACCCATTATATATTTGCAAAAGATAAATTCATGTATTATATAAATTAATATTATAATAGGTCTAATATGATATCCAAAAATGACCCCAAGACCCATTGGATATTTAACAGATAGACTTAGACCCAAACTATTAAGGAGTGAATCTAATTTAGATAAGATCTATTGAGTAAATATCCATCGGTTTAAGTAAGATCCATTGGATATAGATATTTTTATCATCCCTAACATTAATCTATCAACAAGAATTTCAGATAACATATTGTATAGTATATTACTTAAGCTAATAAGCTTTCAATGGTTAATGATTTTTGAATTTTTCCTTTTAGGAATAAAGATCAACAATGTTTCATTTAAACAAGAGGTGATTTGGGCTATCCAAAAACACTATTGAATAGTTTTGATAATTACTTGCTTGGCAACATTCTATAACTTTTAATAAAACCTAGGATTCAACATATTAATTCTTAGGGCTTTATTATATTATTGAGAGAACAACCTTCTTTTTATTTCCATTTCCCTAGGTATACCACTTAAAGTTTAGTCAACTTTAGAAGGAAGAATACTATGGTAATTAATCTCATCAAAGTGACCTAAAAGTCTAACCACCTATTCAAAATTTTAAAGATTCTAATATAAAACATTACATATATAGATTAATCTGCTTGGATCTTGCACTTAACTACCCTTTTCATCTTTTAGGCTACTAATTTTATTATTTTTTCCTTCAAATAAAGGTTGTAACATGGAAGAATCTTATGTTTCTATTTTCCTCAAAAAATTAATTAAGCCTCAATTTTATATACCAAATTTTTTCTTCATAGAGCAAAATAACTTGATAATTTTCTTTCGATTTTTTTAAAGTTTAAAAGATAACCATTAAGTGATAAAACTAACTATTATTCAATTTCCTTTAGACATGCTAACAACCTTCTTTTTTGAAAGAAAATGTTCCTAAAAACTTTATAATTCCATTTTTTATTTTTTCTTATAAAATAATTTAAAAATTATTGTAGATCTTAGTCGATATTACACCAACTATTCTTAACAAGAAGCAGAAATCTAGGATAATAAAGCCATATAGATTCTAATTTAAAATTTTAGGCAAAGCTAATGAGATGAGTTCCATATTATTCAGCATAGGTTCATGATCAAAGTATGACTTAGGAAAGTAAAAAACAAATACATTTAGGAGATAGCACTTATTAAGTCAACTTGAAATGAGAAATTGTGGGTCTTGACAATTGGACCAAATAAATAAGGGCCCACTAAAGCTTAGATCAATCATTTTATAATTGTCAATATAATATTTCAGAAGATTAATTCTATAGTTATCTACAAGATAATCACCTATTTTTTTTAACTAAAGATAATATCATTAAAATTACTTGTTAAGCACTAAGGCATATTGTGAAGACTAGCAATTTGCACAGGGTTATTATAGAAAAGTTTTCTCTCCTTAAGTTTAAGACTAGCATAAATAGTAAAAAGCAGCTAGACAAGATTAGAATTATGTACCTAAATAACTATATTGATATCTTATTTAGTAACATTTAAAGCTTGACTTTCCATAACTTTAGCTCTCTAAAGACTCATATACCATTTGAATGGCTAAAAACTTTAAAAGTAGCATGGTGTTGAGAAGGTAAATCACCACACATTTTAATAACTCCATCACTAGGAAGCTTGGTCTCAATCAACATTAACATATCAGAACTATACCAAGATATTAAATTCCTAAGGTTTTCTTTAAAATTAGGTTTAGCAGTACTTTTACAATTCCAAGGAAAAATTTTCATCTTGAAATTTGAAAGAAAAAAATAATTTATTGTAGCCCTATCTGGAATTGTTAGAAGGCCTTCCTTTAACTGTTCATCCCTTTACATTTATGAATTATTTAAGGTTTTCACCTTTAATGGTTCAAATGTAAAGGTGTGATATGCCTGTGCAGTTAATTAGTTAAGTCTTGTCACTAGGTATAGGTTAAATGTGAATGTTGTTTTGGCTACCATCATTACCTAAGTTTTGTTTCAATATCCCATTATTACTTTGTAAGGAATAAAAGCAGATTGATCTTTTTTACTACAATCTAATGATTGTTGCAAATTTTTTATCTCAGTTACTCTATTAAGATTTGCATTGGTAATAAGCTTGAGGTTAGTTTTAATCTTAATCTAATTAAAGCTTAATTTTCTAAATGAGCTTGAAGGCCTAGCACAAAGAGTGCTATGTTTTTTATTGTAAATATTAGTAGATCCTTTAGTTCCTATTCCCTTATTACCATAATTGGATTGGATTGGATTAAGTGCTTCTCAATTTTCAATTCGTTTATAGAGCATAGTTCAAAGCATTGAGAGGTGTATCTCCTAACATCCTTCTTTCCACTAACATCAACTTATTTATATGTAGAATTGCCTAATTCTTCACTAAAGGTAAGGCCAGAGGTATCATAGTTTGTGATGTGGAACTTTATCCTTGGGCATTGACTTAAGTATTTTTAAACCTCTATGTTCTCCTCTTTTAGCTTAACTTTTCCTCCATCCTACATTCAAATTCATAAAGTTTCTCCTTTTAGGAAAGTTCAGTGCCATTAGTATTATCTATTTTAACAATTGAAGTTAAAGCAAACTCTTGCTAGCTTTTCTTACTTTCATTAGCTTTCCTTTTATTTAAATATAGTGAAGGAAGCATTGATGCAACTTCTTTATTTTTTATTTTTTTCTATGTAAGTATCATTATATTTAATTTACCTCTCTATAGATTTTGTAGTAAGAATATTTAAGGAGTTAATATTTTTAGGAACTTGTGATTTTTATACTCATATCTTTTAATCTTTAGTCAATCTATTATTGTTTGCGCTAACCGGTATAGTTTGTTTCTAACTTGCACTTGATTTTCTTTAACCTTAGCCTAAACAAGGCTTTTAGCTAACTTGCCTTTACTTTTCCTACTTAAAACTATTTGTCCCCCTTCTTCTTTTTAAGGACTTTCATCCTTTATCCCACTATCCCTAGTCATTTAAGTGTTGTTAGTATTTGATAATGGATTATCCATAGTTATATTAACTTCATCTACTAATGGCTCTTTACAAGAGCACTTCCTTACCTTTTCTTTTATTTTTCCATAAGATTGACAAAATAAGTTAAATCCTTCGTACTAAATATCTTGTTGTAATCTCCCTACATGTAGTTTCTTAGGTAGAGGTTTATCTAAATCTAACTATACATAAAATCAAACATACCTACCCTATTTTTTAGTGGTTGTATATGCATTAATTTTCAAGGTAGGACCAATTTTAGCAACAATCTCTTTAAGCATCATTGGATCATAATACTCCATTGGTAGAATTGGTAGGCTAACCTATATAGCTACTGAAAGAAGGAATGCTTTCAAGGTCATAAGGTTAGGACTCTAACAACATATGGTCAAATAATGTCCTACAATAAATTGAGATCTTCTCTTAAAACATCTTGTAGATCTTCCTTAAATGCAAATTTGGTGATAAAATAACCATATTCTAAATCAATGACTTCCATATTTTCCCCTGGTTTCCAAAAGGATTGCAATATTTATTCTAGATAATTATAACTAACCCTTTTTTCTTAAAAATTTCATAATGAGGGAAGTCTTCTACTTTTATCTAATTTGTTCTTTAATTTTTTTTTGAGACAACTTCACTCTAACCCTGGACTCCTCGAAAGGCTTTACTTCTTCATCTTCCTTTAACAAGGATTCCAAATTCTTCTCCTCATTCTAGAAAAAGGCTAGCTTATATGCTCCAAGAATACTCCCAATTAAAGAATCTTTGTACAAAACTATTTTCTTTACTAATCCATTAGGCATAATTGCGGTTTTAATATTTTTCCTTTCCTCCACATGGTTAATTCTTTTCATTTTTTATTACTTTTTTGTATAACAACTTCCTCTTCTAATGATTTTTCACTTGAGTAGTGCTTTTAAAGTTCTCTATTTGTCCATTATTAGGTTTCTTCTTATATATGGGTGATATTTATTTTCAACCACAAAGCAAAAGCATTAGCATTAAAGAATTATATAAATTGGCTAAATATTTTGAAGTTTGAACTACAACAATCTAATCAGAAACCAAATTTTAGCCCGACCTTAATGATAATTAAAATTAAAATTTGTTCATCCAGTAAACTCGTTAAACTAGTCTGACCCATTTATTTAAGAAGACTTGAACACAAGATCTTGCAATTGCTAGTAATTCTAGTAACTCTACTAATCACCAATACTAGCATCTCCTTTAATACTTGATTGTGTTTCATTGTATATAAGCTTTTATATTTTCTATTTTTCCAATACCTCATTTGAATTTTTTTTACATAATTTGTATCAAATTATATTTTATGTCATAGTTAAATTATTTTTATTTAATGAACATTTTCTTTTAATAATAACAAATTTAAAACTATAATTTTATTATTATAAAATATATAAAATTATATTGGATGATTGTAATTGTAATAAAATTAAAATTTATTTATTATGTTTTAAAATATATTGGTATAAATTAAGTAGCGGTTCAACTTTCAATCCAACTGATTAATTGGTTTGATCTTAATCAGCACATTTTGCTGGATTAACGGTAAATTTTAAAATATTAATGGGACAGACGCCATATAAAACGATAAAAGCCCGGTCCGGCCCATTTCCGGTTTCGAACAACAATACCACAAAGGCCACGCTACCACAACTACATTCTCCTTGCAGCGGAGTGATCCGAAATATTCAATATCTTCAATTCTATCTTCGCAAAATTTCTCCCTGTTCCCCAATTCTGCAAATCCCGAGCTGATTTTTATCATCAAATGGCCGCGAAACTACAGATATTTACAGGATTGCCATTGGCATCAACGCGTCCTTCGTCCTCGAGCTCCAGTAGTCTTTGCATAGTCAAGAAGCCTCTTACTTCATCTTTTTTTGGTAGAGGAGGTATGGCTTAAATGTTCTACGTTGCTTCCGAGTTTTTGACTCCAAGTTTTTTTTTTCCTGCTTAGATATATTCTCATGAATGTTTCTTTTTTTTTTTTTTAAACTTTTTTTATGCCACAAGTGTTCTTATCATGCATTACAATGAAGTATGAGTTTGGTTGTAGCAATTACTTGTTTTAGAACTATGAAAATTTTGAATTTGAAGTGGTGGGCAGCAATGCCGTCGCTTCTCTTTGAAGTTTTGTTTAGAAATGGAAGTAATTAATACTGATGGAGCACACCGGCAAATCATTGTCAAAGTTCGTGTTTTGTGTTTGACAGTCCTCTGATTTCTATGTACCTACCAATTGTATGAGATTTTCTGATAAATTTCTTTTAATTTGTAAAAAAAAAGGGAAAAAAATTTGAAATTAAGGTTAGTATGCAAATATGTTGCAGCTGTTTCGTCATTCATGACTAATGCCTTTTAAACATTCACAATCATGAAAAATAGACAATATAGGAGTGAAAGGAATTTCATTAAAACAATACGGTGAAAGGAGAATAATGAGCATAAGAATAAACATACTGAAATATTTACGAGATGACAGAAGTGAAAACAAATTCATAAAAAATGCGGCACATGGAAGAAAGGAATGACTTTTGCTTGAGCCTATCTATTGAGGAGAAATACATCCCTTTCTAGAGTCTGAGAATCCAAAAACTCAAATCTTTCTGTTTCTCTTGCTTCTATATTCAATGTCCATTCTGAGTTCCTATTTCATAAATGCTTGCAGTGGAAGGTCTGAAAGTCAGAGGGGTAAGGATTGTTAACCCTAAGCGATGTTCTTATTCTGGACAAGGTGGGGGTGCTCTTGGTGCTAGCATGAACCTCTTTGATAGATTTGCTAGAGTTGTCAAGGTGAAATTTCAGAATAAGAACTAACTTTAGGGGTCCAATTTTTTATATTTATTATTGTTATCATTATGGTTAGATTTGTTCATGTTAGTAATGCAGTCATATGCAAATGCGATCATAAGTACCTTTGAAGATCCAGAGAAAATATTGGAGCAAGCAGTTCTTGAAATGAATGAGGACCTGACAAAGATGCGTCAAGCAACAGCACAAGTTAGTTGTGTAATTGTTTATTTTGTGCAGTTATTTTGTCGGATGCTTGTGTCCTAGCGACATATGTACATAACACACACATATATAACTTCCATTATTATACATGACTTATTGAAAGCCATACTATTTTCCCTTAATTTACGACCATCCTTTTTCCCTAAGGTATTGGCATCTCAGAAGCGGTTGGAAAATAAGTACAAAGCCGCAGATCAAGCTTCTGAAGAGTGGTAATATATGAAGTAATTATTATGGTAATTTGCTTATGATATTTGTTGTGTAAATATCAATTTTGTTCTTTATATCTGATGTAGGTACCGTAAGGCCCAACTTGCTCTTCAGAAAGGTGATGAAAATCTTGCTCGTGAAGCTCTAAAGAGGCGTAAATCTTATGCAGTATGTTCTTATTTTGTTGAATCTTTTTAATGCTGAGATTCTTATGGATTTTTAACTTGTTCTATAGGATTATTTATTTTGTGTCTGTTAATTGACTATATATGGTTGTTGGTTCTTGGCTTCTTGCTCTTTTGCTTTCACTTCTCTATTTGAGTAGTTTTTTTGTTTTCTCCTCACTGCTTAAAAATAGAGACATCTATTCCTTGTAATTGCTTCACTTTTCTATAAAAGGTTGACCCAAGAGATTTATTGTCATCATTAAAGGCTAATGAAATTAAATGACCATTTAGGTTGTCTTTGGCAGGAACCGTCTTGGGCTATAATGTGTTTGTAGGAGGTGAGGCTAGTTCGGATAAATACATAATGACAAACCTCACAAAATTCACTTTCATGAAGTGTTTCATGTTTATTGTCCAACTTATGTCAAATAGTGCATAAGTATGAATACTGATGCCAGTTTTGTTAGTAAGAATAAGAAAATTTTTGTAAGTTGATCATTCAATTTCTGATTTAGGAAGGTGCAGCTGCTCAAGTAACTAAATTATAGATGCCTAATCATTTCGATCATATGGCATTGTGATAGATGATCTAGAGGTTTAGGGTTTAGGGTTTGGAGGAAACAATGTGGTAAAAACTTTGCTATTAATATATTGCAGGATAATGCTAGTGCTTTGAAAGCTCAACTGGATCAACAAAAAGGTGTTGTTGACAATCTTATTTCTAATACTCGGGTGAGCTAAATCTTACTCTTCTCTTTATATCCGAACTGATTATTGTATTTGAGAACTAAGTTTATGAAGCTCCCAATTTATTTCCTTGTACCATGACTCCTTTTCTGATGTGCAGTGACATTATTTATATTCTCCTATGTCATCTGCTAAAGCTGTCTTATCTCAGTAACTAAATTATTAAATGTCTTGAGAATAGAATAACAGGTGCAAGTAAGTAAGAATGAGAAATTAACAGAGTACAAAAAGGAATTATAGAGATGAAACCTCTTGGATTCTTTCTGATTAGTCAAAATTTTCATGTGGACCTTTCTTTTAAGGTGAAATATTGTGACGGAAGGCACTTTCTGAAATGGACAAAAGATCTGACTTTCAGTTAGAAAATCAGATGTGCATGCTTCTAGATGTGCTTGGAATTGATTGAACAATTTGGATTTACAAGCAAAACGCATTTCTATTATTGTTGTAATAAAAATAACATTTGTTATTCACAGTTGTTCTATAATTGTGTATATTTTGTAGCTTTTGGAGAGCAAGATACAAGAGGCAAGATCAAAGAAGGATACTCTAAAAGCAAGAGCTCAATCTGCAAAGTATGTCTTTGACACCATTTCCCCATTGACAGCACTCTTGTTGAACTTACTCTGTGTGACCTCTGAATCTTCTAATAATAATAATAATAATAATAATAATAATGGCTGTTGGTTTATGTTCCTTCAGGACTGCAACCAAAGTGAGTGAGATGCTGGGAAACGTCAATACAAGTAGTGCTCTTTCAGCTTTTGAGAAGATGGAAGAAAAAGGTAAGGAAATTAGAAAATATCTAGAATCTAGTCTAAACTTGAAGGGCACCCTCAACCAAACGCACACATTCAATTTGGTTGGCAGATCATAGAGTTATTAAAAGGTTCTGTGCTGCCTATCCTGCTCCCCTCTCATTGTTTTTATTTGCAAACAAATGTCAGAATATCATTAGTCCAAGGGCCAGTTAGTCTTGGCTCAATTACTAATGTGGTTACACATTTGAATCACCTCAATTTTTATTTTATTTTATTATTTTTGGTGGATTTTCTGATCTGATTTTGACTGGTTCCTATATCTGAACTATTTTTTAATTATCTTTCAGAAGGTAGAACTACTAAAATTGATTATTAAGCTTTCAATCTGCTATGTGATTACTGTAAAATTTAAAATATTCCTTATTTAACACATGCGGGGTTTTATTACTCATTGATAAAGATCAGTGGACTGCTACTTGCATTGTTGTATTCTGAAAAATTATGTTGATTATAAAATCTGATTTTTTTCCCATTCATATGAGTTTTTGTATCTTGATAGTGATGACTATGGAGTCACAGGCTGAAGCTCTTGGTCAGTTGACAAATGATGACCTTGAAGGGAAGGTAATAGTTGATTAGATACTAATTTAGATGTATGGAAGGTGTGTCAGGCTTGAAAAGAAAGAATACATAAGAAAAGAAAACATGAGCTTATTTTCTTCGAAGAAAAATTAACTTGTTTGGTAATGAAAATGAATTGTTTAACTTATTATTTTCACTGACAAGTATATGAAAACAGCAAACCAACAAAGATTTAGGCTCTGTTTGTTTTGGTGGAAAGCATTTTCCATAAGAAAGATCTCTTTTGACTTGTGTTTATTGTTATAAAATATTAGGATAACAAAAAGTGTCCTTTTTGTTCAAAATTAAATATGGGGACTGCAGTGGAAAATAACATCTTCTATTTTAAAGAGGAAGTTGTTTTCCCTCATTACCATAGGACCATACATTATTATTATTTTTTAATCACAAAATACATAGGTAACATAAAATTCTTTACTTTTATACATGCAAATAAGATTTTCTCACGAATGACATCTTACAACAAAGTAAACAGAGCTTTAAATACCAGAGCTTGCAAAATCCTTCTGTTTGCCTCCTGAAGAGACTCAGTGGAAAAGGTCCTCTGCTGAAGACCATAGAGAGGCAAACAGAACAATCTTGTCCTAAGTCATGACTAGGAACAGGGATTTTTTCTTTGAACATCTTAGAATTACTCTTACCAAATAGAGTGGACACTGCCATGAATCTTTCCTTTCCTTTCCTTTTCTGTGCTTAAACCTCTGAACTTGATTAATAGAAAATTTATACATATAAGATGTTTACGAAGTGGTGCAGCAAACTCTCATTTTATATCATTATCTCTTCCTTCGGGAAATGAGAATTTGAGCGCAGTTCACAAGAGCAAAAACCTCAAAAACAAGCTATGTCCTTGTTGGGATTGGCTACATGAATTCTTGGTCAATTGGATTCTCTTGATATTCGGACTTATCTAAGGCTATATCATGAATCGATTTTATCTTGTCTGATAATAGGCAAGTTTAGAGTTGCAAGGACATTCCTGAATTTTATGATTAATTCTTCAGTGCACAGATTTATGTATTTCTTATTCATGTTTCCAACAATTGTTGATTTTTCAGTTTGCATTGTTGGAGAGCTCCTCAGTTGATGACGATCTTGCAAAGATGAAGAAAGAACTTTCTGGTGGCTCAAAGGTAAAATGTTAAGCAATGGAATAAGAATTGGGAGAGTTGAGTGGCTCCCTAGCAAGTTGTGTTCTTCCCTTCTTTTCTTAAAACCCAAAGGTGGCAAACGTTGAAATAACTGAAGGCTATAGTTTTTCCGCATCTTATCTCAAGCTGCGTATACTTCATTGTCCTATAGTTTAGTGGTTTTTTTTTTTTTTTTTGGTGGTCTGTCTGCACTCATTTTATGTTTGTTTGAGCAGAAAGGGGATCTTCCTCCTGGAAGAAGTGCTAGTACGAGCCCATTTCGAGATTCTGAGATTGAGATGGAACTCGATCAACTGAGGCAAAGAGCAAAGGAATATTAAAGTATTGACTATTTCTTTCCCTCTCTTTATTCTCCTTTCATATTTATATTAAGCTTCTTTATTGTCGCAAAACAACATCGTATGTACAGCACAACTTCAGATGAATCTTTATAATTATTTGCATAACTAGTGGCTAATAGGTTAGCATCTTGCTTCTAAGCTCCCAACTTTGAGCGTATGACAGTGTGATGTAAATCGGAATATTTGTTGGACCGTAAGACCTGTTTTTGGATAGAATGTTTGAGCATTGTGAAAAGTTTTATCCATCGCCGTCTCTTATTCTACTATCTGGGTTTTTCAGTCTCAAATTTAGTTTTCAACTCCTGTCTTTGAATCTCGCAGTGTACCATCCCATGCGTTCTGTCAGTCAATGCATGTTAGGATAGTGGCACCAGCTATTGATATATCTATTTTGTTCAAACAAAAATCTTATTGTTGGATTCACTTAATGAAATACTTCCTCATAATATAAATGAACAATTGAGTTTTTTTTTTTTTATAAAAAAAATACATATGCAATGCAACTTGGGTTTGAACTTGCGTAAATAAAATGAATTTTTTTTTTATAAAATTAATACTAGGTGTCACTGGATATAAGTTGACCACTAAAGATACTAACATTGTTGAGTTTTATTTTGACGCAAATGTTTTGGGATATTTGACTATAGATATGCTTTATTTATCTTTATTTAAAAATCTTTAAAGAGTTACCAAATGAATTATTCATTCTTTAAAGGAGAGAGGGTGAATTCTATAGTAATCTAACCTTGTATGTGGATTTGAAAAATTAAAGTAATTTAATTATTAAGGAATTTAAGTTTTATATATTAAAATATTCTATTTAAATTGATATAATTTATAAATCATTTAAGCATTATAAGTAAATAATTTAAATTACAAAATTTAGTATTTTAAATTCAAGTCATTTTATAAATTTCATATTTACTTCTAAAACATCATATTAACTATTATTTTTCATTCATGAGAACTAAGTAAGGTTATTCTTTTTCAATTCAATTATCAAACAAGTTAAAACTCCTAGTATTTCTTAATGTTTTTTATAAACACAGCACAAGGGTTTCAAAACTTAGAGTGCAATTATTAGATTGAAATTGTTTGATTATATTTATTAAAAAATAAATGGTTGTGATTGAATAATTTTATTTTAGTAGCTTCAGAACTTGCCAGGCTCAAATTTTAAAATCTTAAAGAGTATCATAGCAAGTATCACATACATTGGCTTCGGTAATGTAACTCTAGACAATAATAAGAGAACATATAAGTAAAATTCAAGATTTATCCGAGGAATATTTTATTTAGGCATGTCATGTACGAAACTGATCGAAATTATCACACTTCTAACAAATATTTAATTGATGGTGCTTTACAAAAAGAAGTCAGCATATTTGCATGGAAATAATCATATTATGATTTTTTTTTTTATCTTATGGTCAAGGACTAAAAGTCAAATTATTTTTGTTTTTGGGTCTCAGAAAGGCCTCTGAGTTTGGGTTCCTGGATCCAGTCATTTGAGTGTGCAGTAGCCCATATATCAGTAGAGCCCATTTTTGCTGGCTAAATATTTGGTCCAGCCCGGTATCCGCTCGCTCCCTGTTAGCCTTATCCCTCAGAGCCATTCAGGTTAACCAAAAAGTAGTGGGCCTGGCCCTTTTGGGGCAACAGGTGGACGTTACTTTTTTCTGTCTGTCTGTCTGTCTGTCTTTTTCTTAGACTCCGCTCAACTTTGTCCCCATATCCTCCCTCTTTTTTGTAATTTTTTTTTAAAAAAAGTGTGTTTGAATATGTTCATGGCTTTTTTCTTTAACGGTTCTTATAAAAATTATTTTTTTTAAAAACTTTTCGAGATTAAAGAAAATAAAGAATACAAAATGATTTTAATATAAAATTGATATAAGAATAAGAATAAAAAATAAATTAAAATTATTCTAAAATTACTTTTAATTTTAATTTTTAAATTATATAATTAAAGTTACAATTCCTAAATGTAGAATTTTAAAATCAAATTTTACATAAGCAAAAAAAAAAAGAAATTTTTATTAAAATTTTATTAATAATTAAAATTATATATATTATTTTTCCAATTTATCAATAATAATTAAAACTCAACATATGTAAAATAATAATAATGAGTTAGAAAAATAATATATATAAATTTTTTATATCTATGAAAATAGATACTAAATTAAAATTTTTATTTAAAAATAAAAAAATATTTTTAAAAACAGTAATAATTAACATAGCCAAAATCTCCGTCTCCGTCTCCGTCTCCGTCGTCTTCGTCTTAGATGTCATAAACCCTAATTCTCTAGGTTGGGGAGCTGGACTGTAGTCTTCTCGGCTATTTTTCGTTGAGATGAAATCCGAACAAAATAACTCGGGAAACTAGATTCATATGCTGTGATCTCCAAATTCCCTATATTCCTTCTTAATTTCGTATCCGTTGCCAAGGATACCAAAAAATTTTCGTGCTTATCGGCCGAAACGATACTGAATTTCAGTTATATGCTTAAAAGTGAGTCCAACCTGTTTGAGCAATAATGGGTAAGGGGAAGAGTTCACAGAAGAAACATATTAGAAACTCCAAGAGGACTGCTCAGCAGGACCCTGTACGATCAACCGGTGACATGGACATGGACGACGAAATCGATGCCTGTAATTTCTTCTTTTGCTGTTGTCGTTTGACGTTGTACAGAATAGTAGCTATGCACTCCGACCGTTTTTTAACTTTGTTTTTCTGTCAGTTCATAAGCAGAGGGACATTGTCCCACTCGACTTGAATGATGACGCCAAAGAATCAGATATGGATGACGAACACCCTGTTTTTGATCTAGAGGTTTTCTCATTGCTCTTCTTTTTAACCATGACTTCTCGTCCCTTAATTGAGTATATACTTTACTTGGACTGTAATGAGTATATTGATTGCAGAGAAGGAATTTTCCTGTATTGGCTGTTCTAAGTGTGTTTTAACATATGCATCAGCTTTGATCTTTTATAATTAATGATACTTTCGCATTTAATTCATTACAACAAGACAACTCTATGTTAAAACCAAAAAATAAAACAAGAAAGCTCAGTCTTTTAATTTTTTTTATCGTTAATGTTGTTTTGCTTAAGTATTAGCATCAGACGGCATCAGATTTTCCATTTATTTGTTTTTGGCTCATTTCTTTTCCTTTCAAATATTCCTTAAAGGGTATTGAGGATGAAGATGAAGATGAGGATGAGGATGAGTATGAAGATGAAGATTACGAAGACAATGATGATGATGTGGCAAAAAGTAAGGAAGATGCATTTCTTACATTCATTGCATTACAGTTAATTTGATTGGGTGGGGTTTTTTAACTGAATACATCATATATGCAAGTGTAACTCTCCTGTCCTCTGTACTTGATTAAATGTGTTTTCTTAGTGGGCTGCATGCTTGAATTTTTGAATCAAATTTACAAGAGTCAAGTTCAGTGCATGAACCATAAAGGAGAGACCTTATTTTCTATGAGCTGTATTAAGATAGACTATGGCATGTGATGGAAGATAGAACTGAATCAGAATTGTAAGTTCCACAGTTTTTGTCAAGTTTTACAATCATTTCTGAGGGATTCTTTGGCTTGCATAAGGAAAATGAAATCAGACCAAATATTTGGAGTTCTAATAATTTTAGATAGTATGTGGACACACACACAAAAAAAAAAAAAAGAAAAAGGGAAAAAGAGAGAGAGAGAGAGAGAGAGAGAGAGAGAATACTATACTGAATTAATTTATTAACTGGTGGTGTTTTATAACTTTTATTTACATTGGACAGTCCACTTTCTTCTGTTGATAAAATTTCATTATACTTCTATCTATCTGTTGAAAACTTTAGATTCTTGAGTATCTAGTGCTTCAAAATGGTCAGAACTTTTGAAGAATTTTCTAAGCCTTTACTGGAAAATCTTCATTCCTTATAGATAGAGTTTCATTATAGTTTACAATAGCTTCAACTTTGAGAATTTCTTTGCACCCTTTCTGTCAGATTCATACACGTGTTTGAAGTGAAATTCATGTGCAAGAGCTGCAACTAGTGTTAAATTGTTTTTATGTTTAGTAATTAGGCAAAGAAGATATTTACGTGCAAAGTTTGGTGGAGATGAGGATGATCTACATGATGATGATGATGATGATGATGAAGGAAATGATGGACTCAATTGGGGTCGTAGAAAGCATGGTGCTGAGAATCGGGATTTTGAGGTGAGGTTTTTAACAATCCATATCTTTGGTTTGCCATCCCCAATTACAGATGAAAAGAATAATTGGTATTTGTAAATTTAATTCATCATTGAATAGTTGCTAACCTTCAGGTGGATCCATGTACTGATGGAGTGCTTTCTATGTCCTTAAATTTAAAATTTTTTTCTGAATAGTTGTTATTATAATTATGTTATTTTGCTGAAGCTGCAATCAAGTGATGATGAGGCCCCAGAGGAAGAGGAGGAAGTGGCATTGCAGATGCAAAGGGAGAAAGCAAAATATTTGACAATGGAAGACTATGGCCTTGTGGATATCAGTGATGATGAGACTGATGGAGCAGTAACTTTGAAGGTAAGTGTTGCTCACTCTTGTGATTTTTTGCTTGATGTTGGTCAACTCTGTGTTACTGGAGTAAAATCATGACAAAGGGGGAAAATGAGAGGAGAAGATAGAATCTGTTAGACATCTGAGGTATGGTTTCTGTTGAGTAACTTTACAAAAGTTCTATGCATGTACAGGAAGCAACATCCCCTGATGGAAATTTAGATCTGGAAGATACAGATATGATCAAGGTTGAGGATTTAAATGCACTTTCAAAGGAGGAGCAAATGAAAGTTTTGCACAGGTTGGGATTTTATCTCATTATTTGTAGTTTTGATTTCTTTATATACATCTTCTGATGTTGGTTTTTGCCATTATAACTTTGCTTCATGATTGGCTTCTCTTTGCAGGTCAGCTCCAGAATTAGTTCATTGGCTGTCAGAATTAAATGAGGCACATGATGAGCTTGAAAGCAAAATAAACCCGTTTTTAAGCAAGGTATCATCTCTCTCTCTCTCTTTCTCTCACATGCACATGTGCATGCATGCATGTTGTGTTTTCCTCACCCAGATAAAATTTGTGGAGGATAAATAATGATTAAAATAATACCAGAAAACCTTATTCATCAGAAGCTTGTTGAAGCTACAGCACTTTAATGCTATAAACCCTTGCTTAGGTATACAGTTCTGTGCATTTTCTGTGGTAGATGACATTCCCAGAGAGGTTGCATGCACTTCGAAAAGATCAGTTCTAGGTTATAGATCGGTTGATATTGATTTTGTCTCTATACAGAAGGGCATTCTTCTGATTGCTTGTCGCTTATACGGGCTTGGATTGTTTTTTAATTTTACTAGACTGCTATTGAGCCCCTTTTGAGATTTCCGTTTTTGTTCCCACTTATCAATGTTCAAATTTCAGATGCATCTAAGTATGTTTCCTGTGCTCCTCTATCTTAATATTATTTTCTCTCTCTTATAAAAGCATAGTTTATGCCCATACCATCTATTTATAGACTACTGCTGTTATTTTTTCATAATCTATACTAATTTCCTGGTACTTACATGATGATGTTTTGCATTTGAATTGTTCTTATCTTCTGTGAAGGTTAAAAATGGGGTTGTTATGGGTGGTGGAGTGCGTTATTTTGAGTTGAAGCAGATTCTTTTGCTGTCCTATTGTCAAGCTATAAGCTTCTACCTTCTCCTCAAATCTGAAGGCCTGCCTGTTCGTGATCATCCTGTAATAGCACGCCTTGAAGACATTAAGAAATTATTGGACCAGGTATTTTATTTTTCACTGGACTGGCTAACATATATTACTGAAAATGCTAAAGTTGTTAGCTCGATGGAGGTCTCTAAGTTACCAATAAACGTTGTCCTATTCAATACCAATTGAATTGAGATAATTTTGCTACCCAATGTCTCCACTTTTAGCTATACTATATCAGTCTTCTGTTGAGAATTCAACACAATTTTGTTGACAAAATTAAAACAAATGAAATGGTATATACTACTCTAATCGAGACATTTCTTCTTGCTAATCAAATTGCTTGAAATTATGACCATTTACTAGTGTATGAATTACTCATAGTGTACAGCATATTTGACCACGCAAGCATCAGTCTTCTGTTCATGCAGCAAATTTTGACATACCATTGTTTATTGTGAATTTTTATTTTTTGGTGGCTGTCTCTTTGTGGGTTTGAGATGTACTTATCTTTAGAGTCTGTTGTTTTTATTTCTTGCATCACTCAACGTCAACAGATAAAACAGCTTGACGGAAAACTTCCAGTTGAACTTGAGGACCTTCTTAAAGGAAATCATGTGTTGGAGACAGCAGTGAAGTCTGGTAATGCAAATGATGCAACAACTTTTACTTTAGATAAAGATCAAGAGGACCATGTCTCTGCTGAAGCACAGGAAGCAGCGAAGGTAGTTATCCTTTCTTTGTTTTATTGGCTTATAAATGATTGTTTACTTAATGATTGTGGGTCTTCAACAGTGTCTGATATTTCTCTCTATTGTTGCAGCCTCAGAAAGCAGTTGAGTCACAGATGGTGGAGTCCTTGAAGGATAACACTGACAATGGAAGAAAACATAAAGATCAGGTGAATTATAAACTATGAAAATTTTCTCATTTTTTGTATCTTTAGTCTGATCTCCTTGGTACATACCTTGTGGCCGTTGCTGTACAAGATATTCTATCAAAAAGATTTGACTAAGGTAAACCTGAACATCGCAGAAGGTTCATATTGGCATTCAGAGTTTGGAAATGTTAAAAGTAAGAGCTTCCCTTGAAGAAAAATTGAAACAGAAGGGTTTGTTCAGTTCAATTGCATCAAAGTCCAATATTGCCCAAAAACGTTCAAGGCCAGTTAATGGGTATGGCCTTCCTGTGTTTTGCTTTGCACTTCTTATATCTATCACTATAGGAACTTATTCACAACTTCTACTAATATGACAGACAACTTGAGACATATGATGATTTTCATGATGATGCTGTTAATGTTGAGGGAGTAAGGTCGGGTACAGCTATTGGTGCAAGCAAAATTTCCCAGTTTCTTGCTCCTAAGCAAAAAAAATCCAAGGTACAAAAATTGACAAATCCTTCTTATGGATTTCAATTTCCTTTGCAATACATGGTATCCTGCATGTTGGAAGCTACCTCCAAAGGAGTGATTTGAAGGTTATAAGCATATTAGATACTCCTACATGCTCCATTCCATATTTGATACTGAGATACTTTTAGTGTGTAAAATGACTGTTTTACACTAGCATCATTACAGTTAAAACAGAACATCATTAGAGCACTCCATTTCATTATAATGATGCATGATTTTGCCTTCCCTCCCCTTCCTCCCCCCCCCCCCCCCCCAAAGATAAAATTTCATTTTTTTGTTTTAGATAACATCTCCTGAAGCTTCTGACTGATCTCTTCTGGTGAAGGTTGTTTCTGGTGATGATGATCTACCTAAAAGAGATGATATTGGAGAAAGGAGGAGAAAACATGAGCTTCGGGTTTTGGCTGGTGCTGGGATCAAGTCCGAGGAGGAGGATGTTGATGACGAAATAGGTGCTCCTGAATCTGGATCTGATGGGGTTGCCGATAAGGAGGATGATAGCAACGAATCAGACTCAGAAAATGACTTATATGAACAAGTGAAACGAAAGCGAGCTGCAAAATTGGCTGCTAAATCTCAGACTAACTCAAGGTAGGGTTTTCATTCGTCTTGCTGTTGAATTTTTAGGCGGTATTGCTCTATGTTTGACTGGATCACATGTCTTGTAAGATATGTATATATCAAAGTGCTTTAGTTTTTTTCATCGTTCCTGAAACGTTGCTCTGGCAATGCTGTTCTGATACATGGATCCTGAAGTTGAAAATTTTTCTGTTTGTGCAGGAACTTGGCAGTACCCTCAATGCCGGAGACTCTGGAAGGAAAACGGCAAATCTCTAACGAGGTTCCAACTCAATCTAACGTGCCTGCATTATTAATATTTTCTTTAAATTTTATAATTTGCTAATCTCTATTGCCAATATTATCCTGCAGATATACAAGAACAGGGGTTTGACCCGAGCTCGCAACAAGAAAATCAAGAATCCAAGGAAGCATAACAGGGTAATTTGGCAAAAATTACAATTCGCTATGTTAACAAATTGTGCAAACCCTGTATATTTATAACTGAACTTTCTCTGTCTCTCAATGTACAGGAGAAGCATAAAAAGGCTGTTAATCGTCGTAAGGGGCAGGTCAGGGATATCAAGAAGCCTATGGGTCCTTACGGAGGGGAAACATCAGGAATTAATGCTTCAACTAGTCGAAGCACTAGATTCAAGAGCTAATATTTTTATCAAGCGGAAGGGTCCCCATTTTTTTATCTTTGAAATGCTTTGAACTAATACTAGAATACAGAAAAAGGGGTGAACAAAGGAAGAAATTACTTGGAACAAATTATATAAAACAGACAGAATGACATAACCTATTTGGATCACAAATCTTGTATTTATTTTAATTGATCGGGTTAAAAAATTTTGCCTTTCCTAAATGCTTGTAAAAAATGATTTTCAAATATGTTTTTAACTAATTTCCCGTACTTGACGACTTGTAAACTGTTTGAACATTTCTATTTCAGGCCCTCTTATAATCAAATGTGGCACAGTAAAATTTATTTACTATGTGTTGTTTTGATTTGAATTGTGCAATGAGAGGCCGAATAGATAAAAAATGCGATTCCATTTAGACTCTGGCAATATTTGGAAATTGACAAGGTGCAACTCCCATTTCTCCAAGACAGAGCCCTTCAATCAGCTAATTTATGATCGTGCAAGTTGGAACTAAGAAGCCGATGTAGCTGGTGAAATTGAACCCACTGACTGATGAAATTGATTTCAGTAGCAAGGATGAGGTTATTTCCAAGCAAAATGCTTTTCCTATTATTTTTTCCCTACTTTAAATAAGCTTATGAGAGTATATTTAAAAGAACTTAACTTTTCTGAAATTAAAATACTTGTCCTACTTAGCTATGTATTATGGTGAAGACTTCCATGCAAAAAAGGAAGATTGTGCAACCTATAGCGTGAGTTTTGTATCACTGATTTTGTAAGTTTGTAAATCTATAAGTGAATTATTACCGAGATTGCCTGAAAAATAGTAGAGACAGAGGAAGCAAGAGAAGTTGAGGAGAGACGTATCATTTGATTTTGCTTCCTTCCTTCAATGCATAGTATTTTTATTGGAATTTCTGCGAAAATCGAATGGAAGCTTCACAGCCACCATTGGAGCTTGTATGCACCAGAAAGCACTAATTAACTATGGGGTTAAATTTTGGGTATAACCAGAAATAAGAAATTTTCAAATAATAACATTAGTGAACCAGTTACAGGTAACACGTGTCTAGTCTTTCCATTCAAAGTGCTATCCATAGCAACATCACACTTGTTGGATGGAAGCCTCTGCTTTCATTTCTCCTTCTATACGGCTATCTCTTCTTGCCCCACTATTTGTTCCTCCCTCCCTCCCCACTACCGACTCTCTCACTTCTGTCCTTGCGTATAGTCAAAATCTTATTAAAATTGTGTGAGAAAAAAGGGGGGATTCGAACACCAACTCAAGAGTGTTGACGATTGTCATCAACAACTTTGGCTCAAGTGAATTGAATTTGAATAAATTCTATTAAAAAAGTTACAAAAATTAAAAAAAAATTGATTTGAATATTATTCTTGAAAGTTCTAAATACAAAATGTACTTTAATTTTCACCAGTAAAAATTTATCAAATATATTTTCTTAAAAAAATATTATCTTTTAAATTTTCTTATTTTTTTTAAAAAAATATTTTCTCATATTATCTAAACAAAAAAAAAAAAAATTCATACATTTTCTAGCGCATGTACTTTCTATTGATGGTGGCCTTTTCTGCCTATGGAAATTCAATAGTGCTAAATTTAAAAATTAAGAGGATGATTCGATAACCAAGCTAAGCTCGTCAAAGGTTATCTTTGGCTGTTGTGAAAGGCAACAACAAAGTAACTCAGCAAGTGTATTCGTATGTGTAAATTAATTTTTCCCAAAGTGAGGGTGCAAAAATTGTCTGAAACTGAAGAAATGCGTAAGTCCTATGAAAAAAGGGTGTTCCTAAGATAACTTGAATCACCAGAAACTTTAAACATGCCGAAACGGCCTGATTGGATAACACAACAATCAGTGTCAACTCTTCAAAGGGAATGAACACCTAAAGCTTCAAATAATCAGCCATTTGCGGGCATTAGAAGATGCCAGCCGAGGCAGCTACAACTCTAATTTAATCATGAAGAACCAGCAGCAGCAGCAGCCTTTTTCTCCTTTTGTTTCTCCCTCTTTTTCTTATTTCGTAATGCATTCTTGCTGATTGATCTAAAGTAATCAACAAAGAGCAGTTAATAACCGAATATACAGCATAAGAAGCTCATGGAAAGAAATGAAAGAAAGAGGCAATTACTCTGTGGGGTTCCCTCCGAGCAACTGCAATTACAAATGATTATCGCATCATTAGAAACGAGAATGTACTCAAAGAATTTAAAGAATAAAGAAAATGAAATTCATCACTTTATTTCATAAATCATGAATATTTTCTTCTGAGCAAAAGTATCAACTGTCTCCTTATAATATGCATTTTAGTCTATAACTAGGGTTTCAGCCCCTGCTTTGCATGGGTGTCTATTATTATTATTATTATTATTATATGTTGTTAGCATAAGGATAAATTGAAAATCACAAACAGGAAATAGATTGTGAATACCTCCGCCTGAACAGCAGCTGCAGTCTTGGCATGTGGAGGGCGATATGCAGCAGGTTTCTGAGCAGATGGGTTGGAAGGAGAGGCTTTTGTAGAAGCTTGGGTCGATTTTGACCCTTGAGCTGAAATAAGTCCATATTTTTCGTTAAAAAACAAAAAGATGGAATGCAACTAAACAAAATATTAAGAAAAAATACAATGTAGAACCTGGTGGTTTGCTGTCTTCTATTTTTACTGAGTCCAGTGACTTAATTAATTCTGCAATGTCACCAAATTTATTTGGAGACTCTGGTTTCCAGTCAGCCTGCAAATAGTTTGCTTACAGTCAAGGATGTTTTTAGGAAAGTTGGAATTAAAACCACTTAACCAGAGAAGGCACTACTGACCTGATACAACTTATCAAACATTTTCTTGAAATACAATGAACCATTGTAGAGGAAAATCTTGATCCTTTATTAGAGAGACAAAATAAGATGTTATTTTCTTAGTGAATAAAGCCTATGATAACTGACAAAATGAAAAGGAAAGGGGGGGGGGGGAGTAAAAACCAATTACATATTTTTGACCCCCGAGGTAACAACTACTTATTTTCTGGAAATTTTTAGTTCAAGGTCCCACCAATGGCAAATTGAAACATACCCATTGTCAACTTGAAGCCTTGGAGCTGTAGTAGCTGTCATGAAAAAGCGTCCATCTGGAGACCATTCGCTTGTTACAGACCATTCAGCCTTAGTTGTTGTAAGCTGTTTCCGCTCTATATAGTCCCAGAATACCTACAAGGTAAACATTAAATGCATAATGCATGTGAGAAATTGATGCGCATGCATGCATGAGGACAAGTCACATGGAAGTATGCCAAATACTTGTTGAAATAAACATATCTCCAAACCTTAATTTTTACATAAATTTAAAACATAACCAGAACATTGAAGTAAGAAACATGCTTGCAGTTATGAATATATAAAAAATAAAAAATAATTATTAAAAAAAATGTTAAGGGACAGATGCATTCAATTATTCAAGATTGATGAAATCCCAAAAAACAGCAAAGAATAAAGGAAACTGACCAAACAGGTAAGCAACAGGACTTGACACTTTTAACATACAAAATACCAAAAATTTTCTTTAATCCTTCTCCATCAAGAAGGAAGAGTAGAAGTACCAATACACACTATATTCTCCTATTCCTATGTAGAAATGTTATATGAAAACATGTGAAAAAATAACATGGTTCAGAGAATAAGGCACCAATGGGTGTCTCAGCTTCTTCTGACTCGAGCTAGATTAAATCATTCGCAATGAAATCAGTGAAATCAATCAGAAAAAGAAATTACCAAAAATGTCTCTAGATAAATTAAACTTAAAAAGCAATTGTAATTAATAAATTCAATTCTGAACAGGGAGAGTCACCAGGCAAGGCAAGCCACTAGAATCTCAAGATTTGAAAAGAAGCAATATGATTGCAAGGACGTACCATATCACCAGGTAAGTTACCAAATCCAGCCAAACATAAAACTGGAATTCAGAGTCAAGGCCACAATTTTCTCTATGCTGACCCCAATATGGATTTTTATTCCTGAAGAATAGTAAGCCACATCATATCTTAAATACAGTTCCCCCACCCCCACCCCACCCCCAAAATATATATATATATATATGTATGTATAGGAAATGAAGTTAATTTTATATCTTAAACCACTATATATATTTGAAGTTAATTTCATAAAAATGGCAAATGGATTTAGGATACATTTCCCTTTTGGGTTCCATCGAATTGTATTGTAAGGACCAGTTCCAAGCTCCAGTAAAGGATTGCACTTCTTGTCAAACAGTGTTGCCTTAGCAGGCATAACTGAAAAAGGTTAAGGAAAGGTGAACTATTCAAAAGATGCATAGAGAATCAGTCACAAGTGAGAAGCATAATATAAGGAGACAAAATATCCAACTTATGATTCCTGTAATGATGCACATTTCAGTAAGCATCCAATCCTGTGGAACACAACGTGTGCAACTCTCTATATAAAAAGGATTAGACTGACACAATATAAAAAGGAAAAACAGAAGCAGCTCTGGTGTATTTTCAAGGCATTTACTGCCATACTTCTAAAAGCCACCAGATAAGCAATTAGTTCAACATATATGCATAAGTCCTTGAATTCACCAATAACCATGAGTATTTCTTCAGAAAAATCCAGCCCTGTGCAGAATAACTAGGTTTTTTAGCACATATCAGACCTCAATTTTAAATAACACCTTCAGTACGTATTCTGCATAACTACAATGTACATACCACAGAGAAAAGGATACATCCATATACAACAGCAAATTCCAAGCCAGAATATGACCACTGAGCATCATGAACAGGTCCCTCTTTACCTGCCAATTTATAAAGTAATTTTCTTGTTATCCTTGTGAATATTTTATGAAAAACAATCCAGATCCTTCATCAGTTATGGGAAGAGCATACGAAGAGGGACAAGTCCTTCATGCTTCCCATCTGTTGTCAAGTAGCATAACTTTGATTCTCCATAGTAACTCTGATTAGTTTTATCCACATCCGACTGCACCACCACTAGCAGCCCAGTAGAACCAGAATTCCAACTAAGTTGGACAGTAGAACATCGAAAAAAACTCCGCCGAGCAACAGGTTGGCTTTGAGAATCATTCCCACAAACAAATATCTGTACACTAGCAGGAATCCCCTACAAAGCAAAAAATTTTAGGAGAACACTGCATGTGTCAACAGATTCAAATTAGATTGCTAACCTTTTATTCTAAGAAACCAATGCAACCCAAATAACTTAAATTCCTCACCATATTTGAGACAGCATGGTTATATATATATATATATATTTGAGTATATCATCCACCCATTTGGCTCAACCAAGCAAATGGCTTGGAATCAGCAATATCAGGTTTTTACTTCCATCCTTATCCATGATTGGAATATGTGATTATAAGAGTGCACATTTTTTTAAGTTCCCTTTATCAAAGAATAAAGGATTTCCAGAAAGCCAACTTCGCATATTTTCAATTTGTGCGCATTAATGGATCGCAGAATATAATATGTTAGAAACCTAACTTATAGCATGCCAACAATAACAATTTCTGACTTATTTTGTCAGGAAAAAGAAAAAGCCCCTAAGCATCCATAGAAAGCAAGCAGTTGCGGGAAGCAAACCTTGGACTCTGGAACAAAGGCTGCAATATGAGATCCAGGTGTCCCAGAAAGTGCAACAGCAGCAACTCCTGGAACTTTCAACCTATTTATAACGCCTTTCGAGAAATCCCCCGCCTCAAAAAATTGCATCTCATTAGTTGCCATCCGGCATGCAACAGCCTCATCAGAACTAAACTGGATTGAGGGCCTGAACGACAGATGAGATAACAGCTTAAAGCACATAAGCCATTACAAAAATGTTTGTGCACGGATTAGGAAAAAAATTGCACAAAAAGACGTAAAATGCCATGACAAGTAGGGCGAGGCTCGGTAAGGTTTAACATATGCATACCAAGTTGTTTTTGACATGTTCTTTTGAAAGTGCTGATAAACATATTCACCAGTCTCTGTCTTCCATAGAGTCACGTTCTTTTCTTGTGGCGTTGAGGGTTTTTGAAATGTTTGCAGAAAAGTTCCACAAGGGGACAAGATGGCTGCGACAACATTGGGGACTTCAAAGGACCTAATCTCTTTAGTGCGTTGGCAATCATATATACTAATCACACTGTTGGCTTTCATCACCAGGAGTTTAGATCCATCCTCACAAAATTTTGCACTCGTACAAGTACCTTTTTCAAGCTTGACACCAGGTTGACCATTGACGAAGGGGGGTCCATTCCAGATGGAGAATTCTTCCGGCCCTCGAACTGAAAGACAGTCCAAAGAACAAGAGATGAGAGAAGGGAAGGAGACAAACACAACATTTCAGTCAGGAGGCTATTAGATGATACCTAATATCTCCAAAGACGGTGAGTGTTCATTTGATGCCATTGGAAGCTGGTGTAAAAAGCGGCACGACCCACCCAGCAAACAAAAAGCTACAAAGCAAAGTCTTAGCAAATGAATATGATTTCACAGGACATAGCTTGAAAGCTTCTCACTGTTAAATTAGAACCTCAAATCAGCGAGGAACAAAAAGCAGTTTGGATTTGGCCGACACAACTGAAAATTTTCGATCGATTTCCTTAACAAAGGATACGAAAGAGAAACAGCTGAGCATCCAGTCTCCCAGTTAAACACCCTCAATTTCATTTCTCTGCTGAACTTTTCACTTCAGAGAAATATAATGGGCTTAAAGGAAGCTGCGAATTAGCCCAAGTAAGCCCATTTTGTTTCCTTTAGTCTTCTTGAGAGTAAAAATTCTTCTTCGGTAAAGTATAATGGGCTTACAGTGCAGAAAACTACAACTGGACTAAGCAAGTCCAACTTGCCTTTACATATCCAAATTTCTTTATTTTGATTTTTTTTTAAATTATGCATGTAGTAATTCATTTAAAACATACGTAAAATCAAAGGGTTTAAACTCATGATGTAAGGAGAATAAGACTTCTAAATAACATTGAGTATTATTATATCATTAAAAATGCTGACTTATTTTGATTTCTTTAGATTTGTGCAAAAAATGTTAATATTTATCCCTCATTAATTATTTCTTTTCTTAAAAAAAGAGAAAATAAAGATGATCAATGTTGCCTATCTTCCATTCACATTATCATACAAATACTTATTTACTGTGAAACATTGGATTTAAGTCATAATTATTACATAAAAGGTAAATATATCACTACAATCTTGTTGAGATGCTAATAATTCTAAGATGCTTACTCATTTATTGAGAAATTCTTATATCCACTATCAATAAAGATTGAAATAAATATAAGAAGGAATGATTAGAAAATTAATTAACAACTTTTCTTATATTTTTTTTCATTCTAAATGGTTCTAAATACACAATTTGTGTACCCATTAAATAACTAAATTTCTTCTGATTTCATCATTCCAAATTGATATTCTTTTAAGTTGAACTTATTTCACAATAATCCAACAGCATTGTGCCAATCACTCTAATAGAATCATTTAGTAATTATTTGTAACGGTATTCTAAGTAATACAATACATATGATAAATATCTTGCTGCTGATATGAATACTTTTAAAAAAATGAAAAAAATTTCCATTTCGCACAAAAAAGAAAGAATAAGAAAGTGTTAGCTACTCTCAATTCTTAATGTTTAATTTAAATTATAATTAAGATAATATTATTGGAATTCGATCTTCTAATATCTGAAATATTTCATTATTGAATTATTTTTTAATTTTAAAATAAATAAATTAAAATTAAAAGTATAAATTTTAATATATTAAATATAATTTAATAATAAAAATAATAAAAGATCGAACTCATATCTATAAATATAACTACATCTTCCGACGGGGCAACTCATATCTATCATCTATTAAAATAACTGAATATAGCTGGGTCCGGGGACCGACTATATGATGCTAAAAGAAAAAATAGATTATTACAAGTTCGGGAATGCAATCGTCTGACAGCATAAATTTGCCCTATGAATAGAAATAAAACAATATTAAATTAAATTAAATTATTTTTTAGAATATAGGGGCGATTTAAAGTTATTTAAATAGTACACCACTAAGATTATGAAACAAATTTTAAGGTACCCATGTGTCATTAAATTTATGCTAATATGACATTATTGAGAGTAATTGAATGAGAATACTATAACCTGATCCATTAACTCTCAATAATAACATCTTAACATGGATTTGTTATCACATAATTACCTTAACTTGCACCCAGAATATGAATTTCCATTATGCATTTGAGCAGAAAGTTGGTCAATGGACGAAGTGATAAACAGTGAGTGGATTGAGTGCACGAGAAAGAGAGGGGCATTTCTGTATTTAAACGCGGTTTGTTTCGTAAATTCCGTCAACGCACTTACTTTTTCAACGCACGCCTGCGAGTTCTGTACTTTACTTCTCACTCTTCCCTCCGTTGTCCGCTGCTTCCATGTGACGAAGACGCAGTCACTGACTCACTGTGAAAATGGTGGACGATTTTATTGTTTGTATTGATCGGATAATAGCCTCAACCACTTGTTTCGGATCATCGGTGGGCGACGGAAGGGGCGGAGGAGAATGCGAAGCACTCATAAACGTCGAAGAAATCCCTGTGAATGTGGGTGTGAATATCGATGGCGGAGAAGGTTGCTCTTCTTCGAAGAAGGAGGACATTGTGGAATGTAGAATATGTCAGGAAGACGATGAAGTTCAAGCCATGGAAGTTCCTTGTTCCTGCAATGGAACTCTCAAGGTCTCAGCTTTCTGGGTTTCCATTAAAGTTCTTGTTTTTCTTCTTCATTTTTCCTCTCGAGGAATAGGGATGTTTCGTTGTTTGATAAGGCTTATTGCTCTGATGGTTTTTGGTTTATACTTTATATGTGAGAATTTATTGCCCTTTAAATTATTTCTTTCTTTTCGCTGTCTGACAAATGCTCACGATGAAATTCAACAGTAAGAAACCCGAAGCCAAGAAAGTAAAGGGAAATATCAATTAATGCTGGCTTGCATTGTTTCTTTTGTGACTTTCTTTTCTGGATATCAGCGGTGTTGACTAAAAGTTGGGTTTTGAATACTTCAACTGACTGTTTATTTGTATGCAGTTTGCTCATAGGAGATGTGTTCAGAGATGGTGCAACAAGAAAGGAAATACAATCTGTGAAATTTGTAATCAGGTTTGAGGTTTAGCTAGCTCCTGCACCTGGTTTTATATTCATGAGCTGCAGAAATATATATTAGGAGCTTATTATGAACATTTTCTATTTTGCAGGTCTTTTCACCTAACTATTCTCTCTCACCAGCCAGAAGCAATGACATTATGGCAATTGATACAAGGTAATGTTCTGGATCCTCCGAAATAATTCATCAGATAAATTTTCTTTTCGTTCATGAATCATCGAATGGGTGAACTTCTTTTCTATGATAGAATATTTTGCTAAGAAAGTTAAATATGTAAAAAAGCTGATTAAGACCGGATGAGCCATTGTGTGTTGCGTTTGTGTCTATATGCCCACGCGCACACATATATGTAGGTTTATGATGTTTTGAGAGTTCTCATTGAACCACCAGATATATTGCTTATGAGTTTTTGTATGCAATGCTTGGTTATCCTTCAATGTTGGCTCGCATCTCTTCGTAGATTCTGATACAAGCCAATGAAAGTAATGCTCATTGAAATGTGGGAACTTCATCGAATAGTTGCTTGATATGATCAAGAATTTGTAGACCTTAACTCTCCAATCTGATTTGGTGCAGGATAATATACTGTAGAGGTTGCCATGAATGACTCAGGCATTACTATACTAAGCTTCCTGGCACCACTCTGTGTGATCTGTATTTCATACATACCATTATGTTATAAATATAGATTCTCAGTTGGCAATGATTGATAGGCAATTTCAGTCTCTGCATTCTTTGTTTCTTTTTCTCTCACTGATTGTATTTTCTGTAACCTTGTGACAGTTCATCTTTCCTCAACACGATTTAACGTATGTAAGATACAAGCATTACAATCTCATTCACTGCTGTATCTTGTTATCCTGCTATTGAATTATCCTTTACCACCATCATGTGTGAAATGTCTCTCCAATTAGTTCATGTAGTCAACTAATATTGCTTCTTTAAGCTTCAACTAATGAGAGATTTTTAATAGTTGTAAGTGTTAGGTATTCATTTTACATGTTTTTAACATCAAATTTTCTATTTCAATGTGGATTGTGTCACAAGGACTTATACCATCCTCTCACTTTCCCTTCCTTTTTTTCCTTTTTTTTTTTTTTGGGGGGGGGGGGGGTTGGGGTGGGGAGAGGTAGTCTGAACAATCCAACCATTGTGATTGAATACTACACCTGAACCTAACCAGTTCGATTGAGACTTTCAACATGATTACAAGTTTCATGGACAATAGTAGATTCAAAGCATTCACACTAACCCAAAGTCAGGATCAGTGTCATGTTTTAAGTAAGAGCCGATTCAAGCTCCACTGATAAAGTGCTTATATTGCTCTTTACCTCCCCTTTCTTCTGTTAATGCTTCTTTTATTATATATGATCAAGTGTTGTTCCATAAAGTTTTTATGTTTTTCCTAAAACCAGGCAAATATGGGGAAACAATCCTGATCTCCATGATTCGCATCTTTTAGCACTTGCTTCAGCAGAACGCCATTTGCTGGAAACTGAGTATGAGGATTATGATGTTGCACAAATCGGTAGCATTGCATGCCTACGCACTGTCACCCTGATTGTAAGGGAACAAATATATTGTTGAAGAAGCATATCTTGTGTCATTCTTGGCAAACTAATTTGGTTGTTAATATGTACAGTTAGTGATAATTTTGCTTGTACGTCAAGCTCTAATGGTCACAGCAAATTCTGCAAATGGGCTGCAATCATCAGTAGTTTTTAATGTAAGTAACTTCATCTCTCATTTTTCCTTTGCAGAACATTCAGAGACATATATAAAATGCTTTCTTAACTTGTTGGGATTATGCTGCGCTATGTGGAACTGCGCTTTGGCGTCAATTATTCATTTAAAGTAGCACAAGGTGGCGCAATGCATCTATTCATCCAAATTCATTTAGGACAAGAAAGTGAGGGGAAAGTTATTTGTATGCGCTGTCTCTAGTATTGATTCCAATCATTATTATGTTTGAAAGGCCAAGTATTTATTTAGTGAAATTCAAGAAAAATTGAATGGTTTTTGGGCAATTATATAACTTGATAGTTTGAGTATGGGCTTTAATTTTAGAAAATTACTCGATATCTTGAAACTGTTTCTCTACCAGTCTCTTAGTATGGTTCTTTGCACTTTGGTGTTGTCCCTATTGAATATCTTACTCTTGGAATTGAAATGAAAAGAATTCAGAAAATCTTGTGAAAAACTAAGGAGGTGAAACTGCTACAAAGGTTTAACAAGCTGTAGTAATTGTGTTCTAAAGAGCTAATTACTAGATGCTAAATTGATGATTTCTCTCTTTCTGTTTGTTTTATCTTCCCTTGCTAAGTTCATTACTAAGTGCTAAATGGAAATGGTTGGTCTGTAGTTTCAGATGTCAATCCTTCAACTTGCGGGTGTTCTTTTGCCTTGTTATGCAATCGCACGTTCCTGGTCCATTATACAGAGCCGAAGAAGAAGACAGGTGTTGCTTTAGATCGTCTTATCATAAACGTAGCAAAATACTATTGCCATTTTTGTGTTGTTATTTACACTTCCTCCAATCACAACTTTCCTCACAAGTACACTCGAGTCAACTTAACTGCACCGATTTAGAACTTGTGGGTGTTCGTATGCATAGTCGTGAATGGATGGATGTGCAAATAGTATTTTTCTTGCCATTGTGATTGCAATTTGTGCGTTAATATTTTAGGTTGCTTATGCTCCCCCATCCCCAACAAAAAACAAGATGAAAACTTAAGGTTTGAGGTTTGTTCAAGGGTATTAAGAAGGATTGAAAACTCATGGTTTGTCTGAGGGATAAGAGAAGCAGAAGGGAAGGAAAGAAAATCGAAGTCCATTCTCTCTCTCTCTCTCTCTCTGTGTATATATATATATATATCTCCCCCCTCTTTTGGAGAGATAGCCCTCCCTTTCCTTGCATTTGTGTCATATTCTCTCCCATCTACCCAGGCTATCAAAGTTTCAAACAAGCTAAACCCACGTCCTAATTCGATACGGTTCTCGCATGCTCTCTAATAGAGTGTGGGGGGGTTAGAGTGTAGTTTTTTCCTAAGCAATGGCAGAGAGAAGCCCCTGCCAGCCCCCTCAAAAATTTTGATGTCTTTATTTTTATATATAGTAATCATAGATTTCCCCCCAACCCCCCCCCCCAAAAAAAATAAAAAAATAAATAAATTGTGCATGTTCTACAAAATTTTGATACTCGGCCTTCTCGGGGGAAAAATTCTGACTCTGCTAGTGTCTGTGAGTCTGCATAAAAGAGTAAGAAAAAGAGAGCAGGAGCAATATTGTTGTCAAAGTTTACTGCTTCATTTATAATCTTTTTGTCCTTTGTAGAGTTGAAGCAAGGGAACTTTGATGCACGTATCTCTCCTCTGGTAAAAGATGCATCTCTCACAAGCTATAAAGAGCTTATGCTATGAATGCTACTAATTAATTCTGTAAGTTGTATATATTAACTTTGCTAGATGTCATTAGAATTTCTACAATGAAGGAATCTTTTCTAGCAATACCCTTTTTCCCTTTTTTATATATTTTAATCCCACCGAAAGGGTAGAGAAAGTAGCGTGGCAATTCTCATGTCAGGTACACTTTACGCAGATGTGAAAAATGAGTTTACTCCATTTTGTGCAGAATCAAATGTAAACAGTAGGAGGCCTTGTATATGGATAATCTGGTGGCATGTATTGATATTTGTCTTGCCTCCGAGGCGACTGCGAATGACTTTCTCAATTTGGTTCTTCCAAACATGTGAAGTTAGTATGTGACTGCAGTAGTAGTAATTTGAGTTGCAACTTTCGTGTTAAATAAAGAAAAAAAAGGTTTATATTTAATTAATTGTCAGTATAAAATGTTTTACATTATTTGTGAATAAAAAATGATATGTAATTAAAAAAGTAATAGTAATTAAGGATTCTTATTAATAATAAAAAATTTAATTTTTTATTGATATGATAATATAAAAAGTGAATGATAGTGTAAAATTAATTTATAGTAATATTGTTGAATTTAAATAAAAATGGTACAAAACTTTTATATTTCATGTTCATTTGCTACATTAACATGACTATTTTGCCGGATGCGTGGTGTTTATTTTTTTTTTTAAATAATATATACAACTTATCATCCAAAAATGTGATGTGCGGTGGTGTTTATTCAACGTCCTTAGCTCTGGGTATTGCCCCTTGTATTTCAAAAACGAAATGAATAAGAAGCTCGAGAGGTTAAAATTACTGTTTCTTTTTATAGCTTTTCTCAAATTCTAATGAGGGCCCTGGAGTTTAAAAATTTTGAATTTGATCATTGTCTATATTTTCCGTTACTAATTGAATGTTTCCCGTCATTTTTATGCTAGATTTTGTCATATAAACATTATTTTAATGTGGATTAAGAATTATTGATATAGTGCTTTCATACAATTTATTCTTGTACCTAAAGTTTAGTTTGAAATCAATTTTCGGTAAAATTTAATTCTTTTCATTTTAATAAAAGTGGTTTTATTTTATGTATAAATGAGTTTTTTATTTGGAATATATCAAAAGATACATATAATTCAATTAAAAAGTAAATCTTGATGATATTATGATAAATGTAATATGAGGAAGAGAGTGAATTTTTTTTTATATAATATATGTTTTAGGTTAAATAAAATAAATTTTAGTCAATTTTTTTTTAAATAATAAATTTTATAATGATATAAATGTAATTAAAATAAGAATTGTAAGTAAATTGAAATTAAATAAAAATCCTTCTTTACTTGAACTCAAACATCATTTAAAAATGAAATTTATTTTAAAATAAAATAAAATCTTATTTTTAGTTCATCCAAATAAGAGATAAATGATAAATATTTCGGGAAAAAATTGGATATTTTATGAAATTATATTGTTTCTAGCAAGAAGTAAGAAGTATAGGTCACGTGTTTCTTACTCCATAAAACGCTAATCAATTGTCGTCAATATCAGTTAATTCCTATCAAAATCTAATAAGTAAATAATATAAAA
This sequence comes from Sindora glabra, assembly GCA_020226215.1. Classification (NCBI taxonomy): domain Eukaryota; kingdom Viridiplantae; phylum Streptophyta; class Magnoliopsida; order Fabales; family Fabaceae; genus Sindora; species Sindora glabra. The sequence goes on from CM035229.1 coordinate 74,637,924, forward strand.
TATTTTAATTAAAATTATAAAAGAAGTATAAAGAATCAATTTAAAAAATTTAAACTATATTAGAAACCGAAAGTGTAGGAGCAGTAGATTAATTTAACTTAAAATTTTTTACTTTTAGAATTTGCTCATACTACATGCTTAGGTATTTAAATTGAAATTCTCTCATTCTATATCCTTTTAAAAAGATTATGAATGACCCTCAAAATATCAATATTTGATTTTTTTTTTTTTTGGGGGGGGGGGCGCGGTGTACGCCATCGTTTTTAAGTATCTTGCTTCGTTATATCAAATGAGAAAAAAATTGAAGACATAATAACGGAAACACGTTCTATGCTCACCGCTACCGATAATTTTTCAAAATTTGTATAATAATTATTATAAATTTAAGATGAGGAAAGAATTTTTAGTATTTAATATGAAAATTTTTAAAAATATTTTTTTATTTTAAAATAAAATTTATTTTTTAATTATTATAAATTTGAATATTCTTTAATATTATCATTCTTCATAAATATATATATGTAAATAATATTTATCATATAATTTTTTTAACAAAATAGGCCGAGCGTTTATACAGTCAAATTCTCCATCACATCATATGTAATGGAGAAGATGGAATCAGAATGCTCTTCCATGGAAAATAAGTGACCTACCAGCAACTTCTACTTTAGGGTCCAATTGATTGATTGGAAAACTTTGCAGTTCAAACATGCAATCAATGAAGGGTTGTGTTTGGACACAAGAATTTCTCAGTGATTTTTTTTCCCTTTTTTTTTTGGATTGTACCAAGCAGCCTCTTAATGACAAAATAGTCATAGCTGGAATGATGATAATAATTCATAAATCTATCTTTGATTGGGACAATCATAAAACAAGCAAGAAGCAGAACTTGCAGACACATATAATAGAACCGAAAAAATGTCAAAATATTCTCCAAACATAATCCCTTAATCTTGTCATGATTTTTGCCCTATTTTAGTAAACACCAATTAGCGTATATAATTTTTTTATAAAAAATTATAATAATTTTAATATATATATTTATTTACGTGCACCTTATCACAGCAATTAAATAATGAGTGTAAAATGAAGAAATGGGGTAGGTCGTTTTCTCCGTGTAAAGCTTGCATCCTTGAAAATGATATTCCACCTTTAACAAAAGTCCATTTGAATGTTGACCCTATCAGCGCTTTGACATTTTTAACCAACTCCAATAATTTACCAATTCAAACTCTCATGTTATTTGTTTTTCTCTCCAAAAAAAAATAAATGGGGCAATTAATTAACCCTTGATTTTTCTTTTTTTTTTGGGTAAATTTTATTTATATTTTCTATCAAAATAAAATTATAACATTGTAGATTTTTTTTTCTTACAATAACAACTGAGAGTACTTGTTAAAAATAACAGACCGAGAGAGAGAGAGAGAGAGAGAGCTCTTTATATTTTCAACAAACTGCCAGTCGAGAGCTTGAAGAGATTTGTCCCTAAAATTTAAGAAGTAAATTAAATTCGCTTATAATAATTGTAGTTTGATTATCTATCTTTTGCTTCAGAAATAATGTTTGTGTCGGTGAATAGGCGACGTTGTTCCTGGTCTAACAATATCATGCTTATTTGATACGTAAATTTAAAAAATAATAATATTATATGTATGGAAAAAGGTATTTAAAATTGAGTTTTAAATTGAAATTAATAATTATCATTAAATATAATTTGATGGGATAAATTTATAAAATTTAATTTAATAGATAAAAATATTTAAAACTTAATTTTAAAACTCATTTTCACTAAATATAATATTTTCTAATGTATAATTACTAAGACTTTAGTGCATTAATATAGAACTCCATAAGACTATAAAATGAGTTACAACTGTAATCAGGAGTGAAACAAGAAATTTGTCACAAATCTCTTTCGCAGCGAAAAAATTTGTACTTCATCGTATCATATTTGCTTTAGAATAAATTAAATTCTTCATTAAAAAAATACTTTAAAACTCTGAACAAAATCTTGTCATTTGGTCCATATTTTAGTAATGTAATAATATTTAATACTATTTTTTTTAAAAAAAATCATCAATATTTTAGATTCGAATACAAAATATTGTGTGTTTCGTAACTGTTAATAAAATAAAGGGAAAAACAAATCTTCTCATTTAACCATATAATACTAATCTTCATGATCACAAGAGTAGATTGCATGGTAAGATGTTAAAATTTCATAACTCTAATTCTTTTTAATATGCAACAAATATGTTCTCTTATTTACATTTTTCTAATAAATAAAATTATAAGAATGAGGGATTTTTCCAATCAATAGTACATAAATGTATAGTGAAGCTATTACTAAAGGCAGCTAAAAACATTACTATCAATACCAAATTCAATGAAATCTAAAATTCACAAAATTTCATTTAAATTCTCACAACCAATCACATCAAGTTAACAGTGGAGTTTGGCTTAATATTATAGGGGCCAAAAATTTTTTGAAACTAAATGATTTATATAAAAATATTTTTAAAAAATTATATAATTATATAATATTAATATATAATTTTAAAAATTTTAGAGGCCTATGCTCCTTGGAAGCATTGCCCTCGCAATCGATTGAATTAAGCTGCATTGATTCGTGCTCTTTCTCTCTCTCTCTCTTTTCTACAATTACGGTACTATTTTCACACTTTTTTATTAAATATCAAACTAATTATTTTTCAAAGTGAAAATAATAGATAATAAATTTTTTAAGAAAGAAATACTCACATTAATTAATAGTATAACTAGTATTTTATTTGTCTATTTATTTATTTATTTTTGTAAATGAAAATGATAAAAAGGAGAGGCTTAATAATTAGTATTTTTATGATTTAATTACTTTTACATTTTATTATTACTGTCCTCTTAGACCGATCAAAACATGTTTATTTATGCTGAAATGAGCAAATTCATATTAATATTTATCAAACGTGAACTTAGGGGAAGAAAAATCATATTGGCTCAATCAACATCCATTAGCATAGTATAATTAGTTGAAAACTTGACAAGTCTCATTACATAAATCTTGGACTATCTAAAGTTAAAAGATTTGATGTCATTATCCCTCTCACTTCGTAAGATTTTATCATCTTGGATTCCATGTTTTGTGCCACAATTTCCGTTTCCTTCGAAACGCAGCGTTTGCTTCGAAGATTCAAATTTTAAAATATAAACGAGGTACCAAATATGGACTACTTATTTTTTTTTTTTTGGGACATTCATGAAAAATCATTGCCATTTTATTTTATTTTTACCAAAACATTCACTATTATCAATAAAAAATATCTAAGTAAAAATAAAAAAAAATTTAAATATTTGCTCTCATATTTATCTATTAATAACATACAAACGATAACAATACGTTCCTCGTTTGCAACAAGGACTAATTATTAGTCTCACCTCGATCTTTTTTTTTCCTTTTTTTTTTTCATTTGTTTTCTTCTTCCTTTTTCCTCCGACATTGAATAGACACTTAAAGAAAATAATAGAATAATTTTCGATCCATAAAAAGATAAATAGAAAATGATAAGACTTGGGCAGGGTCTGCCGTCACGTGACATGAAATAAATCAATAATGTAGGATGCGTGCTAATAAATACAAAACAAAAGAGTTGAAATTTGATGTTTGTTAAACTAACATCGCAGGTTCACGGCCAACTCACGCCAAACAACCGCCCGGAGAGGAAAAAATCTGGAACCAAACAAGGAGTACTGAGCGGTACCTTGCAGTCTTGTACTGTGTCAGCCTGAACCCCTCAAGTGACCACTGAGGGTCGGGTTCTTTTGATTTGATGGAAGATATTTTTATAAGAATATAATTATAATTTATTAAAATGACAAAAATTATTGATATATTTAATTTTAAATATAATAAATTCAATGAAAGATAATTTATTTTTTAAATAAATTATTTTCTCTTCCACTATAATTTTAAAAGTTTTTTAATCATGAAAAATTGTGTTTCTTTATTTATATATAAAAATAATTTTTTAAAAAAATATATTTAAAAAACAAATAGAAATGAAGATGTGAAATTATCATAACCAATATTAAATGAAAATTTTTTAAGTTTTTTGAATGGTATATTACAATTTTTTTAGTAATATTATTTTTACTCTTTTATATTTATTTTTTTTATTTTCTTCTTACACATTATAAGATCTATAATTTTATGAATTTTTATTATCTATTAAATGAAAATGACCATTCCCTCCCTTTTTAAAAAATATAACTATTATTTCTCCTTTTTAATACATGTGACACTTTAACTCACTTTTTTTCACAATAAATGAAAAAGATATAAATCATGCTTAAGAAAATGGAACCTTAAAACAATATTATATAGATAGGTTCTGTTTTACCCAAATTTATAAATTATTAATTTAGTTAATAAGTTACAAATTAATCTTTAGATGTATTTTTTACTAACTTATTAAAAAAATAAATTCTTATTTAATAAATTATTTTAATTAGTTTATAACTTCTAAATTATTACTACATTAATTTTTTTAAATCTATCCTTCTTTTTATTAATTTACAGCTCATGTTCTATATAACATATACCAAAATATTATTTTTTTATAAAATATAATTAATTTAATTTTAATATAATTATATCTTGATTTTAAATTATAAATATATAAAAATATATATGTAAATAAGAATGTAATATCATAAAATATAATTAATAAAAAAATTAGATATTATATTTTTATTTTTTAAAATATTAATTTTGTTAACATAATTTAATATTTAAATAAGTATGAATTGTTTTAATTATATTTTTATTTCTATTAATATATTATTTTTTGTCATTTTACAATTTTAACTTGTTCATAGTTAATTTTATGAAATAATTCTTATACAATTAATTAACTCATTAATTATTTACAGTAAACAAAGCCATTAATTGTAATATTTCCTACTATTTATTATGACAAATGTTATTTCTATAACCAGTCATATGTTAATTTATTATTTTTTTTCAATAAATACTATGTTATATTGAGTTATACTCATTCAATTAGTACAAGAGATTCAATATCTTATTTATATATAGTAGTTTATATTAAATTGAGAAAAAAATTTCTTAATTTATTTTTTTATTTATTAAATTTTCATAATCTCTAATTTATTTTTCTAATTTAATGAATTTCTTTAATATTTGTGCATTTTCTTCCTTTTAGGAGTAATCTCCCCATTTTCTTTTTCTTATTTATTACATTTTTGTAATCTCTTTAATCTATTTATCTAATTTATTGCATTTTCTAGCACTAAATCAAATCTTTTGTTTATACATAATAATTTATATTAAATTGAGAAAAAATTCTCTCTCTTATTTATTTTTTTATTTATTGAATTTTTTAATTTTTGTACATTTTTTCCCGTTTAGAATAATCTCCTTAATTTTTTCTCTTATTTATTGTATTTTCTAATTTTTGTATATTTTCAAAATATTTACACTCCAATCTTTAAAATCAATCAAGCCGCATATAATCTCACAAGATTAAAAAAAAATTGAATTGTGTCTAATCTTCTTTTTTTTGCCTAAACTTCTATTAAGAAACCTTCCACACACACACACACACACACACACACACACACACACACACACATATATATATATATAACTTTATAATTTTATAACATTAGATAGAATTAAAAAAGATGTTACGATATTAAAGCAATATAATTTTTCTATCAGCACAATACCTATTTGAAATATACGATGAAAGAATTGTATTCACTACATGTTGATAATTTCTAAATTTTAGTTATTAAACACATGATTTGGTATATGAAGGATCTAATTTAAATAACATTAAACTTTTATCTTTTATTTCTTTTTAATATCTATATCTTTTTCAATGGTTATGTAATTTTTATATATATTCTCTTTCATTTGCTATTATTAAAATTATTATTTATCCTTTTTGGTATGATAAAAGTATACCTTTTCATTAAATGGGTTATATTTGATATCTACCAATTTTAATCCACTTTAATTCAATTTAAGCAAACCTATCCAATCATCTAAAATAAAAATACCATTTTGCTCATAAATTAAGAAAAAGTGTCACTTATTTTATACCAAAATGTAATTATATATTCAAATCCCTCAGATCATGTTGATTTTATTTTTTAAGGAAAATAATTATTAATTTTTTGTGTCTTTCTTCAGGAAATTTTTATTTTTATATTTACCTAGAATTAGAACAATACTAATGTATTCAAATAAAAAAGAAAGAAGAAGAATCTAAATTTGGTTTTCTTTCAAATTTTCAATCTTTTACTTGAATTATTAAATCATACTAAATCCAAATTTATTATAATAAAAATTATATTTGTTATATTAGTCTCATCTAAAAAAGAGTAGTTTTCAAGTATGTTCAATTAGGTATGCGTTTTTGAATAGACTAAATTAATTTTCATTTATTTTTGTATTCAGTTTTAAAAAATTGTGAAATAAATCAAACAATAAAATTAAAATTTTGATATATTATTAAAAACAAATTGGAATAGATGTATTGCAATTAATATGGAATTATAAAATATTGATAGAAAAATTTTAAATAACTCGAAAAAATATGCCTAATTTATATCTCAATTATTTTTCTTATTATTAGCAAATAACCAAATTACATAACTACCTTAGCATGATTTCTCTACTCCTTAAATATCTTACATCTAATTCAAAATAAAATTTTAAAATTACATCTCAGTACATATAGCAAATCTCTTTAAAATATTTTTAATTAGCTAGATTATTTTTTTAAAAAGGGCCTTTTTACTTCAAAATTACAAATAAAATTGTTGAGCTAATTAAAGTTTTAATTTGAAATTACAAAATATTGCAATCCATGCACCATACAAGTTATACTTTAGTGTGTGTGTATATTTAGAGTTGTAGTAAGAGGTCTTTACATTTGGTATATTTTTTTTGAACAGTATGAGTTATAATTCATTTAATATATATACATAAGATTTTAAATATTAATTATTATTACATTATTAAAGTATCGATAAAATTATTTATTTTTGTCATATTCAGTATATATATATGAAATACTTTGCACAAAAAAGTTTAAACCATAACTACAGCTATAAATTGTTACAATGTTACTGCAATTGTGTTTGTTATATATATATATTACATTGTAATTAACAAATTATAGACAAATATGACGCGGGAACAGAGCAAAGTTTCCTAAATTACGATGATAGCCCGCAATTTAGAAATATGACGATAAAAATAACGTGAAAGTTAACCCGTGATGTAAATTATATAAACTCAATTTTTAGGATAAAAAAATTGAGTGGGAAGACAAAATTAGGGCGGGGCAGGCTTAACTTACCCCTAATTTGGGAAAAAGGAGGACCCCATACCCTTTTTAGGTTGTGTGGCATGTGACTTGATTGGATTGTAATTTGCTAACGTGGGATGTGATGTCCAAACTCTTTTTTTTTTTTTTAATTAATCGGTTTCCTTATTCAGTGATTAAATTAAATTTTGATCAATTTGGAATTCGGTTGGATTGAATTTTAATGTGAACGAAAAATTTTAACATCTATTTTTTAATACACAAAGTTTAAATTTAAGATTTTATTTAAGGGATGTTAAATTTCAACCATTCAAATCAGCGATATTATATCCAAACTTTATTTCCTTTATGAAATAACCATATGCCGCCATGGATTCAAGCTACTCGGAAAGAATAAATTCTTACTAATATAAAGATTAAACAAGTTTTTATTTGATAACTATAACAGAAAAAATTAATTTCATGTAGTATTTTTAGTTTTCTTTTTGTCTTTTAACTTTTATATTGTTGTTTTTATTTGAAATGGGAATTTTTTTTAACCTTTAAGTGAAACTCTTGCCCAAACAAATATATGTTACTTCTTATTAAATATACATACATACATACATATATATATATATATATATATATATATATATATATATATATATATATATATATATATATATATATATATATATATTATTTTTAACCAATAAGATATTAACATAGTGAAAAATATATTGATTTTAGATAAATTTTATTTGTTAATAAGTAGAGATTCGAATATAAAAAATAATACTTATTAAGAGGAAAAAATTATTAATATTTTAATTTTTAAAATAATTATTCACCGCACTCAGTAATTAAAAAAGATTATTATCTCTCGCCCTTGCTATAAGGTGTGCATGCAAAGCATCTTTGAGTGCAATTTTGAGTTATTTAATAAATAAGAAATAATAACGCATAATGTTATTTTTTTAATTTAAATTTGACACTCTATCCTTAAATATAAAAATAATAAGTCAATAAAAATATAATAATAATTAAATATTTAATTTAAGTTTAATTCATTATCAATGTTAATTAATTTTACATTATCATCTACTCGATACCATATTAAAAAAATTATTAAAATTTCTTTATAACTATTAAAATTTTAATTATAATTAATTTTTTAATAATATATTAAAATTTTATTCAGTAATAATATAAAATATTTTATATTAATAATAAATTAAATTTAAATTTTTTAAAAAATTTATCAATGATAAAAAATTTCATCAAATTTTAATAATATAATAATATAAAAATAAAAGATAATTTTCCCTTTTGGATGCATCTTCTGATGTGCCATCCAAATGTCTAATTAACACGATTATGAAAGACAGAAGACAAAAGTTAATCAAACTTTTTACGTTTGTCAGCATTAAATTAAATTATAGCTATGTGACAAATATGAAGATTCCCCGGATATATATGAAATAACCTTGTTGAGGGAAACATTTGTAATGTTACTGTAGATTAACGTGGTTTATATTTTGATAAATAAGATAGTTATTTTTAATATCTTAATATTTATTTAATTATTGTTTTAAAATATTTTACTTTGAAAAATATAAATAAAAAATTACTAAATTAATATTATTTTAAATATACTATTTATTAAAATAAAAATAATACTAATGTTAAATTGAGTAAGATTAAGGTTTCATTTATTTTATCAAAAAATATTTTTTATAAAAAATATTATTTATATATATTAATAAAGAAATAATATATTACTTATATTGATAATTTTAAAAAATAATATCTAGAAGTATAATAATAAAAAAATATTTTATAAAATAAAAATTATTTTTTAAAATTTTTATATTTAATATTAAATAAATAAAATATTTTTATTTTATTATTTTAAAATTACATTTTATAAAAAAAAATCTCCATAAAAAATCAGGCCAAAATTATCTCCCCCATCCTTGCCGAGGTGTCATGTAGTAGGATGTGTTTATTGCTGGTTGTTGCTCTTGTGTTGGTTGCAAAGCGCAAAGGATGATATGATTGACAGTGATTTAAAAACAAAGAAGGTAATCAATGCCAAAGATTCAACATATATTAAGGAATTTTGAGGATTAAAAAAAATTAAATTTGATTCAAATTTAATGTTATATAATTTTATATTATTATTTATTTATATATTATTAAAAATTGCAAAAACTCTCTCACAATTAATAAAAACTCTTAATTATTATATTTTAACAATGTATTATTTTTTCATATATTAATAATGTAAAAGTCTTCATTAAAAAAGAATTAAATGCAAACTCACAACAATATATGAAGGTATGAAAGGAGATTGATAAAATTCTATAAAATTGAAAATCAGCATAGAGATAATGATTGAAATTGGTTCGATTATTATGGTGTAATTTAAATCTACCATAGGAAAAAAAAAACCATGTTGAAGAAAGCTCTCTACTAAAAAAAAGATGCTTTCATACGTAGCAACCAAAAATTTAATAAGCTTCATATATATCCGAAAGGCGGAAAATCAGGCTCCATTAGAATCAAGAACAAAGGCACATTAAGAGTTGTAATGATCATCTAATTGGTTTAATATTAAGGTTATGAAAGAGTCTTCTTTGAATGTAAAGGAGAAAAAAGGAAGTTGTGATGGAGGAACAAGAAACTAATAAGAATATGGGTGAGAATAAAGTTGTTTTTAATTTGTTTGAATGCCCGAAAAGCTGAATATACAATTCACAAAAATAAGGAGAAGTGAGTTTTGAGCATCTATATTTCAAAACTAAAGCCCTTTGATAGCCAGGAAAACCCTTCTCTATGTTAGAGTGCGTAATGATTTTTATATGTTCAAATTTGAATTACAATCAATTTTTTCAAGGTTCTCTATAAGTGAAAGGCCTTAGTTTATTTTTTATCATTTTTTGGCTTTAAAGAAATAGGAACCATTTTTTAAACATTCTTCAGCTAGATTTTCATTAATTACAATTTAGGTGAGAATTTTATAATTGCCAATTAAATTCTATAATCAATATATATTGCCTCAATTGGTTAGGAAGATTGGTTCGATATTAAAAGTGGATGCCCACACCCTTTTAAGTGATAAAGGAAAGTATACAAGGGTATGTGTACAAATTAAGCCAAATTGTCCATTAATGAACCATCCATATTATAGATTTTAAGCAGCCAATTGTTTATGAAGGATTGAGCAAAGTTTGCTTTTTATGAAAGATTTGGTCATCAAAAATCATTTTACCCATATAAAGTAAAGGAAATCAATAATAATTCTTAAGTGCTATAGAAGAAACTTCAAATTTAGTCCCAATGGTGAACAACATGATGGCTTTAATATTTGTAAAGCTCAAGGAAACAAAATCTAATATTGCTTAGTATAGGCTTTAAATTTTGGTGGAAAGTAAAGGAAAAAAAGGACAAATAGGAAAATGAGTCTAAAGACTTTAGCTAAAGCCACTCGACCCATTAGAAGAAATTTTAATTAAAAACTCTTATTTAAACTAAATATTGAAAAGGATAAAATAATTGTGCTATTAAAAGCTTAGCTTAAAGCAACTCATTAGTTAATCAAATACAAGTGAGTTAGGTAAAAAAACCCGATACATAAAGGAAGATCAACCAAAAAAGAAGGAAAATCAAACGTAATAACCTAAACCAGACCTTGTGTAATCATTAAATAATTATAATTCAAGGATATTGCATAAATCCCTCTTGTCTTTGATAGGAGAAACCTTAAGCTTATTCCTTCCATTTTTGAATATCCTAATCCTTCTAATGTCTTAAGACAATTCATCATTTTAGAGTTTAAAGATGGAAGAAAAGGAAAAACTAGAAGCAAAGATCATATGAGGGTTTTTTTATGAACAATCAATTTCAAGAAATTCATCCGAAGACCTTAAAATGGATATCAATCAATCTCACCCATGTAATGGGAAGCTTTGATCTAGCATAAGTTCAAGCACAAAAGATGTTAAAGCCATTCATGCACCTTTAAAAATGTAGATGGTCTCTATCCCTTAGAAAAACAAAATAAGGAATTCAATCATTCATCCAACCATAATTAATATGCATAACAACTCAATTGGAGGGTTTTAAGAACTTAGTTAAATCTAGCAAAACCCAATAAAAATCTAGTAGTTCAATTTTTTTCAAATCCATTTCATATTGCAGTGAGAAAGACATGGAAAGAACTAATACCATTGAACAAAGTTAGTGCATTAGAGGAAGAATATGTTAGGTTTTGGATCAACATACGCAACAGAATTTTAAAATTTTAATTCAAATCCTACTTAGGATCCATGTAAAAGGGCACAAATCAGTATTAGGGTTTTACTTTATTTGTATTCGTGTTCTTTCTGAACAAATCCTTGATAGACCAAGATGAATCAAACGTTGTTTAGAAGGTACAGTGTCTCTACGGTATTCATACAGAGTGAACAATGACTTCTCCCCTTCACAAAGTTACTAGGATTTATCTCTCCCATTAGGATTAGGATTAGACATTTTCTTAAGAGATTTAGGATTTTATTGAAGTTAATATGTGTTAATATAAAGTGCTGCCTTTAAGTCTTTTTATAGAACTAAGGCATATCACAATCCTAATCCTATTAGGATAATAGTTTAAAAAATTCTAATCATACTTAACAACTATCACCTCATCCTTATTATAGAAAGAGTGAGGACAAATAAAACTTGTATACTGATTATCTAATATTAGATAATAATATTATCTCATAATATAATTATCTAATATTAAAATTGACATATAGTTATTTTATATATTATAAAATAATATTATCTCATAATATAATTATCTAATATCTAATAATATAATTATCTTATATTACTTTAATATTAAATAATATCATATAATATATAATATATATTATGTGAAAATATATTATTATCTTTAATAATATACTTATGCATGAAAATAAGTTCAATTAATTAGATTTTAATTCAATTAAAATTTAATTAATTATTATCTCATTTCTACTCCTTTTGTGTGACCCTGTAGGTTCTTACTACGTTAATAATGACTTATTGTTGGGCCATAGACAGTGAGCGGTATTTAGCAATACATCACTGTCACTCAAGTAGTAAGAATATTTGTAATTTGACATCCACCTAATATGTGATCAATACTTTGCATCATAATCCCTTTTATAACAATATCTAAATCAAATTGGAGGCATGAAGTGTGTCATCTTCGTTAATGTTTAATTTATATTTTTTGACACTAAGTAGACTTAAAATAAATGATCAATATTACATATTGATCCAATTGAGCATGATCATACATTTCTAAGTCTCACTCAATCAAAGGACCTAAGGATATCTCTTTTTTATATAAGAGTAACAAAATCCTAACTACATCACTCACTTCTCTCTGCATGATTCGTGACATACCCAATTAATATCTTACTCGTCATTCCGATTAAAGGTGACATAAGACAACATCAAAGTGAGTAACTCCTTATTTAGGGAACCGTAGTGACTTCAGGTTAAAGAACTATGTGCATTTGTTGTTATATGAGAATAACTAATGACATGTCTATCCATGCATTATTCTCACAGTGGGTTAGTCTAGTACATTGTTCACTAACAATATACTCATGTATTAACTTCATATCACATATCCATGATTCATAATTATTAGTTACTATACATGCTACTCTCGATGTATTATTATTATCCTTTTCGTAATAATACTTTATTGTGAACATTTTAGGAATAGCAAAATTATTTCAAAGATAATTATTATATTTAAGTTATAATTGTATAGAGTAATAAAAAATATAAAATAAAATATAATAATTTGAATTGCCTAAAATAAAACATAATATATTATACATTTATTACAATCATCTCTATAATTAGCTCTTAGGACACACATCAACAAAATACAAGTTTACTAACAAGTTATATATTCTTTTGATTATATTGGAGTCTTAGTCTTCTCAGTACCTCATCAAATTAACAAACTCGATGCTTTATAACAATAAGAAAATGATAAAAAAGAATTCCAAGGTGATTAAAAACTTATGCTTCAAGATATAAGAATATCTAACTTTCATCACACAAAGCTTGATCAAATCTTCCAAGAATGATATTATTAGACATACTAGAATTAGTCCAAGTGAAAGCTAAACTTGAGTATCCCATATCTTTTAAGTTGTAATAGTCTAAACACTTAATAAACAAATTAATTAGAGCCCTACCAAGTTTTTTAGCTTGGTAGGTGACTTCATTAAAATGCTTCAACATTAACCAAGAAAGATTATGAGAATAAACTATTAATTTAAGATTATTTCATAAAAATTTTCTATTAACTAATTTAAGACTAGCATATATACCACTCAACATCTATTTAGGATAATTAGAAGTTACCTTTATAATGGCATAGATTTCCCACTCAAATTTGTTTACCACCTTAACCTCCACTTCATTCTAATTCCATAATAGCCATATTCACTAGCAAACATAATTGTATTTTTCATTTCCTTATTAGTAAAAGGTAAAGATTGAGCAATATCCTTAACTTTTTCATCATCCAACGTAGTAAGAATCATAATGTTTTTCCTACTAACAAACTCAAAAGCAAACCTTAAAAAGTCTAGTGTTAGACATCATAAACATTCCAAATTCTTATATTATAACTATTAGCATTCATATCAAGTTAATTAATAGGGAAAAAGAACCCAAAGGACCTATAAAGACATTGAAATGGCTGAACCTTAACCTTTACCACCATCTCATCTAGAAATCCATTTACATTTAAAAATAATAGAATTTTATAGTAAGAATATGAAAAAATAAAATAATTTAAGATTAATGTGAAATTAGATTTAAGTAGATGTGTTAAAAGAGATTTAGGACTTGTTTTTCCTTTTTTTTTCCATTTAGCCACCTAAAAAATTATAAAATTACCTTTTAAATATCTAACCACTTTATAATTCCTAAAACCATTCAACAACCTAATTCTTCTTAAGAAAACTAGTTGACTTCTTGTTTCTTTTTCACTTAACTTCTTCCTATTAATTTCAATAAGGAAAATCAAGATTTCATCTCTAATTAATCATCACTAGTTTTCTTCAAGTGAGGTAATTAATCTAATTCTCAAGCTTATGGTTGATGCTTATAGGAAATTTAATTTGGAGAAAAGAAAATAAGGAATTAAACATTTCTTCTAATTTTGTGTAAATTAGTGTTGTTTAAGGTAAAAGCTAAACCTTATTATAATTTCTTTTTTATCTCCTTTACACCATTGTAAGTAGTCAATTTATATAAACTTTTTTTTTCTAATATTTGCAATTTGTATTAGTTTAAGTGTCACAATCCACTTTATTATAACTGGTGTGAAATTCATTTCCCAAATTTCACAAATCTATCTAGTCCTACTTTAGTATCATTACATAAATGTTATTAAATAAATTGACTTTTATAATTATTATCAAAGTACCTACAAATATATTTACAATTTATATTAAAGTTATCATGAGCTTTTATCATTCCTACAAGGCTTAGAAATATTCTAATTATAACTAAACACTGGTTATGGATGCATAAACACATTCTTAAAGAGAACCCTACTCCTAAGCTATAAATAATGGTTAAAGACCTACAATATATGTACCTATAAAATATTTTAATTAAAAATAATGAGTCATAGATTCAATAAGCAAAAAACCTACTTAACAAAGCATAAATAACCATACATACAACCAATTAATATTATTTACGTACATAAACATAGCAATACTTAATCATTGCTATAATTTTAACTTATATATCCAATAACATTATCATTTGTTATTGATAGTAACTAATATACAATAAGAAAATAAAAGGTAACAAACATTTATTCCACTTTATGCCTTATGTCATTTATAACCATTTATAGACCTAATCATATGCCTTTTGGTACCTTATCTGTTCATAAAACATTATTAATTTTAGATCTTTTTTTAATATTTCAGTAATAATCCCTTTATATTTTCATATTAGTCCATTTGGTTCACATTTTCAATTGATAACGCATCCACATTATGATTCATCATAATATCAATTATATTCAAAATCAATAAATATTTATTTATAATTATATAGTATTGGTGCTTAATTTTATTCAAATGATAATATAAATAAAATAAAATTTAAAAAAATAAAATAAAATAAAATTTTAAAATTAAAAATATATAATAAAAAAAAATTAAGACAAATAAAATAATACTGCTGATACTCTTCTTTTCTTTATACCACACTTCTCTTATACCCATCTATGATCTCTCACCCTACCATATCTCCACCTTTGATGAGTAGGCTTGTGTTTTTTACCACTAATCATGGACTGAATTTCACTTAACATCTCACATGGAGTCAGTTTCTCTATCTATTCCACCTTACATATTTAAAATGCAAGAAGTGTACTATTCATGGGGTGGCTTCTCCTTTTTTTTTCCTCCTTTAATTCTCATCCATTTTATAACTAGCATATTGAGTTATCTATGTTGGGGGGAAATAAAAAAATTGAGAAAAGGAAGATACTAATCATATAGCCCTTTTTGGCACTATCTCATTAACCTTTTATTTAAACTTTAGGTTTTTTTCAAATATTGTTTTTGTTATAGAACAATTCTTATATTTTCTACCACCAAGCCTTTTTCTCTCACCCTCTACTCTATGACTAAAACCCACAAACACATGTACTTCTCCTTTATCTTTAATGCTAACATACGCAGGTTTCACTTTACGCCTTCAAAAGTATAAGGTAAAGCTACTACTATGAACATATTAAGGCTCAATTGATAAAAAAAACCTATGGTGTCGATGTGGATTATAAAGTTTGTGTGGACTATTTACCAATATATTGAAGAAGGTCAATACTTTATAAAAAATAAAAGTTATTCTTTCTGGGACAATACCATATATTATGTCGTCTTATCCAATTTACATGTTTTTATCTTTTTTATTTCATATTTTTACTTTTGTTAAAAGAAATTAATATTTTATTTATTTGACACAAAATGTTAAAGTATTTTTTTATAATTCCTATGATATAATAAATTACAATAGTTTGAGAATTTGAACTATTTTAATATTCTTAAGGTGAGAAATATTTTTAAAAGTTAAATTAGGTGAGCTAATTAAATTAAAAAAATCTCAATATCATTGTATATAAAAATTATTTTATATGTATTGTGTGCACTCATAATTTATATTTTTATAATATACATTTTTTGTGATAATAGAATAATATTAAAATTAATTGTAACTACAATAAAAATAATTACAATTTTTCTAGGCTATTGTTTATTTAGATTTGGTCATAAAATTGGATAAATTTGATACTTTAAAATTAAAGAATAATATTAGAATTATAAATTTAATTTTTCTAAATATATTTTTTTTAAATTTAGTTATAAAATTGGATAAATTTATTACTTTAAAATTTTGGAATAATATTAGAATTATAATTTTAATTGTTCTAAACAATTTCTTTATTCATATTTGCCTATGAAGTTGGATAGATTTGATATTATAAAAATTATAAAATAATATAAAAATCATGATTCCAATCTTTCTAAATATTTTTTTTTTGAATTTGATCATAAAGTTAGACAAATTTGATATTAAAAATTATTAATTTGATATCTTTGAAATAAATAAACAAATAAAATTACTTAAAATTATTTTTCTTTATCTTATTATTTTAAAACTTATATTACAATCATTTTATTAAAGATATTCCAAGAAATAATGGAGTAAAATCTTTCTAAAAAGATAAAATGATAATAATTTTTAAAAATAATAAAATAAAAATCTCTCAAAAATAATAAAGTAAAAAATCATTCAAATAATAATTTAATGCTTATAATATAGTGAAATTAAGTAATTCAATTGTAGGTACAATTATAACAGTATTTAACATTATTAAGGCATTCTTTATTTCGTCCAAATTTTATCATGAAATTAAACAAATTTAGCAACCAAATCAATAAATTAACTAAAATTAAAATCACGTTTTTTAGAAAAATATACATATAATATAATAAGAATTATCATAATTCAATCCAAAAGATAGAATTAGAATAAACAAGTAACTATTCTTTGAATAGACATTGTAGAATGCTAATAATTTTCTTACACATAATCAACTCCTGAGTCTAAACTTTAGAAATACAAATCTCTTTCAATGTTCCAATCACACCATTAAAAAAATGATCAGCGGTAACTTCATTTTCTTTTTATTTATACTTGAACATTTTTTAGGAGGTACGAAGTTGCTTGCCTCCCACTATTTCCACGCAAAATATGTCACAACAGCTTGGTGACTCTATTGGGAAATTAAACTAAAGTTAGGCCATTATGTTTTTTCTTTTTTATCTTAACTTTGAATTTTCTTAGTCCATATTAGTTTAATATTTTCTTTATATGTGTGTTTATCTTATTTATTTTATTATGGTTGTCTTTATTTATTTCATGGTAAATTAGTCATATGAAGATTTTGGAATGGTTGATGTTTCTTTTTACATACTGTACATTATAAATCTCATATACATATGATAAGCCTTCTAACCAGGCTACATTACCTTCTAAGATTAGTTAGGGGACAAAGTAATGATGCGTTCATGAGATCATCAATCTTTGTACAAGCTAGTAAAATGTTTTTACTCAAATTGAACATTTTCCATTTGTAACTTATCAGAGATGAGGATTGGAAACCTTACTAGCATATGGTGTGATAATAAAGGCAATTTGAGGACTTTTTATCAATTAAGTGTTATAAAATCTAAACTGAGCATAAATTAGAATAAACTTAGAACCACCTTATTTGGGAAAAGTTCATCCTATATGAGGAAATTTCAAGCTTAGGAAAAATCTTGGTAGAACACATGAGGGAACTCTTCTATAACTAATATTTTATCTAAGCTATGCAAGTTTACTCTAAAAAATGATGATCAATCTATATATCAATTAAACTAAATGGCTTGTCCTTGTTTTAAGAATTTAATTTAGATGGTTTATCCTATGTTTTATTCTTGCTCAACTGAACATGATTATTATTTTTTACTCTTTGGCATCTTGCATCTATTATTTTATCATACACAAATATCACTAAAAGTCGTTCATATCATTTGAACTTATTGGCAATTGACTATAAGCTTTAAGGACTAGTATTACATATAAAAAAAAAAACTTAAAGCCTATAATCATGAGTGGTTAGAAACAAGTCATGAAGTCATTTTCTTAAATCTTAAATGGAATGAACAACTTTTAGAAATAACACTTTCTTATAAGTATTCATACATTCACCCATTAAAAAAATTCATCTCAAAAGAGAAGCCTTGCTTTCACATCATCCATATTAGACTCACTCCTAAGTAAGGATAATAAAAGATATGGAGTAAACCCCTTACAAAACTCATAATTAGGTTCTCTACTCTTCTTTAAGATTTACTTAGGGAAATCTATAAAAGCTATCTTGAAAAAATAAAAATACTTATGCATTTGGGCCTTCCTAAAGATGTGCATTAGATTATTAAAGCTAAGGTATATCCAACAGATAAGTGTCAAGATTCATTTATTAAACATATATCGAGAATAGGAAGAAGTTCTTACGTTAAGAATCAAAGAGTTAAAAGAATAAGAGTTTGTCATAAGTGTGCGAGATGGGCATGTAATACACACTATAAGAGCAATGGAATGGTTTCCCAAAATTAAGAAGATAAAATTTAGTTCATAAAAGATGGACTAAGTAAAGAGTCATTAGATAATATCCTTCAAACTTTTGAGACGCATCTTAATGGATATATTCATAATGTTCTTCTTAATTTAGTGGATTTATTCAATAAGGAAAAAGAACATTATAATCTCAAAAATTTAACATTAAAAGACCTTGTTTGCCAGTTTATAAGAAAACTGAATGAAAAGTAAATTCTCGACTCATAAGAAGTGTTTAAGCCATTACTGGATGTAAAATTATAGGAAAATGTGAGCCAAAATTATAACTATTTTTCATATTCATCCATATGTGTTTTCTTTTTAAGTTTTCTAGTCATTTTTTAATATTTCTTACATAATTGTCTTCAATTTAGGGAAGGATAAGAAGTTTGTGAAAGTAGTAAATGAGCTTGATAAAGTGTTAGCTGCTAAAATACTAAGCTTGTGTATGGTAGAGGAATCAAAGGTTTATAAGGATGGATGGCAATAATTATAATCATTAGAAGGAGTAAAGTTTTGAGTATAATTTTGAAAGATTTAGGTGACAAAATCATCACTAACACTACTTTGAGTACTGAGTTAAAGGTTTTGAGCTTGCACGAGCATTTTGAATACATGCTTCACAATGTCGAAGCCTTAACATATTACTCGGTGGTTTAAAAAATTATAAGGAATTTCTAGTATTTGATTAAACTAAATTTTTATAAAAAGCCATTAGGATTGTTAAAAATTAATAATTTTTATGACGATTTATTGTTTCTTTTAGATCAAGCTATGGATTAGGAATTCATTTCCTAAGTGACTCTTTGCATTATAATATCTGCCTAGACTAATAATCAATTAATTGATTAATTACAAATCTTTGTACCTAAACTTGATTCATTAATGAAATAGGTAGATTGGCAAACTTGGGATAGTAATAAGAAATATAAATCAGATACTACTATTTAGTTGTAATACTTTCATGGTTTTACTCCTAATTTTTTTGTTTCATTTTTATTGTTGTTATGTTTTATTTATGCCTTTACTCATTTATAAAGACATTGAAGACATTGTCTAAATTAGATTGGGAGAAGAATAATAAAAAAATTGTTAGTAAAATCATCAATTCCCTAAGTATGTAAAAAATAGTTAAGTAAAAAGTTATTCTTAACTTTTGGTACGTATCTTATTAATAACTTATTTTTATTTATGATTTATTCTCATAAAAGAAGAAGAAGAAGAAGAGATGTTCAATTTTAAAATTTCATTTTTTTTCAATTTTAAGTTTTTTTGCTTATTTAAGTACTTCCCATTAATTTTAAAAATTATACAAATCTTAAGCATGAATTAATTATATTTGAAGGTTTCATAGCATGATTAGATAATTATCTTACTTTTTAAAATCAATAAATTTGGCAATAAACTTTAAATCAATTGAATCAAGTATGACAGCCTTTAGTTGCTAGATTTTAAGCCTATTTAATTAATTATGACTATCTTTCTTATATGTGAGATTTATCTATTATATTATCACTCCAAAACTTACTTTAGTTCTTGTTGAGATTCATTTTTGCATACATGTGCAAATATGATTAAGGTATTTTTCTGTAAATGAACCATTTATACCTAAATAGCTAAAGTTTACATTTCCATTAATCAGCTATTTTGTGCCTAATTTACATTTCCTTATTTTTAGCTTATTACAAGCCTAAAGTAAAAAAAAATATAACATCTTACATAGCCTTAAAGGTTAGGAGAGTATTGAATTAATAAGATAATGAGTTCTTAAATAAATGTGCAAGTGTATCAAGTGCTTGACAAAAAAGAAAAGTTCATTAAAAAAAGGAACAAAGAAGAGAAAAAAATAAGAATAAAAAATAAAAAAAATGAGAAAATGATATATCATTAGAGCAACTGTAATTCCAATTGTATAACTTCTCAATCACTTGCTGTTTAGATTTATCCATCAATACTTTTTTAATTTCTTCAGTTGATAGCTTCACTATAATAAATCATTACTTATGCTATAATCAAAATTTTTGTGACTGTATTATTTAGCCACAAGAATACTAGTTGAATGATTCCATGGCATAAGTGAGTGTGGTAAAGAAATTATCATAAAAAAAATGGTCCTATAACATAAATGATTTTTTTTCCATGAGTTCATTCATGGCTAGAAGAATCTATTAGCCTTTCATATTATAATAGATTCTTTAACTCATGAGTACAAACATGGTAAGAAAAGTACATCCATGGCTAATAACTTATATTGTCACGAACAAATCATGGCAAAAAATAAAATAAAATAATTACAAAAATAGCTAAAATAATTTTTATATATCCAAATTAAATTAATTATCTAATTAATTTAATCATATACTATTTTGTAATTTTACTTATACATTTGCTTAAACTTATTAATGTTTTTAATTGATATCAAGCTAATGTAAATTATCAGAGTTCTATTCATCTAGAAATTATAAATTATATTTATAAGGAATCAAACTTAATTTTTCAAAGTAATAAATGTCAAGCCTTATTATTACACTATTTTTTTCTGTGATATTATAATACAATATATTTTATACAAAGGTTTAATTAACTTATTGAATTCAAAAATAAAATTATACAAATGCGACACTAATTATATAATAATAAATATTGCACAAATACATATAATAAAAATACATTAATACTAAAAAGCTTTATAATTTTATTTTAAAAATTATATCGTGTAGACTGAATTTCCATTTGTTTAATTACTAATTTGGCTTATCTCAAAGTTATCATTTACAAATATCTTATATTAAATTTATCTCTTATAAAAAATTAATTATCTATTTTTATCCTTTTATTAATATTGTTTATTAATTATTATTAATTGAGTTATGTCTTTGTAACAATTTTTATTATTTTTTAAAAATTCTTTTAGTAAAGATTGAATTATATGAAATAAATATCTATATAAATCATAACATTGAATTACATGTATATTTAAATTTTAATTATAAATTAAATTTAAAATTATTATAAATTATTTACTTTTATTTTTCATTTAAAAAATATATATTTTTATTCAAAAATATAAGTTAAATTATTTAACCCTTTACAAATTTTTGGTATTAATTTCATCATTTATATATTATTTACATTTAATTTCTATCCTTCCATTTGTCAAGTCATTAATCTATCAATAAAATTATAAATGAATGAACCAAATTAACTAAATTATTATTTAAAATAAAAGAAATTAATATAAAATATCTATAAGGAATGAAATAGATAAAACTAAAATTAATAAGAAACAAAAATAAATTTTAGATTATTTTATATATATTACTCCTTTAAACATAATTTACTTTAAATTTTTTAAAATAATAATTTTATGATTATTATTAAATTATATAATTTTATATAATTATTATTTTTAAATTTTTAATGAAAGTTTCATTAATATTATAGTGATGAATGTAAAATTTATTATTAAATATTTTCATAACAAAATTTGTTATCATTTATGCCACAAATCATACTATTTATATATAACATAACGTTTTTACTACTTTCATAATATATATATTTTTTATTAATATATTTTTAAGAATAATGTGATGTAATAAAAAATAATTTTTTTATAATATTTTATATCTTAAATGATATATTTTTATTTAATTAATATTTTAAAAATTAGACTGAATTGAAAAAATTGTTATATATATATATATATATAAGTTAATCCTATTAATTTTTAATTTTAATATTTAAAGAATTTAAATTTATTAAATAATTATATAACATAATTTTTAATATATTATAATATTTAATTTATTATTTTATATTAATTTTATTATGTAAATTTAATTAATAAAAATTTAAATGGTTATTTATCATTTATAAAAACTATTACATTCTAATATTATTAAATTTGGTATTTTTGTAAATAAAAATGCTTAGATCCCTAATAATTAAGCTCTTTTTTACATGTCTTAAGATTGGGGGTTGAACTCCTATCTTTATTATTTTAATAAAAATAATAAATGTACATAATTTATGAGTAATTATGTCATTTTACATATATTTTATGAATTAGTTGATTGAAAATATTAAGCTTTATAATTTTTTATTTTAGTTTATTGGGGATCAATTAATTGATTAAATAAGTTATTTATCAAATTTATAAAATAATTGTTTGACTTAATCAATTAGTTAAAGGCTTTTAACTCAATTGATGAATCAATAATTTGACAAGCATTCATGACATATAAGTATTTTTTTATCTACTATATTACAGTATATTACACTTATTATAAATAACCTTTTTAATATGTATAGTTACCATGAAAATGGCATATTTGGCTATGATGTTATGCATAGAATTAATTTGTGATATTAATAATACTTTGTTATGAATAAATTTTTTTGACTTATATAATAAAATAAGGGGCGGTTAGGTTCAAATTAGGGCAAGGGAATGTAATCAGAAAAAGGAAATAGGAGAAAAGAAAAGGAATGACTTCTGATTACTCAATCTGTTTAATTCAAATAGAAAATGGAATCAAGTATTTTCAATTTACTTTATTAACAATTATTACACTAAAAAGTAATTTACTTATAATTATTATCAAAATAATAATTATAATTATTATCTTATTATTTTTATTTTATTTACTAATATTATAATTTTTATAATTATTTAATATTAATTATTAATATATTATTAATATTATTTTTATTATTACTCATATTATTTCAACTATTATTAATATCTTAATAATAATTAATATTATCATAATAATATCAATTGTTATTATTTATTTAATTATTATTTATAATATTTATTATTATTTTATTAATATTATTAATTACTAATAACTTAAAAATATTATCATATTATTAATATAATTAAATAATATTATAGTATTTATTATTTATTTAATATTTAGTAATATTATTTATTTATTAAATAAATATTAATAATATATAATAATAATTTATTTATTATTAAAATATTATTTATTTATATTATAATTATTATTAAAATAAAATTATTATTTAATTATTAATATTTTATTAATATTATTATTTTTTACATTTATTATTATTTTATTAATATTATTAATTATTAATAACTTGAAAAGTGTTATAATATTAAAAGTAATAATGATTAAAAATATTGTAATATTTGTTATTTATTTAATGTTTAAGAATATTATTTATTTATTAAATAAATATTAATAATATTATTAATATGTATTAATTATTTATTTATTATTTAAATATTATTTAATTATATTATAGTTATTAATAAAATAAAATTATTATTTATTTAATTATTAATATTTTATTAATATTATTATATTTTTATATTATTAAATATTTATTATATTTATTATATTAATTATCATATTAAAAATAGGAAAAGGATTTGAAATTCCTTAAGGATTTGGGGGAATCGCCTTTTTCTTAATGGGATTAATTGGGATAATTTCATTAATGAAAAATAGAGAAAGTGAATGAATTTTTTATGAACTAAATAAAAATAAAGAAAATAAAACTTTGCAATTTCTTTTCTATTTCTTGATTACCCCCAAATAAACGGTGATAATACTTTATCATAAGAAATATATTTTCATAATTTAAATTATGATACAAGTGATATTTTATCATAAGAAATGTGTTCTCATAATTTAATTTATGATATAAGTGATATTTTATCATGAGTAAAAGTTTTTTATAGTACAAGTGATATTTTGTCGTAAAGAATGTGTTCCCATAACTTAATTTATAGTGTAAGTAATATTTTATCACAAGTAAAATTTTTCTATAACATAAGTGATACTTTGTCGTAGGAAATATATTCTCATGGCATATGTGGTATTTTGCACAAATAAAATTTTTCTGTGACATGAATTTTTTAATTTTTTGTATATTTATTTGAATTTTTTTGTTTTCATCGCAAATGATAAAATTTTCATGATTTTTGAATTTTCATGGCATATTCGTGAAACAATTGTTAATTTATTACAGTGCTTCTCATTCCATGTCATCACATTCCTTTTATCTTGATCTCATTACAAACCTTAATAAAACTTTTTAATTTATTTTGTGCATCTAACTTAGATAATGGAGATTAAGAATTTAAGTAAGCTTATGGTAGTGTAATTCTTAATAGGTTGAGTTTGAGTAAGACACTTATCTTTAAACACTTGAAGGATTGAAAATATGACTTCTGAGATATTGTTAATTTGGTTATTTCTTTCTTAAATAAAAATGCCATACTATTTGGCTCTAGGTGACAAGTATTGTTGATTCATGAATGTTATAGTCTCTTTACATTATAAAAATTTTCTTATTTTCAACTTTGTATTCTTAACTTAAATGGAAAATTAAAGTTTTAAATTTATGTCTGCCCAGGATGTACAAATCTAAGCAGTGGAAGTTTTATAAAATCATTTTCCTTTTTTTTAATAACCTTATTCTTAACTTTTAAAGATTTTTCTAAAGTTCAATTGAGTTGAATTCTTCATATTATGTAAACTTCAACTCATTTGGGGTAAGTTATCATTCATTCGAAGAGGCTAAGTGGATTCAGACTTGGTATAATCAATTAAATCTTATTGAAAGAAAAAATTGTCAACATTATGTTATAGCTGATTTTTTTAGAAAAATCAATGAAAACATATGTTAAAAGGACTTGTATACTGTGAAAAAAGCTTTCTTAGATGAGGTTTTAACCTTTGGAGACATGGATACTATCATAACCTATCAATTCAAACAAGGTAAAAAGGGATTATATGTGATGCATATTTATCTTTCATTTAGTAATAAGGTTAATGTATTCTTCCATGAAAGCAAAGTAGAGACACTTCATATCTAGGAGCAAAATAAAATAAATCTTTTCAAAAATTTGGCAAATGGCTCACATAATTAGACTCATCATAATTGGTTTCATAATTTATGTTGATTAGATAATATACAAAGGGTAACCGATATTATTATTCTAAAACACATTGTCAGAAGCTAAAACCCTTGTAAACTTTATTGCAAATGATATTTGTTGCCATTCATGCTTAACATTTTTTTATTGTTAGCCTTTATTACAATAATAATATTTATTATTATATCTTTCCCCTTCTTTTCCTCAAATCTCATGCATTTTCATATGGTAAATGTGTATTGCAATGCTATGATACGTGCTGCCATTCAAATGTGTTTGAATGTAGTCAATAATGCATATAAGGTCGAACTAAGTATTGGGATTGTCTCAATTCTATTAGATAGAAAATAAGAAGTAATCTTAGTGGAAGGTTTGAGCCAAAAAAAGAGGAAATATAAGAAATGACAAAACTTAACACTCTTTAAACGTGACCTTCTTAAGAGAAAATCCCTGAAAGGACGAAGAAAGAAGTTCTCTTAAAGGACAACTAGATCATTATTATAGACATTATATTCTTACATTAAATCATGTCTGTATAATTTACTTCTTCATTAAATTGAGCACAGTTAAGTTAAGGTTAAGCCTATGCCAATCTAACTCATTTACTTTATTAAATTAAACTTAATCAAGTTAGGTTAAACCTGTGTCAATCCAGACTATTAACCTTATTAAATCAAATTCAATCAAGGTAAGTCAAGTCTATGTCAATCCAAATCATTTACCTCATTAAATTAAACTTAATCAAGTTAGGTTGAGGCTATGTTAATATAGGTTATTTCCTCTTTTTTGTTAAATCAAACTCAATTAAGTTGGGTCAAGCTTATATCAATCTAGTCACTTATTCATTAAATCAAACTTAATCAAGTTGAGTTAAACCTATATTAATCAAAATCATTTGAATTTTCATCATTAAAATAAACTCAATCAAGTAAGGTTGAGCCTATATCAATATAGGTCATTTATCTTAAACCTAGTTAATTTAGGTTATTTCCTTTTCATTGTTAAAACGAACTTAATCAAGTTAAGTTGAACTTATGTAAATCCACATTATTTTTTTTCTCATAGTTAAATCGAGCTTGATTAAGTCAAGTTGACCCTGTATTAATTTAGGTTATTTTCTTTTTAATTGTTAAATTGAACTCAATTAAATTAAGTCGAGCCTATGTCAATCTAGATCATTTTTCTTCTATTTATTAAATTAAACTCAATCAATTTGAGCTAAGCCTGTGTCAATCTAGGTCACTAGCCTTTTCATTATCAAATTAAACTCAATTGATTTAAGTTGAACCCATATCAATCTAGGTCATTTACCTTGTTAAATCAAACCAATCAAATCCAATCAAGCCTATGTCAATCCATGTTATTTCCTATTTTTCATTAAATTGAAATCAATCAAGTTGAGTTGAGTTGAGCTTATATTAATTCAGATCATTCACTTATTTGTTAAATTGAACTTAATCAAATTAGGTTGAGCCTATGTCGATCTGGATCATTCACTTATTTGTTAAATTGAATTCTATCAAGTTGAGTTGACCTTGTGTTAATCTAGGTTATCTGCCTTTTTATTATTAAAGTGAACTCAATCAAGTTGAGTCAAGATTGTCTTAGTCCTAATAATTTATCTTTTAAATCAAACTTAGTCAATCCAGATTATTTACAATTTTATTAAATTGAACTCAATCAAAACAAGTCGATCCCGTATCAATTTAGGTCATTTATCTTATTAAATCAAATTTAATCAAATTAAGCTGAGCTTGTATCAATCTAAGTCATTTTCCTTTTCATCGTTAAATTGAACTCAATTAAGTTAAGTTAAGTTTATGTTAATACAAATCTATTATGACATTAAATCAAACTCAATAAAATTAAGTTAAGTCTGTGTCAATTTAGGTTATTCACCTTATTAAGTCAAGTTTGATCAAATCAAGTTGAACTTGTGTCAATACAGGTCACTTACATTTTTATTATTGAATCAAACTCAATTGAACTAAGTTGAGCTTATGTCAATCCAAGTCATTCACTTTGTTAAATTAAACTTAATTAAGTTGAGTTAAGCTTGTGTCAATTTAAGTCATTCACCTTATTAAATGGAACTTAATCAAATTAGGTTAAGCCTATGTCAATTTATATTATTTACCCTATTAAATCAAACTCAATCAAGTCAAGTTGAGCTTATGTTAATTTAGATAATTTTCATATCCATTATTAAATCAAACTCGATCAAGTTAAGTTGAATCTATGTCAATCCAGGTCATTTACCTTCTCATCATTAAATTGAATTCAATCAAGTTGAGTCAAGCCTATGTCAATTCAAGTCATTCTCTTATTCATCATTAAATTAAAATTCAATTAAGTTAAGTCGATCTTGTATCAATCCAAGTCATTTACTTCGTTAAGTCAAATTTAATTAAGTTAGTCAAGTTTAGTGTCAATCCAATTTATTTTTCTTTTCATCATTAAGTCAAACTCAATCAAGTTAAGTCAAGCCTATTTAACCCAGGTCATTTACCTCATTAATCGATCTTAATTAAGTTTAGTCAAGCTTATTCAATCTAGGTCATTTACTTCCCACATCATTAAATTAAATTCAGTCAAGTTAAGTTGAGCTTGTTTCAATCCAAATTATTTTCTTTAATTCGCATTCAATTAAGTTGAATTAAACCTATATTAATCCAAGTTACTACATTTCCATTGAATCTTATCATATTAAGTTAAGTCCATGTCAATTCAAGTTATTCACACCAAACCTACTTAAGTTAGGTCAAGCTTTTGTTAATTCAACTTATGTCATTTTTATCGTTAAATTAAAATCAATCAAGTTAGGTTAGGCTTTTGTCAATTTAAGCTATTCACACCAAACCTATTCCGGCTGGGTTAGGCTTTTGTCAATTCAACTTTTTATTGTTAAATTGAACTTAATCAAGCTAGGTTAAGCTAATGTCCATTTGAGTTATTTAATTTGAACCTAATCAAGTTAGGTTAAACTTATTTCAATTTAATCATTAAGTTATAATAAATAAAACCAAGTATAAATTATATTAATTTGATTTATTTATTTTTAAACCTAATTAAGTCACTTAAATTATTGAGAAATGAATTATTTACCTCTCCTAACTCAATGTCAATGGATTGAACCATGTTTACACCTTTTTTATTTTCTTCATGGCACAATGGTCCTATATGTTAAAAAAATTCCTTATCTTTTTCTTGACACTATCTCTCTCTCCTAATTTTTTTATCCTATCATACGAGCTTCTTTATCACTATTCCTTTATCTTTTATCCATTTCCATCACCGAATGTCTTTGTCCCTTTTCTTCAATTTCTTATCAATTTCCTTATCACTATTTTCTTTTCTTCTATCAATCTTCATGACCTAGTCTTTCTACCTCTTTAGTATCTTTGATTTCTTACTAGCCATCTTCAATTTCTTCTACTTTTACTTCAAATTGCCACTGTGTTATTCCACACCACAATGAAAATGCTATAACAATTTGAAGGCTCATCAGTCTTGTAAAAATTTAAAGAAAAAGATGTGATTATGTGGAAATTGTATGTTTTGGCTAATATACTCCATGTTATAACTTCAACATGTATAGTGATTTGTGATTTATGGCCATGATGATTAGTTGTGGTTGCCATGATGATTACTCGTGGTTAAGGTTAGATTAATAGGGGATAATCGGTCATTTCTTTCAAAAAAAGCCTTATACATGGTTTTTTTATTTTGTTGTTTTCTTGAATTTAAATGTTATATACAATTTTTGTAATAAATTTGTGTGAAGATACTCCAAAGTAGTCTTCCTCACTGGTAGGGGTGATTAAACATTTTCAAATTGCTCTTAACTGACCAACCGAACCTAAAGTTAGTCGGTTAAAAGCGGTTAATATATTATTATAAGTTAAAAATAGAAAAAAAAATTTACAAATTTTAAGTGATCAGTTAATTGTAGGTGAAAGTTCTCAACTGCAATTATACCCGTAATTAATTAAACTTAACTAATACTAATCGAAACTTATATTAATTTTTTGTTTAAAAATTCATATTTAAAATTTTATCAATCATTTTTGTAATTTAATACAAAAATTCATATTAATTTTATTAACATGTATTTATAAACTAATTTTAACCATTAAATTAATTTATTTAAGTATTTTTTATTTTTTTCAGATTTTAAACTGACCTAAACCGAACTTAATGGATTGAAATCGAATTTATTGGTTAAATTCGATTAAGGTTATACAATTGAGTTCAGTCTATTAAAAAAATTACATTTTAGTTAATAACGATCAATTTTAGTTAAGAACGGTCAATTTAAAAATCAATTTTAACCACCATTAATCAACCGATGATTACCCCTACTTATTGGCGTCGTGCTGGTGACATACCTATATGACATCCAAACCTTTTTCTTTATTGTTATTAAATCAAATGTAATCAAATTGGATCAAAGCCTATGGCAATCTGGGTTGTCTATTTTCTTGCCTTGAATTCAAACTCCATTAAAAGAACCTAAGCTTGTATTATAGATCATTAACATTTTATAATTAAGTTATTCTTATGAATTATATGTCAACACTTTTACTTACCTCTTAATACTACAAAAATAAGTAAAAGGAATAACTATTGACATCCAATTTTATCCAGATAGTAATATAATTAAAATAAAAATTGAAAAAAAATTAAATTATAAAAATAAAAATATATAATAAAAATAAAATAAAAATTTTTTGTAGGAAAAATAAGATAGTATTACCAACACTCTCTTCTTCTTTACATCATATTTCCTTTATACCCACTTACAGCACCTTACCCTACCTTATCTCTAAATTTCACTCAACATCATACATAGAGTTTGTTTTTCCATTCATTCCATTTCACATATGTAAAATGCAAGAAATGTGTTATTCATCCTCTTTTTTTCTCTAATTTTTATCCATTTTATAACTAACATCTTAAGTTATCTATGATGAGGGGAATGAAAAATTTTGAGAAGAGGAAGATACTGGTCATATAGCCCCCTTTGGCATTATCTCATTAACCTTCTATCTAGACTTTGAGGTTTTATTAAATACTATTTTTATTGTAGAACAATCTTCATATTTTCTACCATCAAACCTTTTTTTTCTCACCTTCTCCTTTATAACAAAAACCTAGAAACACACCTACATTTCCACCATGGCCACATGTACTTCTCTTTTATCTCTAATATTAACATATACAGCTTTCTCTCTACACCTTCAAAAGTATAAGATAAAGTAACCTCTATAACTATATTAAAGCTCACTTGATGAAAGAAACTTATGGTGTCGATGTGGATTATGGAGTTTGTATGGGCTATTAATTAACATATTGAAAAGGGTTAGTAAATTATAAAAAAGAGTAGTTATTCTTCTTTATTTTTAAATAAAACAATAATGGATGGGATGGCATCGCCATCACATTTAACCTACATTCTTCATTTTTTATTTTTTATTTTTATTTCTTTTAAAAGAAATTAATATTTTATTCATTTAACACAAAATGTTAAAGTTTTATTTTTTTATAATTCTTATAAGGGAATAAATTAAAATAGTTTGAGAGTTTAAATTGTTTTGATATTTTTGAAATAAGAGATATTTTTAAAATTTAAATTGGATGAGCTAATTAAATTAAAAAAATTAAATATCATTATATAAAAATTATCTTATACTTATTGTATGCACTTAAAATTTATATTTTTAATTATACATTTTTGTGATGATGAAATAATATTAAAATTAATTACAAGTATAATAAATATAATTTTAATTTTTTTGGGTAATTCTTTATTCAAATTTAGTTATAAAGTTGAAAATTTTTTATACTTTAAAATTATGAAATAATATTAAAATTATAAGCTTAATTTTTTAAATAATTTTTTATTCATAATTAGTTATAAAGTTAAGCAAATTTGATGCTTTAAAATTATAAAATGATATTAAAATTTTAATTTTAATTTTTTAAAGTAATTTTTTATTTAAATTTATCCATGAAATTAGATAAATTTGATATTTTATAAATTATAAAATAATATTAAAATTAAAATTTTTATTTTTTTAAATAATTTATTTATTTAGATCTAATCATAAAGTTAGATAAATTTAATATTAAAATTTATTCATTTGATACCTTTTAAATAAATAAACAAATAACATTACTTAAAATGATTTTTCTTTATCTTATTATTCTAAAATTTATATTATAATTATTTCATTAAAAATATTTCAAAAATAATAATAAAATTTCTAAAAAATATATATAAATAATTTTTTAAAAATAATAAAATAAAAATATATCAAAAATGATAAAATAAAAATAAATCAAATAATAATTTAGTGCCTCTGAAGTATCGAAGTTAAATAATCCAAATACAAATGTGATTATAATGATACTTAATATTATTGAGGCATTTTCTATTTCATCTTAATCTTACCATAAAGTCGGATGTATTTAGCAACCAAAGCAATAAATTAACTAAAATTAAAATCACATTTTTTAAAAAAAACACACGTATAATATAATAAGGACTATTATAATTCAATTCAAAAAAATAGAATTATAATAAACAAGTAACCATTTTTTGAAGGAACGTTATAAGTTCTATTATTTTTCTTACATATCAGTAACTTCTGAATTTAAACTCTAAAAAGGCAAACTTTTTTTAGTATTCTAATCACACTATTAAAAAAACAATCAATTGTGACTCTATTTTCTTTTTATTTATACTTTAATATTTTAAAAAAGGTACAAAGCCGCTCACCTCCTACCATTTCTGCCACGAGGCATATCGCAATATATAGTAATCCATACATAATCATATGTCCTTAGTGAGGTTTATCACAATACCAATCACATTTATACATATCTAAGACTCATTGAATGTCTTTACAAATTAAATCATTTTGTGTTATTACCAAAATTTATTATATATACACTAAATTATCCTATACATACCTATATGCATATAATTGCATATCATATCATACATAATTATGTTTTCTTATTAATTATATATGCACACATTCATATTTATCATAAAACAATACTTTGTTTCTACTAATGATGTACAACACATCAATCACCTAATTCCACCATCATTTATACCACTTATTAAGATAAAATTTTCATAGTTTAATTATACCTACAACATAAATACCTTAATATGTGTAATTTATTAATACATGAAATTTACTTTAGCAACAAGGTAATATTCATATACCTTATTTAAATATGAGACTTTAAAACTAAAGTCTGAGGTTTATATTCAAATACTATAACTGAGTATAAGTATCTAGAGGTTATTCAGTTTGAGCATATTCAAGTATCATATTTGAGTATGGCATGAGGAGTAAAAGTTTTAAAGTTATACTCAAATACTAGACGAGCCTTTATTTTATTATTCAAATATGATACTCGAATATAGTTTTTAAGGATGAGTTTACAAACTTATATTCAAGTATTATATTCGAATATAATTCTAAAATTTGTTGAAATTCATGGAATTTGTAGAATTAAAACCTAATTTCACTTTTTTAAATTGTGCATATCATTTCTAACTCACAATTCATCATATAAGCAACATTCCTCAATGAATTATTAGCTAAATATAATAAAGGTTCATTCCAATAATAAGATTTGAGTTGCAAATCATCAAAACATCTTTTAATCATCCAATAACTAAATCAATATATTAAACTTATATTTCTAGTAATTAAGTAGAATATGTACTTACATATCATGATGGAGGAAATAAAGATGCACTTCAAAAGTAATTAACTTACTCAACTCAACTTAAAATTAGAAAAAAATTATTTGTATTATTATTTCCTTTAAATCTTCCTTTTCAAAGTAAAACTAGCAAAATTAGGAATCTCAAGTTTAGAAACAAGAAGAATGACTTTAGATTGACTACAATTTATAAGAAATCTTTTTGAAATTTTTTATGATTTGTTACTATGTTTTGAGAAAACAAGGTTAGAGAAGTAGAAAGGAAGGGAGTGGCTGAACTTATCAACAAAAAATTAAGGGAAAAAGGCCTTTTAATATTTTTATACTGTTGAGAGCTTTTTGGTGATTTTTGAAGGGTCAAAGGGTGAAATTAGAAAATTACTTTTTTTAAATTACTTTTATGCATTCTTACTTAATTCTAATTTTATAATAGCTTTCAGTTAACTTATTCCTACCTATTTTCATCACAAAGTTCCATTCTTATCAAATAAATTCCTATTCTAAGCACATCTATAATAATTTTAATTATCAAAATATATATGTAATTATTAAATAATTAATTAAAATAAAAATCTAAAACACTAGAGGTGTGATATGAAGAATTAGTGAATTATGGATTTTAATAATTTGATACGTGCCTTATGTATATGGAAAAGTTTATTGATGTTTTATGTTTGTAATATGAGCATGGATGATGATGTTATGTTGAATTGTGGCTATAATGTCATGTATGTGTTTAGATATGGAGTATGGTTGCAGAGCTACTTGTTGAATGCCTATATATTTGAGTATATAAAAAAATAGAGCTCTTTAAATGCACATAAACAAGTATAAACTTAAGTATGGAATCCAAAGTTACTTTTCGGATGGCTATAAGCGAGTAATACTCGAATATAGCATTCAGAGTTGTCTCAGGTTATCTATAAGCAAGTATATACTTAATTATAAAGGTTAGGATTTGCTTCTAGACCCTTACAAGTAAGTATATACTCAAAGTATTCCTTTATTATATCTAGTCTTGCTTAAGTTATGTAATTTTTATAATGTTGTATTTATGTATAAAAAAGGATTTTTTTAATGAATAATATCACCAAAAACTTAATTTTTGATAGAGCCCAATGGCGTCGTGCGATCCATGCAGCCGACCTCACTTAATAGGATAAAGCTTTATTGTTATTGTATTTATATATAGCTTTTTTATATGTATATAACCATCTGGTATCTGGACACCACATTGGACGCCGATTATTCCAGATAATGAATAGTTTTTTTTAGGTATATAATGAATATTTTGATGCATTTATATATAACTTTAATGATGGAATCTATAGTTGGGATGTGATACAGTATGAAATGTGTTTATAGCTTGAATGTGAATGGGGTGATGAAATGATATGTAATATGAAATAATATAGTTAAATATGAGAATGTTCTAAAAACAAGAACTTGCATGATTGGAAAGGGTGACGTGTCTCACACATAACAATTTGTTGGATTGAATTTTCTATTAAATAAATTATTTACTTACTAAGTTGTAAGCTCACTATTTTAAATGTTTTCTTTACAAGTGTGCCAGTAGAGGTTCCTCCTCTATCACCAACACAACAAAAATAAACTCTTTAATGTATATCTTATACAAGGCAATGATAGTTGTTAATTGCTTATGACTAGGAACTTTTTTGGATCTTATAGGGTGTTGTGAACATGTAACACTATGAACACTGTTTGCATATATTTTTGATAATGTTTATAAAATGCATTTAGTATGTTGGTAACTATGTAATGATATTAAGTTTAAGGTTAGAATAGGTTAGTGGAAATTAAGAAATGGATTTTATGCTAATCACGACTTAGATGGATTATGACATTTCTATAAATAGAGTAAAACACTTAGGAAAAAATATCATTAAGTTCTAAGGTAAAAAGAGGAAATTTAAGTCTTTAAGCTTAGGATGCATTAGATACAAGACAGGTTAAGAAGGAAAATAGAATTACTAAACTTAAAAATAGGACATTTGAATGGTTGCATAATAAGAAAGAAATTTACAATCACATTTTATTTTTTTTCTTTCAAAGATTTACAATAGATTTTTTTTTGATTTTATAAATACTCTCAAATCTCATTTTTGGCTTGTTATTATTAAAAAGGAAAGAAAATAAAGTTTGGTCATTTGTTTTAATAAACAAGAAATCTTAATGACCTTAAAATCCCTAAAATCCATAAAAGATTATTTCAAAATTAGATGAAGTGATTAAGGATTTTTTATAAGGGCATTATTGGTGAAAGAAAAATGTCTCTTATTAAATGATATATTATCACACTTCCTAAAGAGAAGAGGGAGCTTAGGATAAGAGATTTTGGTTCCATTAATAAGGCTATGTTGGGTAAGTTTGCTTGGGGCCTCGTTGATAATTACTAGGTCATATAGGTTAGGGTTTTTAGAAGCAAATATTTAACCTAGGGGATCTATTGTCAAATAAAACAAATCATAAATTGTTCTTATAATTAGAAGATAATAAGATATATAACTGATATCATTAAAGCATGATTAAAATTAATTATACGCAATGGGGAGAAAATAATTTTTAGTAGGACAAATGGCTTAAAGTTAGGACATGAAGAGAATGTGTCCAATAGCCTCTCACCCAAGCAAGAATGGAATTAAAATTTAAAGATAACATTCAAAATGGGGCTTGGGATTTATTTGATATTTCCTTTTATTTTCCTTCTAAGATAAAGAATTCTATCTTAGGCATTATGTTTTGTTTAATAGGAAGTGAAGATAAATTAGTTTGGAATTTGTCTAAGGATGGTTATTGTATCGTTAAAAGCATCTATAATTTAAAAAAAAAACATTTGCTCATTTCCATATAAAGATTTCAAATAGATCTAGAAAACCCTCACAATTCCAACAATTCATTTTTTTTATTTGGTTGAGTTTTTTGAATAGGAATCCTATTAGGGAACTTTTAATTAAAAGAGGAATGGATATTTCTCCTTCTTGTGTTTTTTTGTAATTTTGGCTTGGACTCTATTACTCGTGTTTTACATGAATGCCCTTTTGCTTTGCATCTTTATAATAATCTTGGTATTTCATCCTTGTGCATTCTTTTTTAGCATTTATATTTTGAATAATGATTGAAAATTAACCTAACCAAAAACAAATTATGTTGTAATCTAAATATTCCTTAAGCCATTATGTTTGCATATAGTATATGGACTTTATGATTACACATAAATCAAATTATCTTCTAACATAATCAAGGAACCTTTAATTTCAACGTTGTTACCTTTGCTAAAATGGCTGAGTATTGAGCCATAATGGGACAAGCAAAAATACCTTCTTTACAACTTCTTAAAGGTATTAGTTAGGAACCTCCCCCATTTGAATGCTTCAAAATAAATACAAATAATGTATCAAAAGGTAATGTAAGTCTTGCTAGATGCTTTGCTATTGTTAATAGGTGATTAAAAGTTAGTCTTAAAGTTTATTCAATTTTTGTTACAAAACTAAATGTCTTTAAAGATGGTCTAATACTAGTTCAAAGTAAGGACTTATTTCCAATTATTATTAAGTTTAATGCTTTAGCTAAGATTTCCACTTTATCTAATGCTAACCTTACTTGCTCTCTTAATGCTTATAGCCTAATTGGATATTATAAGATGTTGTTGGCTATTACAAGCATATCAACCATTAAATATATTTATAGAGAAACCAATTGCATTGCTAACTTTTTATCAAAAAAATGTTAATAATAGTTGTCATGACATGAATATTTGACCTTCCTTTTTTTGGGGTTAGCTTGTATCTACTTCATGATGCTGTAAATAGCACTTTGCCCAAACTTGTATCCGTTCCTTAATTTTTGTTTAGTATATTTCCTTTTCAAAAAAAAAAAAAAGAAACACTTAAGATATAAATTTAACATTTGAAATCATAATTTTTTTCCAATCTTTTGATCCATGATGTCTATCTAAATTTAATGTGTATTTGAAAATATCACTTTCATATGTGCATGTACCATATTTTTCAAGAATCTGATACATAAATTTTTAAAATTGTAATCAGTAATAATTTTAAAAGTATAAAATGTTAATATTTTATGATTAAAATTTTAAAATTTTAATTATATTTAATAATTAAAATAAAAATTATCCAAACTTTTTTCCTAAGAAGGAGGTAAAATGTCCTCAAATCCTATAAATTTAACATTTGATGACTTAGTTACTCAAAATTTAATGTTAAATGTTAAATTTTAATGTTAAATATTTTAATATTATTAAATATACTTTTATTCAAAAAATTAAAAATTTTAAAATACATATAAAAATATTATTCAAATTTTATAAGTTTAACGTTTAATAAATTATATTTTATTAGTTATTTTTAATGATATATATTTTAATTTTTTTGTAATAGTAAAAATAATTAAACTATTAAGTACACACATATAAAGAGTAGAGATTGAACTTAAATTAAGAAAAAAATATAAGGTCTATAAAAAGATAAATATCACTTGAGTTAAAAATTTTATTTAAAATACTTTAATATTATTTTTTAGTAATTATATGATTGATAATTTCTTAATACACATATGCAAGATTAGAAGTTTGAATTTATGAGGAAAATAATGTTCCTAATATAACTAAAATATTTTAATATTATTGGAATAGGAATAAGTTGGTTGAGAGTCGGCATATTGTCGAGTATTAACCACTAAATAAGAATTAAAAAAATGAAATTCTAAAATGGGAATTCACTGGACTCGGGCTCGATCAGGCAGGTCCGTATTATTTATTATACTATGGGCCTAGGAGAAGGAAAAACAATTGTGTTTTGAAAAAATGAACTTTGCTTTGAACTCGAAGTTTGACGGAGAAAGCGCGTGGGGCCCATGCATGACCAAAATCCTCCCCTCGTGGACTTTTCGAGCTTCGTGGGTTCCACCGTCCCAAAATCTCTTATGACATCTTGCTAGAGCCTTATCCTACTCTCAGGGCATGGAGGGTGGCCGCACGAATGATTACAACATCGACACGTGCACAAAATGCCACTTGGCAGCAGAAGAACGCCAGAGTAGTGGGATCACGAGTGAGTAAGGTACAATTTGATCACGGGTTAGGTCTGTGGGAGAAATTAAATTAACAGTGACATCCAAAATTGATTAATTAAATTTAAAATGTAAATTAAAAATTATTAATTAAATATAAATTAGCATGCAATATAAATTTATAAAATTTAATTTAATAAATATAAAAAATTTAAATTTAAATTTAAATTTAATTTTCATTTTTATATATACAGAGTATTTTTTATTAAAATAAATGATAAAAAAGGACATAAATTAAATATTGGGATCCGGAGAATCAAAGATGAGGAAGGTAGTGGGACAGGTAGGACCCACCTGGAGCTATAAACTGCTCTGACAGTGATTTCCCGCCAAAACAGACCAACATCTCCTCGAAATTACTAAATACTATTCCCACAGTTACTAATTAATAATTAATTAATTAATTATTATTATTTTGGTCTGATATTTTTGACGGAGGCTAAGCCGAACTGCTCTGATGTATTGAAAAGGCTGTGTAATAAACCATCCGCAGAATTGCTTGATATTTTCGGTATATTCTATTTCAGCCTTTTTTGGACCTGCTACTTCCCCGTTGGATTTCTTGTTTTCTCATTTCTTTTTTAATTTTTGTTTATTTACTATTTATTTGATTAAAAACTTATTTTTATTTCTATAAAATCAAATTTTTATAAATTGTCTCTTATTAAAAATTTATATTAATTTGATTCTGAGAATTAACTTTTCAATAATCCTATTTCATGTTTATATAGAAAGGAAATAAAATTTTGATGTAGAATTAATTTTTATGAGTCAAATTAATACAAATTTTTAATAAAATATAATTAATAAAAATTCAGTGAATCAAAATAATTTTTTAACCCATTTTTCCATTTCTTCTTTGGTTTTGGATTTAAATGTAAAAAATGCTTGCATAATTGATTGATATTCTTTTAAAATCAATTAAAACATAATTTATCTATTTTTTTTTAG
The DNA here is from genome assembly GCA_020226215.1 of Sindora glabra. NCBI lineage: Eukaryota > Viridiplantae > Streptophyta > Magnoliopsida > Fabales > Fabaceae > Sindora > Sindora glabra. The sequence continues at coordinate 74,677,749 of CM035229.1, forward strand.
TTTTCTCTGGAAATGAATGCGAATAAAAATAAATTTTTAGAGTGCATAATTATATTTTTTTGCTTTCTAGTGCATAATTTATACATACTTTAATTAGCAATGGTTGGCTTCTTAATTTGGATTAGGATAACAAATAATTCTATTAGATTACATGAATATGAATACCAATTGTACAAATTTTTAATAGAATTTGCACATCCATTTGTTCACTTAGTTTTTAAAAATAACTTTTTATTTTTATTTTTAAATAAAAAATTTGTTTTGTAATTATTTTCATAATTTATTTTTAAAAATTTTAATTTTGAATATATAATTCAAAAATAAAAAATAAAAAATAATTTTTTATATATTTTCTTATCTTATTTTTTATTGATGATAATAATTTTATAATTAAATGCAGTATTCTCTCAAGATTTTGATAAACATTGCTTATTTTCTTCAAATCTAAAATAATTTGAAAAAAAATATCTAAATACACTTATAAACTATTTTGTTTTTGTAATCTTCGATGACCTCAGTATATATATATTTTTTATGTAAATACGGTTGAATTATTATATATATTAAAAGATACACAATATCAAAAGATTAAAGTCCATTTACGATCAAAGTTTCTAAAATTGATTTTATTTACTTTATTTTAATATAAATAATTTTATTTTATTTAAAACGTATTAAAAATGCATAAATTTGATTCAAAAGTAAATTTTAATAGTATTATAATAAATATAATGTCAGAAAGAAAATAATTTTTTATATAATATATATTTTAAGCTAGATAAAATAGATTCTATTGAAATATTTGATAAATTTTATGATGATATAAATATAATTAAAATAAAATAATATATTTTTTACTTAAAATTAAATATATTTAAAAATTTTATTTAAAAATGGAATCAAATCTTATTTAAAACATAAGAATGGTAAAATATTAAAAAAATTAAAATAGTGTAAAAATTAGATTATTTACCGCATATGTCATTGATTTTTAAATTTTATAAAAATTACATTTTAAAACCAAATCACTAGAAATTTTAAAACCTGTGTCGAATTTTAAAGATAGCCTAGCTTTTCCAAGTTAATGCGTATTTTTGGGGGGACGATGAGGAACTTTATGGCGGTAAATTCACCGAAATGTCACAAATATTTGCCTTCTCCGAACTGGGCGAAGATTCGTGACGTAGGCAAAATTTAATTTCCATTTTCCAAAAATAAAAAAGTTTTATCAAATGAAACCATTAGTTTAAAAGAAAATACCAGGAAAATTAGTACCGCCTATGTCTATCTTCTATCTCATGGCTGGATATTAGCTGTCAAATATAAAATTTATGAAATTATTTTTTAAAAAAGTATTACGTAAGGAATTGCACATTTTATATTCATCATAACTTTATAAAACACTTTTTGACATTAGCCTTCTCTTCCCCACAATTCCTACTCTCTGCTTCTTCGGCTCCGTCTGTCTCTCCCCTGTAATTTCGCTCCTTTTTTCTTCATTAAACTTCGCAAACCTGTGTCTAACTTTGTCTCAGGATAAACATTTTCCTAACTTAGTTCATTCTCGTTGCTGTAAGTTGTCTTTCCTTTTCCGTCCCTCTTGATAGATTGTCGAACTGGAAATTTTCTGCAAAGTTTTAGAAATGGGTATTCTGATTACAGCCCTAAGTTATGAGCTTTCCAACATTTAAAGGAGACCCATAACTTTTTCCAATTGCTGTGTCACCCCAACTGCTGAAAAGCAGAGCTGTTTCTACCATTTTTGTGCTTACTGGCTAATTTTCTTGGTTTTCAGCTAAACCTTCTCTACTATTTTGAATATTTCCCGGGTGGGGTATTGAAGGTTAGATGATAGCCAGCTCTCTCTGCAATGCTGACTCTGGGTTTGCTGTAAGTTCTTAAATTTCTAATTACATTTATTTTCAATTATTACTATCTTCATTTTTCAACATAGCTGTTTTTTATTACTCCATCAATTGTAGCTGTATTAACCATAAAAAAAAATTATACTTAAAAAGGTGATCTGCTTTCCCATTTTTGGAGCTAGTTTTGGGATAATTTTTAATTTTTTTTGGGAATAATTTGCAAGATTAATGCCTCTTTCAGTATTTCGTCGCCTTCTAATTACTTACAAAGTTCGCAATGAATGAGGGAGAAATTTATGATTTTCTAATGCGCTGCTCTGCTACCGATGGATTACTCCTTAGTCTTGTCTTTACTGTAAATTGATTATTATATGACTATGTTTGCTGCCAATTAAGATATTCTTTTAAACATTAATTAAATTAAAGCAGTTGGAAGATTTTGGACGCAAATTAGATTCCTTCATGCACGGTGCAATTTTTTTTTGTCCATAAAACAGAAAACGGGCCCCTCAGTGGTTGTTTACGGACCCTTTTTTTTATTTATTAAATAAAAAATAGTTTCTTCGCAAATACTAATAAGTTTGATACAGTAATTAAGATGCAATCTTCATTATTCTCGTACTTATGTCGACCATTTAGTACATGGTTTGGTTCTAAACCGTTAGATATAGCGATCAGTGTTGTTGATATTATGGCCATTGGCCTACTCTCAAAAAACTGACTCACGTGCTTGGGAGTTATCTGTGCTGTAGTTGTGGTTGTGACTTTCATAAATCTGTATATCTTGTCTGTTTGTAATGTTTAAGATTATTTTATTAAATAAATGGTCAGTTTATCATCGAATGATGACATCTTTTTTTAAATACATTTAAAGTTGAGACTTGAGAGTTAATCTGACCGTAAGGAGGCATGTTGTCATTTTATAATAAACATAAATAATTTTAGTATCATTGTTTGAATTCTGCGATGTAGTTGTTGTTTATAGATAGTCAATATAACCAAAATGGCTGTGATCTGTCTTGGATTTTTCTTCGCTCAAAATCAATAACTGCCGGTTGGTCAACTTGTTTTAAAGATTTTATGCGAGCGTTAATGCGTGGATTCTTGGTATTTTATATGTTTGCTATTTAATTTACTGAATGCTTGGATTGGTGTCAGTTGATTCTCCGCATTCTGTTAAAACACATTTCAAACTGAGAATATGTTATTACATTAAAAATGAAATGGTGTCTCCTTCCAGACAAACTAACTGAGAATATATAACAACATTAAATGTAAAATGGTATCTACTTCTTCTTGTACGCCAACAAGAGGACATGAATAGTTTCATTTGAATTTTTATAGTTTGACATTAGAAATTTATGTGATAGTATTGTGACAAGTATTTACTTAGATATCTCCTGATGCACTGTGTATTGCACATGTAAACGATGGGTGTGTAAAATTATGGCCAATCCATGCTCACCATGATGGGTTTTAGATTTGTTGCTGCACTGCAAATGATACATGTGTTTGGTTGTTTATTTTAGTCTTCTCTTTCAGTTCTGTTTTCTCTCTGGTTCTGCTCTCATGAAAGATTGTTCTTTTTGTTGCTACCAGCAGAGAAAAGAGGGGATAGAAATTGGAAATATGATGGACCACAAAAGGAACCCCTGTACTGTTGAAGAAAACAGTTTCAATTCCATTGCATCTAAAAGACATAAAGCTGATTTATCTATGACTGCAAAGGTTATTTTCTCTTCCTATTTCTCGTTTTATTATTGTTAGCTGTTGGATAACAGTCTCCTCATCGTTCATCTTCAGAATTTTTGTCTTCTATATCAGCTCAAATGTATATACAATGTCAAGAAGTAATCAGATGGCTTCGTTGTATACTATAAAATACTTCCTTGTGGAAACTTTTTCATAAGAAACCCACAATGTAGCTTTTATATAACAACAGAGAATTTTCTGAGAGGCTGAAGAGAGCAACTAACTATAACTAAAGTGTCTAAATGGACACATATCGTCTTGATAATTAATCACATGATTGATGTCAGCGAGTAACCATCAAAGCCCTGCATCTAATAGGTAGAAACAAGGTGCTCTACCTGTAGAACACACGGTTATTGGCAAGTAACATTATTTTTATCCTTGAGTACAGTTGTCTTGTGTTTAATTTCAATTTGTTGATCAGAATCTAAATTTAGGATGAAATTGCAACATTTTGTGCACAACCTATTCAAATGCTGAAATCAGTCAATGGGCAAAGCGAATTTAAAAATAAAAAATAAAAAAAGTTCTTAGTTACTTAGTATTCCAATGTCCTTTAAAGGTTATTTTCTCTTAGAGGGCATATGCTGATATTCTACCTACCATGTTGCAACGAGGCCCTCCTTTCTAGCAATTTGTTGCCAAAATGCTCAGGGTTGTGCCATATCCACAATTTTACTCTTTAAAATGGCTTTTGTTATATTTCTTCCTTTGTAAAACATTTCTAATTTGCTTTCTATGTGTTTAGGAGAGAAAGGAGAAGATTGGGGAACGAATTGTTGCCCTACAGCAGCTTGTTTCACCATATGGAAAGGTATACAACATTTTGTTCTTGTAACAACAGCTGACAATAACATCAACTACAACTCTACTAATATGTATCTGCTGAAGTTTATTGTAACTATTCTTAGCCTTCTGTTTGTGTTTCATTGCTAGTCAAGATACCATCTGAGGCTTGTCTGCTGATTTGGTGTGTGTGATTGCTTATTCATCACAGTTTTCAATAAGATGTCTTGTTCAAGTTGCTATCAGCCTAATGACTTTTTATTTCTCTCTGCAGACAGACACAGCTTCTGTCCTGAATGAGGCAATGGAATATATAAGGTTTCTTCATGAACAAGTTAAGGTATGGCTCTTGCTATATTTGGCTGAGATTATTATATTTGAATGCTGCAGCCATGGGCTTCACGTAGCACAAGTTTGATATACATAATTTACTGTGTCTAAGATCTAAGTCAATAGTGATCTGTGATCCAGATGTGATTATATTGATAAATCATCAACAAAGGGGGGGGGGTAAACAGAAAGATGCTTTTATATAATTAGTTATTAAGAGAAACAAAACTTGCTTTTTAACCCAAGAAGTAAGAATTATATGGATTGTGTAGTTTAGATAGCTATATCTGAATTAGTTGGAAATTTTTTATAGTTTTATGAAGCAAGCATCTGCATTGTTCAGTTTCTATCTCACCCATTGATATAAATATTATGTACAATTTCACTCTGATCGTCATGAGAATATTGTTTGGTTCCTGTTATTTCAGCTGCTTAGTGCTCCTTACCTCCAAAGTTCGCCCACAACAAAGATGCAGGTGAGCATAACATGACTGCTACCCCCGTGGAGTAGGATATCATTGTTGCGATGGTTAATTACATTCAGGATATCATTAATAATCACTGCATGAATATATAATCAACACCTGTGCTAAACAATTCTTCTTGTTAGTCATATGCTAGAGAAGGGGCTGTCAAAAGTGAGACGCGGTTTCCTCCCCACCCCTCCCCCCCCCCCCCCCCCCCCGGTGTTCACTAATGTCTGATGGTACCACCATGAACTTTTGTTAAGGGCTGCAAATTTGTCTTGGTATTACTTTTAACAACAATATGAATGCAGGATCACTTGTGAAAGCTTTTTGCTTTCTGGTTGTAGTCATTGGAATTTAGCTAAATAGGAAAAATTTTGAAATTGCTGCTGTTAAATTGGAATAACTTCTTTCTGGTTCAGGAAATAGAGCTGTACGCCCTAAGGAATAGAGGACTATGTCTTGTTCCGGTCTCATATACTATGGGAGTTGCCCGGAGCAATGGTGCAGATATATGGGCACCAATCAAGACCACTTCTCCCAAATTTGAGAAGGCTATCTCACCGTTCCATTAACAAAAATTTGCAAGCCAAGCGGCCACAAGGTTGCTGAGTAGCCACAGGGTTGCAAAGTTGCTAGGAGTCAGTGTTAAGGTAATTGATATTGTATTTAATTTACTAAGCTTGTCATTCGAAGATGGAAATTTGTAGCTCGAAATTTGATCATCATAATCATCATACACCCAGATGGAACCATGGTGGCTTAAAAGTTAAGCGTTAAAACTTTTATAACAAATGCTATCCCACACCATTAAGGTTTTAAACTGGTGATGAGGAAGCTTTCAAGTTAGTATCTGTATCCCATTACTGATTGTAACATGTATATTTATAAGTGCTTGTAGTTGTATGATGATCCCATATTAGCTTAATGCAAGTGGTTTATTGCACGCGCTATTTCCAGTTATTTCTTTCGTGGCAATTTACACAGCTCTGGGGTTTTTTGGTGTTTGTATCTATTACTTCGATTAGATTATTTTTCAGATTAGAGCTGGAAAATTCAAATTAATATAGTCTAAAAATAAGATAGCTTACTATTTTCAAACAGTATTTTCTTCTGGCATAATGTAACAATATTTTCTTCTAATGCAACGCATGCGATTGTCGTCAAAGTACTCCAGACTCACCACGAGAGTGTGAATTTTATAGTTTGTTCCACCTTTAAGACTTTTTAATTAAGCCCTCAACGTTAAAAATAAAAAAAAATAAAAGATCTATATCTATTTTTCTTTCATTTTCACGCTTCCAATTTTTGGAAGATCAATTTCTTAAGGAAAAATTGTAGGGACTCAAATTCCACTAAGAGACCCATTTCTATTACATTCTACAACCATGCGGATTTTCTTCGATTGCCTTGTGTCCAAAAATTTTGTCACAATAAAACAGAATAACAAAAAAAGGGTCATTATTTGTGACATTGGCGCTTACCAACGCAACTTGCTTCATATATTCGATGATTGTGGGCTTAATATTTGATTCAGTTGCAACACTTTCTATTAGTGAATGTAAAAGAATCAGCAAACAAGCAGACAAATATTTGATTTGCCCAAGACTGTCACAAAAGTTGCTTCAGCAATTTTCAACTATCACTTGTTTCTCATCCTAAAATGGTGTCAATAGTGCCTGAATTACAGGATAATAACAATTAAAACCAAGAAGGGGATGACAAAGAACAGGTAAAAGCTTCTTAAGCAGCAGCTGCTGAAGGCTTAACCTTCTCTCTCAAGAACTGCAGTATATGCTCACGCTTCCAATTATCAATTCTGCACAAGGCAAAAGTTATCCAATAAGGGATTTTGATGCAGAATGTACTGACAGAATTTTGCAAGTTTTGTGAAAAATTTGCATATTTTACATAAATTTTGTACAAGATTTGTATTTTAAAAGAATAGCTGTGAGTTTGTTTCGAAACTTTTCAACCTTGAGAGGTCACAAGCTAACCCTAAGCACCAATCAGCAATGAATAGACAAAGATGCAGAGGCTGGCAATGCAGCATTGTAGATTGCCAATAGGTCTCACCTGATTGTTTCCTTTTGCTGGCCTGCTTCGTCTAACATAATCAGCTTTGGTGGTGAATTAAAAGCATAATGCACTTTAACTGAGGGGAACTGATCCTTTTCCTCTTCAATGAAGCCCACAACTTCGGGGTAGAAAACAAGTTTCCTCATGCAGACTTCCACTACAGCTCCAGCGTATGTAATCTGAAGTTAAAGAAGAAATAAAGGAACAACATATAGAGAAATATTGAAATTAGAAAATATTTTAATTAAATGCAGCAACTCAGTCAACAGAATTCCACTACAGTTCTAGTATGTGATCTTAAGTTAAAGAAGAAACAAAGGAACAGAGAGGAATGTTGGAATTAGAACATATTTTAATGCAGCAAGTTAGTCAGCAGACTTCCACTACAGCTCCAGCATATGTTATCTGAAGTTAAAGAAGAAATAAAGGAACAACAGAATGAACAGATAGAGGAATGTTGAAATTAGAACATATTTTAATGCAGCAACTCAGTCAGCAGACTTCCACTACAGCTCCAGTACGTAATCTTAAGTCAAAGAAGAAATAAAGGAACAACAGATAGAAGAACGTCGAAATTAGAACATATTTTAATGCAGCAAGTCAGTCACTCCAACACTCTGATATAGGAAATTCTTGTGAATGTTGAGATAAATGTACTCATTTTCTCCTTCTCTCCTGCATATTACAATCCCACAGAGAAGACTGAAACCAAAATGATTCTCCACTTCATATGTTGAGTTGTAAGTCCGTATTCTATCCAAGTTTGCAATTGTTCACATGATCATACTTAGAATACACATTTTTTTTAATTGTTTAGACTGCAAATTACTTTTTTAATTGCAACCAGACAAATTCAATCTCCAAAAACATCCTTCTTGAGAATTACAAGTCCGGAAATCATTATTACACGCACCTTGGTAGCTGCATCATCAGAGTCTTCAGTGCAACACTTCAAACAATCCGATACCAACTCTGCAACCAAAATTTGACTTTATTACAAATTATTTTGGGATATTAAAATAAAATATATGGTAGATTCATTGATACATCTTCATACAATCAAAACTGCCGCCAAAAACAAGGATTAAACTCCATCAATTCAAATGGCATCAGTCGGTATCAACATAACGAAAAACTTGCAGCTTAATAGTCAAAAGCCAAAATTATAACTAAAATATGATGTAGAAACAACATAATCATTTTCTAATAAAAACTGATAGATAAATTAAATTGAAACTGCAGAGATTTGGGAGGAGAGATGTTCCCGGGATTTACCGCTGTCCTTGACGTACTCGGCGAAAGTATTACAGTCGGAGCATAAAGCGAGGCCAGTGAAACCCAGATTCTCGCATTCTCCTGAGCTCAGTTGCTCCTTAGCTGATGCACCCAAAACAACTGCATTAAACACCAACAATATAGCATAGATCCAGCTCCTCATCTTCTTTCTCTCTGTTTCTCTCTTCCCACACACCGGAAGACTTTCCTGCGTAATATTTTCGTAGTCAGCGTGCCAAGATGGCCATTTTTATGGGCCAGGCAGCATGGAGTCAGCTCAATTTTATCATTTCGATTTGGTCCATTAGGCCGAAGAGGGGTTATTGTCAAGTTTCTGGGCTTCAATCTGATTTCATGTTGGTCAATTGCATGCTATAACATGTGATCCCACTTGCACTCCTCTTATTTTTAAAAATATATATTGAACTTTCTTTTCCTCTATTTAAAACATGTGGATTGCTGATAACCTCCATGCTTTCATTTACATAAAAAAAAATTATACTATTATTTTAATAATAAAAAATATTTAAATAATTTTAATAAAAATATTAATTAATACTATTAAATCAACTTCATTTATTTTCTTTTATTTCTATAATAAATGCACTCATTAAATTAAAAAATTAATAGTGGTATCAAATTAATTATGATATCCTTTATTACTTTATTATCATTAAATTAGTAGTATATATTTTAATCCAAATAGAAGAGTAGAGATGACTAATTTTTGCATATAAACATAAAGATTAACAATCTCCTTTAAACATATAATAGGTAAGTATATATTTTTAAAAAAATAGAAGAAATGTGAATATAATTTAATAATTTATTCAAAAAAATTGCAATCATTTTCTTTTTGAACAAATTACACCGAGATATTTAATATAATTATATTTACATTCCTTTTATTTTTAGTAATATACATAAGTTTTTCTTTTTTGTAGGGGTGATAAAAAAATTTTAATCTACTCTTAACCGACCGATCGAACCCAAAGTTAGTTGAGAGCAGTTAATATATCACTATCGGTTAAAATCGAAAGAAAAAATTTATAAATTTCTGGTGGTCAGTTAATTTTGAGTGAAAATTCTTAACCACGATTAACCGAACTTAACCGACATTAATTAAAATTTATATTAATTTTTTTATTTAAAAATTTATATTTAAAATTTTATTGATTATTTTTATAATTTAGTACTTAATTACTTTTTATTATAGTTATATTAATGAAATTATGGTATTAATATGTGTTTATAAATTAATTTTAACATTTAAATCAATTTGTTTAGGCATTTTTGAAAAAAAAATTCAAAATTTTAAATCGCTCTAAATTGAATTTAACCGACCGAAACTAAAATTTCAGTTAAAGTTATGTAATCGGTTTCGGTCAGTTGAAAAAAAATCACATTTCGATTAAGATTGGTCGGTTTAAAAAATAGCTTTAACCATCCTTAACTGACCAATGATTACCCATACTTTTTTGTATATATTCATGATTCTTTCCCTTTCTCTCTTTTAAAAAAGGATATAGAAGGTGTTCAATAAATATTTTTTTAATTAATTTTTAATTAATTTAATAATATTTAACTGTTTGACTGAGTTAATAAGATAATTTTAATTATTTGACAAATAACTTATTGAATTAATTGATTGACCCTAAATCAATAATTCAAAAAAGTTGGTGAACCTAACATTTTCAATTAATTTATTAATAATGAACTTGTAAAAATATAAAATTATCCTTAAATAATATACTTATTTTCATTTATATCCTTACTAAAATAAAATCAAATAAATTTACTAAATAATAATTATTAATTTATATAAAGTATTTACAAAATATAATAATTTATATTTTAAGAAATATAGTAAATAATAAATTATAATGATATATCTTTTAGAAGAAAATTTAATTTGATAAATTATATAATAAATCTAAAATATTATTAAAAAAAACTTCAATAAATCATAAAATATACATTCATCCTTATACATCATTTTATATATAAATAACTAATAAAAAATAATTAATTTTTTCAAATACCTTCATTCAAACAGTTAATGTTATCAATTAATCAAATCAATTGAATTAATTGTTAATAAATAATTAATTGAATCAAATTATAACTAATTAAATCAATTAATTCGCTATACTCACTTTCCTTTCTCTATAAAAACAGGAAGAGTAAAATTTAAAAGGCAGTGTAGTTTGACTTCTTTTAGCCATCAATTGCCAAGCTATAACCTTGTAAAAGGAATTTCAGGGTTCTTATATTATTTTTCGGGCAGCAGCAACGATCAATCTGTCAATCACTGCCTACGGAGTTATTTAACTGATGCTATTATGCTCGCTCATCCTGTAGAGGCAAATGGAAGCGCACTTTCCAGACAAATCACTTAGCTTTTGCGTGGCGCGACATTCTCGGGGCATGTTCCTTTGTTTCGGTTCAGTGCTATTTTACTTATTTTTTCACTTGATCAAAACAATGCTATTAACTTTCCTTCACTTCATTCAATATCCCTTTTTTTTTTTTAACCATTAGAAAAGGAGAGAATATTCATTTCTCTCGGGTTTATCAATAACAGAGAAACGCCAGAACAAGCGCAAAGTAACGTATCTACCAATGGAAATACAGAAGACAATAAAATGAAAACCTATTGTCATCATATATGACTTACAAGAATAGTAGAATCGAAAACGAGTTACATTTGCATTGACAATCCTAATCTGAGGTTGCCATCTATATCAGCTATTATCCACAGTTGCAGCATGAGACACAGTGGCCTTATCAGCTTCACCGCCAGAAGCAGTGTGCAACTTTACAAACGAACGTGCAACTTCCAACATAACTTCAACTTCTTTCTTGTACTACGTTGAGTTACCACAATATACAGATTAATAGACATGTATGAATTTAAACAGAATTTACACGCGAAGGAAGTTAGTTAATCAAGCAAAGATTGACCAACCTCATTGACTGCCCCCGTCTTTATTTTGGATTGCATCACACACCATTTCTTGAAATGCGCACCTGCAGAAAGGAGTCACCAATTTGATTCATGTTAGGCTCCTGAACACAATAGACATTCAATGCGTGGAAGCAGTAGATTTTGTTTTAGGCTTCCAATGGTTTTGTCAAAAGATATTTTTTTATAGTAAAATCTCATTTATTTTTATATAAGTAGAGGTTATATGCTACCTATATATCTTGCAGTTGAAAATGTAATGCATGGTGCCATGGTAATGGAGGAAAACTTATTCTTTGAAATAGAGGATATTGTTTTCCACCATACTTTTCCCATTTAATAGTAAATAAATAAAACATTTTCTATTATCTTAATTTTTTTTTATAATTAAAAACACAAGTTAATGAGAGAATTCCTACAAAAAATGTCTTCTGTCAAACAAACGGACCCTTAATAATGCTTCCTTTGCACTAGATCATTATAGGTGGAGGAGTACACTACCTAAGGCTTGAGGTGGAGAAAGAAACTAAAAACAAGACAATCAGCAGTTTCAACCAAAACTTACCCACTTTTATTTCTAGTTTACATGAACTTTCGTCCATTGTTTCCAAAGTCCATTTACAGTGTACCTGATTGACACCGAAATTTAATGTCACATTCTCCAATAAAATGACTGGGTGTTAGCACAAAATATGTCAGGACACAAAAGTTTACATGAGAAATGAAAATCCACATCAAATCTCAAACAGAAAAAAAAAAAAGAGGGAAAGCTTCTATCAAATTATCAAACTGTTAATTTGTAGATAAGATGTTCAAAAATCATATACCTCAAAGTAGGATCCAAACGGAACGTCATGTGCCTGTTGCACAGTCTCAAACACCTAAAAAAGAAGAAACATCTTATCAGGAACTTGTATCAAGGAAAAATGACCAAAATTCAAAGTTTGACATGGGTTTAAATATTGAATATAACTAGGCCACAAAAACATCATTATAACGACCACAATCATCTTCTTCCTTGGTGATATAGCCATGAGTAGATAGAAGTTGCCACACCAGTTTTTTCTTGTCTGGAGGTAGAACATGATGCTGCCACTCTGTCATGGCAGTGTCCGGAGGGCACATAGGACTGTTACAGAGGGATCTGAAGGTTATTTCTCTGACTTGGCCATCATATTCATCAGCTGTATGCCACTGTCCCATCTGGAAAAAGAGCATAACCCATAAAGCAGTTAAAATATGAATTGCAATTGCTATAAAAATTATATGTCTGACAGTGGTTGATGAGACACAACCCAATAATCTGGAACTTCAATTTTCTTCATCTAAAACACCAAACTTCAATGTTCTCACGGTACCAGAAATTGCTGAGAAGCATTCTAATTTCTTAATTTAACCAACAGCCTAAGGCAATGCATAACTTCCAAAAATGTCTCAGGTGGATGACAAAGAGCTTTAGAAAAAAAAAACAAAAAACAAAAATTGATGAACTGGTGTTTAATCAATTTTGTATTCTGAATCTGACCTAGCACTTAATGACATAGGGCCTCATAATTCCTATTTGACATAAACCGCCACGTTGGGTGATAACATTTCTGATATGATTGGATATCACATTTGATTTTCATCATAATATTTCAAAAACTGACAATTTTAACCAGAATTAGTGTAAGTTATCAAGGAAAACTTACCACAAGATTAGTATCCTTTCGTACTGAACGATACTCATTAGTGAACTTTGAATCATCAGTTAATAGTAAGTCAAAGAACTGTTCAGCGGTGCATGGGAAAGCATCCTAAAGATGTTTCACTCAATTAGATATCAATAAATAATAGACAAATCAACTGAAGAAGATAAAAGGAAAAGTTGAAGCATACATTGTAGATGACAACTAAAGCCTCTTCCTTGATAAAAGGTTGTTTTTTTCCAATTGTGGGTTCAGGAACTTTATCCAGGATCTTATTTCCTCTGACAGAACTGCTATGTGCACGTAATTCTGACTGTGCGTTTTCCTAAATAAGAGCAAAGTTGATCACACAAAATTGTTCTAAACTAGGTAAAGTTGCTAGTCATATGCAAATTTATGAACAATGCATCAAACCCGACAATAATGCTCCATTTCAAAATTCACATCCCCAAATTGTGCCACAGCAGTCAAGAATGCTATAATCAGTTTTTCTAGAACAAAAGGCATCTTGTTCAACAATGATAGAAATGCCTAAACTCTCAAATTGTTAGTATATGATAGAGATAAAGAACACCAAATTGAAGTAAGAGGAGTAACCTTCTTCTCTGCTTCCAGCATTTCATGGAAATTCTTTGCTGCACGTTGCAAATTTCTTAATGCATGATTCCTATTCCAAAATGATGCAAACATGTACCTGACTCTACCTGAAACAGAGAACCAAAATAATTATTTATTTTCTATTATATCACCTGGAAAGGGGCATCATTTTTGACGAGCAACAATGTCACCAGTTCTGTGCTACAGAACATCACTCACTCAAATTTTGTAATTAGAAGGTTATCAAATACAAGACACCAGTCTTGAAGAAAGCACAAAAGTCAATAATAAGGATGATAACCATGCACTTAACACAAATGACATGGTGATATACATATATATACATATGAATAAATGTGTATCTATACATTCCATTATAAGAAACAGAATACGATTGAGAAAGTTTCTTAATATTTATCATTTGTCCTGAAAATTAATAATGGAATAGCATTTAGAGAAAATCACTAACCATCAGGGCTTCCCAAAGGAGGCACACCGTGTCCACCAGCCCCCATGCGAAGAATAATAGTTATAGCAGGATTAATAAATGCATGCTGACTCCTCCGAATCTTTGGAAAACCAGAATAGTTCCATAGAAGGTTTTCAACATTTAATTAATATACACAGTGAGTAGAACACAGAAAAAAGGGCCAGATTGAGAAAAAGAAACAGAGATTGTACCTCATCTATATCTCCAAATGGGATAACCACCTGTTAAATTTATTAAAAAAAAAGGTGTTAATAAAAAATATTTTCAATAACTTCTCCATTGTCATCCAAACCAAATTCAAGAAAATATCAATACACTAAGCCACATCAAAATCCCAACATATCATTCACATTGTCAGAGGAGCCACACTTACTTTCTCTTTTTTCCCCATACCAGACTACCAATCTTTCAAAAGAAACAAACCACAGCAAAATAGATGGAAAATCTGACCTTCATCTGCTTGGAAAACACATTAGAATGAAAGCATATGTGCCATGCTGATACATACATACGACCATGATACAAGAACGACCTCTCTAGTGCACAGGAATAACTATGTTCAACGACCTGAAACAGATGCTTTGCTTGTTAGGTCCACAAAAAAACTTTAAGTAAAAGAACTAAACACCACGGGAATGCATTGATGCACTGTATGGGTCTGTGTACATATAGCAAAGAAGGACAGTAGCGGATGAGAAATGCCCATAATAGTAATCCTCAAAAGTATACCAACGAGTTTAGTTCATCTTAATAACCTCATCTGGGAGAAGACCAAATATTGTTTGAAGAGGCCCTGGTTTCTGATGGACTACAGTGGGCCCTTGTTTATCCCTTCTCCCGCCATAGCCATTCATCCTGCCAATCAATTTGCAAATAAAAAAACTCGGCCAGCTACAGTGATAACACATGAAGATTATAAGTGACCAATTTTTATGCAAGCCCATAATCTTGGGAGTAATTTGATTCACATGAAAAGTAAAATTTCTGTGGAAAGTTGAATTTCCTAAGTAATTCTCTTGTGAACTTCCAAAGAAGTGCTCAAAGTTATTTGATTGACAATGAAAGTAAATTCTCATGACAAGTTCTTCTTACTTAAGGAGATAGGTGAGTAACTTCCTCCACTTCGTGGAAAGTAAAACTTCCTAAAAAATTTCACTTCTTCTATTTTACTAATTAGTAGACAGGAAAACAACACCTCTATCATCCATTTCCTGGAAAGTTACATTTCCCATGTAACTTTTTGGCAACCAAACAACCTCTCAGACTCAATATCATATACATCATTCCATATGAGTGACTAGACCATCATAAAAGAGAAAGAAGGAAAGAAAGAAAGAATAAATCATCCAAGATGAAACCAAAATGCCCACCTGGAAGAATTTGCTGACAGCTTTCTAGTTTTTATATGAAGACAAACCTGAAAATATAGTTAACATATCTGTAATGGTGCTAAGCCATATATAGTACTAGGAGCTCATCCTCATACAACTAAAACAAAAGCTTATCTAAAAGCACAGGCAGCACCTGCCCCGATGTGCTATCCAAAGCATGCCACACTGCACCAGTTTGGCCTTCACTTTCAACAGGAACAGTGACTGAACCAAGAACTGCACTTTTCCATATTATGTCCCAGTCATATATTGTAACATTAATCTGTCAAATTGGTAGAGAAAGAAATCAGTTTCATGAAAACCTACATAACAGATTTAATCTATATTAAGAAGCATTTGTTAACATAATTCATGGAATTGTATAAACACTCTCACAGAATTTTATTAGGGTATACCTATCCTAAATCTAGATGTGTATTATGAGGTAGCTACCTGAACAGGAAGTTCATCAACAGAAAAATTGAATTCCTCTCCCCACATAGGATTTCTTGAACCAGGGACCATGGAACTGCATCAGTGAATAACAGAAGATCAAATCATAAAAGCCAAAGAAAAAACTACAGAAGTCATCCAATCGGGAAAAAAAAAAATATGATCATAATTCATGCTCCGAAAAAGAAGAATGATAAGACATGCTGAGCATAAACCACACTCCCAAAAAAATTGATCAGCAGTTTTCTCTACTTCTGGAGATGCGCAATTGCTCACAGGTAAGGTGTGTTGTGTTAGATGTCATGCATTGTTGGGACTGTGTAGCAAATAAGTGCTTTTTTTTTTAATTAAACTAATGCTACTAACATATATAAATAAAGAAAATATGTTGTTTCTCCTGATAACACCAATCCTGAACCTATATATGTCAATGACACATTGGACAAGTAACCAATTGAAGTTCTTATTGGGATGGAAAGTGAAATCCATTGGAATTGTGAAATCTAGAGGGCCAGAAAACTGAAAGTCAACAACTAAACAGGAAAATAACTGGCAAGTAAATTTTGAAACTGTCACCCAGAGAAGCTTGTCACATAAAGCTAAAATCCATATATTTTAAATGCTAGCCCACAACTAACTCAAACTAGTAAAGCATATATGCTAACTGAAATCAATACACCACAATAACAGAAAAACTGATATCCGAATCCCAAATTGCAAAACAATTTGTTGATTGCTAAAGACAGTAATAATACCATAGGATGTAGCTTCCAATAATGCAACACATAGTTTCTTTAAATGTGTCCATCCACTAACAGATAACAACAATATAAGTGTCTTCTGAACTTTTTTTCCTTTTTTAATCCAATTTAAAGTGGTGAGGAGAATGTGTAGGTAAAATAACCTGAACCGCTTTTCGTTACCACAAGTGATGATAGCATAAGGATCCGACGTGCCATTCAAGTTTGCACCAATAAGATTCTTAGCAGCCAATAGTTCCAACTGCCAACAGAATAAGAAAAACAAAAGACAATACATCAATAACTTAGAATATATGTGCTAGCCTGAATTCTAAATTTCTATATTCAGGAAGTGAGACTGAGCAATATTAGGAAACTGAAATACCTTGATTAGATATCCTGAACTGCTTTGAGAATCCCCTTTCGGCAGGCCCATCTACAAAATAAGTGCAGAACTGCATGTCAAAAAGTTGAATATTACTCCATGAAACGACTAACTTGACAATGTGGCTAATTAAGTTACTCAAATCATCTCTGTTTTCAGTTCTCAAGTTGAGACAAGAGCAAACGAACGAGTGATGACCAATTGCAGTTGTATTACACATTTACTGAAATATAAACAAATATTCACCTCAGCCGCCACTGACTCACTTCAAATAATATACAATTGCTGGGGAATCAGATTAAGCATAAAGTAAAAGAAAGAAGCTATCAAATTGATCTCATCGTGAGTCATCTGGAAAAGTAAAATCCATATCTCCGAAAAATCGCCGACATATTTATAAACGGGGAGCAAAAACGGTCACTGATATTGACCATTAAAAAATTGCACAATAATTTATGCATATGTTTAATAAATCGATGAAATTCACGTCAAACAGGTGCAATAATAGTGAAAATGACCTTGTCTTTATCGTCAGGAGCGTCTCCAGCAGCACCGGCATTTTCACCAAGTGATCGATCAGCATCACAGTCTCCTCTTCGGTAAGTGAAAAACCAAAACGCAATGATCACAAAGAAGGAGGCGGCGACGGTAACTTTGATCTCCCACAACGACGGAACCAGAAAATCGAGGGTGGATTCCATCTAATCTTACAATGGAATATAACTGATCAAAAATCAAAGGGTGACAGGAGTTCGAAGGATAACATTTTTCTAGGGTTTAGGCAATTTGGATAAGCCATACAAAGAGGAAGGGCAGAATTTGAAGAAGACAGGTACTTCATTTATACAGAGAAACGGAAGGAGGAAGAGAGAGAGAGTCAAAAAGTTGGACCGTTGGAGGGAGAGAGAGCGGAAGTGGCAAGGAGCGGCATGAAATAACCGCGTTAATTGTTTGCCCATTGCGGATGCAAAAGCGTATACGTTGGAATTTGGTCATTGTAAACGAAAATAATGGCAGGTGGTTAGACCACTCTACATTTTAATTTAGGTTTGTTTGTTTGCAATTACGTTTATTTATTGTAAAAAATTAATTTTACTGGGACCGAATATTTTGATGAAAAAAGCTTTTATATTTATGTTTGTCTCGACCAATTATTTTAATAGTTTTAAAGTTTCTTATAACATTCCTCTACTTTATCCAATTAATTATTTTTAATTTTAGAACCCGACGAAAAATTAAACATCCATCCAAGATTTATTTATTATTAAAGAATGTGAATCAAGATAAGCATAAATATAAAAAATTTATTAAAATAATAGGTTCCAATAAAATTAATTTTTTATAATAAATAAAATAATATAAAATTCATAACAACTATTTTTAAGATTATAACATAAAAAATTAAAAATATAAATTTATAAGAAATATGTGCACATTGTCTTTCAAAAAAGAAAAAATATGACTTCTAAGATTGCAACAAAAAAATGACTTGTGCATAAAATTTGGGAATATCTTTCATAGATTAATTTATTGGCTTTGACACCTTTTTTTAATAGTACATTTAAAATAAGCAGATTCAAATTTAATGTATTAGAAACTCATTTATTCTCTCTATTCCTTTTATTAATATATAAGAACTAAGAAAGTCAATAAATAATCTTAATTTTGAGATATATAAATTGTAATGTTAAAAGTTAACTACTAAGTAAAATTATTGAATATTTCTTTAAATCATATGTATAATATTTGAAAAATAATAATAAATACATTCTTAATTTCTTAAAATAACAGATAAATAAGAACTTTTTTTTTTGCCAAACAAAAAGTAATGGAATGAGTATATACAATTTTTTTAAAGGTAGAATATACACACTTAATATATATAAAAATGCTAAAAATCTCAAAAATGGAATTTAATATAATTTAAAACTAAATTTTAAATTTTTTATATTTATTGAATTGAATTTTATAAAATTTTTCTATCAGCTCACATCTAATACCAATCTTGATTTGCATTCGAATCTCACTTTTGAATTTTGCTTTTAATATATATAATATTTTGCTAATGTATAAATCATTAATATCTAATCTAAATCTTAATGTAATTAATAGTCTTATTGTTTAAGAGAAATCTTATCCTTTTTTAGTGATCAAGTGAGATGAACAATCAAAGCATTAATATTTTTTTTCTTTTAATAAGTGTTGTCATATATATATAATATTATTCAATATAAATAAATAATTTTAAATTTAATTTAATATCAGTGTATAATATTTTATTTTACATTATCAATGAATTGGAAAATGTTATATTATTAAAAATTAAAAATAATAAAAAATTACTAATCATAAAAAATTTTGATTATTTTAAAATTCTACTAATATTTTAAATAACAGTGTAAAAGTCATCTATACATTGGATGAAATTTAAATTCAAAATGCAAATCACTTACTTTTGTTTTTATTAAAGGTGATCAACCAGGCCAACTATTCACAAATAATCCAAAAGACTATGAGCATAATAATAATAGCATACTTTTATTATAATGATATTATTAATATTAATAATTAATAAGATAAGAGAAGATGCTGCATGAACTTTGGAGTTAGAGGGAATATTCATCAACTTTGCTCTAAATTCAAGAAAGGTTACACTATAATTCTCCTTTTTATTTTAAAATCGCTGTCTATCAGGTGACATCTTCGGAAACTAGCAGGCCTTGTCTTCTTTGCAACTATGCCTGTCTTGTTGTGAAGCGGGGGAAAAAACGAAGTTGTTCGATTATTTTTATATTATTAATTTTAAATTGTAAAAGGAGTTCTCGTACTAAAATAAGAGATTCATTTTAAATGGAAAGCATTTTATAATATTTATTGGTAAAATAATTCAAAATATCAAAGCTACAAATGTAGCTGATTAATTTTTTAGTCATTTATAATTTTTGAGTTTGAATAATTGATTTTATCAATGATTATTGAAACTGTGGTGGATGAGTGGCATTATTTTTGGAAAGAACAAGAGTAATACGATAAATCTAGTTTCAATATATTTTTAAAAATTATTTTTATATTAAAATATAAAATAAAATACGGTTGGTATTGTAAATAAAAATATATTTTATTTAATTATAAAATTAATATCAAGAATAAGAAAATAAGTTAAGAAAATATTTAAAAATCATTTTTATTTTTTATTTTAACGTATACATTTAAAATTATAATGTCTAAGAATGAATTTTAAAAATAAATTTTCAAACAAATTCTTTTATTTTAAAAATAAAAATATTATTTTTAAAAATAATAAATAATCATACCCCTAGTGTTTTTTTATTTATTTTTATAAGCGGAAGAAAGGGAAGGACAATGTTTATCCTTTGTTGGGGTTTGCGGAAAAAAGGTGTTAACAGAAAACGTAGAAAGAAAAGGATTGAGAATAAATATTTTAATGATCGAAATGTTATGAAAAATTTGATGTATAAAGGAAAAAGATTTAAAAAGTATATTGAGAATCATTAAAATGTATTCTCACTAGATAGATATAGAAAAGAAATAAAAAAATTATATTTTCATGAAGTTTGTTAAATAATTTTGTTAAGTTATGGTAGGAGTAATTTTATCATTTTATAATTTATTTATTTTATTTTTTATTTTTAATTAAATCGACTAAAAAATTAATATTTTTATCATTTTTTACCTATTTCTTATTTATTTAAATAATAAGTAAAAAAGAACTTCCTCCATTTTTTTTCATTTTTTATACCTTTTTTTCATACCTTTTCTCATTGCCGATTAGTGAATTATACACTCCCTTGTAAAGAGCCATGAAATATATAGAAATGTAGAATTTATAATCATCAAAAAACAATGAATTAGAAGTAAATTTAGAAATTTATAAATAGTAGAGTAAATTACTAAATTAATCTTTAAAAAATATAGATTATATCAAATTTTTTAAAAAATTATTTTATATTATATAAACATATAAGTATTTAATTTTTACATTAAAATTTTTATTTAAAATAAATATTATATTATTTTTCTCAATTCTTAATTCATTAATTTAAAATAAATTTTAAAAAATATGATGTAATTTGTATTTCCAGGGTCGAATTCAACTGTTTGTCTAGATAATAAATAGTACTCCTAGCAGGTAAAAGAGGATGGCAGTGGCATTTTTGACTTTGTGCTACTTTGGGTTTAATAGTCGTGGCCATGGCATTCTTTCGGGGATTTCCATGTTATACCTGGAATGTTAATCGTTGAAGAATAAGATGTTGTTCTTTGAAAAGTAAAATACTGATAAGCATCGCCGCATGAGCTATTATTGACCGTTGTTTTTTGGAGAATACATCCTCCAATAATAGATTATTATTATTATTATTATTTTTGACCGTTTGCTTTAGGCTAGTTTGTCTTTGGAGGAAACATCCTCTTGTTATAAATTATTAAAATGATAAAATATTTTATATGTTTTATAAGAAATGAAAAGAAAAAGTTATTACTGCATCAATTATTATTGGCTATTATTATATGTTCAAATTTTTTCAATAAAATATTCTCTAATTGTAAATTATCAAAATAATAAAAAATTTATATTAAATATAAAAAATTGATAAAATCTAATTTCTTCTTTTTTCTAAAAAGGAAATTATCACTACATCAATTATTATTAGCCGTTGTTTTGGGTTTTATTTATTTTAAAGAAATTTTTTTTCATAAAAATATAATTATAAATTATTAACATGATAAAAATATTTTATATTGAATATAAAAACCATAATAAAAATAATTTTTTCAGAAGAAAATATTTCTTCTATTATTAATTTTAAATCTCATTTATTTAATAATAAGACATAAAAATATTATATTAATTTTTAATTTATACAAAAATATATATAATTTGTTATAAAAATATCTTTAAAAAAAATAGACCTTAATATAAAAACCAATAAAAGGGACGATTTTTCTATTTATAGTACGAATAATAAGACATGAGCGGAATGGCGTGGGCCTTAGGCTATATATCCCAAGTACTCACTTGATCCAACAGGATATTTTTGGGCCATATTAATATTTTTTGCGTTGTTAAACATTCACACACTTATATATAAATATATATATATATATATATATATATATATATATATATATATATATATATATATATATATATATATATATATATAATATTTTGATCTGAAATTCAGAATATTTAAGCGGCAGGCAATTCTAAAATTATATCAAAAGCCAATGCATCACTAATGGTGTCAGCAGTAACACAGTAGGGTTTTTTATATATAATAAAAGAGCATCTAACCCATCTTTATTAGAAAGTTTACTTCTACTAATTTAACATTAAAATTTTTAATAACTGTATCAAATTTAAAAATTATATCAAACTTATCATACTAAATGTAGTTTTCTGAAAGTGCTGTGGTCATAATACATTGCACTTTTATTACTATTATTATTTTTGGCCAGATTATTCCACCAATTTCATTTTATTTGTCGTCTAAAATTGTTATAAGGAATAAATTATTTTTTAAATATCTTCAGTTACATTAAAAATTATTTATGGTTTTTGAAATTGTTCTTTATCTTTCTTCATTATTATTTTCTCTTTTATTATCTTTCTACTATTCTCTTTTTTAATATTTGAGATAGATGGGTGAAGATAAAAGAATACAATTAAAAAAAATAATTAATGTTATATTGAAATTATAATATAACAAATAAATAGAAATAAATTTTTCTTCCTTAGATAACAAAAAAAAAGGAGGGAGAATTCAATTGAAAAAAAAAATTTAACTAATGTTCAAGGCACTAGAATAAAAGTATCAACAATCATATGTGCAATTATACTCAAAATTTAATTAGGTAAATAATTTTTAAATCTTAAAATATATAAGGTAATTAAAAATGTGATTTACCAAGTTATAAGGTTTGTTTGGCAATTAACTGATAACTATAATGATTAACTGATTCAATTAACTATTAATTAATTACTGATTATATTAATTAATTTGATCAACTAATTATATTAGTTATTTCAACAAGAATATTTAATAAAATTAATTATTTATAGTTAGTTATTTATACATAAAATAATATATAGAGGCATGAATATATTTTATAAATTATTTAAGTATTTTTTATTTTAATATTTTAAATCCTATATGTTATTTAATAAATTAAATTTTTTATAAATGATATATCATTATAAATTATTATATATTAAATATTTATTTAAAATTAAATTAATACTCTTTAAATATTTCTCTAAATTAAATTAAATATTTATTTAAAATTTATTGTAAATAATATATTTCTTTAATGTTAAACATTTTACTATTATTATATTGTAAATAATATAATAATTTATTGTAAATATTTATTTAAAATTAAATATTTCTTTAGTTTAATGTTAAACATTTTACTATTAGCTCAATTTCTCCTAATGACTTGTCCAAAATTAACTCAAATCTGCAACCCATTCGGATAAAAATATGAAGCATTAACTCTTTTTTTATTAAGTAATTAGGCTAATTCTTTTTAGGGTTATTTTCTAGTCCAAGTGTACTAATAATCTAATCTTAAAAATGTTTAATAATTCCATTCAGAAGACCTAATTTTTCCTTTGGTTTAAACTCACACCGTCAAAAGGATTTCTCTCCTGTAGTTTGCATCTTCTTCTTCCTCTTCACAGTCCCCACACACAAATTCCGCACCATCACACTGCAGAAGATTGAGATGACAACAACACAGCTACCAAGATTGCCATGCAGTCTAACGGAAGTGCAATATAATGGCCAAAATTGGTCACAGTGGAATATTACATTAACCAGAACCATTATAATTCAAAAATAAAAATATGTAAATTTTTATCAACATTAAAATAATTTTAAATTTTTATAATATGATAATTCATTAGTAAGTATAAGAGTAAAATTGATTTACTGTCTTATTTATTTTGAGAGGGCATGCATCAAAGTTAATTTTTTTTAAATTATGATATTAAATGAATTTAAATCTATCACCTACTTATATATTGACATATAAATAAAAAATTGTCCAAAAAATAGTTTATAATGTGTAAAAAATTTTAATTATTTTTTTCTTGACATATCATCATTTTATCTATAATAGTTTAAAATTTTAATTTAAAAGTAGAATAAATTTATAGTCATCACCAGCTATAATATCATTATTGCACATACTAATAATTAATTATCCAACAATCCCTTATTATATTCATCTTTCTTCTTATTGGTAACAGGCAAATAAATTATGTGTTTGTTGGCTAATTAAAAATTTTCTTTATTGAGTATTCTCGTATTTATTTATAATTTTGCTAATTCCAATTTGTAATTTTTGTGCCCTTGTACGCATTGAAATGCGATCCATTTACTAGGATGCCATTCTAGTCTTTACGTTTCGACTAAAACTTAAGGCTTCTGTTTTGTGCAGCTAGTTGATAAGTTAGTTAATAACTGATAAATTACTTGGTAACTGATAAACTAATTGACAACTGATAAGTTAACTAAAGTATTTCATAAAATTAGTTATTAAACTAGCTGAAATTATAAAATGGCATAAAATGACATATTAATAGAAATATATATACATAATTAAAATAATTTTTATTTATTTAAAAATAAAAATGTAAATAAAAAATTTAAAATAAAAGTATAGTTTTTAATATTTTATAAATTTATATATTTATTTATTTATATATTTTTATTTTATTATTTATTATAAAATTATAATTACTTAAAATATTAAAATATAATTAATTATATTTTATAAAAATTATTTATATTTATATTACAAAAGATATGAGTTGTAAATTAATAAAAAGAATAAGAATAAATTTAAAAATAATTTAAAAAAGGGGTAGCTTATAAGTTATAAATTATTTAGATAACTTATTAAATCGGAGCTTATAAACTACCTAGAATAGTTTATAAGTTAATGTAAGAACTTACCTTTAAAAGTTAACTTATAACTTATTAATCAGGATCAATAAGTTATAAGTTAACTTATTTGTTGCGCGAAACGGAACCTAAATATTTCTTCTTTTCAACTAAGAGATTAAATTTATTGTAAATTAAAAAATAAAAATACAAATTTAGAAAAGAAAGAACATGATCAAAAGAGGATCTAGAATTATAATTTAAATAAATATAATTAGAGATAATTAAAATTTTCTATACTTTTTAATTTTTTATATTATAACATGAAAGGATATATTAGTTATTTTGACAATACTTTTTAAAAAATTTAAAGTTAAATCAAGTAAAATATAAAAAATTAATCTCAAAAAAATGTTAATTCCTTAATGTCAACTAAATAACTTTAAACTAGTTATAGAAAAGTTTACAAGAGAATGGAAATTAATTTTCAAGAAAGTTTAATTTCTTGCAAGGGCCTACTTCCTTTGTAAACTAAACAATTCCTTAATATCAATTTCCATATAATATATTTCAAATTAGATTAGATATATGTATATATGTGTGTGTGAATGTTTTTTCTTTTTTTGAATTTTGTTAAGACTTCATGGATTACATGTACACTGTTTTTATTTTATTGCATATTTTTCTTATCTTTTATTTGTTTAGTGTTCGATCATGATATTTATAATTTCAACACTAATATCATTGAATTGTATGAATATAGTACAAAGTATTTTTATTATAAAATCACTTTAAGAGTTTAAATTTGATTTATTATCAATATAAAAAATTTTACATTATTAATGGACAAGAACATGACATGTCATAAAAATGTAATTTTTACCAATAGAAAAATATTTTAATAAATTTTATTAATATGGGAATATATGAATAAGTGTTTAGGGCTTACCAACAGTAAAAATCCTAAACCCTATTAGTGGATAAAAACATGATACGTCATTAAAAATTAATATTTTTACTAAAAAAATATTTTAATAATTTTATTGATATGACAATATATGAATAAGTGATAATATAAAATGATTTACATTAATAATAAATCAATTTTAAGTAGGTCAAACATCTAACTTAATTGATTTATTTAATTATATATTATATTTTAAAATTTTATATTTTTATTTATGAATCTGAATATATAAATTTAAAATAATATGACAAATTACATTTCAAAGCATTTTATAATTTTTACAAATTATTTTTATATTTATATTAATAATAAAAATAATAAACGTAAAGCGCGGCCAAAATACAAATTGGATTTAATAAATGGATTAGTGTTTACTACATCAAAAATGTGGGAACTCATACTATATTCCTATGTTTGAGTGTAAAGAAATGAGAAGAGATTGAACTTACAGTCAAGGTCATTACATTTGACTTCCGTTACCCATCACGGCAATCCGTTTGTCCATTTAACGGATGGGATCGATTTTGATCTAATTTGAATATCAGAATGATGAAAATAAATTTTTAAATTTAAAGGGAGCCAAAGTCGATTAATTTAAATATTAAGAGGAGCACAAATATATTTAAACTTTTTTTTATTACTAAGCTGAGATAAATAATCATTTTACGCATTAGAACATTAATAAAAAATTTCACTTCCAATAAGTGTTATTTCTTAAGATTCGTATTCTTATTAACTTATTGGTACTTTTAAATTTATTACAACTCATTTGGTTGGATGAAATGAAAATAATGAAAATAAGAAAAGGGCAATATTATTAAGCCCAAATGAAAGGAGGCAAAATTGCCTTGAGTGGCAAGATTTATAAACGAAGTTATGAGATTTTATTTAAAAAAAAGTTATGATTTTTATGTAAACAAATCTACTCCATATGACTTATGTCATATGAAAAAAGTTACATGCGACTATTTATATAAATCTTACAATTTTATTCATAAATCTCTTAATCAAAGTGCATTTGCCCTTACTTTTATTAGGGCATAGTAGACTTAACCAGTAAAAGAGGATATGAAAATGAAATGAACAATTAATATAGGTTTGGAACTAATTGAACATTTTATTTTATTCATATATATTTCTTAAAAATTGTAAAACCTTTCAACTTTAGGGTAATTAAATTTTGCTTTTTCGACTTTAGAAATTAGGAAATTACTCCTTTGAAGCTATACAAAACTTGAAATTAATATTCACTAATCTATCATCAATTTAATTTATCATTTTATTAAATTATATGATTTTTTAAACAAAAATCACTATATTATAATGTTACACCTCTTCTGAAATATAGAAATTTAGAATCTTATTATGTAATGAGAATATTTATAAGGATTCATATGCCTACGCTTAAAATGAAAATTTGTTTGGATAAAAGAAAGACTTTAATAAAATAATTTTGAATGAAATATTAGGCTAGAATTAAAAATTTGATGATTTGGCAAGTCATGAGATAAAGAAGTGTATTAGGTAAAAAAGTCGAAGGTTAAAAGTGAGTATAAGGTTAGGGAGGAGTTTTAGAATCAATGATGAAAATGTTCCTACCTTATGAAACATGAATTTCAACTCTAGGGGGATACTATTCATTATTTCTTCTAATTAAACTCCCTCCCCTTCCACTCTCTTCACTTTCTCTCCTCTCTCTTTTAGGACTTTCTTTTATTAAGCAAGTTAGGGGATAATTTCTCACTGAAATGTTTACATAAATATGGTAGGACCTTTACAACAATTAGATTTTTCATGGAATTCTTTGAATTTGGGGAAGATTTGAATATATAAAGGGGAAAACCAAACCTTAATATGAAATCTTTGTGAATTTTGGTTCATTAAGGCTAAAAAACAACAGGATCCAACACCTTTAAATCTTCTCTATAATAGGTTAATGGACATTCTTACTCAAATTCTCTAAATTTGAATGATTTAGGATTATTTGTAAAACTTTGAACAACTTATGGGTTTGTAATGGATAATAAATTAAATGATAAATAAAGCAGATGCTAATGATAGAAATAAGTTAAATAAGGCTTTTTGAGGTTGTATTGATAATTTGGTAAGGTTTAAATGAGTAATAATTGGATTAAAAGCTATTTAGGTTACCATGAATAATACCTTTATGAGGAGAAAATCTACATAACCCCAATAGAATGATCAACTATTAGGGCCTAAACAGTCAATCGTTGCATTAGACATTTGTAAGATTTTCTTTCAAAAGCAAATGGTTGATGATTGGGTCTTAAATAGTCAATTACTACTTTTCTACTACCCAAGTATAATGTATTGAATTAGTGTTCTATCTCATAAATTCAATGTAATGATAATTTGAGTTGCCGTATAAAGTAAATGGATGACTTGTTTTGATACTATGAATATATGATAATTATTAGACTATAATCATTAGCAGGCAAATGAACTAGCTAAGACAGTTAGGTAATTTCGTATGATGTGTATGATAGATGCATGATGGATATGTGTTATCGATGCACATTTTGTGATACATGGATTATGTGTTTATATACATACATAGTAAATAGTAGTTGCCAATGCGAATGATTATATATGCCCATGTATAAAGACATGAAGGTTATTGTGTTGTGAGATATGAACTATGACTCATGTTGTGATATGTGATGTATATCTACAATCTTTAAGACTTATAAGGCATGTATCTGATGATGTGGGGATAAATTGTTGCACAAACACTTAATTTGAAAAATTATTTATAAAGGGTATAAGGTTGATCATGAAAGGGCAATGATAGGCTTGTAAAAATAAGGTTGAACCTAGTTCATATGAGGGTTTATTTGTTCCCTTTATCTTGTTATAACGAGTATGATATGATAAAACTATGGTATGGAAAACCATATATTCTTGAATGATAACACTAATAAGTGTGGAAAATGTTAATGACCATGATATTATTAATGAAGTTTATGTTATGTCTAAGAAATTGTTTAAAATTTTATAAATACTTGCTGAAGAATTATGATGCAAATAAGATTGATCTCCCTAGGTGCTCTAGAGCTTATAACTAAAATCCAAGAATATATGTACATGTATTGTATCTTTTAATAGACAAGTAGAATTGTTATGAATCCCTTTTCCCTCTTATGGCAAAAGTATAGGAGGAATAATCCTAAAGTTTTCCTCTTGAATCCAATTTGATCTTCCATATTCAGCTACTAATATTTAAATTTATTTTAGGAATAATACATAGTAAATTTAATAATGAATTATTAAATGGATGTTTATTCACTGAATTTCAAAGGAAACTTACTCATTTCTTTTCCTTATTTCTTCTTTTTTATGAATCTTTCCCTTAGGGTGTATGATTTTACCATTCAGATGAAAGTGGGTCACTCTAACATTTTGACATTAAGATAAGTATTGGGATAGTAAGAATAAATGTGCATAATTATTTTTTCAATACAAATCATAATTGAAATTTGAAAATTGCACATTCTTTAAAAGCATAATATACTTGTATATGAAATATTGCATTAGATATATTATAAAAAAAGTTAGTAAATTATTACCCATAATATTTTAAACTAGTCACATACCTTAAGAATGAGTCATTAAATATAATATATTAGTTTATTTTATTATTTTTTAAAGTAATTTTTATATTATATAATTAATAGAAATTAAATATACAAAACTTTATTTAAATAATAAAAAAGGAGCTATAAAATTATATTTGAAAAATGATAAAATAAATTGATATATTATAATATTATAATTCTTATTTAAAAATTTATTAAAATAACTTAATTTAATATAATAGTTAATTAAATTCACAATAAATATTAATTTGAAATTTTATAAAACTTCATGAGATTGATTTTCAAATTTTCAGAACCATGCAAAATCCAAACGCCCAACTCCGACCTTTGGGCAGACACTATAACTGCTACAAGCAAACAAGAAAATAACTTAAGAATTATTCCTTGCAACGGGAGTCTGTTTGTTTTTTTCAATTATTAAAAATATTTTTTTATTTTTAAAATGAAAGATTTTGTTTGGTAACTTATTTTTAAAAATTATTCTATATATATATAACTTAAAACAAGAAAAGAAATAACTTTTAGTTATTTTTAAATTTATTTTTTATTTTATATGTCAATCTTGTAATTAAATAAAATATTTCTTTATTTATAATATCATTCACCCTTCAATTTTTTTCCTTTAATCCAAAAATAATTTTTTTTAAAAAAAATTCTTGAAAACAATTTTTGAGTAATTTTTAAAAATATAAAAATAAAAATATATACAAATATACCCTTAACCCTTTTCAAGATGTGGAAAGCCATAAAGAAATTAAAAATGTTTGCCATCTGACGGGGAGGATCCATATCCAAAGCTTGATACAGTTGCCCTCTTTATGGCCAAAAAAAAAAGATACAGTTGCTCTCAATCTCTGTACTTTTTAAAATATCATTTAAAATAAATATATAAAAATTAAAAAATAATAAATAATTTTAATTTAAAAAATAACATGTTATATCAATATATTATTTATTAAAAATTAATTGATAAATAAATTTATTAAATATTTATTTAAAAAAATTATATTTTACTCCTTTCAAATATGAGATTATCGGATTTTATCCTCTTAAACTATAAAAACTTAAATTTTACCTTCTTTAACTTTATAAAACTTAAATTTTACTCTCATCATTATCAACTTAATGAATTCTATTAGAAAAATTACTGCTATTATGTTTCACTTAGCGACAATTTTTAATCACCGCTATATTCACTAATTTTTGAAAAAAATTTCATTTATCAGTGATATGAACCATTGTTAAGATGATAGCGGCAATTTCTAACCGTCGCTAAGTATTATAACCATTAAGTTGGTAACAGTGGGGATAAAATTTAAATTTTCATAATTTATGGGGGCAAAATTTGATGATCTCATAATTGAAGGAATAAAATATAAATTTTTTTATTTAAATAATAAAAATAATATTTAAAAATTTATAAATACAATCTTAGTTTTTTATTTTTTAAAATAAAAAATAAATAAGAATATCTTTTTCAAAAATATGAAATTGTTTAATTTACACAAGAAATAAATTATTGCAGAAAATTTTTCTTATGAACTTCTTAAAAAGTCTTTAAAATTATTTGGTTCATAAGAAGACACTTCTTACAAACTAACTTTTTATGTTTTGTAAGATTTAACTTTAAATTTTCTTAAAAATATTATAAAAATAATTAATATATTATTTAAAATTATAATATAAAATAAGAAATATTAATAAATTTTAATCATATCCAATTGTATTTTTTATATTATATTTTTAATCTTTCTTTTTATTACAATTTTTCAAAGTAATAATTTCTTATTTTCTGATTTACTATAAAAAGTAAGATAAGTTCATATTAAAAAATAAGTTGTATTATATATATGTATCAAATTATCTTAATATAATTAAAATAAAATATAATTTAAGTAAATAAAAATATTACTTAAATAATTAATACTATCAAATTTTTATAAAATAGATAAAATTTCTTAAGATTTTATTTTTATGATTAAATTTTAAAATAATATTTAATAAATATAAATTAATAAATAAATTAATATGATAAATAGAATAAAATTATATTTTGAACTAAATTTCTAATATAATAATATTTATAATTGTATTTATAATTTATATTTTTGATATAATATTTAATATATATTTTATATAATTTCATATAATCCTCCTTCTATTTATAATATAATTGATAAGAAATTTATTTTATATAATTAATAATTATACTTAAATAAGTCTATTTATATTTCATAATTAACAAATTATATTCATTATAATTTTTAAATAGTACGGACATAATGTAAAAGTGATTATTAGTTAAATTAAATAAGAACAATTTTATATTTTTACTTATTAAAAAATATGAAAAATTCTTTTCATTGAAGGAAGTGTCAATAAACAATTTTTCATAATTTTTTCTGTATTTTAATAATTAGTAACCAATCAAATAATATTTTAATGTTTTAAAAATTTATACCCTTTAAACTACTAAACGAAATCAGCTTTTGTAAAGAAATAGATGGAGTAACGGCTACTTTCCAATAGAAAACCAAGGGCACCAATTCGATCAGAGGCGCAAATTAATTAAGCGAATCCCATAGCCGTTAACATTTTTTTACCGTAGATACATTTGCAAACGGATCAACACTCACCCTATAATGGTGATTTGACCAGCCTTGTTGACTAACATACTTTTTCCAGGTTAGAACAGTCGATGGTAATACACGGCAAATACTAATTAATCATAGCTCTAGTGATAATGATTAAATATTAATTATTACTAAAATTGTATTTATTATTTTATTTTTATTTTTAATAACATAATTAATAAGAAAAATGGACAATAACATATTTTCTATTTATTTCTGATAATAATTGGGTTTTTCTCCATATCATCAACTAATGATTAGGGTACTATGATTGGAGACGCATGTATGGCAAAGATAGAGAAGTTGGCGTTTATTTTAAATTTGTAAAGTTGTATCAAATGGAGGTAAAGAATTGGAATTCAATTACAGATTTTGTTTTGTTCAAATTATGTCTTAAATAAATGAATTGTTATAAATATTTATTTATGTGAATATACATAAAATATTTTTAATTTATCTATATTAAAAATAAAATAAATATAACTCATATGCTATATAATTATTAAATTTTAAATAAATTAAATTATAAAAAAATCTCAAATGATAAAATAGAAATTATTGTTTATCACTATTATAATTATTATAGTGTTGAAATTAAATTGAATATGATTTTATTAAATTTTTAGTATTTTTTTTATGTAACATAACATTTATATTTACTTCACTTTTTCACTTAATATTTTCGGCCCCATATTCCATAGAATGAGCAACTAATTTAATAAAAAAAATAAATAGTGATGACTAATATTGATTAATACTAATAACATGAATTACAATACTTATTATATATTAATTTATTATATCATTTTTATACATAATTTTGTAACACATTTTCAAGTTTTTTAATTAAAATTTTATATATTTAACTTAATTTTTATTAATTATATAACATAAAAATTATGCGTAAAAAATAATATGATAATTTAACGTATAATAATATTAAGATTCAAGTTTAATTTTTTTAAATTCATGTAATTTAATAAAAAAAAAGGTTAATCAAGTAGTTAATGGATGTTAATTGCAAGTTTTATATAATTAAGAGATTAATTTATAAATTTTAAAAGTTAATAGAAGTAAAATATAACTATCTCATAATTGATTGGATTAATTTATGATTTTCCTAACATTTTTTGCTAAATTATTAACGATAGATGTAGAATCCAAGTTTTACATAATTTCAGGGGATAATTTACCTATTTTTATAATTTAGGGGGAGGTAAAATCTAACCATCCTATAATTTGAATGGGATAATTTGTATTTTTTCCTTAATTATAAGGCCATTACTTGTTAAAGTGGGATTGAATCCTTAATATTTTTGCAATAAATACAAGTTGATATATATTGATTTAGCTATCCATTATGTGAACTATTTCAATTTTTTATAATTTTAGTTTATTCTTTAACAAAATTATCACATGTGTATTTGTTATCAACCTATAACCTAGAGTTTGGAAGATTATTTATCTAAATAATTTAGGTTTTGAACATGATTTTCTAATTATACAATTAAAATAATATGTTTTACTAATGCTAAGTAGACTTATATATAAAACCTTTAATGATTATTATATTCCGATGAGAATAATTAGTTGAGCATCTTGAAATATATATGTTCATATGAAAAATGAATTTAACTTAAAATAATTTTAATATTCTAAATTATGAACTATATCATTAGTTTAAGAAAATCAGATTTCTTTAATCATTTTGATAGACATATAACTTTACACATTGTAGTATTTATACACATAACCATGAAGTTGTAGTTTCCCTTATAATTAGCTTTAGTCATTAGTGAAAAAGTTTTACATGTAGTGAAATTGGAATGTGCAAAATATTTTCAATAACTCCACCATAATACACAATAATAACTTTTTTATCTTGAAAAATGACTAAGAATATAATTTTAAGTATAAGATTACATTCTTAGTATGAGGAGGAGGAAATATGCAAATGTAAAAATAAAATATATAATTATTTTCATCCTTATATAAAGTTATATGAACTAAAAGTTTATAAGATGATTAATTTATAAAGTATTAAAAATTGTCAAATATATTATTGATTAAAGGAAAATATATGCGTATTGTATATCAGCTACAAATGCTCCTATTCATGTTAATACCCAAGTAGGGCAGCCTATTTATCAATAATTATTGGTTCTAAATATAAATATCTTCAAAATAAAGGAGAAATAAATAAATGGTCATTATTAAGGAATTAAATATTTTTGAAGAGATTTAAAATATAATTAATGACAAACTTCTATTATGTACCTAAAATTTAATGGAAATAAAAAGATTTCAGTAGATTATCTCTCCAATGGGAGAAATGAAACCCAAAAGGAAATAGTTGTTGACAATGTTTATTATTTACATTACATGATTCTTAAAATTATGAAAGATAATGATTAGTGAAAATTTGTGTTTATTGAATGATTATATATAATTATTGGGTAAAAGTAAAGTAAAGAAATAAGAAAAGATACAATTCACATAAAAATATAAAAGTTTAAATTTACTTGTAAAGTGAAAAAAAAATACCTAGAAGATGTTAAGTTAATAAAACACTTAGAATGTGTGAAATTAATAAAATACAAATATATAGTTGTATGATGAAAATGAGAAAATTAAAGTCACGATATAGAGTGTGATTTGTAACACAAAAGTTTTTACAAATATTGTTATTGATTATGAAAAATATTTATTTACATGTGGTAAATACAATTTTTGAACAACATATCAAAACTTAATTTGTGTTTAATGGATTTAATATGTCATATTTCACTCGTGATAATTGACAGTAATCTTATATAAAAATTTCTAAAGTATTTTACATGCTTGAAGCATGAAATTATAATTTTTAAGAAATATATTTAATTTAATTATAAAGATCTTTGTATAGATTGAAGTAATCAGAACAAATATGGTGCAATTATCTTAATAAATATTTATTCAAAGAAATATATATAAATAAAATCCTTTATGTTTTTATCAAAAAAATCTAAATATGATTTTACTATAATTACTGTATTTGATAAGTTGGATATTATTAGAACATATGAAGAGCTTCTAAAGACAAAAAAATATTTGAAAAGAGAGTTTGAGATAAAATGTTTTGAAAAATTAAGTTTAATATTTGGCTATAAATTAAGTATTTAAATGATAAAACATTTATTCATCGATCAAAATAAAAATATCCTAAAATATTTTTTTTGTCAATAAATCACATCAACTAAATATCTTAATAATTGTTCACTCACTTAATACAAATAAAGATCTATTTTGAACTTCAAAGAATAATGAAAAAAATTGACTTTGAAGTACTATATCTTAATTTAATTGATATGCTAATGTAGTTTGTTAATAAAATATGTTCTAATATATAAATATATATACATATATATGTCCAATACTTATACTTTATTATTCTATTTTACTTTTCTCATTAGATTTCATATTTTCATATTCATTAAATTATCAAATTCATTTTATTTCATAACTCATACACAAAATTTATTGTTTATTTGATCATGCTAGTTATTTCCATTTTTCCTTCAACAAAATAATAACTAAATTGCTATATTTTAAAAAAGTATAATAATGCTATTAAAAGATGACATTTTATACATAAAGTTTGAGATGATTGGAAATGAAGAAAGAAATATAATGGAATAAATTTATTAAGATATTTTAAAATAAATATGTAGAATAATGAAGTATTTATTAGTAAAAAAATAAGGATTAAATTAAAAAAATTTAATATTTTGTTAAAATTTTAAAGTGATAGATAAAAAGAAACAAAGAATCTTTCTCAAATGTGACATATAATAAAGAATAGAGGGAGTATTTGATTTTTGCTATCCAATTTAATATGATAAATAATAATTTAAATTATGTTATCAAAGTTATAATTAATAAAATTTTTCTATGATAAAAGTATGATAAATCCCAATTCATTAGTTTTTATTTTATATTGAGCAAATTTGTATAATGAATAGTAATTATTTTATAAATAAGATAAAAATATCTTATTTCAAATTCTATTATTAAAATATAATAATCAAAATATATTTATAATAAAAATAGTGAACACTACCATTCTTTAATAATTTATTTAGATAAATATATTATTTTAAATACAAAAAAAAATGTACAAAGTGAAGGCATGGATGCTATTCAATAAATGATGGTATGTCAACCGATTTACCTATTAACAGAATGGTTATTTTTAGAGTTGTTGAAATCAATTCAAATTTGTAAATTGGTTTGTGAATGTACAAGAAAATATGGGTTGAGACCCATAAAATTAAGGTCTATTTAACTGTGAACATGAATGGGTTTAATTTTAGGACCGCAAATTGAGCAAATTGGACTATCAATTCACAAATTAGTCTTTTTTTTAACATTTTTTTTGTAAGAATTCTTACGGTTTCAAAAAGTTAATTGTTTGTTTTAAAGACTTAAATTTAATCTATGATCAATGTAAATAATAGTTACATTTCCACTCATCTATATGTTATTATATCAATAAAAAAATATTAAAATTCTTTTGCTGCAATCACAATTTTTTAATCACTATTATTTTGTTAATAGCATGTCTTTCTTTAATTTATTGATAATATAAAATATTTTATAATCTCAATGAATCAAATTTAAACTCTCATTTAAAAAGTATTTTATTTCATTTGATGGTAGAATTTGAAGGGCATTATTTTCTATTTACATCATGAAAATTTTTAATGTCTTAGATAAAGTTTATATTTTAATTTAATACTCTGAATGAGATTTATATTTTAGTCATTGTCCTTAATAAAAATTTACAATCATGAATATAAGTAAGAAATTTTAACATAAATGATTGTTAATGAATGAAACGTGAGTTCTTGTAACAAGCAATATTCCTACATTGAAGGTAAATGATTTATAACTCTTACTATAAAGGTTTATAACTCTCCTATAAATAATCTTTATTTTTCTATAAGCAAAGCATGCAAATGAAAATTGTGTAATTGGAAGTAGTAAGTTAATGACTTGTAGAAAACTTTAAATCTAATTTTGTATTTATATTATTTCTCATATATTATATTGAGAAGAAAGCACTCTGAATCTTCAAATAAGATCCTTGAACTTCAGATTAAGTTTGTGTTTTTTGAAATGCATTTTCAAGAAATTTGTAAATCAAAAGGTTATCGTATTGAATCACATATTATATTCCTATTATAATATTTGATAAGCTACTTTTATTATTTCTTTAACGATGTTATTTACTTTATATTATATTATGCGAGAATCTTTTATTGCTCACATTTTTATCTTTAAATTAAACTAACTTTTTTTTATCAAGAAGTTATTTGGTTTGCATAAGTGAATTTTTGTGAGAAGTTGAACTTTTCAAAAAGTAAATTCCTCTATGAATTTTTTAGGAACTTCATATTTATTTATATTTTTTTGAAAATTTGAACTTTTTATAAAATATTATTAAAATAATCAATAGACCATTCAAAATTATAATAAAAAATAAATTTCAATTGTATCTAATTTTTTTTAAAACTATTACTAAAGTGATTGGCCTAGTGGTATCAAGTTATTACTTCAATTTGGAAGTCATAAGTTCAACATAATAAGGTGTCAATTATGATTAATGAAAAGATAGAGAACTCTTGAGATTATTAGTATTTTGGTGGGCTATGGTTTGTGCTCTTTTTTTCTTAGCAAAATTTTTTAAACCATATTTATAATATTTTTTCTATTATGATCTTTTTTAATTTGTTATTCCTTATTTTTAACTTATTATAAAAAGTTAACATGAACTTATATTAAAAAATTAAGATGATATATATATAATATTATAATTCTTCGTGAGAATAAAGGGTATGATAATCACTTGTTGAATTGAGTAAGTTTAATTTTGTATTCATGTTAATAAATGATATTGAAAATTTCTTTTATAGAGTGGGGTGTGATTGAACAATTTTCCATTCCCTTGAAAATCCTACTTTATTTATTTTAATAATTAGTGGTTAATCAAATAATTTATATATTTCTTACTTTCTAAGAATTTACACTTTTCAAGCAATTTTTTGCCAATCAAACTACTTTTATTTTTGATTCAACTAACTTAATACTTACTCACTTCTAGACAGAATTTTTTTTAGCTTTTAAGTTTTAACTCAATTTAAATTAATTATTTTTAAGCTAATACTTTTTTAAATAGCTGTTCTAAAATTAATTATTTCTATAATAGTAAAATTAATAATCTATTTAATATATACATATAAGGTCTTGAGTTTAAACATAATAGGAAATAGAGTCTTTTATGATAGTCTCAAATATCATTACACCACTAAAAATAATGATCTATTTAATATATATATATATATATATATATATAAGGTCTTGAGTTTAAATTCAAATATAATAGGAAATAGAGTCTTCTAAGATAGTCCCAAATATCATTACGCCACTAAGATGTGAACAAAATTAATTAATTTTTATTTTAATTTATTTCATCTTGAGTTTTAATTTGAATTGAAAATATTATAAATATATAAATTTAAAATATACAATTGTTATCGATGTCTTAAAACTATTTTAGAAAAGGTTCAAAATGTTTGTTTTAAAAAGTCCGTAGACGAATTTGTGGATCTAAGTTTTTAGACTTGCAATTCCACTTAATTAGTCCGTAATTTTTGCAAAGCCTATTCTAACGAGTCCGTTTATGATAGGTTTAAATAAACGGATCCACAAATTAATCAAATAGAGCTATTCAATAACCCCAACCCTTCTCAAAAAAAGAAAAAAAGAAAAAGGAATTCCCGATTTCTAGCTTGAATTAAACAAACATTATGTTTGTCATTTTTCATCCAACCAGCGAAACCCACTTCATATCCTTTTCAATTTCAAAAGATTTCACCATACACCTAAATGGCGGTGCATAGTCTCTCTCTCTATATTTTTTTTCATTTATGGTTTAAAATAATTACACAAAAATAAAGATAGTCATTAAACAATTTCAATTTGAAATAAAATTAATTATACTTTACTAAATTATCCTCTATTAACATTGAAATCAATAAATATATTTGATATTGATCCCTTAATAAAGATAAAGCTTAACTACACGTTTGATCCCCTACTATATAATACATAATTTAGTCACATTTGATCTCATTGAATATAGAATTCCATTTAATTTTTTTAATATAAAAATTGAATTAAGAGAAAAATAAAAATAACCTCCTAAAGTAATGTCCGTTGTCACATAATTCCCTTAAAAATTTAAAAACTACAAATAAATCTCCTAAATTTTTTCTAAACATTAAAAAAATAAAATTTCTATTAAAAGAAACTGGAAAAAAAGAAATGAGCTATTTATAACTTTTTAAATTTTTTTTGGTATATAAAAATCAAAGAAGTAATAAAAAATAAAAAACATCTTACTACCTTAGATTTAGTTAATTTGAGTTTCAACAACAATTTACTTAAAAAATTTATCTTTCGTTATATTATAAACACATTATGGAATCAAATTGCTGTTAGTAATTTATATTAGAAGAAAAACACTTCATAAATTGATTGAATTTACATTAAAAATAATTAAAAATAGTTGTAAATGACTTATATATATATTTTCTACATTTTTAAATCTGAATTGTCAATATTTTTAATTTTTTAAAAAATTTTAAGGAATAGTTCGTAAGTTTCAAAATGTCAAGAGTTATTTAACGTTGAGCCATATTTTAGGAATTATTTATATTTTCCCTTGTATTAAATTGAATTCAAATTACTATTTTATGGTAAAATTGAAAAAAAATACTAATTGGCATATAAAAATTTGTTTTGGAACTTAAATTAGCAAAATAATAATAATAATAATAATAATAGCGGGATTCACATTTAAATATGAAAAACCAGCAGATGGGATCCAACCAACATGCAAAAACATCCTTAATTTTACTGGCATCATATGATCGATGATTTTCCTTAGGTGCTTTCCAACTTCAAATTTTGACAAGTCTCTACGTGTCTGCAAAGATTTTTCATTTTCAAATCGAATGAAATTTAGTAATTTGCTCCCATTTAAATATTAGAAAAGTCAAAATATTTTTTTTTTGAAAATAAAAAGTAAGCCATCTAGCATTTGTTAAACTTTTTAAATATTATGATACAAATACCGTTTTAATACAAAATGTTCACTTCAGCACAGTTACTTTCCAACGA
Organism: Sindora glabra; assembly: GCA_020226215.1. Classification (NCBI taxonomy): domain Eukaryota; kingdom Viridiplantae; phylum Streptophyta; class Magnoliopsida; order Fabales; family Fabaceae; genus Sindora; species Sindora glabra. Next base: position 74,718,344 of record CM035229.1, read on the forward strand.
GGGAATCCCATAGGACAATCCCCCAAGCACTAATAATCTTCAAATATTACCACTCCTTTTTCTACTACAAATGACACCCTTTTACATCAGATTTATTATTTAGGATAAAATTTGTAATTAAATCTAAAAATAACATGAACAATTAAAAAATTATGTATATAAATGACAGATAGAGGTCTTGTTTGGCAAACAATTGATAGCTGTAGCGGTTAGCTGATTTAATTAACTGTTAGCTGATAATTGATTGTATTAGCTGATTATATTAGCTGTTTGAATAAGAGTATTTGGTAAAATTAATTATTTGTATGTAAAATGACATATAAGGATATGAGTATATTTTATAAATTATTTGAGTATTTTTTATTTTAATATTTTAAAATTTTATATATTAGTCAATATATTAATTTTTTTTATAAATAATATATTATTATAATTTATTATTAAATTATTGGATATTTTTAAAATTAAATAGTTTTTATAAGTAATATTATATATTTATTCTATTAAATAATTTTCAAAATTATTATAATTTATTATTAAATTATTGGATATTTTTAAAATTAAATAGTTTTTATAAGTAATATTATATATTTATTCTATTAAATAACTTTTAAAATTATTATAATTTATTAGATATATTATAAATAATATATTATTATATATTAAATATTTTTAAAATTAAATTAATCTACTTTTTATAATTATTAATTTTTTAAGAATTTTTAGAAAGGATAAAATGAAAAATATGAAAATTTATTTAGGGTAATTTGGTCATTTTTCAGATAAGCTAATTGAAAAAGTTACTCCCCTTAACTTTTTTATTTTTAGCTTTTTAGGAGCAATCAATTAATTCAATCAGCTGATTACTAAACACCAAAATTAACTTATTGCCAAATTAACCAACTGATTTTGATCAAACCAACTAACAGCTAATGGAAAAATTATTTGCCAAACATCTCTAAAAAATAAAATATTATTCTAAAAGTACTTATTAAGAGGAATAGAGGAACAATATTAAGTAGATAATACATAAATATAATACATTAACGAATAGGGATAGATTCATTAGATTGTCCTAAAATAATTATCCAGAATAAATTTTAGTGATCTGAAAATGTAAAAACATTTCAACAAAAGCCAATAAGAACAAGGCAAGTGTTGAAGCAGCGAAATAAGGTGGCACGTGTCAAGGGAAAGCGGGAAGTGTAGAGCAATAGCGGCAACCTGGAGTTGCACGCTCAAGTCTCCTAGGTTTATAACGTTAAACTCTGCTCATTCGTCTTCCTCGCCGCAACTATCTTCACACTCTATGGGTACTGTCTCTGTCCCTCTCTTTCTGTCAGTCTATGCATGGACGTAAGGATTGACTCTTGTTTATTTATACTGCAGCTGCTAAAAGCTTTACTTCATTTTTCCTCCACTCTGTGCTGCAAACTGCACCATGCTTTTCTTTAAAGTTCTTCTGTATCTGTAATTAGCTGCTTGTTGCTTGGCATATTGTTAATTTGTTCTGCATTAGCTTAATCTCGGCGATTAATATCTCTGGTCGTGTAAATACATGCACGCATGTTGAATTTCTGGGCCTTTTTTACATGGGATGATTTTTAATTAACTGGGTTTGCTTGTTGATCTTCTGGGTTGCCTCAAAGCATGGTCGGTAACGTGAGCTGCTTTTATTATTTTGGGTTCTTGGTTTGGGATTGTGAAATTATGTTGGATTGTTTAATTTGTCAGCGTTGTAATGTATTGCATATTGCTGTGATTTCAGTTGGTATTTATTTTCATGAATTCACGTTTGTTTCCATAATGCTTCTTCTAATGGTTATTATTAAAGGAAAAAAATCAGAAGTTTGGAATCATAATTGGTAAATTTAGCTCATGTCTACCACTCAAGAAAGCTTGATATTGATATTTGGACATAAACTTGGAGGCTATGGGCCTCCCCTATTGGGAAGAGAGGCCTCGTACTTGCTACTGCTGATATAAGCAAAAATTTAATCTTGATAATATACATACCGGTTGGAGTGAGTACCTTTTGTTTTTTTAATAGAAGTTGTTATTAATTTTAGGTCAATGTGTTACATTTAATCAACAAATTCATCTTTTCTTTTCCTTTTTTTTTTCTGGGAAATGGCTGAGTTTATTTGTAACACTAAGCATTCTGATTTCAATCAGGCTATGTTTAAAAAAGTTCCTATTGGATGTTACTGGTAAGAGAGCTGGGTTTGTGAAAGACAATATGATAGGCCATGCTCATCCATTTGTGGACAAGTGCAAAGAGAGTAAACCAAACCCCGTTTTAAAGGCATTGGCTGTTAAGGGGAAGGTGGAAGAGAAGAGTTCGAGTTATGTGACTAACTGCCAAAAGCCCGTTGTGAAGGTGGAGCCCTTTCCGGATGAACAGATTAACACTCCAAGAGTCCTTGAGGACATGGAGGTTGACATTGTAAGTTGGACAAATAAAGGTGACTTTTCATCAAATCAAAACGAGGACCCTGATGCCACAGAATATTCAAGTTCATTTGCTGACACTACCTCTGACACTGAAATGTGTTCTAGATCGAGTGAAGCTGAAGTGGAGTCAGAATTTTTAGGTGACAATGGCTTGCCATGCACCTTTGATGCATTTGGCTCTGCTTTCAGAACAAGGTGATTCGTGTTTTACATCTGTAATTTTTAAGTTGTCTTGACTGGCCATTTTTAAAACAAAGAACTCAATTCATATGCAGTTTTTTATGCTCAAAACAATATCTTGCACTTAGATTTTGAAAGCTGAAGGATTGATGATGGATATTTATGATAAAAGAGCCTGCTGCACTAACAATTCTTTCTGAGGAGACTCTCCTAGTGTTTACATAATGTATTTTATTTAAATGACATCATTAGAGTTAGCAACTTGTTTCAAAATTTTCATCTATAGTTTCAGTTATAGCTTTTGTTTGCCTGAGATCATAGTCTGTTTACATCAACTCATCTTCAATGAGTATGCGTATCTTTTAACTTTTTTATGGCGAAATAAGGGTCTAGATTTGTTTGTAAGTTATGTATATTATTTATGAAATCTTCTTTGTTTTAAGTGATTTAAGTTCCTGTATAATAATAGGAAGAAAAAGTTGACCGATCATTGGAGGAATTTTATACGACCTCTAATGTGGCGATGCAAATGGACGGAACTAAGAATTAAGGGAATTGAGTCACAAGCAGTAAAGTACAGTAGAGAGCTTGCAGAATATGATCGCAGGAAGAGTGCAAGATTAGATCATTTTGCGTTAGAAGATTGTGGTTCAAAGTCATTGCCATTTCCAAGTCAGCAGTACAGACCTGAGATCAAAAAGAGAAGGAAAAGGAAGAAAGTTGAAGACACCCCTGAAATAACATCATACATGTCGCATCATTTCCTTTTTTCCTATCTTGGTATAAGCCTCTTTGCACCCATTTTGCATAATTTTCAAGTCTTTTGTCCCCATTGGTTTTCTACTCCAGAAACTTGTGTGACTTTTTCCTTTCCCTATATGGCAGAGAATAAGAAATCTGACCCTGATGGCTGTTTGGCTGATGATTTTGGTAATCCAGGTTAGAAACTCTTGCCTTTTATTGTATGGATTCCTTTTTGTTGCGTACATGTTAAGTCACCTGATCACATTGAGGTTTCATGTAATATTTCTCCCATAAGAGGAAGGGCAAGCAAATTTAAATTTTATCTTATCTCAACTGCACTCTATTAGTGGTTTGTGCATATTGAGATTCTTTTTACCATACTCTGTTGAGAGGGGGTTCCAGAAATAGAGAATCTTTAATGTTATGCATATCTGACAATTCTGGTTTGCCTTCCATTTATCACATTTTTACATGTAATTTTGACTCTTTACTATGTATAACTGATTAGTTATCATTTTGTTGGGGCAGTGAAAGCAGAACTCCACACCGATTTCCCCGATAGATTTGGCATTAATGATGACCAATCTTTCTTCGAGTTTGGTGATGGTGATATCTCTACAGAGCAGCTTCTTTGGACAATTGAAACTGTGCACACTAGGGTCCACAAACTGAAGAGTCAAGTTGAAACAGTCATGTCCAAAAATGCTTCAAAGTTTTCTTCATCAGAGAATTTGAGTCTTCTTCCTCATGGTGACATACAGACCAGCTCTGCTCATAGTCCTACATTCTCTGCAGTGAATGGAGACACAGTATCAATTGGGGCCATATATAATTCAGTTCAGCATGTACCTGAATTTGATTTAGGAGATTTGGGTCTTCCTGGTAGTGCTGTTTTAAGTTATGGAGAGGCCACATCCATTCCTGATATAATTGAGAGCACTGTGGGATTATTATCTGCTGCAGACGTCACCCTCCATCAGCCCCAGGGCGGAGACTTGGGTGAACATGTAAGTTTTCTCATTCTATGGGTTAGAAGCTTTTTGATATTTTTATTTATCCCTTTCAAGTCATGATTGGATTATATCTGCAAAAGTTTTATGAATGGTGGTGTGCAAGAAGTTATGATGTTCCTGTCAGGGTGGATATGTTATTAAAGCTTAACGATCTTATTTCTATACCTTCCATGAACTTAAGTAGGCCCTTTAATTTCTGAAAAGTACATTGCATCTGCTATAATAATTGCTTATCTATTATTACCTGTTTTGAATATTCTACTTATTCTAGTTTGCAGGTCAATTAAGTGCTTCATGATTACTTGTCTGATGTGTTGTTTCATTAAAATTTGTTTTGGACATTTGCTCTATAATATGAGTTTTGTCTTTTAAAACTATTATGCATGCAAGCATATTTCCTGGGCATTAATATGAAATACAAAGTCTGTTGACAACGTGATGCTGGAGATAATGCTAATTGCTGAATTTGGCAGTTTGTTATCATCACATAGATCATATTTATCATAATTTTCATTTTGCCGTTGATTGTTGTAGATGGTGGACAATGTCTTGATACACAATGAGATATCCGAGAAGGGCGAAGAAGGGGAAAGCGCGGATCCTGCTACTATCACAACAACAGAATCCAGTATACCATCAAAATTCACTGCGTCCCAGGACCAATCAGTGCTGAGATCCTGTTTATATAATGATGTGCATTTTCCCAAGAATAAAAGGAAGCGTGGTGAACGTAAAGCTGGCTCAGGTGGTTGGAACAAGAAGGGTTCAGGGGAACCTGATAGCCAGTGAGATAGAATTGTCAATATGCAATTGGTTTGAAAATATGTAGAACATTTTTTTTTCTTTCATAAGCTAGGCAAGATTTCTATTTGAGGAGACAGTAAATAAGCATATTATAGTGCCATATGTGGATGTGGATATGTCGAATAGTTTTCAACTGGAAATGGTTCCAATTTTGATAGAACTTTTGACTTTTGCTACCATCATAAGAAGCTGAAATAGGAGCCGGGCTTGTTTTATGACTGATTTTTTTGGAACTTCTCAGTGTAAGCAAGAAAGCTCCATAAATGCTAGGACTACTTCTAACATACTGTTATTGATAATGTCAACACAATATTCGCAACTTGCAAGTTATTATCGACAAACAAAAGTGGGTTTTATAGCTGTGTTTGGTTGCATGTATTCTTATTGGTCTACTCTTTCATATAAGTCAAAGACAGGTTGTCTATGCTCGGCTAAGAAATTTATAAGGAAATTTTTTGCTGTAGTTTCTTTAAGATAGTTAACTATGGTTACGTGTGAAAATTGAACTTGTGTATCTCATCACATGTCTGAAACTCTTGCCAACTTCGAGTCAGATCTTAGCGGTAAAATTTGTAGATGCTAATAGTGCTGAGAGAACATTACGTGGAAGATAATATGAGAAGACATTAGTTAAAAAATATGATATAAATGAATGGGTATAATGTGTCTGTCCTTCAGGTACTACACACTTTCAGCAGGCTTTGAGTGGGGATTGGCTAGACTAAAGCAATGGTGGCTGTTCAAGATCAGAGACCACACGCGCTGGGTCCATATTTGCACGTGATATGGCCACCACTCATCATGATATATCATTTTGCATTGCTACACTAATTTCTAAATTCTTCCACTTTTTCTTAAATCGTTGATGAATATTCTAGCTGTCATTCTCTACGTTAAATAAACTTGTGGATAAATATTCAAATAAACCGGCATTTTAGCAATGTGGTAACATTTGATGTTATCTTATAAAATTTATTCTTTATCATGTTTGTAATTCAAATCCGAAACTGTTTGTGTGTGTAAAGCGAATTATTATTACTACCAATAAAAAAAAATGAAGAATCAAATAAGATAATTGTAGATTCTCTGGTTCTAAAGGATTAAGATATGAGTCAACATATAATAAAACTTAACAAAGCCTAACACTAAATTGCACTTTAAAATGGGACTAAAAAAAAAAGTTAAATTTAAAAAGGGCAAAATTACATCACCCTAAAAGGTGGGTCTAAAATGACCAAAATATCGAGGGCAGCCTAAAAGGTGGGTTCAAAGGTGGCCAAAGTACTACGAGCAATTGAAACACTATAAGGGTCTAAATGAATAAAGTCCCACAGAGGTTTGGAATTATTTAACTAATATGTGGTTTATGGTAAGAGTCATTTTGGTCACGAAAAGGAGAAATTTCTCTCCACTCCACTAGGAACTTCCTTGAAAGTGGTTTGATTGGATTAGAATTAAGGTCTCACTTGTGGTACACAGGATTGTTAGATATATCATGCCTAGGTTTCCTTATCGCAAGGCTTTTGCATGAAGTTAGCAAGAGAGTTGAAGTGATTCTTATTCCTTTATCTCGATAACCTTAACTTGTTTGGACCACACATAATCACCTATATCAATCCCTATCTATTACCATAAATATCCCATTACATTATTTGATATCCTTATCAATTATCCTCCTATTATAATTATCTCGATATTATTCATGATAATTATCCTTTAAAAATCCTATGAGAAACATAGGTACGGAAGCAAAATTCTTTCACATCATTAATTAACAAATCAATAGCAACCTTCTTATTAGATTATTCCTAACATCATATTTGAGGGAATATCTTGTAGTTAGCCAAAATTCTTGTAATAGAGGCATATTTTGAAAAATGTTCACATAGGAAAAGTTGAAGAAAGTTAACATCAACAAAGCACTTTCATAGCACATTGCTAGTTAGATAGCTTAACTTGCCCTAAAGTTGATCTAAGCAAAGATAAAGCCTTGCTAAGAAGGTAGGACCTAAAGCTAGCCTCGTGCTAAAGGAGATTGTGAGTATCCAAGAAAAATATACTAGAGTTTAGATTCTTAGATGGAAAGGAAGCAAACACCAAATGACTCAATCAATGAGCCATAAACGTTGAAAGATGCAAAACATTAGCATCATTGCCACCGTATTGGCTTTAGCAATAGAATGTCCTTTTCCATCTTTCCTAATCTTCTTCTCTAAAGCACCATAAAAATATTATAACCATTTAGCAAAAGTGGATTTATCTCCAAATGAAGAAGTTTTTTTTGCTATTGTTTGGTCCTTCTTAGAATACTCTATAGAACCATACATACCTAACTTTCCTTTTAAACGAGAAGCTAGTTTCACATAGTCTCTAAAAGTGCTTATAGCAAAAATATCAACCTCATTGAATAGGGGCAACTTCCACAAAGCATATACTTTTTTAAGAGTAAGAGTAAACTCACCTCAATCGATTATGAAAGCATGAGTATCATTCACCCAAAGTTTCAACAAGTAGTTTAAATTCTCAAGACTTTTCCTTATAATCAAATAGGAGGAGATTTAAATTACATCAATAACCTCTACATGCCCTAATTAGTCATGGTAGTTAGGGTTTTCCAACACCTCATCTTCCTAAGCATCAAACTTATCAATATATTACGTTTTGGTTATATACCTTAATTGAACAAAAGAAATAATTTTTTTTGCCTAAATGTATTAGCATTAATGAACTACAAGGGAAAGGAACCCCTTCCGCCAAAACTTCTTATTCATGGCAAAGATTGAATGTTGTTAATTTGGCATTAGAACCTAACTCAGTAATTAAAAAATTTACAACAAACTTATCAAACTCTCTTCCTATCAGCCTTAGTTCCACCAACTAAACTTTTACACTCAAATTCACTGTAGAAGTTAAGTGCACATTTTCAAAATTAATGAGTAAAGAAATCAATAGCTTTTCATCGTTATCAATAGCAACCACATTAGATGAATCACTCTTACCATTAGTCTTTTTGAGGGCTATAGTGATCACAAATGAAAACATAAAAGAAGAAAGAAGAAGGTTTTCTTAAAACAAAGAGTAAAAATAAAATATCACTTCAAAAAGTAAGTTTTTGAAATGAAAAAAAGAGTAAAAGCACAATGAGTTTAAAAGAAATAGGTCAATTTTAATTAAAAAACTATATTACCCTTTAAAAAGAGGACCATAAGGATGAGAAAAAGTTTTAAAATAAAGTCCTACTAAATTGTGAAGAAAAGCAAAATAAATAGAAATGCATCAAATTGGAGAATAAAAAGTTTTTAAAAAGTGTGAAATTACTAGAGTAAGTAAAATTACAAAATGCCCATTGCTCTTAGATATGGTAGTCTCCATATAAGAAGCCTAATATAGATAAATATTCTAGCTCTAAGGGGAAAAAAACATAAGCCAATCCATAACTTGGCACAGTCTAACACTAAAGCATACCTTAAAAGAGAATTGATAGAGAAACATAAGCCCAATGAAGGCTAAATTATATCAACTTAAAAGGTAAGTTTAAAATGACAAAAACATTAAAGGTAACCTAAAAGTTAGGTCTGAAGGTGACCAGAGCATTGCAACCAACTAGGATACTATGAAGGTCTGAATGAATAAAGTCTCACAAAGGCCTAGAGTCATTTAGTAGTTAAGAGCCATTTTAGCTTTGGAAAGTTAAAATCTCCTTTCACTTTACTAGGAACTCTGTTAAAGATGACTTAGTTAGATTGGAATGAAAGCCCTATTCATGGTACATAGAAGTGTTAGGCATATCATGTTTAGACCTCCTCATCATAAGCCTTTTATATAAAGTTAGCAAAAAAGCCATGGTAATTATTACCATTTTATCTTAATAACCTTAACTTATTTGGTTCCATAAAATTACCTATATTAATACTTATTCATTATTATAAATATCTCATTACATTATTTGACATTTTTATCAATTATCCCTCTATTATAATTATCCTAATATTATTTATATCAATGATCATAAAATTCATAATATGATTAACCTTAATCCAAGCTAACAAATTATGACTTGTTACTTATGTTACCACCTCCCCATGCATATAAAATCTTTACATGCACCCGTTTGAAGGATATAAGAAATCCTGATCAAGAATCATTTCAAAAGACTTTCTTTGCCTTTGTAAAATACTTTATAAAAGAAGCTCATTTTTTCTTCCCTTAAACCATTCTTAAGGATCTCATTATCATACTTATACTTCTAACTCTAGAACCCTTTAAGAATCAACAATAACCATGTAGGAGTCTTTAGGACATAAGTTGAAAATTGAAACTTGTTGACTTATTTTTAGAGATATTTTTTGGTGAGTGCTTGCATGTTATAACTTTGTCATGTTTCATTTAATTATATCACTTTATTTCTCTTACTAAGTCATTATGCTAAAAGCCAGATCAAATTAAAGCTAGGTGGTTATAACAGAAGGAAGGAAAAAATGAGTTTTTTTAACATAAACATTTAGTTTAAGTGACATATGATATTATATAATGACTTTACCTTTCTTTACATCTTGGGTTCGATCCCAGTATATTGTGCATGTGCATTAAGTGGTTTAACCACTATTACTATAAATAAAAAGAAAAAAAAGAAAATATTTTTACATTTAATTTATTTTTTATAAGATAGTTATTCTTTTTCCTTCTTTTCTTATGTATTGATCTAGTTGATAAGATTTGTTATTTTTTATCACTTATGTTTTGTTTGAATGTTGTTAATGATTTTAAGGAGTTAAATAGTTTGTAGACATTACTATAATCCTTTAATTAAATTGATTTATGTCCTAATTTTAGAATGGAATAATTTTTCCTATTCCTAATTTTTTTATTAAAAAATGGATTATGAAGTTGGATAAGGAAAAGGTATCCTAATTTTTTTAAATTGTTTGTTCTATAATTATGTGTTTGATCTTTGATTCTATCAAAATGTCATGCCTTAAAAAAATCTTTTACTTTGACCCTTGAACTTGTTTCTATTTTTTTTATTTTTTAATTACACTTTTACAGTCACAATTTTTTTAAAAACAAATCATGAAAATAGTTTTTAAAATAGAAACTTCTATTTTTAAAAATAGAAAAATAAAAAGCTACTTTTTAAAAATTGTAAATGAATAGTACATTAAAGTATGTTTGAATATATTTTTATTTTTGTATTTTTAAAAATTATTTTTGAAAGTTATTTTTAAAAAAATATTTTTTTTTATTTTCAAAATTATTTTAAAATTTAATGAAAACAAATAATAGATTGTGTTTGATGAGATAAACAAAGAAAAATTTTATTTAATTACAAAATTATTATCAATAAAAAAAGAATAAGTTCAAAAAGCATCTAAAAGTTATTTTTTATTTTTCTACTTTTAACTTATATATATTTAGAGTCATAGTTTTTTAAAAATAGATTTTGAAAATTGTTTGCTAAATAAAAACTTTTATTTTTAAAATATAAAAATAGATTTTTTTAAAAAAATAGATCCTTAAATTCTAATCTTCGCTACTTCATCTCCTAATGAATCAAAGATGATAATTCATACTCAACCTAATAAATTTATGATGATATTTTTCTTGACCTCACCTCAAATAAGCAAAAAAAGATAGCTTTTACCATTCCTTGAATGGAAATGAATGAATTTATAATTTGCATGAGTTTTATTGTTATATGTTTTAATGTCTTCATGCAGAAATTAAAATCTTCAAAATTGTAATATTACATTGGATTAAATATATTTTTGGTCCCTTAACTTATATTTAGGTTAATTTTGGTCTTTCTAAATTAAAATGCTCAATTTTAATCCCTTAAAATTTGTAATGTGAATCATTTTGATCCTCTTTTCGTTAGTCTATCCAAAAATTGACAAAAAAAAGTGTATATGACATCATGTGGCGTACTTGTTGGCTACTTATTGTTAAATGGATTAATTGTGTCTTACATGATTTATTTATTTTTTCATATGTAAGATTTTTCGTTAATTCATTTATTTTATTTTTAAAATATTTTTCCTTTTGTTTTTAGATATTTCAACAAGTATTGAGCATCTTCGACCTCCAACCACCACCCACTTTATCTTTTATATGACATTACTTCATTAAGCCTGTTCTTCTCTTCTTCTTAATATTCGAATGTCCTTTCTTTTTTTTTTGTCCTCTATCACTATAAGCCCACATTTTTTACCTCATTTTTTTAATTTTAGCTTTTGCTAGTATTATTGATTTTATCATTTTTTATTTTTATTATTGAGATTTGATGTTATATATATTTTTTATTTGGGTTTTATTGATTTTTATTTAGTATTGGTTGATGTGTATTTGTGATTTTAGAAGTAGGTATTCTAGATAAAAGAAGATGTAGAAATTTATAGGGTTTTTAGGCACCCTTGATTATTTTTTTAAGCTTTTGGGATTTTTATGAAAAAAATTGGATTTTTTTTGTATTTTTTAAATTGATTTGGATGCATGCTTGTATTTGTAAAGGATGAGAGTGATATATTTGCATGATATTTTGATGATTTACTTAAATTTGAAAATTTGTTGAAGCATTTTTCTTCAAAGCTATTTAAATGGTTAGGTTGAAATTCTTTGTTCAAGACTAACATGAAGTTTTGAGTTTTTCCAAAAGCTGTGAAAATGGAATGTTGTTTATGGTGGAGATTTTTTATACCCATTATAATTTCAAAAGCTAAAATGTATGTTTTAGTTAAGATTAAAAGATATAAATTTGTTTAGTCAATTTAAGGCTTGTGTTGTGGTTAGAACATAGAAGATTAAAAATTTGTTAGTGAAGCATAGCAATGACAATGGAAGTTAAGGTGAAGAAGGTAAAGAAAGGCAAAAGTTAGTTAACTTTGCATTAGCTCCTCCCATTGATATTTAGATGGAATGAAATGCTAGGATGAAAATTATGCATATTCAATATTTTGAGGGGCTAAAATTGAGTATTTAAATTTAGGAGGACTAAAATTTATCAAAATTTAAATTAAAGGGGTTAAAAATGCATTTAAAGTCATTGCATTTTAAAGGGAAAAATAGAATATGACATTTTTTAATGAAAGAAATCAAGATTTCAAAACTTTATAAATAATAATTAATTCAAAAATAGTTTTCAAATTTATATTATTAAATTTTATAAAAATTATAATCACAAATTTTAAAATCATAATCCATCTCCTAGAGCTGCATATGAATCAATCATATTTACATAATTTACTAACTCCAATACCAATAAATGTGTCAAAGTTTGAGAAAAGAAAAAAGGAGAAAAGATCATGAAGGGCTTCCTCTTTTACAAGTCTTTGCATCCTTTCTTTGAAAATATTCTCTAGATATTTGTGCCAAAAAATTGAGGATGTTCTATTGATTCTTTGCCTCTTCTTTCCAACAATAATGTTTATTAAGTTAGTAAAGTTTGGATCAAAATTAATTTTATACAATCCATCGCCTAATAAATTAGAATTAACAATTAAAAAATTAAAAATTAAATTAAAATTTTTATTTTAAAAATATTATAAATATCCACCAATATTCAATGTATTACAAAAATTAAATTCCTTTTCATGAAAGGTGTGTAAATAGTATCCCTGAATTCTATAACATAATCAAATGATAAATATAAAGAAATTACTCCAAAATTCACCCCATAATTTTATCATCAATATGTATTTGGATATAGTTTTATTTTTTATTTTTTAAAAGTAGTTTTGAAAAATAAATTTTAAAAATAGTTTTTAAAGAATATAAAAGTGTTTGACAAAAATATTTTTAAAAAAATTTTAATTACAAAATTTTCATTAATGAAAACACAAATCCTTGTGTTTTCACTTTATTTTGAGAGCAAAATAAAAATAAGTTCAAGTTGCTCTTGTTTAATTATTTTTAAAACACATATTCTTAGCACAATTTTTAAAAAACAAAGTGCAAAAACATATACCCGAACAAAACTTCTTATTTTTAAAAATAAAACAATTAAAAACAGTTTTTAAAAACCTCGGCCAAACAAGTCCATAATATTACTTATTCTCTGAAAAAATGCATCTTGAGATCCTCGTCCCTTCACACAGAGACAGCCATTCTTGTGTTGCTCTTTCATTTCTTAAAAGCCCTTTGAATGTTTGATAAATAATAAGTTGAATTGACATCAATTTCCATAAAGTCCGCAAAGTTGCAGACGCCATACCGCAGTTGAACCATCTCTCTCTTTCATTCTTTCTTTCTGCTTTTCATGGGAAGCTCTTGGTATTGTTCCAATCCAAAGTTCCCAAACATGATTTGTACAATAAAAAGCAGAAGATGACTGTAAACTCACTGACTCCTTTTTTGACCCTTCAAATTAAAAAAGCTTGTACTATTTAGTCTAAGATTTCTTGGTTTTAACTCTTTGATTTGGGATTGGTAAGCCCACAATTTGTTAGACATAAAAAGCCACAAGAAGCACCAAAATTTTGACCAACTACAAGAAGAAGATACAAAAATGGAAGCAATATATGAAAGATTAAGTTTCCAAAACTATGAATATGTGTGTTTACTAGTTTTAAAAACTATTTTTGTTTCCATATTTTTTAAAATCAAAATTTTTATTTGACAACTACTTTTATAATATGTTTTTTAAAATTATAATTCTAAATATATAGCTTAGAAACAGAAATGCAAAATAATTTTCATATTTTTTTAACTTATTTTTTTTCCTAATGATAGTTTGTAATAAAATAAATTTTTTTCTTATTTATCTCACCACTCATTCTCTATTATTTGTTTTACTTGAATCTTAATTTTTTTTTAAAAAAAAACATAGTTTTTAAAAATAACTATTAAAGTTATTTTTAAAAAAAAAAAGCATATAAAAACACATTCCATGTCAAATAGCACGATGACAAATTTTTACGTCTAACTCAAGCGTCAAGATGAAATGCAGACGTAACAATAAATATGAGTTATTTATACATCACAAATATTCTACTTATCCTTTTTCTTAGTGATCACACAAAGATTTGTCTAAATGACTAAATATAAACAAGGATTTGTTCTTCTTTAATACACACAAAAAATGTAATATCATTTATAATTTTAAAATTAAATACATTATAAAATAAAGAACATTGAAATTTTAAAATGTTTTTGTGACAACTTTTTTTGAATTTTTTTTCTGTCTTTATGTATTTTATTATAAACTTTGACCATGGAAGCTCCAATCTCGAAAACAAGCACACTGGACTGCAGATATCATACCAGTTACAAAGAAATTGCATGCAAAATCTAATTACATGATTTACCTTTTTGACTTGTGAGTAATCTGAGGTGAATGAATGACCCTTAACAATTGCCAAAGTGCCAACCAACATCTTCAATCATAATGCCTTTTGGGTAAAAAAATAAAAATAAAAATAAATCAAATCATAATGTTCTTTTTCCTCATTGTTGCAGCTTTTATGAGCCCTTGATGTATCACAACCCAGTCCTGAATTATGATACATACAGAGTTAAATTATTTATAATTAACCAAACCATATCTTTGTATATAGTTTTAAAAGAGCAAACAAAAATTAGCGTCGTATATTCTTCTTCCTTTTTTTTCTGTGGAATATATTTAGCTTTTAATATTAGTTTATTTCCAAAAATTTTTTTAGTAAGAATAGCAAGTTACTTAAAACACATAATATCTGAAATTTAAATTTCAAACTCAAAATATTAAAAAAAAATCTCAGAATAATATTATATGTCATTATATTGTTAAAGGAACGGACACATTACAAAAAGGTTTTGTTATTTTAACATTCCCACAATTTACTTAATTTATCATTTTCTGGCCATATTTAATTTGACATTAAATATTGACCGAAAGACTAAGTGTACACAAATTTAAAAATAAAGAGGAAAACCTTTTTTTCCCTAATTGTAAATTGAATAATGCCCATGTTTGGCCAACCAAAGGATATTGGTTGTTTGGAACATCCACACATTATGATCACAAGAAGAAAAGTTGGAGGAGCTTGAGTAATAATTGCAGAGCACAAGTTCACATTAATTGGATTCACATACTTCGTTCAATGTATCCACCAATTGAACATTTTTATAAATGGCAACTTCTACGTGAGGAAAAAATGGCTCCTTCTCCATTAATTAATACTTCCTATCCAGCTACTATTTTTTTCATATATTGAAAAAAAATAAAATGCTATTATCTGTAATTAAAAATAGTAATATAAATATAAATTATCATAAGTTTCAAGTTTTTTTAGTAACAAGCTATTAGATTCCAACAAAAAAAAAAGTATGGAGAAAACACTCCTAAAACAATATTGGGTCTATCTAATATTTTTATTTTTTTATTTTTAAAATTTAAAAGCCCTTGGCAAATTGTTTTTAAAAAATTATAATTTAAAATATATAATTTAAAAATAAAAAGATAAAAAATAAAATTTCATTTTATTAATTTACTTTTTATCCTTGATGTAATTTATAATTAAACGAAACATTTTCGCATTTACCCATTCAATTTCCTTCTATTCTTTATTTTATTTAAATTTAAAAACAATTCTTAAAAATATTTTAAGAATAAAAAAATATTTTTAAGAATAATTTATAAAAATATTTTTAAAAAAAATAAAAATATATCCAAATAGATTCACTGTCATTGTGATATTGGGAGTGTCAGCCTAAATATCAAGTTTTTATGGCATGCAAAGATATTCGGCATTCTAGTTAGTTTTGAAAGTAAACAGTGTGAAAAGGGCAATACCAAGGCTGCCCATGATTTATCTGTTATAAAGGCAGGCCAAGCATGTCTTAAACTAATTAATGGCCTAAGTGACAAGCTCTCGCTGGCAATCATTGTGATTAGGGGGGGGACTAAGTATGATTAATGCTCTCTATCTCCTACCTATATACTTTTCCATGCTCCAGAAAGTGTTGAATTTAATAAGGGTATCTTCATTCTCTTTATGACAAAAAAGGATCAGGAGAGAGGGCAACTTGGTAATTTAGACTTAAAGTGGTAACATTTTAAACACACTTTGCCTTTGAAATTTCAAAATAAAATCTCTCATTCTCTCTCAAAGGAATGATGGCAGGCAAAGCAAAAAGAAGGGGGTTGGGTTGCAATAAAGAATGAGGGGGAAAAAGAAAAGAAGCACATTGCTGCCAACCCCATCTTCATCCTAGAATATCATTCACAAAGCTAACTCTTCTCCTTCTTCCTCTTTACTCACTCTGTCAGCGACTGGCATTATATCAAATGAAATGAAACTTCTTTGCTCCCTTCCACCACCTCTCTCTTACTTCCAACTTTCTTTGTTCATGCAAGATCAAAAGACAGACTCCAACACAATAAGGTATGTCCTCCTCTCTTTCTCTTTTTTGCACAATTTGCACTTACCCAAGCAAGATTATGATCATATATTTTCTTTTACATCAATGGCGAAAAGATTTGAACTTTAGACATCCAACATTCTACCCAATTCCTTTACTACTACCCCATCACTTATTTGTTTGATTTCGATCATTTTATCTTGTTAGTGTAGAGTTCTCCTATGCATGTACTGTCCCCTTATGATAATCTCTGCAATTCTTCTTATACTTGGTAATTCTTTGTGGATGATGTTGGATATAGCTTCTGGAATTGTGGGATATATGTGGATGGGTGAACAACTCAATTATTGCTTATTTCTATAATAAGAATGTTATATGTATGGAAATAAGATTTGAAATTGAACTTCGAATATAAATAAAAAATCATTAATTAAATACAAATGACGAAATAAATTTGTAAAATGCAATTTAATAAATATTCAGAATCAAATTTTTAGATTGCAATTTCAGTACATATAACAATTTTGTCAATATAATATGAGCTATGGACAAAAATTTCAACAACATTATCTGCAAGGTCCTTCTCTTTCTAAATTGGGCCATGAATTAATTGAAAATTGAAGGGTAAATGGGGCCTATTTTTTGACTAAAATCATGTAGGAGCTTACATAATTTGGGTCATCAGTCAACCAGGTTGAGCGATGATCTCTTTTGCTGGGACATGGAAGACAAAGAAGGACACAAAAAAACAAGAAACATTTCACTTTTCGGTGATAAAAACAATTCATTTTACATGAAGAAAATTTTGTTTTGGTCGAATTAGTGAAAAGAGCGATGTATGTCATGTTTATTTTGGCTTATTCGATTTTATTTAACAAATATTTAGTAGAATTTGATTAAATATTTTACACCATTAATCCATTGACATATTGCGTTGATATTCTGTTAAATGTTTATTGTAAGTGAATGAATCAAAATTAATGTTATTAACGCAAAACCTCTTTTTCATCGTAAGTTTACCTTTTTCCATTTTTATTTGCATGAAATATTTTATATTAATTTTATTTTAGTAAAATGTCTATTTGTCCAATTCTATTTTTAGAGGTACGGAATTGGATAAATTGATAACACTGAAAACATAAAAGTATAGAAATTAATATTTCATAAAAATAAAAGTAAGAAAAATTGAATTTTGCGAATATGCCCTAGCATTTACTGTAACAACGAACGATGAAAGTGAAAATTATTGGCCTTTTTGCGACGGAAACATTGCTTAACATTGGGCCAATAAAGGGCTAAGCCTAATTTATGTTTGGGCTCATTAAACTACAAAAAGGGGCCGATTTAGTGCTCCCCTTCTTTGGGAAAGTACTTAAGTAGTTTAAATCATGCTAAGGGCTATACACATTTTGGCTATGTGTGATATAAGTAATTGATAAATTAATTATATATGGGTAAGTTAATAAGTAGTTAACAGTTGATTATTGAAAGTTAATAACCGGTAGTTGATAAGGTAGTTATTTGTACTAAAAGCATTTAATAAAAGTAATCGTTAAATTACTTGAAAAATGTAAGAAGATATAAAAGAATATATTAATATAAGTAGATATATGAATTAAATTAATTTATATCTATTTCAAAATTAAATTATATTAATGGACTTAAAATATTTAAAATAAAAATATTATTATTTAAAACTTAATTAATTATATTTTATAATGTAACATATTTATTTATTTACTTACTTATTTTTAATTTATTTAATTAAATTAATAAAAATATAACAAATATTTATTTACATAATTTGAATATAGGTTATTATTTAATTAAAAGATGATGAATAAATTTAAAAAAATATTGAAAGCTACTAAACTGCATTTATCCAATAAGCTATACGTTAAATAATTCTAAAGATTAATTTATAATTTATTAATTAAGTTAATAAGTTATAAATTAGTTTATTTTTTACGCCAAATACACACTTTAAGTTATCTTCACCAAACTATTTGCATTTGATAAAATGATTTAAAATTGATCCATTATTAATATAAATTAATTTTATTCTATCATCTATTTATATTTTACTATATGTTAATAAAAATTTATTAAAAATTTTTTTATTATTAATTTTTTTAATTATTATTATATTTTTAATAATGGCATTTTTCCATTTGTTAACTGTGTAAAATATTTTACTCAAGTAGTAAATCAACTTTACATTTTTTTTAATTGCGCTTAAATTCAAATCCAATGAAAAATTATGGCTCCATTTGTTTCTACGGAAATACTTTCAGTAAAAGATAGTTAAGATGAGAAAAAATATTTTTTTTATTTAATTTTATATACAGAGAATTTGAAGAAAATAACTTTCTTTATTTTAAAAAATTTTACTTTTTTTATTACTATAATTTTAAATATCAATTTTTTTAAACATAAATTATACATTGTATATCACTATTTTACAATATATATAAATAATATTTTAGTAAATAAATTTTCTGATGAAATAAATATATTTACGAGAAAAAATTGTGTCAATAGTTGAATACAGCATTTTTTTAAAACTCATTTTTTTTAAGGGGGAAAAACTTTATGTGTAGAAAATGATAATAATAACAAACCATAGACTGCAGGGTAGAAAACCGTGTCCAGTGGCTTCATAGAAGGGAATGTTACGAGAATATCAATTTTCTAAGATGTTAAATATTTTTAATATTTCTTACCCCCCCAGACTGGTGTAGTTCTCTGTTTTTGTTTATACATTTCCGTTTCATACCAAATTTTTTTAATATTAAATAATTTATAATATAATAAAATTGATAATTTTAATTTTAGTTTATTAATTTTAAATTTAAAAATATATTTTAATAATAAAATATTTAAGTTCTTAAAAAAATTAAATTCTCTTGTATCATTACCCTTCTACAAATTTTACGGCCGTAATAAGTAGTGGTTTCTTTCATCGAACCTCGTAGTGAGGCACATTTGATGTGCAGAATTGGAATTTGAAATTGACAGGTTAGAATATTTGTTTATTCTCCAATATAAAATAGCATATTTCAGAGAAAATGTTAAAATACCACCAATAATCCTCATGAAATTTATACAATTTGTTGAAATCACATTCATCTCTAAAATTTTTTATATTTAAGTACAATTTTAAGTTTTATAATATATTATTTTTAATAATATCAATAAATAAGAATATGATATATTATTAAAAATTAATAACTTTTACCTATAATAAAAATATTTCATTAGTTTGAAGTAGCAATTTACGAAATGAATAATTGTATAAAATTGATTTATACTGAATCAAAATTAAATCATATGAGTAGATTGGAAGTTATTGCATCATTAAAAAATAATAATAATTAAAAAATTTTAATATGGGAGTTACAAGTTTTTAGCATTTGGTAAAGAATTTTTTCAATATTATTCAATGGTATAATAATATAAAAATTATTATAAAATTCTTTTATATTGTCAGTGCAGATCTACGTATAATATATGTTAAAAAAAATATGATATACGAAGAAAATAATTCTCCTAAAATTATGCCTCTCTCTAGATGCAGCAAAATGTGAAGAAATTGACCAAGCCCCAGACCATCGATCACGCCAAAGCGGGAAAGTCCATTCTTAGGATTTGAACTGCCTAATGGACTTCTTCCAACAATAAACCCTAAATTTGGAATTTCTCATTTAGCATATTCAAGTTTAGTATTCAGAAATTTATCATAATTAAACTTAACTTTCACTGGTTCTGTCGATAAGAAACCAAACACCAGAATTGAAAGGACTTCATCTTCTCCTCCTTAATTTTCCCTAAAAATGCATGCAGTGAAGAGCCTGAATCATAATTCCATGCCTTCTCAAGAATTCCAGTATGACATTCTCTTCGTCCCACGTTGCAGGAAGCCCTGGTATCAGAGAGCAATGGAGATGAGCAGTTTATGGAAAACCGTTTCCAGGTCCACACAAATTCCCACAACCACCGCCGATTCCACGCTATGGAAATCAATTCCCAAATCCCCTCAAATCTCTGCAGCAAGTAATAATTCCAGCAAGCAAAAGCTGAGGAAATGTACTTCCTTGAAGGTTGCAACTTCCTTCACGAGAGTTTGTCTCTGTGCACCGATTTCTTCGTACAACGAGGTTTTCCGAGCTGAGGTTCCACCTAGGAGGAGTAATAGTTATCCAAGAGCGAAGCCATTGCAAACATCACAGGAAAGAATTCCCGGTGCCAGGCTTAGCACGGAGGGGAGAAAAATTTTCCGGGGAAAATCCTTGACCGATGATGTTCTAATGAGAAGGTTTGTGATTGAAGAAGAAGCAATGATGCAAATTAGAAGGAGAAATCAAATGGAAGTTATTAGGAAGAGAAGTATGATAAGAAGAAAGAAGCTTGGGCCCAGTCCTCTTAGTAGAATGGTAATGGCTGAGGATGAACAAATTGATTGAAGTTCAATTCTGCTATCATCCAAACACTAAATTTTGAAGTCTAAAATTTTCTTTTCTCTGAAATTAATTTCCTCAATGCTTTCTCTGATTGTGGCCAATACTGCATTACTCAATTGTCTGCTAATTACAGCGAACTCTTTGTCCCATTATTTATTTATTTTTCTCAACTAAATTTAGGAAATTTTTTATCGGCAATTTGAAGAAATTAAACAATATATAGAGTATTACTGTAAGTTCTGAAAAGAGTCAATAACACGCATTAACTTTTAAATTATACTGGTTTTATATTTTTAATAAAAATAAAACAAATTTAAGTGGGTTTAATATGTGAAGTAAATAGTTCAGTGTCCTTATGGATAGTTCCAAATCAAAGTGGCACTTCCATATGGCTTTAAGATAGGGGGTGTGGGATTGAAGAGTTGTTTGGCCAATCTTTGAACTTATTCCTTGCCAACTAACTGATGTGTAAGACTTGTTAATTTGCTTATAAGACACTCTAAAACAGAATAATGATAATTCTTATGGGGCCAGAATAGTGGTTATCTAATTTGTATCTGAAAAGCCAAGTTAGGTTGTTCAGTGACCGGTAAAGATACACATGCTTCACTTTTTTGTAGTGCTTATCAACTACCTTCTATTGTCTCAGGGCTTAATTTTACTTTACTTGTAACCTTCTGGACCTTTTTCTGCTGTTGGTGCCTCCAAGTAAATAAATAAACTATCATAGCTTCAACAGGAACAGCTTGGGTTTCATGATCACATTTTCCAACTACGTATGATCCAAATTTATAGTTGTTTACAGTAGTTGGAACCACATATCTGCATGCTTGATTTGGAGGCTAAAGGAGTTGTTGATTAAGGTTCAACAGAATTTTTTTTTTTAATTATTGATTATCCTATACCTGTTTCAAGCAAAACGATGATTTTTGCAGCCCCACATATTGTTTGCACGTATATAATTAGCCAGCTAATTAATGCAAAAGCATATTTTATGGTTAACAAGCTCAACAGACAGTACAGTACCAAAATGTCACTAAGCTGAATTGAATGAGTTTCAAGGGAAACAAGGCCACCACAGAATCTAGACCCCTGTGATTTGACATCTGTTCTTGGGGAATAAGTCTGCATTCACTTCTTTTTAATGCTTTCTGCATTACTTCAAGAATTTTGAGGTTTGGGGTAATATAATAAATTTAACTATAATTATTATAATTATTTATTTTCTAAAAATAAAATGAAATAATTTTATTTAATAATTTTTTAAATTATCATAATCTTGAGAACATTTTAAAATTTCCCACCTTTTCTATATTCACTCTTTATGAGTTTAATCTTTCAGTCCTTACATGTTTGGATTCCACAGACATACGAAAGTTTGTTCTTCGATCTACGTAATGTTGTTAAAATATTCAATTGTATTTCATATTTTTCAAAGAGGAATAACATTATTTGTGCTTGTTTATAAGAGTAGCACTGAAAATACTATCTGATATGCATTTCTGAGACTTTTTCTCTTAATATAGAATGGGTTTTATACTTCACTGGCGCTTATCTCATGTGTATTAGTGACTTGGAGTGTCTCCCTAACTTTGGGAGATGATTGTGATATATTATTAATAATAATATATTAATATGTTATTATATAATATATTATATTTAATCTTAAAAAACATAAATTTAACATATAATTAAATTTAAAAATATATTAATATATTTATAATATACTATAATTTCTTCCGTTATTTGTCAATAAAATGTGGCTCTGTACCCAGCATTAATGAGGGGAAGCATCTGATGTGGTTGAACGAAAATGTTGGCTAACCTACCAAAGCACACTTCGCCACGGAGGTCTCCCACGCAGCGCGGTTATGACGACAGCCTTTAGACAAAAACAAGCGAGGTGGCAAACCCTCACCGCCGGCGTTTAGACAAATGAAGTAATTTAGGTTTGATTGCATCTTTGTGTACAGCGATTGATTGAGGTTAAATTGACACCTCCTTCCCCGGCTTTCAGACATCTTTTTGTACTTTTTTTTTCTCCATAAGAATTTTTTAAATTGAGGAGAGAGTGATCGGAAGGAGGGTTCGAACTCCCCTTTTAATGTTATAAAACCTTAAACATTTAAGGGAGGGCTAGTTGTACCAATCCTCAATGTCAATGGCCATCTTTTTTGTATGTTTAATGATATCTACTATATTACTATCAAAATTTTATTGCGATAAATTTTGAAGTTATTAAGTTAAAACTATATGATCACAAATAATAATTTATTTAAATAATTTTAATTTATCAAAATTTTAAAATTGTCATAATATTTTAAATTTTAAATAGAGATAGTACACTATTAAATATAATTATTAAATTTTATTTATATCATAATATAAATAAATAAAATTTAATAATTTAAATTTATAATTTTTTTGGTATAATAATTATTCGATATCAAAACACTACATTTAATATCAATTAATTTAGATTTGAGTCAAGTAGGATTACATTAGGCAGTAAAACTCTCCCAAGTGAATTTTAACACAATTACATTATCAAAGATTCCATACCTTTAGTTAAGTTAGAATAACTTCAATCTAAAACATTTAGTTAAGTTAGAATAACCTCATACTAATTGATTTACATGCTTGGTGATAATTTAAATTAATAATACATCATGTATAATAATCACCGATTTTGGCACCCAAGTTGAGCCCTTTATTAGCACAAGAAACCCAAATTGAAGCCTTTGATTAGCACAAAGCGCATAGTTGGAGGAATCTTCATAACTCACCACCTTATTCCTAATTATGATCTGTGGTTTCAAATCTACTCATTCAGGAATCTTATCATCTGCAGCCCCAAGCTGGTTCTGATTCCAAATTCTCAAGAAATTCTGAAATGCAAACTCCATTCTCACTCCTTTTTGTTGTTGTTAATCTTCACGACAATTGAATGGGTAGCCTTCCATTACATAGATCCTTTTTTGGATGATATAACGATGTTAAATATATAGAAAAATTTATAGATTTTGAGTACTCAAACATATCACAGATGAAACAGATATACCATTCCTTTTTATATTAAAAATAAAATACTTAGTACATATCACATTAAAAAACAAAATTATATAATTCACAGCTAGTAGCTTTGCAATAATAATTCTTATGCATCAATCAAGGCAAACTTAACACATAAAAATAAGATAATTCGTTAATTAATGTATATTTTGTTTAATATAAAAATATAATATAGTTTTCTTATAATAATAGGAGTTAATTCACTTAATATATGCTATAAAATTTTGAATTTAAATAAAAATAAAAGAAATAAATTTTTAGAATAATATGAAATGTCATGAAATCATTAAATGTTTTGATAAGGGCCGAAGGTGGGATATACTTTAGAGGTGAACAAAGATTGTTTAAATTTTTATTTTATGGTAGAGTGGAGAATTAGAGTGATAAATAAGCCAAGTGTAATGAAACATTTAATTGAAATATCTATTTATTAAGGGTCCATTTGGCGGGGGAAAAATGAATTTTTAAAATTTATTTTCTAATTTTTTTTATTTAAACATTCAAAAATTTTGATCAATAAGAAAATAAATTCTGATCAATTAAAAAGTTGTATTATTTTTTTAAAAAATAATTTTTCATTTTCAAAAATAGAATTTATTTTCTTTATTACTCAGTATATTTACATCTAAACCCAAGCTTTTTTCACCTTGTTAGGTAATTGCAATCACAAATAGAATTTATTTTTATTTATTAAATATTTTTATGATGGATGCTTTATTTCTATTTTTATAAAATCTATTTTTTAATTAAACTTAAGTGCATATTTTCATGCAATATTTATTAAAATATTTTTCCTTTCTTTCTCATAATAGATGTTCTATTATATAATATTTCGTAATAATTAATTAAACTGTGTGAATCTATATATAAGGTTTTGTAATGTCTTTAATATATATTTTATTATTGAAAATCAATTATTTTGGACTATTGAGCACCAAGAACAATAAATTTTTTTAAAAAGTACATAAAATTATAATTATTTTGGAGTAAATAATTTTGATTTACTTTAAATAAAATTATTTTTTCTTTATGCATCAGACACCAAAAAATATTTTTTTATGTATCAAATAACAGAAAATCAATTCATTTTCTAAAAATATGTTTTCTTAAAAAAATATTTTTTAAAAATTTCATTTTTTCCTAAACCAAATTGAAGCAAATAGAAGCTAAAATTGATCAAATTTGCAAAAATTAAAATCGATCTTAACTATTGCACTAATATAATGAGTTTTGATGTTTTTAAATGTTATTTTTAAGAGTTTGAATTTGATTAATGATCGATTTAATACTTTTTAAACAATTGAAAAATAAAAAAATCGCATCATTGAAAGAAAAATAATAATAAATAATAATTTTTCAAAAAAGGCTCACCGAGGCTCCGCCTCATTATCTTGTTCTGGCATAAAACTATGATATGTGTGTGAATAGTATGCAAAGTTTCGCGTCGTAATAAATATGATGATGACGACATCGAATTTGAGTGATGAACTTGTAATCGATCCGTTGAGATGAGGACGGACAAAAGACTTTATTTTGCTATAGAAACAAATATGATGCACTCACATGCGTTGATTTCAATGGTTAGGTGGTTCACACTCTTTACGGTAAGCAAATTTTAAATTCAAATTTTGTAAATAAAAAAATAAATATTAAAAGACTTTATTCTTATATTAAATTTAATTCAGCTCGATTTTAAATTATTAATGATTTAATGAAATTATCGAATATTTGGATAAAGAAATAATAGGATGAGGCCTCACGTGCGGAGACGGGTGGAATAATTGCGCGGCAATGGGTACGCCTGTGTTAATGATGCCGTTTGCATATCCAACGGCTAAAATCGCACGACTCACTGATAATATGGTTGGCCCATGTCATGCTCCTGTCATTTTCTCTACTAAGGCGACGCAGCTTGTGCCTGGGGCCGTGTCTTGCTGCGCCTGCTGCAGTTCCTTGCGTGTGAAGAGCACGCTCTAGATGCCAACGATGTCTGTCTCATCTCACCTATCTATCGATGATAACGGGCTGGCTGCCCAGTTACTCGTGAATCTGCATTTTTTTTTCATAGAAATAAAATAAAAAGTATGTTTAAATATATTTTTATTTTTAATATTTTTAAATATATTTTTATTTTTAAAAAATAAAAAATAAAATATAATAAATATTATAATATTTTATATAATTACAAAATTAATATTTATAATAAAAATAAATTTAAAAAATATTTTTTATTTTTAAATTATATATTTAGAGTTATATTTTTTAAAATAAATTTTGAAACAAGTTCTTCCGTTTTTTAAAAATAAAAAAATAAAAAACTATTTTTAAATACACTAAACAAACTTACTCATAATTTTTATTCTAAAACTCATTATTTTATTTTATTATGATTTATAGTTTCAAATAAGACTTTATTTCATCCCTACAATTTCAAATAAGAAAAATTATGTCTTTATATCTCTCCAAAATTCATCCCATGCAAATGCACTGACTCAAATTTAGTACCTTTTTCAAATCTGGAGGTTACTCTTTCAATTAAATAAAAAAATATGTTATTTAAAGGTATTATAGTAAATTTTTTACCACCACTAATTTTTTGATATAATAAGCATTTTATTAAAAAAATGAAAAAGAATGAATTGAGTTAATTTAAATATTTTTTATTAAAGTTACTTAAATGTTTTTTTTTATTTTATAATTATTAAATTAATAATATAATTCTTTTAATCAAATAAAAAGAGAGAGAAATTGTTAATGTCTGTGGTATGAATGGAACACATAATCAAATACTCATGTTGTATTTAGTAAATCCAATGATGAAATTGAATGAAAAAAAAGGAAAGGAAATAAAAATAGAATGAAATGTTTATATTATAATTATAATAATTATAGTAGTATTTTTTTTTCTCCGAAAAAGAGAGAGCAGGGGTTACTTGCGTTGACAGCCCTCCCTGAGCGTTACCATAGGAGTACTCCCTCGTTGCAAAATGTTCAGTTTGAATCATAACTACTGCTCAAAGGGCAAGCTCATCACTACAGCCCCACCAAAGTGCTAACAGTCCCAAGAGTCCTTCACTCTTTTATTAGTCATAAATTGATACCCTCCTACATCGAATCCATGACTTCCAGGATAAAGTAGTAACCTGGTACCACTAGGCGAACCACCTTGGTGATAATAATTATAGTAGAGTTAGAAATAAAATAAATATTTCATTCCATTCATACATTTTGTACATTAAAATAATGTAAAAATGAAATGCAGAATAAAAAGTAAATGATGATAATATCCTTCTTATTAAAATAATGAACATTTTATTGAATAATATAATATAATAAAAATATGAAATATGATTAATGATAGAAATGGTCATAATTAAAATTTTATTATTAAAATTAAAATTATAATGAATAAAATCATTTAATAAAAATAAAAATCCTACTTTACTAAAATTTTATAATATATAGTTTTTATAAAGAATGCAAAAATATACTATTTAAAAATTTATCACTAAAAATACAATCACAAAAAAAAATTAGAAAATATTAAAAATTGAAATTATAATATCATTTATTTATACAAGACAACATTGGAATATGTTAAAAAGTTAGGGACAGAAGTGTAAAATAATTATTCCCTGATTGATGGTTATTTTCATTCTATCATATATATTATGGGGAAATTTTAAGATACCTTAGGGGTTTCTAAACCCTGAGTGGTGTGGCACAATCTCAATGGATGAGATTACCAAAGACTTAAGTAATTTCATCCAATAGATGAGATTGTGCCACATACTCAAAATTTAAAAATCTTAGGGCACTGTAGTCTTCCTCATATATTATGTAAACATCTTATCCATTTTCACTTTTACTCTTATTCCATTTCATCGTAACAAATCCGGTCGAAGGGTGAGATTGGCCTAACACTAAAAAAAGCCAAAGAGTTCGGTACAAATCACCTGTACTCCTTACATTGGAACTACCTATTAGAAAGGTAATCCCCACAAAAACAGTGAAAATCATAGTTAGTATGGATTTAGGTGAGTTAACACCACTCACAGTTGTCAAGTCTCCATCTTGAAAAATCTTCCAAGTTACATGCATCCCGAGATTTATGTTTTACTTATTTCGATGAAATATATTTTGGATAAAATAATATAATTATAAAATATTAATATGAAAAAAATTTATTTATTTAATATTAAATATAAGAATTTTTTAAACAGGAATTTATTTTTTTATATATTATAATTCTAATACAATTATAAGTGACATATTATTTCTTTAATAATATATATGTAAATAATATTTTTTTATAAAAAATAATTTCTGACTTAACGAACAAAGCCAAAATGTTAAAATTATTTGGATGGACTCTAATGGTAAAATCGGTTGCTTTTGATCACCTAAATTTTAAATGTTAATTTTCAAATTTTTACTACCATTAATTTCACAAGTTAAAACAATTTATAAGTATCATGATGTGATAAGGAAATCAATAATATGTTCTAATATAAATGAAACAAATGATTTCATTCTTAACTTAATTTTTAATCTTGGATGTTGGAATCAGGGATATAAATCATTTGTTATAATTGTATTTTATTGATAATTCTCTTTTTTTTTTTTAAAGCAAATCAACGAGACCGAAACTTAAACAAGAAAAGAAGCTACATTCTTACTGGGTAACAACACTAATAACATCACAATAAATTAACATTTGTAGCTCTGTAAATGGATATTCTAATTGCCTTAAATCTAATTCGTGTCTCAAATTAGAAATTCTCTTCTCAATCCATGATAATTCTCTTTTTAATAAAACCATTATATTATCATTGATTCATTTTATGAAACTTCTGATAAAGTTTATGTTAATTCTAGACTGCTTAACACGATTTTTTTTCTTGGTCTAAACTTGGAATTGATGGTATAAAATTAAGATTTGAATCCCATTAATTTTTTAAGAAATTTGAGGGGGTAACTTAGGAGAGATAACACATAATTTTTCATTATATTATCATTGATTCATTTTATGAAACTTCTGATAAAGTTTATGTTAATTCTAGACTGCTTAACACGATTTTTTTTCTTGGTCTAAACTTGGAATTGATGTTATAAAATTAAGATTTGAATCCCATTAATTTTTTAAGAAATTTGAGGGGGTAACTTAGGAGAGATAACACATAATTTTTCATTGAAATTCATCATTAAATTAATAAAAATATTTATATATCTATCTTTCTTTCAAATTTTTCTCAAGAAATTGACGAAATTCTTGTCCAAAGTTAACAAATTGCAAAATAACAGAGGTAAAGTTTAAAGAAAATTGGGAAAAGAAGAAAATATTGTTGATTATAGTTTGAAAAAAAATATAAATAACCCTTGAAACACCACTAAGTGTCACATAATGTGTTTTGAAATTTCAAAATCCACGAATAATCCTTTGAAAATTTCAAAAAACTAAAAATATTAAAATTTTAGCGTAAAAAACAGAAAAAGATATATAATTAGGGACAGAATCAGAAAATCTTCTTTGAGGGCGCAGATTCACACACAAAATGTTATTATTAGGGAGATATTATTAAATAAATTTTATTATATTGATTTTTTAATACCCTTTTAAATTGAAATGTAGTAATAAAGTTAAATATTTTTTAATTAGATAGTTATTATTGTATCACATGTGGAATTAGTTTAAGTGATTGAATGTATGAAAGTTAAAGGAGAAATACTAAATTTAAATTATATTAGTCCCTTTTTTGTCATAAATATAATTATAATGTTAAGTTCTTACTAAATTCTTAAAAAAAGATAAGAAATATAAATTATTCTGACTTGATGGAATATTTAAATGAAAAATTGGAATACAATGCTGATATATAAAATTTAGAATTATAGGCTACAAATACGCATAATTCGGAAAAGATGCGCGTAGACGCTAGTTGCATAATTCGAACAAAAATGAGAGTAAAAACTACATAAAAAAATATATATATTTAGTGTAAATATACTATGAAAAAAGATAATTTTTTATAAATGCTTGATTTAATCTTAGTTGGCTGGCTTTTATTGATTTGATTTGTATAAATATCTAGTTGCCTTCAAGAAATTTTGACCGATATATAATGCTCTTTAAATATTTTTTAAATTTTCATTCGTTGTCAAATTTTTAAGAGGGCAAAATATACATTATATGCATTGAATTATAAGAGGGCCATGGCCCCTCAAAACATAAGGTGGTTCCACCCTTACTGTGTGAGTTATTAATGATTTTTTTTAAATTGTTTTTATAGTGAATTAAGTCAGATTGTGAATATATATATTTTTTTGAAAGTAGATTACCCAACAACAAAGTTAAGTCTTTAATGTGTTTATGATATAATTTAAAGCAAATATTTTTATAAAATTATTGTTGAATTTCAACTCAACTGCTCGAGGGAAGTTAAACATGCATTCCTTTTTTGGCCTTTCCTTCAGGGGATTTAAAATTGTGATTCATTTGTCTTTTCCTAATTTTTTTCTAATTGAAATATGAATAATTCCAATCTTCTAAAAATTTTAGAAAGATGACTATAAATTTTGAAACTTTAAGAAAGTCAAGCGGAAATTGACTTTATTTTAGGGATTATTTATAATTTATTTTAATGCTAAAAAGTTTTAAATGTAATTTTTATCCTCTTAAAATATAAATGATGAGATTTTAATTTCCTTAAATATTTAATTGGTACACTTTTGTTTTTGTCTCATTTTCATGAAGTCACTGATCTCACAAGATTAGTTCTTTCCAATACTTTGTCCATATTAATTTAAGATAACTTATATATAAGTATGAAATGAAAATTTTAATTAAGTATTAAAAGTTTTGAACAAAATAAAGTATTCCATATAAATTTTTTAATTTTTTTGGGAGCTTATTCTGTTTGCTAACATAATTGTTATATAATGTCACCATGTTAATGTTGATTAAAGTAAAAATCGATATATATAAAAGTGTGGTAACATTTTTTAAAATACGAACAAACGTCAATTATATTTAATAATTAATGTTGAAAAATAAAAATATCTTTTTCATATTAGTTATTAGTGAATTGACATCTAATGGAAGTGTAAAAGTTAACTTTGAAAATTGGTTTAGAAAAAAAAATTCCACATTAGTTGCTTAAAAATTGACATGAAAAATAAAAGCAAATTGTTAAATTTGAAAAAATATCAAATATCAGAAATCAATCTTATTTACAACTAACTTGCCCTAAGTGGCATTATTGTAATTATGCATAAAATATTAAATGCCAATTTCAATAATAACTAATGTGAAAATATATAAACACTAATTATTTATTAACAATTGATTCTTCCATCAACATATATGTGGTTTTTGTTTCTCAAAATTATAGACATACTTGTTTTCTATGATGATTTGCTTTACATTTTTTATGCTCTTCACTATATTTTCTCTGGTGTTTGTTCAATAATTATGTAAGGTCAATCTTCTATCATCTTTCTTGATTTTCTTATACTTTGTTAGAATTTTATATTTTGGTTATGGTCTTTGAGATTAAATAAGTAACATTGTCATATATTGTGAAAAAGCTTTTATTTTTTTTATTATTAAAATTACTTTTCAATTGTTCATCTTTATCCTTTGACAAACTCTAACTTTATCCCTATAGGGTTTATATTATCCCTTTATAAATTGATATCAATCGACAAGACATGGTAATTCATAATCTCCTAACACTTCCTCAAGAGTCTTTTTTTCTCAATTATAATTTTTTCTCAATTAATTCCAATCTCATTCATAAAACATGCAATATTCTTATCAAATTCAATCATTATCATATCTTTCTAGATGTATGAATTTCTATTCATAGAATAAATTGGTTTACTTATTTTCTCTTATTTACATATTTATACGTGTGTATTAAGTCTTGTAAACTCATATTTATCTTAAACATCCTTTTTTGAACTCATTTTCATAAAAATAAGGGGTTTATACTAGATTCGCAATTATAGTCAATTATGTAATTAATTATAAATTTGCTAAAAAGCTAGTCAACTACTATCATCTAGAGGCAAACTTGATATTTAATAATTAACTATATACTTAATTATACTCTGCCAAAGATAAGAAATAATTTTTTGTGTTTAATTTTTATTTATAATTTAATAATGTTAATGTGATAAATTAGGATTCTTCAAGTGTTAAAATAACATATTTAGTTTTTATTTTAGTTGTATTAAAGAAAGTTATTTTTTTTAAAACTAGTTTTATTTTTGAAATAAAATTAGTACTTGTTATGGTTTATTGACAATTTGAAAAACTATCAATTATTGTTTGTTTATGTTTTGTTGATATTTATATTGCTCTATAGAATAGTTATTTCAAGTTTAATGCCTTATAGGTATGATCAACCAAAATAGGATATAAAGCAAGATTGAAATTGGATTTCTGGGCCTTTTAAATTTTGATAATCGCTTTATGAATATTCTATTTAAAATGAAAAATGTTAAGTATACAAGTTTAAATGAGTCATACACTTGTATAGGGCTTACAAGCAATATATAAAAATTATAAATTTTAAAGTATAATATTAACTTTATTGATAATTACTCTTAAAATGGGTATAGGTATTTGATTAGTTTCAAATTTGAATTTTAATAAACTTAAATGATTTAAGATTAAGAAATAATTAAGTTTACTTTGACAAGAATTGTTTATTCATACAAAATTATGTAACTTTTATGAGAAGAACTTAAGAAATAATGGAAGTTAATCTCTCATGCTTACACTTAGGTAAACCTTGTAAATAGGTGTAAAAGAAATGAAAAGACCATTTTAGGTATGGTGAAAATAATAATAATAAATTTTAAAATTATTAGGAGGGTGTAACAATGGTTGAGGTGTCATTGCCAATAGAAGAGGTGACATGATGGCCTAAACAATTGGCACCTACCTAACTTAGCTAAATAGTTTGATTTCATTCTCGACATAAGTGAGGTTTTCCATCACTTTAAGTTCATTATTCATAATCAAGTAAAATATTACTTAACATATCTAATTCTTATATTTTTTTTAATTCATTTTTAGGTACCTTAGTGGAAAGAAATCAAAAAAAGTTTAACAAAGGTGGATAAAGATGATAATGGCAAGTTCAGAGAATTAAAGAATTCGGTAGCTCATCCTCAATAAAAAATAAAGGTTGGCACATCTTGAAAAGAACTTTGATCCATTACATAGAAGATATCAAATAATGGTTTTATTCCATTGGAAATGAGTTCAGATGTTGTGGGAAATAAATACATCATTCTCTTATTTAAGGATCTCATTTTGCATATTTTGAGCATAAAGAAATAAATGTTTCCAATATATAAATTTAGATCAGGTGTATTTATCTTTATTGCTTAAATCTTCCTTTTTTTATGCACATATTAGATATTATAAATTTTGATGCTTATGCATTTTGGAAATAATAAGTGCTTTCATCATAATGTCTAGGATAGGAAATTAGGTTCTTATTTTGGTTTCCTAAATCCGAACTTTATTTAAGAGATGGGAACCATGTTAGAGTTTTGGAACAAGTATATAAATGAGGCCCTATTAGTGAACAAAAAGCAATAATGTTACATCCTACCATACTACAAATGATATGTAGGTGCAAAGATAATTAATTCATCTTTGGTTATATTTTCTCCTTAGTTATTTTACTTTGATATTGATAATATTGAAGGCACTACTAAATGCTAAGCATCATTTATTCAAAGGAGAGAATAATTTATTAGCTTGACTTGTTAATGCATAAACTTCGCTAGGGTTGGAAGGCAATACTTAGCGAGGCAATAAACGTACATTACAAGATGGATAATTCCAGCAAAATAAACATCATCAAATGAATGCAAGTCAAGATAATGTTCTTGTGCATGTTTGGATATCTAATATAATAATTAATCATTATTACATGAAATTAACATTATTTTAAGTTAGTTTGTTATGAATAGGTAACGTAAAGTATGACTACTTCATGATGAAATATGTGTAAGATATGGTCATGCATATGAAGGTGAATGAAAAGCTTGATAAGATAATTCATTTGAATTTTAGTTGGGAAGATACTTATAGAAAACATGTAATTTTATTTTCTTATTGAGTTTTATATGTAAATATATAGTTTTTCCAAGGAAATACAACACCCTACAATAAAGAATATATAGAAGCCTTACAGGAGGAATAAGGTGCATATATATCAAGAAAGACATAAGCATTAACTTGAAGGGGATTGCCAAATATATAAGTCATTAGGTTTAATTATAAATGAATATATATATATATATATATATATATATATATATATATATATATATATATATATATATGTTTGTGCTTGTAAAACTTAGTGCAATTACTTGTAAATATATATATTATTTTCTATGCATTACTAAAGTTGTTTATAAAAGTTATTGTATGATTTAATATTATTTAAAAGGTTTTGCTATTTTGCATCAATAGTGTGTTTATCCTGCTATTTATATAATAGGTCTAGTTTTTGGCTTTCGGGCAATAATAGAAGAATTTACAGACAAAGAACTAAGAAATCATGTCAATTATTTACTAATAACTAATGTTAATAATATACAATATTGGATTTATATAAATACTTAACTTGAAAAAGTAAAATTACTTCTTACTCATAATTAAGAAGTAAAAATAATTATTTGATAAAACAATTAGTTTTAGTCATAATTGACGTGAAATACTTAAACAAGACCACTTTTATTTCCTTAAAACTTATAAAAACAAATGCCAGAATTAAGATATAAGGGAAGCCTATCTTGATACCAAATTGCATATTAGAGAGTGAGAGCACCTTCCTTAGGAAATTTGTAATGCCTTATGGAGAGCTTAACCAATTAATTTTTTTAAAAGTCCATTACAATTTCTTCACATGAAAAATCACCTTTCCTCAAGTTCAATCATTTATTTGCTCTAAATAGCATTTCCTTCTTAACAATAAAATTCATTCGAATGCCTTATGTTCCAATAAATTTAATAAATAACATTTATTTATTGTACATTGTGTTGATATGTTTGGATTTATATTTTTTATTTCATTCTTTAAAGTTTTGGGTGGTATGAATTTCTTGAAGAAAAGACGATAGGTTTCTTGCTATAAAAGTAAATAAATAGGTGTTTTTATATAAAGAGTCAAAATGATAGAAGCACTATATAAACAACACATTATACTGCTAAAATTTAATAGCATAAGTCAAATGATAAATTTCTCTTTAACAAAAGTATATTGTATTAATGTTCTACTTACAACATCAATTAGGATGTGCTTGTGTTTTTCTTTTGCCACAATGAAATTTACAAGAATTTCTATCAATAATCACGTTAGTAGAAGATAACATAATTTTCTGCTATGCATTTGGAGATCTTATTTCTTATTTTTATAACATATACATATTATATGTTTCATACTATTTGGATCCAATTAAATGTATGACATTATTATCATTAGGTATTTATTGTATTTGGAGTATTATGTTTTATCATAGAGAAATTAAAATAGGGTTTGAATACTGCTTATATGATAATATAAGTTGCCAAATTCTATAATTAAGTTGGAATGTTGTTCTAATGTCGTGAGGTTTAGGAAAATTCTAATGGATAAAAAAAGTAAATAATTTCAGTTATTTTATAAAATTATTATTTTATCTTTTATTATACATTGATTGTTTAAAGAAATAGATGTACTATATGAATGAAGGTGTAAACAATTAATTTTCAATGGCAAATTACAAACCAATATTTGATATAAACAATAATGTTAATTATTGAACCAAAAAATTAATTTCTTAATTCAATTATTTAAGATTGTATAGGAATTAAGCACGTTAGTTTTCATGTAAAATCATTGACATTGTTGACTACATTCAATATTGATCTAAAAATTAACATTAAATATACTACATAATAATGATGCTAGTATATATGTCAGTAAATAACAGATGTAGAATGGGTTAAACAATTGATGTTATGAGGCATTTATGCAATAGTACTTCTAAATTCTAAAAGATGTGATTTATTTGAGAAATAGTTTAGTAAGTGATTGGGGATTAAACAAAAATTGTTGACAATCAAATAAGAGGATCAAAATTACACCAATTACATATTTAGGTGAATCAAAATTATTTATTTGAAATCAAAGGGATCAAAATTATATAAATTGCATTTTAAAAGGATTAAAATTGTATTTAGGTCTAGTAAAAGATATGAAGTGGAGACCAAGATGATGATTGTGGCCATAACACACTTTTTTAAGTAATGTTACTTGCATTTCCTAACACATATTTCTCCTTTACTTTTCTTTTCATTAAAAAAAATGGTCTTTTAGGATTTAAAAAAATGGCTAAACTAACTTTTTTTGAGTAAATCAAAGAATAGTTAAATTATTGAATGTACGCACGTAAATATTATAGATCGAATTTTAGATGTAATGGTAAGCAAAAACCTTTAAAACATATTAAGTGGTACTTAAGTTAATAGTTTTCAACAATTTATTTTTTTTAATATAAGAAGAAAAGTGAAAAGAGAGTCAAGATTACACAGTAGCAGCAGATGTAGTAGCAGCTTGGGACTTACCTTACTGAGATGATCTCGATCCTTAGATAGCAGGATATTGTCCTACCGCCGCCTCCATTTGCTACTGCTACATCGCCTGGGTGAAGTAAATTTGTGCCTGCACTTGCCGTTTAGCCACTTGGTCCATCTCAGCCGCCACCATCGTTTTATCATCCTCATTGCCAGGATGATGATGATGATGATGGTGCATCGGCATATTTACACCTCCCTTCCTCGTAGTATATTCTATATATATATTTTTATATTTTTTATGTGTACACATTTACATGGATGGTATATATGTAATTTATTCATATAAATACTATTTTTACAATTGCTTTATGAGTATTAATTTTTTTTTTATGTTGGAACAAATTGTTAAACATTATTATTAATACTACTGATGTATTATAGTTGTATAATTTACATTGAATTAAATTTAAAAAAGATATTGAGCAATTCAAATTAATTAAAATAAAGAATATTTTAGATAATAATTGTTAAATATAATATATTATTTGAAATATACCATAACGACAATTTGAATTTAAATATTTTTAAAAAATTTAAAAAACCTTTAGCGACGATATTGTCATCGCTATAGGATAGAATATCGTCGTTGAAGATAACTTTCAGTGATGACAATGTCGTCGTTGAAGCCCGAACTTTTAGCGACGATAGTCGTCATCGCTGAAAGCGCCACTTTCAGCAACAACAGTCATTGTCTCTAAAACTCCAGCTTTCAGCGACGACTTTTTTACTTTTAACGACAACAATGCTGTCGCTAAAAATTAAATTTATTTATTTTTAAAATTTTAAAATTATTTTCTACGACGATATTATCTTCGTAAAAGGCCGTTTTTTTAGCGACGACAAAATATCGTCGCTAATGGTCATTTCAAGCACGAAGTTATACCGATGATATTTTCAGCGATGACTTTTTTTTTTAGCAATGACCAAATGTTCTTCAGCGATGACAAATGTCACTGCTAAATATCTTTTTTGTTGTAGTGTCATATAAAAAAAATGGCCTTTTGGGATTTGAAAAAATGGGCTAAACTAATTTTTTTTGGGCAAATTGAAAAATAATTAAATTATTGGATGTACACATATAAATATTATAAATTGAATCTTCGATGTAGCGGCAAGCAAAAATTTTTAACATATATTAAGTAGTGCTTAAGTTAATAGTTTTCGGCAATTTATTTTTTCTAATATAAAAAGAAGAGTGGAAAGAGAGTGAATATTAAGAAGTGTGAATTATTTTATCCTATCCTTAATGGCAGTCTTCACATGTTTGTTTTAAAATAATGTATAAAACTCGGTCACCCGTTGTTACTCAAACAAGATTTTTGTTAAAGCCTTAAAGGGATATGTTTGTATCAATCAACCAAGACTAAGAAAATTACGTTGAGGAAATGAAAAGAACAAAAACATTAAAACAAATAGCAATGGTCCCAAACTATTATATTCAATTCAAAGTGATATTTTAATTTATGTCATAGTATACGGTAATACGGATTTAAAAAATATATAATTTCATTTCTGTCTCCCCTTTCAATAAGTTATGTTTTTCTTTGAACAGGTCTTGCAATCCAAGGTTTATAATTTTCCACACGCTGCTTTTGGATTTTGACCTACCTTGTTTCTGCCCAATCCAGAAGGGCCCCTCCTATATCTGGAATTTTGACCTAAATTTTCATATTCATATTCGTAATAATTATAAGATTAAGTTAAAATTTAACAGCGATGTTATATTATATGTACTAAAAGAAGAATTTAAAATTAGATTTTATATATATATAAATTAAAAGTTATTATTAAATTAAAAAAATTAAAATTTAATTTCGAATATCATTAAAATTTAGGGCAGTTTTAAAAATTTAATACCGGAATAAGTTTGTCAATAGCACCACGTAGCCGCAATTAATTCAGATTAAGGATTACGCAATGTTCTTATTCGACCCGCGGTGCCGCTCGGGACTCCAATATGGACCAGAGAAATAGAAAGAATAATAATTCTATTCCAATGTGACCTTTTGACATAAATGTTCTGAATTGTGTTTTGTTTATACAGTTATTAATTTTCAATGATTCCTCACAAATTTTCATGGTATTTATGCATTTTCAGATCTGAGTCCTGCACAGAATCCATGAATTTTCCCAGGCGTGCATTTTACAGCATTG
Organism: Sindora glabra; assembly: GCA_020226215.1. NCBI lineage: Eukaryota > Viridiplantae > Streptophyta > Magnoliopsida > Fabales > Fabaceae > Sindora > Sindora glabra. The sequence goes on from CM035229.1 coordinate 74,757,208, forward strand.
AAGAAGGGCAGATGGGGGAAACTTGACAATCAATGTACGAGAAAAACATTCTATTTATATGGTCTTTTTTTTTTTTTGGTAATTTACGCATGGCCACAAAAAGTTTAGTCTATTTTCATATAAACAAATTCATTATTACTAAGATTGTTTCATACCTAAAACTAGAAAGAAAATTGTTTTTGTCCAATGGCCGAGTGGATTTTGGATAATTTGTGCGCTTTGAATGAATCATTTATTCAATCTGAGTTAAGAAACTTCCAATAATCAACACAACAAATTAAAAAAGTACAGTTCATAATTATAATATTACATTTAATATTATTATTATTATTTTTTATAATTTTGTATCTCAAACCCCTGTGTCGTGAACAAGATCAAAATTTAGACGGATTCATAGCTCAACCTACAAAAATATATGACATGAGAGCTTCCTTTTGTACTCTTCGATTTATGAATAACTTTAATTACTAAGGTTTAAATTCTAAAATCTGAATAAATCTGTGAACTCAGACAAACGCAGCTAACATTTCTTTTTGAGCTCACTTACTGAGGAAGGAAAAAAAAATATTATTAGTACTGAAAATAAATTTTAAAATAAAATTTAAATTTTTTTATATATATTAAGTTAAATTTTGAAAATATATTTTTATTATTTTATATTTAAAAATAATTTTAAGTATTATTTTTTATATACAATAAAAGCAAAAAAAATCTATTTGCACGATAATTTTTTGTTCCATCAGTAAGGTGTAATGCTAAAACAATGATGATGGTAATATAATCAACACGAAGAACACAGTACCAAACACCACCAATGTTGTTGTGATGACATTAAGTGGTAAATTTCGAATTTTCTTATATAAAAAACAGTATTATTGGTGTCCACATAGTCTTCCCATTGAAGTAAAGTTGGTTGAAGGTGTCCACATTGAGTGAGAAAGTGGCCAACTTCTCTGTCTCATTCTTTCTCTCTCCTCTCATCATCATCCATCATGATATATCAGACCAAAAGAGCAACAAAATTATAAATTCTACAAAAGGTGAAAGGTGGCCACCAGGAAAAGTAATTCCCATCCAAGCCACTTCAGAACCCGATTCAAAGCTGCCGGAGAAAATTGATTTCTAGAGAGAGAATTAGAGAGAGAAAGTGATTGATACTTGCAAAAGCCAGCCAGGGAGAAAGAATCATGTGGTGCTGGAAAGGAGAGGGAGGCTAGGGGAAAAAAAAACCAGAGAGAGAAAGAGCAGGACAGAGTTTAAGGTTTCCTCAGTTTCGCTCTGTCCTCTGCCTCGTGACGCCACTTTTTAGGTGTTTTCGCTACCTTCGAAGCTCTGCTCTCTGCTAAGGTATATATCATCCCGGTTTCTGCTAATTAGCTTTTAGGTTGCCGTTAATTTGTTAATTATGATGATTAGTCTTATGGGCACGTTGATTAACTAGGTTTCGAAATTTTCAGATTTTTTCATGCAGTTATTTCGTATTTTATATTTATTTATTGGTTGAGTTCTCTTCGGGGAACAATTAGAGTATTTTTTTTCCCTATAATTATGTCTTTTATAATTCATATATAATACATGGTAATTCCCTCAGGGGTTAAAAGTGGCCACCTATTCTAATTCTAATTCTAATTCTTCTTAGTTTTCTGGTTTTCTATCCGTTACGACATCATTTAATTGGGAGACATATGAAATTTGTGTTCTTCTCATGAAAGATTAGCTGACCTCGGGATCCTATTGTCTGAATTATGTCAGATTATGTTTACTTAATTATTACTATTATAATAATTCGTTAAACTGTCCGAAAGCAGTTAAGTATTTTGGAAGGTTTCCTCTTCTAGGTCAAGTATCATTTTTATCCCTCTTTCCCTTTACGCTTTTTTTCTTTTTCTGTTGGTTGGAAGTGAAAAAAATCCTATGCTATGAGCTTTGAAGATGATAATTTTACTTTCTTCTGAAATGTTTGCTTGCGTGCTTCATATTTTTGGTCCAAGCTGGAAAATCCTCTTTTTTGCTGCTTAATTGATTAAAGTCATTTTTTTTTATTAATAATATCAGAGTGGAATGTAATATATGGCAAATTGTGCTGCTTTCTTCATAGACAAACGAAAGTTTTTTATACAAAATTTGATTTAGTTTATGTTTTGTCAATCGACAGGTTGAACTAGTGATGCTGCCTTCTTTCTGGTTATCATCCGGGTAAGCTCTTATAGCAATTGTTAGCTGAAATGAAGGAGAAACTAAGTAGATTTTTATTTTTCGTTTTTAACTATTACATTTTATTTTAATAATCCAGGAACCAATAAATCTGTTCTGTTTGCATATGAAAGAATTGTAAGAACATAGTAAATTCATCAAATTGACAATTGATCACATATATCTTAAATTTTCCTTAATTTAAAGCAAGCCCAAAAAAGAAAGATTTGGAAAACACCAATATGCACCTGACGCAACTGCATATCTTCATTTTCTGTTTACAGGAAGAAACAGTAATGCTACTGACATGGGAAAGAAGGGGAGTTGGTTTTCTGCTATTAAGAGAGTTTTCTCGCCCCACTCCAAAGACAAAGTAGATAATAATGTAAGTGCCTTGTCTATACAAACAACGTTAATGGCATTTTAACGACTGTTCTTTCGGATCTGCGTCTTGTTACCTACTTTTGTCTTCCTATCTAGCTTTCCTTGTCATCATCATCAGGCTTTGAGCTGGTCAGTCTTTGTAGCAAACTGAGTAATACTGGACAGACCTCTTGCAATAATAAGAAATTAACAAATCTCTTGATTCGGAAGCTTCCTAATTTCTATAGTATTTTGTGGAAAGACAACATAAAGTTCAGGGAAAAAAGTCACTTAATTAAATAAAAGGATTAATCAGGTGAATGGCAATTTTAATTTTATGGATTTGTATAGTTTAAAGTTTTAATTCTAAATTTTCAAAGCTAGTGAGGTCAAATCCAACCGGATGAAGCTTTTTTTTTTTAAAATAAACAATTTTCCCATTTGGAAAAATTGTGTTTTGAATGCAATACATCCAGCCATTGCGTGTGGTTTTAGAGTTCTTAATTATGAGCAAGAAGCAAGAATCTGCATGATGAATGGTATGGAAGTTTATATTCATTATGCAAAGTAATAGATCAAATCGTACTTCTTCTCATCAATTTTAATGATACAGCAGAATTCTGAGAAAAAAACCACAAAAGAAAAGAAAAAGAAGGGTCTAGGAAAACTAAAGCATGGAGAGACCAACTCATTCATTCCTCTCTTCAGAGAGCCAAGCAGCGTTGAGAAGATCTTTGGAGACTTTGAAAGGGAGCAGCAACTACTAACTTTCAGGCCTCCCTCTCCTCCTGAGCAAGCCAAGACACCACCTTTTTTGACTCCTAGACCTGCTTCTCCGAGGCCGCCTTCTCCAAGGGTTGCTTCCCCTCGACCTCCTTCTCCACGACCTGCCTCTCCTAGGGTAGCTTCTCCAAGAGCTGCATCTCCCCGAATTGTTCACCCACCCAGGGAGGTTACCCACCGGCCAGAACCAACTTTAAGAAACCAGCATGCCTCAGCCACCAAGATTCAGGCTGCTTATAGGGGTTATATGGTAAGCTTTCCAGTTCTCTAGTTATTACTATATATGAAGAATCTAAAAGTGTCCGTATAAGTCATTATTTGGCTCTTGCACAGTCCCTGCGTATGTTCTTAGCTGCTTACCTAAAAATTTGCAATTTCCTGAACTTGCAAGTGATTATAAATCATCATTCTTCACTTAAGAGCATAGATTGGTTATTAAGCCTGTCCGGACAGTTGAAGTCTTTCGGGCCCCTATTGTCATCCATTTTAATATCAGAGGATTGAACATAAGTACAATTCATCATTTGTAACTGTCTTTTTTAGGCAAAGACAAAATAAAGGTATGCTATTTTTGGCGATGTGAACAGGCTATGATTATGTTGTAATTATTGGAGCATGAATGTTCTAAGTGAGTAATGTGACTATCATCCTGTTACTCATTGAATATACTTGATCTGCATTAATATAACACATGGAGCTGGTAGAATTGATTTGTTTCTGTGATATAGGCAAGGAGGAGTTTTAGAGCTCTCAAGGGTCTGGTGAGGCTGCAGGGGGTAATAAGAGGACAGAATGTGAAGCGGCAGACGATGAATGCCATGAAATACATGCAGCTGTTGGTCCGGGTACAATCTCAGATTCAATCTCGGAGGATCCAAATGTTGGAGAACCAAGCGCGATATCAAGCTGAATACAAGACTGATAAGGATGTAGCCAGTGCCTTAGGCAAGTTAGGCTTTGGGGTAAGCACTCAAACTGTATCCAAGTCCATTAACTTTTCCGAAGTATATTGCAACTCCAACCTATGGGTTCCTTCCTGGCTTATGTTGGATATTCTTAAGCAAGCAAGCAATACTGGTTGTAAAACATCTGAATACTATATCATTATAGCCAGTCCCCCCCCCCCCCCCAAAAAAAAAAAAAAAAAATTGACTGTCTGTTTCAAAGCTAGGTGGCTGAGTACAAAAGGACTAGATACCTTAATTCCTCCTCAGTAGTTTTCATAAGGGTTTAATCTGATAAAATAATCAGGAGAAAATTTGACATATCTTTCAAGCTCTGTTGATTCATTTTAGTTACAGTATGCGACATCGCTCTCCAATTGTGCAATCTTGTCGATCGCCGGTCAATCTATTTAACAGGAGATGATCATAATTTCTTGTGATGTCCATTAAGCAATGCTAATAGTTATTACTTAATGTAATTCCGGTTGCCTCTATTGCTTGTGTAATTCGGAATGTTGGTGTAGTCTGAGGCAGGTAATGAAGACTGGGATGATAGCTTACTGACAAAAGAAGAAATAGAGGAAAGGCTGCAAAGGAAGGTGGATGCTATCATCAAAAGAGAAAGAGCAATGGCATATGCATATTCCCATCAGGTACTCATGAGCACAGCCTGAATTTTTCATCTTAAACAATTCTCTGCTGCTTTTCCATTTTCCCTTCTTATTCTTCATGAAAGAAGAAGGAAGGAAAAGCAACATGCACAACCTAGATCCTACGTTCTTTATCTGTGGAAAAAAGGGTTTCCAATTCTCTTTAACCTATCCCACATGTTTTTCTTCCTTATACAAGGTGCAACTCGGATCATAATGCTTTATTGCATGAACATTCACAAAAAACTTTGAATCTGGTTCAAGTTTTGGCTTGCCATTTTCCATTTCATGCATCCAAGTAACAGTAATATTAAGGTTATTGAGGTTGTTTTTCATATACGGTGTAGATCCTTTTAGCAGCATGGCACACTTGCAGCATCCTTTGGATTAATGCCTTATAAACATCTATACAGTTGTGAACTTAGAAAATGCGTTAAACACTTCAGTTCCCCGAGGCTGTTGCCTGTTGATTAGGCATGTGGCTTTATTCATCAAACAATAAATTTAAGTTCAATTTCATTCTTTTTAAATTTCTGAAATTCTGTCTCAGATTAATGAAGACATAATATTTGGCTTTAACTTTTGGCTTCTCTTATAGTTCTTCCGTATTTGCAATACTTTACTATTTCTTTTCTATGATAATAATTGTGCTAACTCTGTGCCAACAGTTATGGAAGGCAACTCCTAAATCAAATCAAACTCCATTGACTGACGTTAGATCCGGGGCATTCCCATGGTGGTGGAACTGGTTGGAGCGCCAGCTGCCTCCGACAAATCAACAAGAAAACCAGATCCTGAAAACTTTCCAGCTCACACCCACACCCCCCAGGCCATATTCAGAGCAGAAAACTAGTCCCCGACCAGCCTCGAGCAGCCACAAGCCACAACATTTTGCGTTCGACAACATGGACACACCCACTCCGAAATCAACCAAATCAACTATACTGACATCCTCAAGACCTGCCAGAACTCCTCCAACTCGAACTCCTCAAGCAAACAGCTCCGGCCTTCCAAAATATTCGCGGCCACGAGCGATGGGAGCCGGCTCGCCATTTGACGTGCCACTCAAGGATGATGACAGCCTGACAAGCTGCCCGCCTTTTACGGTGCCAAACTACATGGTTCCAACTGCATCCACCAAGGCCAAAGTGCGAGCAAATAGCAATCCAAGGGAAAGGGTTCCTGGAACTCCAAGTTCTGTGAATGAATCAAAGAGGAGGATTTCATTTCCTTTGACACAAGGAATTGGATCGTTTAAATGGACAAAAGGGTCGTTGTTCTCGAACAAGGAGGGTAGCTCTCACAGGATGTTAGATAAGAATCAGTCACTTCAATCATTAGGAAATTTGAGTGTGGATTCAACGGTTTCTATGCCTGCTGGAGTTGGGAGAAAGCCGTTTAACAGATTTGTGTGAATTTTTTATTTTCTGGTGTATTTTGGTAACCATTTTTATTTGATTTTTCTTTCCATGGTGGTGCTATATTAAGATTGAGTGTACGGTTATTAATATTTGGGGAAAAAAAAAGAATACTCATTTAAACTAATAAAGAGATGATAGGAAACAATGGTTTGATTGTAACAGTATTTTGTATTTGAATGGTTCTATACAATTCAGTTTGACTTTTTTTTTTATTGTCTTATTTGATGATCAATGTTAGCAATTAATTAATTTAATCAGTTAATATTATTCATTTTTTTTATAAAATTGTCTGGTAAAATGATATGTTTATTATTAATTGTTTATAAAGTCATGAGTATGTTGAATAATTTAATTGAATTTTTTATTTTAATAATAATTTAAATTTAATATATTATTTATCAGATTTAATTTTCTTCTAAAAATAGATCATAATTTATTATTTATTATATTTTTTAAAAGATAAATAATTATAATTTATTAGTTATTATATTAGATTATATTTTCCAATAAAATTACTTTTACTTTTTAGCGCTCACTCCAACTTCACCCTTATTTCTATATTACAAAAAAAAAATGTAAAAGAATATGTTAAGTCAATCTACCTTTTTTTTTATATAAAAAAAAGAATGAGTTTTGAATAATTCTATCAAGAATATTCATAGTAAGAGCATAGGGAAAAAATTAGGGGAAAATATAAATAAGTCCTTTATAGTATGGCATAATGTCACATATTTTCCAGAGTTTCACAATTAATAAATAATCCTTTTAATGTTTTTAAAATAGAAAAAATATTTAAATTTTAATTAAATGAAGTAGAAAAAGACAAGAACGAACCAACTTTTTTTTAATTTTTTTAGTACAGAAAAATAAAAGAAGGAATTAAAAAATTAAAAAAAATCATATATTTTACTTCTTTAAATACAATTTAGTTACGTGGTAGTAATTATTTACTCAAAATGCTTATATCATAAATGTATTATAGAATTAATTATGTAATTAATAATTTATTTTAGTAGGAGTTTTATCCAAAATCTAGTTAAATTTATGTTAAGAACATATAGAAACAATTATTAATGACTTACATTTTTTTTTCCTTTTTCTAATTGGATTGTCAATATTTCACTTTTTTAAAAATTTCAAGGGTTTATTTGTAAATTTTAAAATTTTAAAGAGATAATGTAACATTAAGTTATATTCTAGAATGTTTATTTGTATTTTTTTTAAAAAAAATTACATGACCGGAAAGCAACTATGTTTTTTTTGCACAAATAAACTAATTATTTGAAAAAATTGAGTTTCTAACCCTTTTTTTTTTTTGCAATTAACTAGGGTGAATCAATTAAGCAAATAAAATATTTATCAAAGTCACAAAATTAATCACCTAAAATTAGCCACAGTAGTTGAAGGTTGATGGATAAGCTATTTTCTTAACACTGGGGCATACTTATTTTAGTTGGAAGTTGATTTTTTTTTTTTTGGATGCACCGAGGTTTCTTTTTCTTTTTTTTTAATTAATTCTTTTTGTGCATAACGTGGTGTTTCAGCCTCCCCCCGTGAGTCAGAGACATGTTATTCACACCCCGTTTCAAAAGTCGTTGAGAAAATATCTAGCAGTTTGATTCCAAAACGTAACCTTTCGCAATTTTTGAAAATCGAACCTACAAGTCTACGACTAACGTCTCACAACACATTCCAACCGTTGGGCAAAAAGCATGTATAGTCTAAAGGTGGGGGAACACAGATCTTATTTAAAAGGGAATTCTAAGTTATCAAAGATTTTAGTATTCGGAATTATGTGAAAAAATATAAATTATTAGATAAAATTATTCAATTATTATCAAAACTTTTGATAATTTAATGATTTAATAATTTTATCTAATAACTTATATTTTATCATATTATTCCGACTATCAAATCCTTAAAAATAATTTAGTAAGCACCTATTTATAAATAGGAGTTTGCATCGGTTTTGTATCTTTTCTTGTATTCAAAAATTTGTGTATGTGTATTAAATAATTTAACTACTTTTATTATTTAAAGAAAAAATGTTTGCAACAAATGAAGTATTGTTCATCAGCAGAAGAAATTCTAACCATCTGCCAAATTCATTTCTGACACAAATCGAACTCAAATTCCTTTTTTTTTTTTTTTTGCCTGTGAACTTAAAAAAAAAATGGAATGAGATGAGACAATAGGTATGGACGATTAGTCGCACAGAAAAAGAATATATAATTATATTAGAGAAAAAAACAAAAACATCTGGACATTTGAGCAGCATCAGCAAAGATGGTATCAAAGAATAATCAGAAATATGTTCTTGGGATTCCAGAGAAGGAACAGAGGATGGAGCAAAACCCAAAACATTCATATGAATTGGCATCGCTTAATTCTTGGTGCGTTTATGTGATTGAATCTTATATTGTAATCAGACACCTACTTGTTGATGATATGCTATTTAACTGCTTGCTTTGATGCGGCACTCTGCTTCAGAAAACCGACAGCCAGCATTCGGATTCCCCTTGAAAATCTAACAGCCTCACATTTTTTTTTTTCTGGTAATTAATAGCCTCACAATTTGTTATGTATGGATGTATGTATTACAACGGATTCCCTTGAAATTAATAGCCTCGCATTTTGTTTATCTAATTGCAAGAATTTTATACAAATTTGTGGAACTAATATCAACTATTGGGCATAGGATCTGAATTCCATCGACTTCTTCAATTTAAAAGAGATGGAGATGCAACCTTAGTTCGAGAATAACAACTTTCTTTTTTGCTGAATCCCATAATATTAATAAAAAAAGATTTTTATATATATCTTTCTTTTAAATTTACACCCTCAAAATATATATATATATATATATATATATAGAGAGAGAGAGAGAGAGAGAGAGAGAGAGAGAGAGAGAGAGAGAGAGAGAGAGAGAGAGGTATAGGATTACTAGGTCAGCAATATCTACTTTTCATTTTAACAAAAAAAATTATGTTACTAATTTAATATTAATAAAATAATGAAGGATATTTAAATAATTTTAATAAAAAATTAATTTATAATATTTAAATTTACTTTAATCATTATCTCTCATTTTTATAATAAATGCACTTATTGAAAGAAAGACTAAAAGAAAGAGAGGGAGGGATGGATTTAAGGAGTCATTAAATTCACACAAAAAGTAACTTCTCATAAAAAATTAAATTTTCTATGTAAACTTTTTAAAAGGTATTCAAAGTTATTTAATTAACACATAAGAAGTAACCCTTCTTAGAAAGTAAATTCCTATATTATATTTGATTTAACTTTAAATATCTTAAAAAGTATTAATAAAATAACTATTATATCTTCAATATTATTATAATATAAATTAATAAAATTTAGTTATTATTAATTAAATTTAATGAAGATAATTTTATCATCGTATTTATAAATAACATAAAAAGTAAAATTTATATAAAAGAGAAGTGGGTAAGCAACTTCCCATTCTTCATGGAAAGTAAAATTTTCTAGAAATCTCATTTCCTCCATTTGTGAGATAATATCTAGCCAACAATCTATCTCTTTCATTATTTTCAAGAAATAGAATTTTCTAATACTACTGAAGCAAACTAAACGGCCTCCCAGTGTAATATTATGTGGCCAATTTTGGTTATTATAATAGTATGGAATGTATATTTTACCTCCATTAGAATTATGAAATTACCTTGTAACAATAAGCTTTACAAAAGATTTTGATTTTTATAATAAATAAAAGTCATATATAGCAAAAGCATAATGAAAAAAAAACTTACTATTGCCAAGTAATTATTTATTTATTATATATGCAACTTTTATTTATTGTAAAAATCAAAATCTTTGGTAAAACTTATTGTTACCGGGTAACTTTTTTTTTTCAATTTGTTTTACAAATGATTATTCATTGCATATTTAGTAAAATTTGATTAAAATTGTTCTCATTTCTAAACTGATTTTTAGGTTTTATATTCTTTCACATGTAAAAATTAGTTTACCCAAATACATACAATTAAGTGTATATGATTATTATCACCAAAGTGATTGGCTTAATAATATTGGATCATTATTCCATCCTAAAGATCATGAGTTTAGTGCAAGAAGGCATTAATTTGTGGGCAATGAAAGGAAAGACTCATAGGACTATTGGTGCTTTGGTGGAACTATAATGATGAGTTCATCTTTTGGGTAGTAGTTATATCTTAAATCGAACATATTATACTAAGAGAGTACTCTTAAAGAGGATAATCAATGCTAATTGCACTTACTTTTTATTTTTTTTCTAAAAAACTATATATGATTATTGAATAAAAAGTTATTAATTTAAAATGATGTGAACATTTGTGTTTAGTGATTTATCACTTCTCTTGTTACCAAAAAAATAATATTCTAGCACTTTTCAAAATATTTTAAAAATTAAAATATATTAATAGATTCATAAAAATAATTTAAGATTCAATTCAAATCTTATTGCTTAATTTTTTTATAAATATTACTTAATCTTTAAATAAAAAATGATGAATTTTCTGATATAAATAATTAAGACTAAATTTAATGTAAAAAATAATAAAAATTATATATTAAATTTATTTCAATTGGTATATATTACCCCCACTACTTAAAATTTTTGGATTTATTCTCTCACTTGATATGTTATAATATATATGAAGGTATATCAAGTGGATAAAGTAAACCTTAGTGATTAAATCAAGTATGATGAGTTAAAATTAAAACATAAAGTCATATAACTTTTTTAAATAATCATGTAGGCTTCAATTATGTTTTAACTTGATTGTTAATATAAAATGTGATAGTCATGATTTACTCCTTTAATCTAAAAATAATCCTCTCACTAATATATCCCTTATATATGTAGGAATTGCCAACTTTCATATTTATATATGGAGATTAATAACTTTCACTCTTTTATTTAAATAAAAAAATTATACTACTGATTTAAAGATAATGAAATAATAAGGGTATTATAGTAAATTTATTATTACTAATAAGTACTTTAATTATGTAGATGAGAAAGAAGGAATAGAGTGATTTAAATATTTTAAATTAATATTTCTCCATTAAAATTTTATAAATATACTTTATTATTTTATTTCTATTAAACTAGCAATATGATTTTTTTTATTTAAATGAAAAGGTGAAGGTTGTTAACCTCTACATAAAAATGTAGAGGGTTAGGACTCTTTCACTTGGAAAAAAGTAATTCTTTCATGGGGACAAAAGTATCGTACTACAAAATTAATGGTAATAATATTATAAATGACATTTAAATAATTTTAATAAAAAATATCAATTTGAAATACTTAAGTGAAGTTCACTTTTTTTTAGCTTTATAATAAATATACTTATTAAATTAAAAAATTATTAATCATTTTAAATTAATTATAATATTTTTATTATTTTTAAATTAATAGTATAATTTTTCTATTCAACTAAAAAGGCAATGATTATTAACCTTTTTGCCAGGATATGGAGGCTAGCAAGAGCTAATTTGATAGAGATAATAGCCTTTCTAATGGCATTCCTGCAAATGGTTTTTTTTTTAATTTTATCAATTTCTTTTACTATCCTCATTCTTTCTGTATAACTTTCTTTATCAATTTTGAATTACAAGTTGCCTTTTTCAATTTATTTTTCTTTACTTTTATTTTAACTAATCACTCCTATCCCCTCACATGTGTAGCCATCTGCTTTATTACTTTTAATTTTAATTTTTTACCATCCTCTCTCTCTTTCCTTACTTTATAATTACATTTCAAAAAAAGGTAAATTTTAAAATAATAATGAATATCTTATAATGTCAAATAACAAATTAGATATTATGTAATAATATATTAGTACTTTTCATCAATCTATTATTATTTTTTAATGTGTAATTTAAATTTAATGGTTATGAATATATAATAAAAAATTATTTTTATTAAGAAGTTTTTAAAAAGTGAATTCTTAGATGTCCTGAGGGTTTCAAAACTTAAGATTATATGATAGTTTTAAAAATTATTAAATTAAAATTATTTGATCATATTCATTAAAAAATAGATAAAATAGTGTATTGGCTTGATTTGTTAGGGCAAGCCCATATGTGGGTTAGAAGGCAATACTTGATGAGTCTAGAAGGATACATTACATGCTGGGCAATGCCAAGAAGAAAGGCCTTGTCAAATAAGTGCAAGTAAAGGTAACATTCTTATATATATATTTAGGTGTATAATATAGTAATTAATCATCATTATATAAAATTGACACTCTTTTAATGGGTTTGTTGTAGTGCCACACACAAAAAAGGAACGTTAAGTGTGGATACCTTGTGATAAAATACATGATTGACATGATTAAGCACATGAAAAGGGATGAAAGATCCAATAAGGTAATTTGCTTGAATTTCAATTAAGTAAACACTTATAAAAATATATAATTTTGTCTTCTTGTTGAATTTCATATGTAAACATATAATTTTTCAGAGGAGACATGGCTCCCTTACAATTAAAAAGATATAAGAGCTTTGTGGAAGGAATTGATTGCATAAGTGTTGAAAGAGAGACTAGCATTAGTTTTAAGGGGTTGTTAAATACATAACTAATTGCAATTAATTGTTAATGAAAATGTACATATGCTTGTCTTTATAAAACTTAGTAGGATTACTTGTAAATTTTTATATGTTTTGAATGCATTATTAATGTTGTTTATATGTGTTGTTATATAATTTAAAGTTATTTAAAAAATAATGCTCTTTTGCATTAACAAGTGTGTCTACTTTATTAGTTATGTAATGGATTTGGTTATTGGTTTCTAGCTTTCGGGTAGTAATAATTGTAGTTTAAAAAAACCAATAAACAATGTTGGTTGTTTATTTAAACTAACATTAATATAGTAATATTGGTGTGTGTCCTAGGAACCAATCATATAGATGATTAAAATAATACATAATATATTATGTTTTATTTTAGGTAATTTAATTATTATATTTTATTTTCATAATTTTATTATTATTCTGCGCGATTTATAACTTAATATAATAATTATCCTTGGAGTAACTTCGCTATTCCTAAAATACCCCTAGTCAAGTATTATTACGAAAAAGGATAGTAATAATATATCGAGACTAGCATGTATAGTGACTGATGATTACGAATCATGGATATGTGATATCAAGTCAATACATGAGTACATTGCTAGTGAATAATGTACTGGACTGACCCACTATGAGAATATTGCATGGATAGACGTGTCATAAGTTATTATCATATAATCACAAATACACATAAACTTTTGACTTGAAGTCACTACGGTTCCCTATACGAGGAATTATTCACTTTAATATTATCCTATATCACCTTTAATCAGGATGATGAATAGGGCATTGATTAGGTGTGTCATAAATTATGCAGAAGGAAGTGAGTGATGTAGGTGAAATTTTGTTACTCTTGTATAAGAGAGAAATATCCTTGAGCCTCTTGATTGAGTGAGACTTAGAAATGCATGGCCATACTCAATTAGATTAATATGTGATATTAATCATTTATTTTAAGTCTACTCAATATCAAGAAATATAAATTGAACATTGATGAAGATGACACATTCCATGCCTTCAATTCAATTTGGATATTATTACAAAAAGGAATTATGATACAAAACGTTGATCATGTATTCGGTGGATGTCGAATTACAAACATTCTTACTACTTGAGTGACAGTGATGTATTGCTAGATACTACTCACTATCTATGACTCAATAATGAGTCATTGTTAACATAATAAGAACCTACAGGGTCACATAAATAGGAATAAGATAATAATTAATTGGACTTTAATTATATTAATATCCAATTAATTGAACTTATTTTTGTGCATATATATTATTATTAAGAATAATAATGTGTTATTCACGTAATATATATATATATATATATATATATAATATTATATGATATTATTTGATATTAAAGTAATATCAAATAATTATGTTATCAGATATTAGATAAATATATTATGAGATAATATTATTTTGATATTTGATAACTATATACAATTATCTAATATTAAGATATTTATATTATGAGATAATATTATCTAATATTAGATAAGTCCTATCTCTCCTCATTATCTCTAGGATAAGGATAAGATGAGTTGTTAAGTGTAATTAGGATTTTGGAAGCATTATCTTAGTAGGACTAAGATTGTGACTTACTTAAGTTCTATAAAAAGGGGCTCGAGGGTAGCATATGAGAGACACACTCAAAGCTTCCATACAAACCCTAAATCATTCAGAAAACATCCAATCCTAATTCCTAGAGAGAAAAAACGCATCCTAGCAGATTCGTGGAGGGTAAGAGGTCGTTGTTCACTCCGTGTAGATACCGTAAGGACACTGTACCTTCCGATCGGCGTTTGATTCATCCGCTCTCAAATTTTGATCAGTAGAAACATGAGTGCCTAATAGGTAAAACCCTAATCATTGATTATATTTTTTGCATGGATCCTAAGTAGAATTCGGATCAAATTTTAAATTTTTGTTGCATATGATAATCCAAATTCCCAACAAGTAAGACATTGATTTTTTAAATTAGACTAACATGGAACATCTAAAATTAGATGTCTATTTTTAAAAAATTGATGTGTTATATTCAATCGTTAAACATTTTAAAAATATTGTTAAACATTAAGTGTTTAATAAACCAATGTGTTATATAGTAAGGCATTGATTTTTTTAATAAACTAACATGTTATATTCAATCATTAAACATTGTCAAAATAATATTAGACATCAATTTTAGTGTATAATTGATGTGGAAGATTTAAATGATGAATTTTTCTTTTCTCACAACTTACGAAAATAGAAGCAAGAGTTGAAATAGAAGGTAAACTTGTCTTATCACTAAAATGCTGATTGTATAATGAGAATGTTGTCCTAATTGAATTCATAGTGTGATACAAAAAAAATCATACAAAAAATCACCACAACTCAACTTCAACCAATAGTTTGCCTTATCTTGCTAATGTTTTCTTCTCAATATTAAAATACATTTGAACACCTCACTTTTCCTTCAAAACTTAATGAAGAGAATATAGCTATTGTGTATGGCATAGATTTGTTTGAATTCGATATTTTATATTTCATTTTTTAGGGTTTTAAGATGTATAGATGTTTATATATTCCTTACGAAATAAATAAATTGTACATCTTTAACAAGTTGTATACTATATTTTCAAAATCCAAATTATTTATTGAAAATGGCAATTCATAAAGCAATTTAAAAAGTAATAAACTTCATTATATGCCTTTATATTATTTAGATAGTTGTTTTATGGATTACATAAAATTCATTGCTTATGTTTTAGTTTATGGTATTCTGGGGTTTCCTTCACTTGACAATTACCTATAACTTTGAAATTCTTCGATTTTAAGAGAGAATAATTGAGTGACAACTAGTGAGTGTTGCTCTTTTTAAGGTTACATTCTACAAAATTGGAATCCTACTTTAAAGGAGCAATTAAAACATAATTTGGTTAAATTACCTATATATATATATAGGTGATGAAGTTCATGTAGTTAGTAAAGAATAATGTTTCTTGCCAAATGATTGGTAGCTAAAAATATGCTTATGACTATGGAAAATTTTTCATTATTTTTATGGATTCAAAAATAATTTAGTTCATCATCTATATGTCTAAGGAAGTAGTATAAAGTCTATAGTTCTCTTGAAGTTAGATAAATTTCTAAATATGTTATAAGTGCAATGTGGGAAGCACATCCTTTTTAATTCAATCCAAGCGCCCTTCTCTAAAGAAAAGGCTAATCAACAAAGGTCTTTTATAACTTGTCCTTAGCTTTCTTGTTGACCCTTTAATTGGCATACAAGTTAAAGAAATAGGATTCATGTTTGAATTTGAAGAAAAGACAATGAACTTCTTGCTTATAAAAAAAAATTAATAGGTATTCTTTTTATACAAAGAGTCAAAATGATATGAGTGCTATATAAGTAACACATAATACCACTAAAGTTTAATGGCATAAGTTAATTAATAAATTTTTCTTTAATAGAAGCATATTGTATTAGTGTTGCACCTACAATATCAATTTTGATGTGCTTGTTCCTTTCTCTTGTTATAGTGAATTTCACAAAGATTTCTATTAATGATTATATCATTAGAAGACAATGTAACTTTCTTCTTTGATTTTAGAGGTATTATTTCCAATTTTTGTAACATGTACATATTATATGTCTTCAATAATTTGAATCCAATTAAATGTATGAAATTATTGCCATTAGATATTTATTGTCTTTGGGATATTATTTTTTATTATAGAAATATTGAGATAAAGCTTGAATAATGTTGTTTATAATATCACTACTTATATAATTATATAGTTGCTAGCTTCTATAATTAAAATTGGATATTGCTTTAAGCAGAGTGCAATTTAGGTAAATTCTACTAGATAAAAAAATAATAAATCACATTAGTTATTTTAAAATATCGTTATCCTATATTGACATTATACATCAGTTATATAATATAAATTGATATATTATATAAAATTTAAAATATTAAAAAAAGGTCAATTTTCAAAAAGGATTTTTGAATTGACAATTTATATGTACCCACATCAATTATTTCTATATTAATTATTATTGTTTTTAACATTAGTTATAAGTTCAATGTCTCAGTGATTTAACAATATTTAGGAATGATACACATTGATTTTTCTATAAAAGAAAATTAATGTCATTATTATTTTTTATGTTGGTTTTGAAAATCGATGTTAAATACATTAAATATATAATGATATCCATATATATATAAGTGAATAATCAACGTTAAATAAATTAAATAACTAATATTATTTCACAACATGTAGTAGTGGATGGCAGATCAAATTTCTTCTCTAAGTTATGGGCTGAAGAAGAAAAAAGTCTAGATTTATATTTCGTGTGCGAGATAAACGTGACAATTTAGAGTCTATATACAGCTTGATCCATTCTAATGAAGCTAGATGCATCACTCTTCGCTCACATACCGTCAAGGGGTATCATTTCTTGAAGCAATTGACTCACTTATGGAAGGCAATAATTTATTATTTATTAGTCTCCATACAGTTGTGGCTGGACGTCAACAATTTATTCTGCTCTCAATTCTCTAATTGTACATTTTGTTTTTAATCTTTGCATTCTTCATATGACTCGAGTAAAATTCCTTTACAATAATGTTAAAAAAAAAAGGAAGATTATTTTCACAAATTAACTTCCGTTTTATTTAACATCTCTTTTAAAATTAAATATCATTAGCAATATTTAATATAAATAATAATGTCGTATGCGTTAATTCTACCTTATTAGAATGATGGTATTGAGCTATGTATGGTAAAAATCACTAGTAGAATGATGCTCCTCACCCGTATGCAAATCAAAATAGCGGAGGGATCCATTGTTTTGACTCATCAAAGCTTAAGTTAGTGTATGGGAAAGTTAAATATATGAAGTAAGGGTGGAAGTGAAATTAGAAAATGTATCTAGGCAATATATCCCGTATTTATAAGGGCATTTCCACCTAAAATACCATGATTATATTACAATATTATTGAAAATATTTAAGTTATTTATGAAGTACAAGTGGTTCATTAGTAATAATGGCTTCCTAACTATAATAACTATTCCTAATATTTTGTGGTTAACACGATTTGATTCTTATAGTCCCACCAAAGCAATCACTTTTATAAAGTTTTATGATGGATTATCCGATTATGGTTTAAGACGGAATTCAGCTTGTCTCAATATAAATATTTATTAATATGCAATAAAAATAATATTTGAAATTGATTTCGAATGTAAATTAATAACTATCAATAATTATAAAATAATAAGATAAATTTGTAAAACCTAATTCGATAAATATATATAAAAGATCTGAATATTAATTTTGAATTTTATTTCCAGTTATCTTACAATATAAATAAAAGTAAGATTACAATACACGAATATCATGCAGTTGAGCTCTAACCAGACAAGGCATGTAATTCATATTTCAACCATATTTCCGGTGACGTGTTTTGTCAAATCAAATTTATTTAAAGAAAGAAACGCAAGTAGTTTTCAATCGGCCGAGGATTCATTCAAACGGGACAAAGAAATAGTGGGGGGGTTCTCATGGGTTGCGTCCTGCTCCTTCATTTAAAGGTCTCAACAAATTTGGTAGGAGTTTCCCTCAAAGCAATTTGTAAGTTTGCAACATGTGGAATGATATGTTTTAATTCTGAAAGACTCCTTTCATCGACGAATTAGGAGGGTACTTTTCCTGGCCACACCTATACACAGACTTTATGCACTTCATTTTTCTATTATCCAGTAAATATTAAATGTAGAGTGTTGGTTTTAACATCCTATCCTATTAAATTTTAAATTTGGACCCTACTAGCCCATTCAAGTCGTTAAGATATATTTTTTTTCCATTGGTTGTGGGATATATTAGAAGGAGGTTTTGGGGGGGGGGGGGGA
The DNA here is from genome assembly GCA_020226215.1 of Sindora glabra. Classification (NCBI taxonomy): domain Eukaryota; kingdom Viridiplantae; phylum Streptophyta; class Magnoliopsida; order Fabales; family Fabaceae; genus Sindora; species Sindora glabra. The sequence continues at coordinate 74,776,079 of CM035229.1, forward strand.
GTGCTAAGATATCAAGTTACTATAGTCATTATTATGAAAATAAATCCCATTTTTCCCGTTCGTGTGAAAATTTGCTCTCTCTAAACATTGAATTGGATAATTTAATATTTTAGAAGGACAAAATTAATATAAATATTTTACAAAAATGAAAGTAAAAAAATGAATTTAAAAAATTTCAAAAAGAAGGTTAAATCTATTATAAAAGTATACTCCAATTACTGTAAATAAGAAAGAGTTGAATAAATTACATTCATCATCCTTAAATTTTAATGCAATTACATGTATCTTTCATTATTATTATTATTTTACACACACACACACACACATATATATATATATATACATATTATTTTTAAAAAATATGAATATAATTAAATTAAATGTAAAAAGAGATGAGTCTAATTTATTCAGAAGAATAAGTGAGAACTATATTATTATAATATTATGTATACACCTCAAAAAATATATATGGCTAACAAAAGTATATATACCAAATTTTGTTCTATCTGTTTTTTTCTTCTAGATTCTCAAGATGATTATTTTGTCAATAGAATATTAATAAAATTATTAAATATATTTCTTTTTGTAACAATATTACACAAATTGTATTGCAATTTATAATTAGTAAATTTTAAAATGACTGACTGGACCTAATCCAATCAAATTAATCGAAGAACTCACACTTACAATAAAATGAAACTTATTTTGCCTTCACTTTGGTCAAACTTTAAATAAGGATATTAATCCTTTTGCTTGATTTTCAACTCTAAATCTCAACCATTTAATATAATTGTTGACCTAATTAACAAAGGCACAAAGGCAAAGAATCAATTTTTTTCAGCACCTCCTTTAATGCCTTAAGTATCTATGAAAGCTTAGGTATGTAATCACAATTGGCATCTTGAGATTTCTCCATTACATTGTCCGTAGCTTGACTTAGATATTGGACTGTGGTCGATGGACCCTTGTCTGCCATGTATGCCTAACCTTGATTCCTTGTACAAGTCATGAATCCGACTTGAATCACCAAAAAATAGTTAGATATTTTTAAAGACATCAATAATATTCTTTATTGAGATGGTATAATATAAAAATAGATACAATGATAATGCAATATTTTATAATTTTTGTATATATTAATTTAAGAAAAATTACACTTTATTTACATGTAATTTTCCTTTTTTTCATTTAATTCATCTGTGATTTTAAGTATTAGAATTCACCTACTTTTACTTTTAATGATTAATACTTTGTCTACCTAAACTAGTTTCCATCCAAAATTTAACAAAAAACTCACATGTATTATATGCAATCTTTACTTTCCTCATTTTAACTTAATTTGACACTTATTTAAAGTAATTTACTTTCCAAAAATCTTATTCAACATTTTCTATTCAAAAAACATAGATTAAATCATAGAAAATGAATCTTTAATAAAATTAAGATCATTTTAGGGCAATTTAGTTTTGAGTAAGCGCCAAATTAAATTTGAATTTAAGAAAGTAAAGATCATATGAAATACATACGAGTTTTCAATTAAATTTTAGATGAAAAATTATTTAGGTGGCAAAATCAACAATTGAAAACATATATGACTAAATTGCAAACTTAAAAATCGTTTAGTTCACATAGAAAATAAATTCCTGTAATCAATTGCAACATATGAGTTTTCAATTAAATTTGAGTTTTGAGTGAGCATCAAATTGAGTTTGAATTTAAGAAAGTCAAGATCATATGCAATACACATGAATTTTCAATTAAATTTTGGATGAAAAATTATTTAGGTGGCAAAATTAACAATTGAAAGTATATATTAATGAATTGTAATACTTAAAAGTCGTTTGGTTCATACGGAAAATAAATTCTTGTAGGAAGTAAAACTTATTAGGAAGTAATTTCCTATGTAGACTTCCCAAAAAGTTCTTAAAAGAGTTTGATTAATATTAAAAAAATGACACTTCTTAAGAAGTAATTTCTTATATTTTATTTAGTTTAACTTTAAACTTCTCGAGAAATGTTAAATGTTAACAAAATAACTATTATAGTCTCAATATTATAATAATAAATATTAATAAATTTTAATATTTTTAGTTTCTTTTCTTTAAAATCATGTATGTATTATCTTTTGCATCATAAATTTTATTAATTCATAATTTTATATTTTTTATCTTGAAAAATTATATTACTTTGAAAACACATATATTAGTAATTTATCTAATCTTTTCATTCATTCACATACAATATATGCCTATTACATAGTTTGATATTGATCATATTTTTATAAAAAATTATCAATTATTTTATTAAATATGTTTATTTTTTATTGAAATACTATATATAAATTTAATGAAAAACACTTTTTACTACCAAAAAATTTGACTTAATTATATAGTATATGTAAAATTAGATTAATACAGTATTATTATTAAAATCTTGAATAACATTGAAGTTCCAAGAACTAATCTAAACTGAGGGGAAAAACCTTAGTAATCAAATAAAAGGATAATATTATTAATTAAATTTAGTAAGAATAATTTTATTTTTGTATCCACAAAGAATATTAAAAATAGGACTTACTTAGAAGAGACAAGTAAGCAACTCACAATACTCTATAGGAAGTAGAACTCTCTATGAAATTCTATTTTCTCAATTTGTTAGATAATAATTAATCAAACAATCTACTTCTTTTTTATTTTTTGAGAAATAATACTTTCTATACTATTGTTATGAATCAAATGACTCCTTAAAACTATAAGTGGATTAAGTGAAAAGGACGGACCATTTAAATGAAAAAAAAGTGAAAGTTCAATGTTCTCCTATTTTTAAGCATTCAAACCCCCTTACCTCTTAGATCTTGAATTCATCCCACTAAGTTGTGTGTTGTAATATCTTAAACTAATATTTAAAATTCTTTTTATTCTAAGCTCTGAAGTTTTGATTCTAACCAATGGTAATACCAAAATTTTTTAGCTTAAATAAAGTTTTGAATAAATAAATTAACTATTGTGTATTCTATTGTTGAATGTAATTCATTATGATAAAAATTTAGGAATTTAACATCTTCTAAAAATATATAAGCTATATTTTTTTTAGCCAAGGTTTTGTTTCAAAATTCATTTAAATAAATTTTATAATGATTTTATTGTAAAATTGAGAACATTTAATAGTTATAAGTGTGAAGACTTATGAAAATACATGTATATGTTTTAATAAATGATTTTTATAAAAATTTATAAAACTTTGAAAGATTTATTTTTGACCTCCAAAAGTATTAGAATATTAAAACATGTTGGGAAAAGAAGAAGAAAATTTAAAAATAGATAATTTAAAAAATGAATAGATAGGATAAAATGAAGAGGAATAATAAAAAAGGGCTCAAATTTAGTTCTTAGTAAGACTAAAATATGTCAAAATCCCCTTTAACTCCTTTTTATGTTTTCCCCAATTCCTTTTTCTCTCCAATACACCATTCCTCTCTTTCTCTTTTCTTTTTCTTTGATCTTTTTTTCTTATTTCCCTATACTACTGTAGTTGCCCCTACTTTTTTCAACCACCACAATTACCACCATCCATTCCCTTTTCCATTGCACGCCTTTTACTTGTTTAGTAGCTTCTTAGTGAGAAGAACTAGGATCTATGGCTACACATGTAATAGCAATGACACTATTGCCTTTTTTTGTTGTTGGTGTTCAACTTTTTCCTATTATTGGCCAAGTTATCAATAACCCCCTCTAGGTGATAGTGACTCTTCTTAAAAGGAGAAAGCTTAAATAAAAAAAACTCTCACTTTATAATCATATTTTAATTACTTGATGTAAAAATGCTAATATAATGACTTTATACTTTAGAGTGTTAAAAAAGTATACTTAAAGTCTCTTTAGAGCATCAGGTTTTAATACTTTTACTTAAATGGTTTTGACACAAGAATCTCTATATATTGGCATATTTTCAATTATATGCTAGAAATTTATGATCTAGGGTGTTAAAATGGTATGATTAAAATCCAGAATAGTAATTTTTTGATGAAAAATAGTTGATATCATCATACTTAATTTTAACATTATAAATATAAATTGATAAATAGGTAAAAAAGAAAGATAAATATGATTACTTAGACATTTTAAAAAGACACAGCCCTAAAAGTTAAGTATATATCTTGTCTTAAACTAATATTCTATTTAGGTTTTAGATTTTCTTTGATAAGTATGTTGATCATATATATATGAAATCTTATGGAGGTGGTTATAGTATTTAATTGAATGTGAGCTTGAAAGACTTTTAATTGTAATTATTTTTTACTATTCAAGTTACTAAGCAGTTGGTTAAAGAATTATATATATATATTGAATTATGTAGTTATTCCTTTGAAATGTTGATAAATATATTTTTAGGGCTATGCAAAAAGGCATTGGATTATTATTGGATTATGATATAGCCTTATGGTATTTATATATATTGTTTAATATTGAATAAATATTTATAACCATACAATATAGGCGTGGCATTACTATTTAATTTCATAATTGTGACTATGTTAAAGTTGTGGTATAGGAATCAATTGTGATTGCATTATATTATAGCATAGATGCTATTGGTATCAATTGTGTTTGAAATACCGTGAAAAATGATTATGTGAATGCATATTGATATGTAATTTATGGGAGTTATGTTAAGGGGTGACTTGATTACTAGTTGACAGTATCCCAATAGAGAAATAAGTAAGGTATAAGATTGGCATGAAAGGAATAAGGATGGAAAGAAGGATAGGGTATAATATTAAATTAGGAGTCACGAGGTGGTATAATATTAAATTAGGAGTCACAAGGTGGATGCATGTATTCATGTATTATTATGACATACTATGCAATATGTTAGATGCCTCATATTGCTAAATTGTTATTATGTAATCTAATCATAATGACTTGGATGTATGTGTTTTATTCACCTTTCTATGTAATATTATTATTATGTGAATTGGCTATGAATGAGTTTCTTAAGATTGATTAGATTTTGAAACACAAATTTCATATGATTATATGTGAACTAGTAAAATTAAGAGCCTTGCTCCATCTATATCATTAAAATAATTTCTCTCTATTGCTATGAATAAAGAATGTAATCATTAAGCTGTAAAGTACCCTTAGGTACTATTACTTCATATTACATGAGAATCTTGATATAGGTATGAGCCAAAAAATGTGGAAACTTGATTAATAGGTGAGATAAAGTTATCGAATATAAATGTTAGTAAAGTCATTAATGATTATTTAACAAGACTATTTGGATTGTTCTTAATTAGTTTTATTAATGCTTTTCTTTAAATATATGTGCTTATTGAGTTTATATAACTCATTTTTTGCTCATCCTAAACATTTAAAGAAATTAAATTGAGTATATCAAGTTTTGATCATTATGTGAAAGTTCATAACATTTTTAGGAGAACTTGATAGTAGGGATTGAAACTTGATTTATAATTATGGCTAGTCAAAGTTGTTATTTTTTTTATGTATAATTACATATAAATTGTATTGATATTTATCTATCAATTTACAAAGGTGATAATTTAGAGAAAATGAGCCTTTTTAGTGTTTGAAAAATAAGAAAAACTTTACTAGTTTATTTTGAAGTTTATGTCACATTTAGTTCTTATAGGAATAAAGCTATTTTTGTTAAATCAAAGCCTGTATGATCAATTGATTAGACTTATAAAAATTAGGAAAGGTGTTTTACACTGGTCATGATTAGGTAAAGGTCATTACATATGCGTATCATTCAAAGTAAAATAAAAATTTCTTAAAATTCCTTCGATATTTAAAAAATTAGCTCTTATTGAATATTTATTTGCTTAAATATAAATTTATTAAAATTTAAAAAAATATATATTATCGTTAGTAATTATGAGGTGATTAAATTTTATCTTTACAAACTATAAAAACAAGTAAACTAACCTTCACAATTATATTAAACTTAGAAAATAGCCATTCTATCATTACATTAATGTTTTCTATTAGTATATAAGGTATTTTTTTTATGTCAACATTACATCTATTCCACTTATTATATGTCATTATTATAGCAATCCATTTATCCTATGTATTCTTTCTACGTGCCAAAAACATTCAAGTTCTTAATCTATGTGTTTTTTGCCATTATCATAATGAAACCATGGTGCATCTATTTATATCTTATGATTTTGCTTGCAGGATTTAGTTTGGATCAAATTTGACAATTAGGATAGAAATTATCCATTCTCAGGATTTATGAGAATGGATCAAGATTTATGTACAAAAAGCTATCAATTGCCTAGATCTATACTAGTAACTTATAATGCTTATTGCTGCAATGATATATATGATTTAATAAGCTAGAAATCAAAATATTTTTAAGCAAACTAATATTACCTTGTAGACATTGATTGATAAAATCTAAAACTTGCTCCTACAATATAATATGTATAACATTTAAGGTTAAAACAAATTAGAGCATATACTTTATTGGACAAAAATATTAAACCTAGATAAAATCTACTAATGGCAAACCAAGCCATTTCAGGTGAACATCGCTATACAATTTAGCTACATGTATGCAATTCAAAGAAAAAAGGTACATGTTCAATAGTTATAAAATAAAACCAAAGTATTATTGAAATTGGAACTTATTAGCTAATGTATCCTCGATCCAAAACTCACACTTAGTTAATAGGTATAAGGGATCTAGTGATCCTGTATGATATGAGCGAGAATCATGAGTATAAAACCATAGTTTCATTTACTCTTATTGCAAGATTAATTCAAAATAAATCATAGCCAAAAGTCATTCATTGTATTCTAACTAACAAAATTTGAGAACTAGTATCACAAAGTGGATACATATTTATGCAAGCCTTTGATATGACAAAGTTATTCAGTAAGCAAACATCCATAGCTTGGAATTTGCAATTACCAAGGTTAGGAAGCCTAAGGATTGAAATGAGTTTTTTGGAAGGTAGATGGAATCTTTATGGAAATAAGTAATTAGTGAATTTAAAATGTTTTCTAAATGAACTTTCATACAATATCTCACTGTCTCCAACTATCCTTCTATTAAAGCATAGCATTTAGCAGGACGATGATGATCTACAGAATGATGTCATCTTCCACCATTGGCAAAGATAGTTTATTGAGGAAGAGGTTATTGTTTGAAAACATTTTTATAGGAAAAGGAAATATTGACATGGATTTAGTGGAAGAAAGGAAATGCTAAAATGGACTTGAGAGACCATCTAAGAAATTTTAGGTAATGGAAAACAACCATATAGAGAAAAAAAATTATTTATACTAAATAAAACTAAAAGAAAACATTAGTTTAATGGCAAAAAGGGTGTTTTCTAATTTTGATATAGTTATAAGGGGTTAGTTTCCCTATTTTTATGGTTTAAGGGGAGGGGGAATCCAACCACTCCATAATTAGTAAGGGTAATTTATATTTTCCCTTTAAAATTAATTAAGTTTAAAATTTAATTTGAATAATTTGAATTTAAACTGAAGTTTGATTTGATTATGAGTTTAAATGAGTTTATTTAAGTAGTATGTTATTAAGCCTTAATTTCTCATTGAATTTAGAGTATTCATTTTCAAGTTTGAGCTTTTGATAAATATGAACCAAATAAGTTTACACAACTTTACTTAATCAGTTTATTTTTTCACTTAAATTTAAGCATTTAAAATCTTATCTTTAAATGTCAATTTTTTTATTTTATTTTACTTATTAATATATTTTTTAACTATCAAATTTACTAAAAATATTTATACTAATTATCAATTATAGACTTAACAAATCATATAATACTAACAACTATACTTAATAAAGAAAAACATATACTAAAAAACTAATTACTTTAGCCAAAGCATCATACTTTTTCATATAACCTAAAAAATAACTAATGTGATTGATTTTTTTATGTATTATATTATTTAGATATAGTATAAAGATAAAATATATTTTCATTTTTAGATTTGCTTATGCTTATAAATAATTCAAGTCGAATAATATGAAGTTCATACTCAACATGTATACTAATTGAGCTTGACCTTTTTAGGATCAACATATTTAAAATCCAACTCGAATCAAGATTTTACAAGTTGATCTCAAACTAATCATTAGTAATTTAACCTATTTGCACCCATACTTTTCTTATAAGTTTATGAATTAATAATTTTGATTATATTGTTATTTAGTTATCATTATACATACACTACTACAAAATTACATTTTAATGTTAATTGTTTAATAGATTTAACTTTCGATTATTACTCGATATATATAGATGTTAACCAACATAAAAATGTAAAATAACATCAGTTCCCGTATATATAAAACCATCATTATTTCTTCGTAGAAAATACAATATGAAGATTTTTAATAACATTAAATATCAATTTTTTTTATAAATAATTAATGTCATATTTTATATACCACATCAATTAATAAAAATAAATTGACATGGTATGTTGTTCCCCTCGCCTCATCCCTAAAACCTAACCCCTTATCATCCTTTTCTATTCTTTATATTTCTTATAACCTAACCAAATTAACATCTTGATCTCAATTTTTACAACTTTAAGTAAAAAGAAGTTTGGAAAATGGTGAATTATTACCTCAATCAAAGATGAATACTTTCGCTATAGGTATCCCGTTGGTCAATATATGAGATTAGTATTTCCTAGAAAAACACTTGAATCCAATTAGTATGAATGCAGTGAGTAAAATTTATCAAAATTCATGTATGATAGTTAGACTAAATGCTAAAAAAGATTATTGAAATTTAGTTTCTTACATATGCAAACTTGTAAAAGTCACATCAAAATGAAAAGTAACAAAGTATGGTTAATTATGAAACTAAAAACTTAATTATAAAAATAAACACAAAATGTAAAATAAATCCTTACTTTTTATATTGTATATTTTTTCAGCGAATGTTGTACCTCATATATTTAATTACATGCTAATGATGCTTTAGTTTTATAAAATAATTAGTAGGTATAAATATAAAATTAAAGAGAATTATCTTAATATTAGTAAAGTAAACGCACGAATGCTAGAGAAACAAATTTTAGGGTTAAAAGAACTTTGAGATGAAATTTATAAATAATGCTATGACTTCACTCTTTTTATTTTCAACTCACATCTTAGTTTTCATACTTTTTTAAGTTTACACTATTGGTTACTAAAAAAAACCTGACATCTATGATGAAACTACATTATTCAAATATAAAATTTTATATATCAGTTATTAAATAAAAATTAATGTCATAATAAAAGAAATTCATTTGGCTAACTTTTTTTTATAATCTTTCAAGTAATAATTTTATAATTTTAGTATAAATATTGTAAAAATAGTTATGTCATTTTATGAACTATAATTTTTTTAAATTTAATTTATTTTAAGTAATATTGATATCATTAAAATTATTTTTATTTTATAATATTTTCTCTTATAATTAAATAAATACAAATAATAATATATTAAAGTAAATAAAACAAATAAGAAACTAATGATTTATCATGAAGATGGCATTTTGCCATTTTATTTTTCATAAAATAAAAAAATTATAATTTATAATGAATAACAGACTTAAAATGAAATAAAAAGTGAGTATCCTCTCCTTGTAATTCCTTTCATATTATTTAAGAGCTTTTGAGTTAGAAAATGTATATAAAATTAAAATAATAATAAATTATAGTAAGAAAAAGTAAAATAACTATTTTTGCAATAAACTCAAGCTCTTTAGTGCAAAAATAATCATTTTACTTCTTTTTACTACAATTTTTCATTAATTTTCTTATTTTTGCATTTTATTAACACTTCTAATAAATATCATTCTCAAAATAGAACATAAATATTATAGTTTAAAATAAACAATAGAGATGATAGTTTTAGAGGGTGTAGATATTGGTCGTTGACCAAAACTAACATATTACATATATTCTATTTGATGTAGCTTGACTATTAATATATCTTGAAATATTATAATTTTTTATGGTTTCTGATACACATTATTGGTAAATGCACTTAATATTTAATACAAATTAAAAGGTTATATTTATATCTTTAAATGCCAATTATATAAAAATAATAATATGGTAGCTTATACCAAAATTTTAATCCATCTCTTCATCTCCTAATACAACTTTTACACCACGTAAATGTCATTATTGATAAATATTTATTACACATTAATTAATTATTGGTACACCTTCAAGGGTTAGTAGGTCAAAAATTTGATGTGGTGTCTACTTCCAATTTTTCTCATCTAACATTGCAACTAATGTTTTCAAACTATCCCATTTTTCAATAAACAATTGTTGTTTACCTTTTTTTTTAATATAACCTCTGTATCATAACATTTTTCTAACAATAATCTATATAAAAAATATACTAGATCATCAATATTGTTTATAGTATAATCATTATGTAACCCTAAATTAAAATCATTACAATTTACAATATAATCATTGCATAAAATTTTTTTTTATAGGAATTAGTCATCTGTTCCTTGTAATATCGGATAGAATATGAGGACAATACACCTATCAATGTTACATACTTAAAAATGTTTAATCTTATGATCATAACAATCATATCAAATCATAGATATCTTCTATTCATGGCCATCTATTTTAAAGCAGAAGATAATTGTGATTTGATAGATTGCTCATGACCATAAGATTCGAAGTTTTTCTAAATAGTTATAATAAAGAGTTTATTATCCTCTTATAGCACATAAATAACAAATGAAGTAAAAAATAAATATATAGATAAAATGAAAAAAATATACATTAATTATTAAACTAAAAAAACATCTTTACTTAGTTGACTAGGCATCATAAGTTTCAGTAGTTTCATAATATCTAGTAAATGTCATGCTTAGTAAATGCTCACAATTTATTATAAGTTAGGTAGTTAATGCTATACTTTTATATGTCGATTAGGTCAAAAAATCGATATGATAACTTTATCACAAATTTTTTTAACTCTTCTTCTTTTCCTTTAATTTTTTAAAACCCCATCAATCTTTTAATAAATAATGGATGTGATTTTTTATTTTTTTTATTTTTTTAATACAATGGACTTAAATAACATTATCAACTTTTTACATTGTAACCTTTTTCTAATAAAAGATACCAAATACAAATTATTCTTCTAACAGAATTGTCAATATTAACTAATAAATATTGTGCAATAATATTAATCATTTGATCTCATTTACAAATTATTATATACTATATGTTTCCCATGAAACAATGAACTATTCAAAAACTATACTGCATCATTAATACAATTTATAGCATAACCACTCATTCCTTATATTAAAGAAATTAAAATCCTTGTTGTAAATTTTTATTAATTAAATAGATTTAATTTATTTTTGTCATGTTAAAGTGCTCCATCGAATTCTATAAACATTAGTCATTCATTTCTTACAATATTAAATGGAATATGAAAATAACACCTACACAATCAATATTGCATAACTAAAAATGTTTCCAATTTTATGATTATGAGTTTTTTTACAGACCATGGATATATTATAATTATGAGTATTCCATCCTAGTAGAAGATAATTATAATTTAATGAAAAACTCATAATTATAAGGTTCGAAGCATTTCTAATTATGTAACAAGGATGGTGTGTTATCGTCTTATGCTAAATAAAAATAGAATGAAAAAGAAATTTATAAATAAATAAGAACAATAATTGATGTCAATAAAGAAAAATTACCATGTAAACATTTTATATTTCTCAACAAGATAATTTGAATGTCTTTTAGATGATAGTTATAAGAAACCAACATCCTAACTTGTTAACACCTAACTTTTAACGTCAATTCTTTATTTAAATTGATGTGATAAGTTACTTTTAATTTTAAAAATGACATCGCTTATAACTAACATTAAAAGTTACTTGAAATTATAAAAATATCATTACACCATTATATATGTTGATTTCAGTATAAGCAACATTATAAGGTAAATTTGTAGTAGTGATAAAACAATATACCAAATTCCATGCAATTTTAATGTGGAAACAAATTTTTATTTATACAATAGTTTGAAACAAAATTTTCACAATTTTCTAAATATAAATAAATACTATTACAAAATAGTTGATTGATATTAGGTATTTAGCAACTTATATATTGATTTTTTATCAACACTAAACCTATGTCTTATCAAGCATTGTAGTACATATACTATGACATCGATTATGCAAACCAATGTGAAAAAAGTTATCATATTATCTTATCTTTTGAAAATATATTATATTTTAATTTTACGTTAATTTATAGTAAAAAATTGATGTGACATGTTTGCTGAATATTTTTTTAATGTTGATTTTTTATTTTCCTGCTAAAATATTTACTATTAAAATTGAATAAATTTAGCATTCCACTAAAAAATACATTTTGAATTAAAAATTTTGAAAGATTATAACTTCTCACTTGGTTATCCATTTAGGTTAAATTTTATTTCAATTTCACATAACTTTTTAAGATTTATGTATTTGCAAAATATCATCTTTCTTGCTATAATGAAAAATAACCATTTTTATGGACTTTTCCTACTTTCTTTCCATTTGTAATTGTTGCTTAATTGGTTTTGGTTTCCATTGTAATATTTTATCAAATATATAATAAACATCTAATACTCATATACAATTGTATTATACAAAGAAAATACAAATAAAAATCTCTTAAAAATACATGCAAAAATTAAAAAGTTAAAAAGGTGAAGATTTGATAATAAAAGTAAGAAAGGTACCTTTTTTGGTTTGAACCAATGACTTATAATATTAAGGCATTTGCTTCATACTCAATACTAGTTGAAAAAGTGTTGGAGCTCATTAATATGTAGTGGAGGACGAAAGGACATCTAAGGTTCTACAAAGAAAGTACAAAGAAAGCTAAACAAAGATGAGAATTAAGCTTGAAAATAAATAAGAAGGATAGTAAAGATGATAATGAGAAAAAAAAAAGAAAATATGCTTTATTTATAATGTAAGATATCACTACATTTAGGGTTTTTACCAAACTTTTACAATACTTTTAAACATTGATTAATTTTAAAATTGATGTCTTAAATTTTTTCGTTGTTTCAATAACTTTTAAATGACATATATTTTAACATTAGTTAAATAAAAATCTATCATATTAATTTTTTAATAATTTTAAAAATATCATTATATCCAAATAAATGTTGATTAATTATAAAACCATTGTTTTGAATTTTTTTATTTTTTTATAAGTTTTAAATATCATATATTATGACATCAATTAAGTAAAAAATTAATATTTTAAGTTTTTAAATCATTTCAAGAATGCCATTATATGTAAATAGACATCAATTAATTTTAAAACCATTGCCTTAAGTTTTCTTCTTTTCCCAACAACATTTAAATATCATGGATTATAATATCAATTAAGTAAAAGACTGATATTTTAATTTTTTTAATAATTTTAAAAATGTAATGCTATCCAAATAAATATAAATTAATTTTAAAACTAATGTATTAAATTTTCTCATTTTTCAAATTACATTCAAATGTCTTATATTATGACATCAATTAAGTAAAAATTCATCATTTTAATTTTTTTAATATTTTAAAAATATCACCATACCCAAATAGATATCACTTAATTTTAAAACCGATATCTTAAGTATCTTTATTTTCCTAATATTCTTTAAATGTCATATATTATGATGTTAGTTAAATAAAAAATTATCATCTTAAATTTTTTGAAAGTATAAAAAATATTACTGCATCAAAATAGATATTAATTATGTTTACTAATCATTATTTTATTAGTTTTAATCATTTTAAAAATATCATCATGTCAATATAGATGTCGGTTTTGCTTTTTACTAACATCTATCCATCAATGTACAATTGCAATTATTCATTAATGAAATTAAAATTTTTATTTAAATCAATTTAAATTTTAAAAGAGTTAATGCTGAACTAAGCATAACAGATATTAGAGAGATAGATTGCACAAAATAAAGGTTCGTTGTTTAATGTTCTTAAATAAGAGCTTTGATGATTTTGCCTTCTTTACGTGAATTTGACTCTGAATTTATTTTGCGAGTTTAGTAGATACATTGTTTCTTCCGTTATTTAAAAAAAAAAAAACCAAATTCCTTCGTTCATTGTTTAAGGTGAGTGTAAAAAAAAATTAAAGATGGTCATAAATAAACTCAACTTTACGAAAAAAAATGAGCTATAATTTATTAACTTATATATCATTTAAAAAAAATCAAATGATACAATTAGGATGTTAAAATGTTGAATATTTATCAAGATAATCGGGATAAAATTTGAAGGAAAAAAACAGTAAATTTCTTTTTGATTTTCTCGATAAAGTGTGGCATGATTTTATGTATAGCATATGTTTTAGTAATTATTAAATTTTTTAGAGTAAATCAACATTAAAGACTTTTAATTGTGATTAAAAATTAGCCACAAATAATAACTTGTTATTTAATAATGATTTTCTTCTCACTAAAATTTTTTACACCAATTATTACTAAAAATCACGGCACATGTAAAAGCAATTGATACACTATGATTAATCAATAATCATTTATTTTTTCATTAATATAAGCTCTCTAACAACAAATGAATAATAACATAATATATAAAAAAGGAATGCAGGCAATATATAAAAAATATTAATAAATATTTAATGGCATTGAAAATAGGGCAAATTGTATTAACTTGATTTGAAATTTCGTCCAACAATACCTTTTGTTTTCAGAATTATATACTTCCACCCTTGAACTACTTACAATAGCACTATTGTGAAATGTAATAGCATTAACTTTTCAACTATAACTCTTTTTTTAATATCATTTCTCATGGTTAGAAGAGTATTTTTATACATTTTTATCTGTAGATATTGTAATAAAATTATACGTAAAAAGGATACAATATTTTTATTTAAAAAAAGAGTCTATATATACATAAAAATGTAGGTTCATGAGAAATAACATTAAAAAATAGATAATAATTTAAAAGTTTAACAAAATTGCATTTAATAACATGAAAATCCTTTTGGGGTGGACGTATCTATATTTTCTTAAATGAAAGGTGTCAAATATGATTAGATTAAATTTTAAGAGAAGTTAACTTAATATTCTCTTAAAAATATGATATTAAAATTTAAAAGTAAATTAAATAAAAATACAGAAGCTTTTATTAAAATCTTATAATTTCAAACATAGACAAAAACTATTTAACCTGTACAATCGAGGTCAATTCTTACATTATGTATACTAAAATAAAATATGATGTTTATAATATTTTTCATTGAAGGTAAACAAAACTAATTGATATGAATCATATGATGTTAAAATTGTATTCAACGAATTTTCATATTTTAAATATATTTAATAATAATATCATTAATATTATTAAGATTATTATTTTAAATTTTTTATCCAGATATTTGGATAGAATCATCCGTAATTTAAAATTCTTTTTATTAAGGTACCCATTATTATTAATGGAGAGCGCCTAATCGAAAAAATACAGAGGAAAAATAGTAAGAAAAGAATTTAAATTTCACCTTCGTACTTATTAATTAATAATTAATAAGAATACCACCAAAATGCAAATATGTTTGATCACACATTTGATTACATTCACATGAATGGTTATAACAATATTAATAAAGAAATTTTTTTTAACGTTGGAGTTTTAACTCGTAAGATCAATTCTAACCGAAAAGCAAATGCATTGACACATATGCGGCACCAATATATTTTTAGTCTTGCTTTCTTGCAAGGTCACAAACATAAGGCTACCTTGCCACTGGGCGGGTAAAGGGAGCGGAAGTGATTAGGGTTGTTTGACTCTCAAAAATAATATAAAAATGTAATTTTTAAAAAAAATAGAAATTTTTTAAATCATCTGATTAATTATTAATTATTAAAATAAAAGAAATAGAATTTTTTTTAAATTTTACTTTTCACAAATTATAACAAGTTGTTTATTTATAATTGCTTTGTAAGTAAAATCTTTTGTGTCATTTATACAAAGAAATATAAAATTACCACTATTCAATTTAACCAACGATCATTTGATATCCATTCTTATCATTTGAAAATATATTAAATATAATTTTTTAATTATAAATATAAATATAATTGTTTAAATATGATTATTAATTATATAATAAATTTATATAAATATTAAATATTATATTGTAAATATAATTATAAAAAAAATTTAATCCTACATATAATTACATTCATTGTATATATCTATTATATTATTTTATATTTATTATCTTTATAATTTATTATTTTAATATTTAATTAAAAATAAAAAATTATGTATTCCTTATCTATTTTATATAATTTGATAGAATTAATTATTAATTATTTACCTAATTTTCACATCTATATTATATTCTATTTTAATTATACTAACATAATTTAATATATATATATATATATATACACACACACACGTAACATCTTACTTGTTTCATATAAACTTGTTTTATTTTTTCACATAACATTAAAAAATAAGAAATTATTAACTTAGAAAAATTATAGCAAAAAAATTAAAAGTATGGTTTAAAAAAAGAAACTTAGAAACAATTAAAAACTTAATGATGTTTCTTTTTTTATATTATAATTTTGAAAGATATATTAATTATTTTGATAATGTTTCTTATGATATTTAGAATTAAACCAAATAATATACAAGAAGTGAGTTCCTGAGGAATGTCTTGACTAAGTAACGTTAAGTACTTTTTAAGAAATTTACAAAAGAATTATTTTTTAAAAATTTAACTTTTTTAGAAAAATTAACCATATGATTTAAAAAAAGATAATTAAAAATAATTAAAATTTAACAATATTTCTTATTTTTTATATTATAATTTTGAAAATATTTTTTATGATGTTGAAAGTTAAAGTAAATAAAATATAAGATGTTAATTCTAGAGGAATGTCAATTCCTTAATATTAATCAAGTAATTTTAAATATTTTGTAGGAAGTTTAGAAGAAAATTACTTTCTAAAAAATTCAACTACTTTTAGAATTTTTTTTTTGTATGAACAAAAGGACTACTTAAACTTATCTTAAAATAGGTTTGATTTACATAAAAGAAAAAAATATATTAGTTTGGGATGACATATAGACCTATACTAGACTTAAGATTTCGTATGACAGTTTATTTGTTTATACATAAATTTTTTAAATGATTTGATCCAGCCGTTAGCCTATATAGATTTGTTGTTAATTAGTAAGTATTTTTCAAAAATATTATTATGAGTAGAGTTACATTGAATTAAGTTGAATTTTGATATTATTAAACGTAACTCGATTAATATAGGAAAGCTGTTTAAAGTCAAACTAATGATAATATTTAATTTGAATTCATCTTAACCAGAAATGGTAAATTTTGACGTTTGACTCAATTTTACTTAACAAAAATTTGATTCATATTTGATTTAATTCTAAAATAAATATAAATAATATAATAATTATAAATTAATTATTTAAATAATTAATATGGTATTATAATATACATTAAAATTAAGATGAGACGGACTTATTAGGATTTTATCATATATTTTTTAAAATGTATATAAAATCTTTTTATATATTATATATATACATTTATATATTATATAATTTAATATATAAAAATACAAGCAAATCTTATAAGCTAATAAATTAGGCTTTAAGTAATATAATTTAGTTTATTTTATAAAACAAGCTAAAAGTTTGATCTAGACATATTTTATTTTACAAATAAACTAAGATATGTTAGGCCATTAAGGCTCCATCGCTTAGGTAGCGCTTACACCTTTTATTGATGAAGACTTGTATAATATGTTGAAAATCATAAGTTCAAATCATTCTATTAAATATATGGATAAAACTTTAATAAAGTTTTTTTGAGTATTTGTTATAAAATTCTTCATTTAAATTATGATACACATATTAATGGTTCTATTTAAAGAAAATGATTATAATATTGATACTTATTATAATTATTAAATTAAAATTATATTAATAATAATTAATATATATTATAATAAAAATAAAAATCTCTTGATAAATCTTAAAAAGTTTACTTAAGCTTAGTTATTTTTATAAAGGACGGTTGGTTCAAGAGGTTAGGAAATTGATCCTCTTAAGTAAAGTCTTAGGTTGAAGTTTTATAAATGAAAAAAAATTATTGCCAGAAGAATTTTGCTCCCATATTAATTCATTCTGAATTAATCAGTAGTTCAATATAACCTGTTGGATACCAGATGATTCATAAAAAGAAATACTTAATTTTAATTTAGATACTTATCTTTTTATAAATTAGAATATTTGAATTTAAAATTTAAATAAACAAAATTATGTTAAAAAAAAGAAGATATTGGTCAATTGAATTCAAATAATTTAAATAAATAGACAATTAGAATAATTAAAATTTAGTGGTGTTAAAATATTTCTAGTTACGGTGTCATGACATGTATAGCAATCAAGAACAAACAAGTAGCAAAGAAATTTTACAACTTGAAAGGGTGAGGTGGCCGCATATGTGCCTCCCAGCCTTTGCATTGACAAATGCACAGGAAAACAACAAAATTTCCTTTGTGCGAAAGTTCCGATGATCTTGCAGGGGGCGATGCCCCAAGTCCGCGTAACATCCATGATCGGATAGGAAAAGGGACGAGAATGAAATAAAATAATAATTTTATAATTATATTTGATATAATAAAAAATAAAATAAATATTTTATTTTATTTTTATATTTAATATAATAAAATAAATTTAAAAATATAAATAAAAATTATAATATTTTATTAAATAATTTAATATTATTAAAATCTATATTGTAATTCAGAATAAAATAGTCATAATTTAAATTTTATCATCAAAATTATATTTAATAAAAAATCCTATGATAAAAGTATATAAATTTAAATGTCTTAAAATTTTATATCAAATATTTTTGTAGAAAATACAAAATTTTTATATTTTAAATTTTATTATTAGAAATATAATTATTAAAATATTTTAATAAAAATATTTCAAAATCAATTTTTTTATCATATATCAATAAAAGGTAATGTTTGAATATAAAAAATATATGTAGGATATTTGTGTAAAAAAATAATTCATGAATGACAAAATAATCAATTTCATCATTTTATTATAAAATAAAAATTCTATCATTTAATCATCTGATAAAATAATATTTTTTTAAAAATAGATATTTTTATTTTATAATATATACCAAATAAATTATTTTATCATTCTTATTTTGAATTCTTTTTCATTATATTCCGTCAAACGCACTTTTAATTATGTTGTTGAAAATTTAAACTCAATGGAAACCAGTGGCGGCCGCTGGTTTCGTTTAATTTAATTTAATTTCTTTGTAAGCGTTAATACACGTCTTTTGTGATGTGAATGGAATAATTAAAAAGAGCAAAGCACTTACATCAGGCGAAGCACCTTTCGGAATGTTTATCACGTACGAATATTTGGTTTCAATATTTTATTTATAATTATAAAATATTAAAGTAAAGGAAGGTATTTTATTTATTTATTATTAAATATAAAAATTTGAATAACGTGAATTTTTCATTTTAAAAAAGAATTTTCATTTCTTTATTATTAGTATTTTAGATTTTTTTGGACAAAATTTAAATAAAGTTTCATAAATATTTATTGTAAAGTTTTATTTCAAAATTTTACTTATATATTATTTTTCTAATTCACCACTAATAATTACTGCACAACTAATATAATTATTTATTAGTTATTAAAAACTGAATATATATATATATATATATATATATATATATATATATATATATATATATATATATATATATATATATATATATATATATATATATAGTTCTAATTGACATTTATGAAATTTCATCTAAATTTTATGTGTTTTTTAATTATCAATATAATAGTATATCATTCTTTTATTAATATAAACATAAATAATATTTTTTATAAAAAAATACTTTTCAATAAAATAAATGGAGTTTAAATTGAAAAACAAATATACTAATACTAATATATAATAAAAATATGTTTTTTAATTGATTCGAAAATTTAAACTTAATTTACTGTTAATAATATATAATTCAATTTTAAAGTATCATTCACTTACATCTGTAAAATTAATTAATATTTTTTAATATTTGAGAAAAATTTTTAATAATGTAACTTTTTTTCTCATTAGTAAAAACACTTATTTTTTAAAAAAATTTTAAAATCTGAGATAAAATTTAAAAATTTAATTTAAAAACACCTTAAATTAAACTTTTAATAATGTGGCATTTTTTAAAATTCTTTGAGTGTAACCAAATCTTCATAGATTATTATCAGCCGAAAATCTGAGGTAACATAAGTCTTGCGTTGATCAAAGTTAGAAATCGTAATCATGGGGAGACTACAGCGTCCTTAGGAGTTTCTAAACTTTGGGTACGTGGTATAATTTCATTCATTGGATGAGATTGATAAAAACTTAGATAATCTCATCCAATAGATGAAATTGTGTCACACCACCTAGAATTTAGAAATTCCTTGAGTACCTTAAAATTTTTTTATAAATATTAATATTAATATTTGTGGTCCCACTCTCCCAGTGTACTTACCATGATGATAAGGAAACAAAAAGTGAAATTTTTGTGTTGCTAAGAAGGCTGCTTGCACATAAATGACAATAAATAAGGTTTACGCTTTGCCATGCACGTGAAAAACAAATTATATTAGTGTATCTTTATACATTTTGCTTTGAAAAATGCTTACGTAGGTTTTACCTATTACATCATTCTTAAGTACTATCAGTCAAATGTCATTAATTAATAATACATGGATTCATTTATTCAATAATAAATTAAATATAAATAATAAATCAATAATTATTTATTTTTAATTGCGATGAAAATGAATATAAAGCCAACTCATAATTGATTACTAATAAAATGAACTCACCATTTACACATTATTAATAGGTAATATTTGAATGATAGTACTTAAAGATGATGTAATAGGTAGTGTCTATGTAAATATTTCTCCTAGTAAACTAGTCATGTTAACTGTAGATAAAAATGATATATTATAGTTTTAAAATTAAAATAATTTATTA
This sequence comes from Sindora glabra, assembly GCA_020226215.1. NCBI lineage: Eukaryota > Viridiplantae > Streptophyta > Magnoliopsida > Fabales > Fabaceae > Sindora > Sindora glabra. Next base: position 74,797,247 of record CM035229.1, read on the forward strand.
ATTAAAAATTTATATGTAATAAACTATAAAAATAATATTTCACCTAAAATCTAGCTAATTTTTCAAGGGGATTTATACAAATCAATATAGTCTGTTTTATACTCCAATAATTTGATATAAATTAAGTATTGGATGATATAATAAAAATTCATTAGTCCAGAAAAGAATAAAAAGAGTTAGTGCCTAGGGTGGTTACCTAACTTGGTATTTCACCATATATATATATATCTCTGTGTGTGTAGTAATCTAATTATAAACATGTGATTGATGTTAAAAGTCGCTATAGATGATAATTTATAATCTTTGCCTAAATATGCCTAATGCCATGTCTTATATGCAATCATACATTTCTTTCAACGGATATATATAAAATCAAAATTAGTTATGAATTTAATTAGAAAACTATCCTAAGAGTCTAATCTATTTGTCCCAATACTTACCTCCATACCATAACTTTTCTGAGCAAATCCACTTTCAACCTATTTAATAGTAATTGAGCACCTAAAGGAAAAATTTCTATAAAAAGGAAGAGAGAGAAATATTTTCCAAAATTTAATGAGTAACCAATCAAATAATAAAAAAAAAAGAAATCAAGGATTACTTCCAAAATTTAATAAGTAACCAATCAAATAATAATAAAAAAAGAAATCAAGGATTGCTTTGATATCAATATGACAATTAAGTCTTAAAAGCACTAAGTAAGTCAATTTGACAATTAAGTCTTAAAAGGATTGACTAAGTCTTGCCAAGGAATACAAGCAACTTTTCAAAGCTTTGCTATAGTAGGAATTGGAGCATTTGGAAGAATACTTTTGCTAAAGAATAATGACTGCATATATATATAACATTAATACTGCATTAATATTATATTATATACTTCCATATTAATTATTTCACAAAAAGTTCCGATCAGGAAGTTAAGATGATATAATAACTAAAGAAATCGAAGTTTAAATCTTTTTTTTTACTTCTTTCATCTTTATCCTTCACAAATTCACAAGAGAGCAAACCCTAATATAGTTGAGGGAGGGCATTTGCCTACCTGAAATTTTAAAAATATAATAGGATATTATATAATGTATTTAAGAAAAATAATAAAACCCCACACTGTCCCTTATGTCTAATCCTTAGACTTCGAACATAGTTATAACAATTAACATTAGTGTCTAAATAGCTAAATAATTCTCACTAATAACTTAAAAAGGGACTAATAATTTAAAGGGTAAAACTCCAATAACTACAACTAAAATGAAAGATTATGAAGATATAATATATTTTTCATTACAATGATTATTAAATTTTAATATTTTTTCTTATAAAGATATATGAGTTTAAATGTAACATGCTACCTGTGTAAAATATTTTAAAAGTAAAAAGGTTGTAACAATTTTTTAATAATATGATAATATAAGAATAGATAGTGAATTAAATTTACATCTAAAATATATTACTATGTTACAATATTTGAAAGAAATTAAATTTTTTAATTTCGTTATTTAATAACCATGGTGACATTGAGGTTCCGAGTCCGCTATTGTAAATCCATTTTTATTCCTCCTAATTAACCTTATCCTTTGCAACTAGGTATTCAGATCTAGCATAGGTTGTAGTATCAATATACCAATGCCTTTATCATCATCAATTCAAGTGCAATCACAAATACATATGTAGAAGATTTTAACAACTTAAGTCCATATTATTCATTTGTAATATGTAGAAGATTTTAACAACTTAAGTCCATATTATTCATTTGTAACAATTTAAAAATAAATTAGACCTCACTCATTAACTTGTTACAGAGAAAATATATATAAAATGTCCATCTTCCAATGCATTCACATTATGCTTTACGCATTTACATATTGAAACAAGCCCACAAGTTGTAATAAATCACTAACATCTTAAACATCCATATTTTTAATAAAAAAAAACCTCTTATAAAACATTTATAAAGATTGAACTTTAGAACCTTTACATGTTTAAAATTACAATGAATAGCTCTTGGAATTAATTTTGTAATCAATTGTGCAATGGATTGTGTTATTCTAAAATTTGGTTTTGTGAGAAAGTAATCAATTATCTTGTTATGTTCACAAATGTAATCAATTACCTCATTTCAAATTTTGACCTTGTGAAAAGTTTGTTGATTTTGTAATCAATTACCTTATTTATTTTACAATAAGAAATATTAAAATTATATTTGAAAAACATAGTGTACGTTAAGTTAAAAAATAAGTGATTTTATTTATTATCTATCAAAAATATATTTTTAAATACAAATTATGTTATATTTTTATTAAGAATATTATTATTATTAAATATTCATTCTTCATTCCTTTTTTATTGTATTTTCATATATCAAACATAATTATAGATTTTTTATTTCATTCTCTTTTTTTGCTCATGCCAAATATAGATTAAATATTTTTATCATTATTTTTATTATTATATAATTATATAAATTATATATAATAAATTTTAAAACAATAAAAAATACATTATTTTTAAAATTTTTTATAAATTAAATAACATACTCTAATGAAAAATAAATTATTATATTTTTTAAAATTATATTATAATTTTTTATTAAATACTAGCCCGTGGTATGACGGGCTAATTTTAGTAGTTACAATTATATTGCATTCACATATAGTTGTTGTACACCTCAAACTCTTATATAATGTAAATAACTTTGGATTCACAGTTGTTTGCGTACAAAACTTTGAAATCCAAAATTTTGTAGTCACTAATTCAAGTCAAATCTTACAATTTTAATGAGCAAAGAATTAATCTAACTTAGTTCACTAATGTTATTTTAAAGTATTTTTATCAAAAGAACAAAATCTAATATATATATAATTAGTTTATATGTTCATATAAATGCTTAACTTTTATTTTAAGATATAAAAAGATTAAAATCACTAAAATTATAATAGGATGAATTAATTCTACATGGGAGAAATAAATTTTTTTTGAATTTTTTAAAATTCATGGTTATTAGTGATTTTAGTATTTATTAAATACTTTAGTTCTAATAAAATTTATAAAATAAAATGGTGTATAATTATTTTAGGTCTTCTTTTTTTTATATAAGTGAAAATGTTGAATTTCGAATTTTCTTAACGTTATATAATATTTTCAAATTTTCTCATAGTCGTTAAAAGAAAATTAATCTAACTTCAACTGATATTATTTTGGAATATTTCTATAAAAAGAAAAATAAAATACATGTTTATATAAATACTTAAATTTTATTTTAAGATATAATAAGATTAAGATTAAGATCACTAAAATTATAATAGGATGAATTAATTCTAAACTAAATTACACATGGTAGAAATAAATATTTTTAAAATTTTTTAAAATTCATGATCAATAATAATTTTATATTTATTGAATACTTTGGTTCTCAGATTTTATAAACTAAAATTGTGAATAAAGAATTAATCAAACTTCAATCACTGATGTTATTTTAAAATATTTCTATGGAAAAAACAAAATCTAAAATATATAATTAGTTTATATGTCTATATAAATACCTAACTTTTATTTTAAGATTAGGATCACTAAAATTATAATAGGATGAATTAATTCTAAACTAAATTACACATGAGAGAAATAAATATTTTTTGAAAATTTTTTAAATCTGTGTTTATTAATAATTTTATATTTATCAAATACTTTGATTCTAATATACTTTATAAAATAAAATCGTGTATAATTATTTTTGGCCTTCTTTTTTTTATAAGTGAAAATGTTGAATTTTGAATGTATTAACCTTATATAATATTTCCAAATTTTTCGTAATTATTTAGCAAAAAAGTCCTTCCAAAACAATTCTGATAGTAGTTTATATTAAAACATCTAAATTTATGTTGATATTATGATATTTTAATTATTCATATAATATCTCTAAATAATTTTAAGCAATCTTAATTTTGAATTACGAAGGGCATCAACCATAGAAAATCTCTTCAATTTTTTTTTTTGTAGATATGCTGATTTTAAAGTTCTTTTGAAATTAACATTTTTATTGATATTTTATATTTAAAGAATCTTAACTTCGTGCAAAGATTCAATACCTTAAATTGTGTATTAGTACTTTTAAAATATTAGTCGTTAACTAATTTTTATGAGATAACATTTTATTGTAATAATAATTATTTGTATTAAGTTAAAAAAATTTGAATCTGTAAGACATATTAAATGTTTATTACATTATAAGTGTTATTGATAGAAAATTGCATATATAATTGGGGTTATTTTTGTATAATATTATCTAACCTTTACTTTATTTGTAAGATTCTATCATACAATTATAATGCACAATTACTGTTCATGATTGACTTTTACATTTAAGACACTCATTAAAAATTGGAAAAATTATACCTTACTTGCATATGATTTCATTGATTTCCATTTAACGTACATATATTTTTAAGGGTCGAAATTTGGACGCACGGAGTTTCTACTGTTAATATCTTATCCACCTAATTTTTTTCATTCAATTTTCAATAAAATATTCCATACTAAATGAGTTAAATAAATTTGGATGAATTACATGAGAGTAAAATGTAATTTTTTCATATTTATAAGAATTGATGTCTAGAATTCTCAATAAAGACTAAAAAATATTATACTAGCCTTTTTTATTTTAAATCTACAAATTATATGTTATTGCTATTTTTTTATGTAATTATCCATGATAGAATATACAAATTTTGTTACTTATAAACATTTGTAGATTTAATTATTTCTTTTTGCCAATGTCATGTATGGCAATAAATTTTTTTCTTAGTGTATTATTAAAATAAGAAAAATTGACATATTCCAATTACTATTGAAAATTATTGACATTAATTCATTTAAATATAAAAAAACCATATTTTACTTGTATGTAATTTACCCAATTTTACATAACTCATTTATTATAGAGTTTTCATTAAAATTTGAGTGAAAGAAAGTTTAAATGGGCAAAATACTAGTGGTAGAAAACACGTGTAAGTGAATTTCAATACTTAAAACACAAGTGGATCAAGTAAATATCGATGTAACCATAGACAAATGAGATATATTTTTCCCTTAAAAATTCGGTTTGAATGAGTTTAATTAGTAATATATTTATTTAAAATTAGTATTTTAGATACAATACTTATATATTTGAAATAAGAAAAAAAGTATATTTTAATTATCTATAATTTTGTCAATTTTCTCATAACCAAAATGTATTTTCAAGTTAAACAATTTACCTACCTACATTTTCTACTGTTTACATTTTGTTCACATTATTTTTCATCTAATTTTTAACGAAAAGCTCTATAATAAATGAGTTAAGTGAAATCGAACAAAATTATATATAGGCAAAATGTAATTTTTTTATATTTGTATGAATTAATGTAAAAAAATATTAATATGATTAAATATGTTACTCTCATTTTCTTGCTTTAATAACACATTTTAAAAGAGAAAAAACATTTGCTACAATATATGGCATGGTAAAAAAAATAAAATAAAACTCTTAATGTTTGTAGATGATGAAATTTGTGTTTTCTATTACTAATGATTTTGTAAATTATAAAATAATAATATATAGTTCATAAATTTAAATTAAAAAGACATTGCTAATACATATGTTTTTAGTCTCAATTAATAATTCTGAACATCAATTCAATTGAATATTAAAAAATTATAATCTATTCATTTATGATTTCCTTCGAATTTATTTAAAAAAAACTTATTATGGAATATCTCATTAAGAATTAAATAAAAAAATTTAGGTAAATAAAATATTAACATTAGAAATCATAGGTGAGTAAATTATAAGGTTTAAAAATACAAGTAAGTTAAATGAAATTACAATTTTTCCGTGAAATAATTTACCAATGTTATAATTCTTAATATTAATGCCAAAGTATTTTTTATAACTCCTGTTCCTAGATCTATCATTGAACGTAAATCTTTTATATTCAATTTAGAAAAGGGATAGGACATGGAATGAGAAACAATTATCAAGAAATCAAAGTGCCTCCTATGTTGAACCGAAAAAATTAAACTTTTGTACAATGAATTCCTTTATTAATTTTAATTATCGGTGTGATATTATGCAAGGGTGGAAGTTAATAACTTCTATTTTTTTTGTTTAAATAAAAATTATATTATTGATTTAATAATAATAAAATAATATAAAATATTAAAATTATTTTACTATCATCAATAATTATTTTAATTAATAAATATATTTATTATAAAAATGAGAGATAATAAATGGAATTGACTTAAATTTTTTATAAGAAAAAAAGCTTATGTGAAGTTTTGTAATTGTTTGCTGTGAAGTTTTCAATCATATTTTTACATGTGTATTACTTTTTCAATTCACTATTAATAATTATAACTTAATAAATATAGTTATTAATTTTTTATTCTATTAACTAAGAAAATTAATACACATGTAAAATTGTGATTGAAAATTTTACAACAAACACCTATAAAACTTTACTTAAATTTTTTCATTGTTAAATTTATTATTCTTTATTAAATTACTTAAATTCCTATTATTATTATTATTATTATTATTATTATTATTAAATTAATGATATAATTTTTCATTCAAAAGAAAACGTGGAGTTGCTAACCTGCATATAGGGACGTGAGAATATCAATATCTTATTATATATTATTATGCTTTACTTTACATCAAGATATATCTTACTTATTTGATATTAACTAAAAACCTATTTTAATTCCTATAAAAATTAAATTTTTACTACTTTCATTTATGATTAAAAATTTACATTAATTTATTCCCTTTAAAATTAAAAGTTCTTAAATTTTAGTCATTCCATATAGTAATTTAGTATTTTATCTCTTATATAAAACAACTAAAATTTGAAAGTTTTTGATTTTGTAGACACTAAATTGATACAGGATTTTAGTTAATAATAAAATTGATAAAGATTTAATCTTATAAGAATCAAAATAAATTTTTAGTCTTTGATATGTTAATTGATTATTTAGTGTTTCAATAATATTATTATGTTATCTTAATTTTCTTATATGGATTTAAATTTGATTCAATATGTAAATTAAATTTAAATTATTACCCATTTATATATTATCATATCAATAAAAAATGTTAAAACTCTTTTATTATTATTAAAAAAATTTAATTATTATTTTTAATACAATATCTTCTTCTCATTCACTTTACATTAATAATATATTAAATTTAAACTTTTTTGATACAAGTTGAAGTACCATTGTCTTAATGAGTGTTTGTGTATATGTGTACATGTATTACATGATGGATTTTAAAATTAAATCTTACAGCTAACTGTATTAAATATGTTATTTATTTTAAATTATTTATAATTAATGTATGCTGAGTATAGATTTTAAATTTAACATTTATGATTTACAATGGTATATATCAAATACACCATAATTTTTTTAATTAAAATTGTGTAATATTTATTTCAACAAATATTTATAGTAATATTTCAAAATTATTTTTCCAATTTTAAAATAAAGTAAATTTAATAATGATATTATTGTTAAAAATTTGCCATGAAAATTATATAATATATTTATGGTGCATCCCACGCTGCTATACTACTTAAATAGTAATTATTATCATAAAATAGGCAAATAAGAAGTTAATAATTTTTTTAACGTCAACTTCGAAAGTATGGGTTTTTCATCGGCGCATACGCATCTGGTTTTTTTTTTTTAAGTGTAGTATATTTTTTAGAAAGTGAAGTAATATATTATAATTATTGATATAAAAGTTAAGAATCCAAAATTAAATAATTAATTATAAATAATTTTTAAATTTATAATTACTAATATTTTTACTGTTTTATTAATTGTTAAAATATTTTATCTTATATTACAAAATTCAAGATACATTTAGAATCAAATTTAAAAAATACAATATGTATGGAGCCATTGAATCGGTATTTCAACCCTGAACTTGACAAATACTTTTGTTGTCATGGATTAACTGTATGGATATGGGACATGCTGTAATCCAGCGGGTGCAAACATTCGAAGAACACCCCCCCCCCCCCCCCAAAACACCTTTCTTTTTCCCCTCACTCGTTTAATGTATATAAGAAGGAAATTTTAGAGAAATGTTAAACTTTTTATGGTAAATTTTTATGTAAATTTTTTTGGAAAGTTCTCAAAATTATATTAATATTAAGTAAGTGACACTTTTTAAAAATTAAATTTTTATATTTTATTTAGTTTAATTTTGAACTTCTTAAAAAATATTAATAAAATAATTATTATATTTTCAAAATTATAATACAAAGAATTTAAAATGTTAATAAATTTTAATTATTTTTATTTTTTTTGAAATATGTATATAGTATCTTTTGTTGGGGGTAAAAATGTGGGGTAAAAGTCAAGATTTTTAAAATGTTAAGTACAATACTTTCTTTAAAAAAATATTTGCCTCTACTTGAATTAAATTTGTTTTGAAAAAAATGGTATGTGAATTAATCTCTCAAAATATAACGAAAATTTAAAAAATAGTAGAAAGTAAAATTGAAAATTTTTTTCTTATATTTCTCTTTGACACAGTTTTACAATGGTTACAAGTGTTTGAAAAAATAAAATAAAAATAAATAGAGGAGAAGGAAGATGGCTCAGCATGTCTTTTTTTTTTTTTCATATTTTTGTATCAAACTTTAAAGTATTTATAGAGATTAGAAACTTTTATTCAACATATATAAATTTTAAATTTGGAAAGACATAATGCTTTTTCATTGAAGAGACAACATTATTAAATTTTGAAAAAAATACAAAATTTCATGTGCAAAAGTTATAAATTCTTAATCAAAGAGATATAATTTTAAATTGTTCAAAATATACATTTATTCATTTCAAATGATACAAGTGTAAATTTATTTTTTAAAATAATAATTTATTATTTTTTCAAAAAAACATAATATATTTTACATTATTATTTTTTCATAATTTTATATTTTTTAAAAAAACTAAATTAACTCATAACTTATAATTCTATATATTTTTTTTAAAACAAGAATGGTCAATTTTTTAGCACCAAAATAAAATTAGAATAAATCTACAAAGACAATTTCAGATGCTCGACTAGAAACTGCAACCTCCAGAAATAGCTATTTAATAGAATTACCATATTACATAAAGTAGATATTTAGAACAAAATTGCATATTTCAATCCTCCGGTAAAGAACAAATCCCTTTATAAAATATAAACATATTAGACATTGTAATATATAAGATATGACCGTAACAATTTCACCGTCAAGGAGAAAATCTTCAATTTGTTCAGAATTGTACATACAAATTTGCACAGAATTATTATGAAGACACCACAATATATATATAAACAGAGAAGAAAATTATGATTACACCCCACTCAAATATAATGAATTTTCACGTAATTAAAAATATAAAATTATGAATTAAATAAAATGGCAAAATGTTATTAATTAAATTTAATAAGATTAATATTATATTTTTATTCCTAAAAGATATTAAAAATATAATTTATTAAAGGAGAAGTGAGTAAGTTATTTTATATTTCTGAAAAATTCTACTTCATTTATTTTTTTAAAATAATAACCAATTAAACAATTCCAATAAAATTTATTTTCAAAATAGTTATACTTCACATAAAACTTTTACGAAACAAACGCAGCGCCTTTTTCATAGCATAAAAATTGATCAATCTTTTAGCTGTTTTCTCGGAGAGAATTTTGAAAAAGTCTCCTATATTTCATGAAATTTATCGTTCAAAGCACGAAATTGTGCAAAGGGCATTTATCGTGGTTTGAAATAACACAGAAATAAATTTTTATTTCATTTTAAAAATGTGTTCTTATCTTGATGGTTTTTTTGAATTAAGTTTAACATGAATTGACTTGATTTTATTTTATTTTTAGCTCGTCATTTTTGTTTTAATTACACTTATAACATTTTTAATCTTTCAAATCTATCAAGACTCTCATAAGATTCATTGCGTTTAACATAAAATATTTATTTTATCAATAACTCTACCCTTGTATTATTATTTTATTTACAATAACAACATCAAATATAGTTTATTGAATTTTATGCATTTTAAATACATTTTAAACAAATATAATATTTGTAAATTAATTAAAATTATCCTTTTGCCATTATTTATAAATATTAAAATTTATTTTTAAATAAAAAATATTTATTAATTGAATTGAACTTTATAAAATAAATTAAAAAATATAAATCCATTGCCTTGTAATCATAATTCTTAAAACCAAATTAATTATTGAATCAGATACATATTTAAAATAATAAAATACAAATGATATGATAATAATATTTATTAAAAATAATATAAACTTAATTGATATAAAATTATAAAAATGTTACATTATAATTATTATAAAATTATAAAAAATTATTCTTAAAAAATTAATCTGGTTTATTAATTTTAATCAATATACATTAATTTATATTATGTATATTTTTAATTTAAAATTTTTAATCAAATCCACTTATCGGTCAACTGATCGATCCTACTGGCCGATCGGTCGATTTTCAAGAAAACTACGCTGGAAACATAAAAGGTGATATAGAAGCAGTTGTCTCTCCGTAGAGGCAGTACTGTACAACAGCCGGGTAATCTTCATACTTTTATTATTAAACCAGTAAAAAAAAAAAAACTGATTAACATCGTAATTGTAATTGTAATTAAGCCAACATATTTTAGGCCGGTGAGCAGATACTTAAGAGGAAAACGAAAGAAATTAAAAAAGGGCAATTACGCAATTTAAAAGAGGACGAATGGCAAAGAGTTGAAATCGCACTTGCCTATATACTATTAAGAGGCTCCGCATCCTCGTTCGGCTGATATTACCGTCCAACAAGTAGACAATTCTCTCTCTCATCTGTGCTGTTGGGACATACTGGTGAGGAAGAAGAAAGAGTGAACTGCAATCGCAACAATGGCTCTGAAGCTGAATCCTCTTTCTTTGCAATCTCCAAAGCTGCCTTCCTTTGCCCTTCCTCAAATGGCCAGCCTCAGATCTCCGAAGTTCTTCATGGCCTCCACCCTTCGTTCTGGCTCCAAGTCAGTTGTTCTTCAGTCTCATTCATCGATCTTTCTTCTTTGGATCTGATTCAATATAATTTCTGTGTGTTGAGGCTGTTGTTTGTGTTCATTTCTCCATAATTTTTTGCATTGTCGTTATAATCGATGCTATGTGCATTTCATTATTTCCCTGTTCTTCTGTTTTGATCTCTGTATTTGTTTTATTTTGCAATTTAAGTCGTGATTAATTCCAAGAATTGTATGGTTGTTATGATTGTAACTTATTCTGCTCGTTTTTTCTTTTAGTTCTTACTAACGGAGCTGTAAGCAGTGAAAATGATGCGCAATGTGGTGATACTTTGTCTTCCTTAAAGAAGATGATTATGAATTGATTGAACTGAAGAATTAATAATTTCTGTCAAATTTTGCTCATAAATTTTAGGCAGATTTCGTAAGGAAAAACACTCGAGCAATTGTTATTTTCAATTTATGAATCTTTGTATTCTTTCCCTCAATGATTTGGTTTGGTAATTAGATCGTTAAAGTCGTTTGATTGAAGTCACTGAATTTTCTTTGTGGCTAGCGGTTTCGTGGTTTTGATGCATGCCTTTCTGTCTTTTCTTTGGTTGGTGAGGATTTGCGCTGATTAATTATAAAACCAATAGAACACAAATATAGTGGATTTTCTAGTTAATAGTGGTGAGTAAACCATGTGTTTATTTTCATTTTGGAGTTAACTGGGTCTCTCGAATACCATCTATTCTCCCCCTAAACCTATAGTTCTTTATCTTGGTATCTTCTTCATCTTATTTTAATTCTTTCTTCCAGCATTTTTGATGTAGGAGATCCTTTTTCCCCTCTTTTGTGTGTGTCTTGATTTCCTGTTCCCCCTTTGATGTTATAAAGTATGCATCAACATCAGGGGGAAAAAAAAAAAATCAAAGATACTAAATTGTTTCCATTCTATTGAATGAAGTATGTTGGAATAGTAAGTAAATTGAATGAACTGTACAATCCTATTTGACTGTTTGTTAAGCTTTCTAGTAAATGATTTGAGGAAGCAGGGCATGCTGGGTTGACACGTAGACCACAGATTCTTGATAATTCACAGTACTTTGATATACAATTTTTCTTATGTTTGTTGCCTTGGGTAGTATGATAACATGGCAGATCAATTATACCAGATCAAGTTTATTCCAGTTATTGATTTTCACTTTGTAACTGTGAAGATCGTTTAATCCTTTTTTGTAGTGAGGTTGAAAATCTCAAGAAGCCTTTGACACCTCCCAGAGAAGTCCATGTCCAAGTAACCCACTCTATGCCTCCTCAGAAGATTGAGATATTCAAATCTTTGGAGGATTGGGCTGAAGAGAATATCCTAACTCTCCTTAAACCTGTAGAGAAATGTTGGCAACCACAGGATTTTCTACCAGATCCTGCCTCAGAGGGGTTTGAAGAGCAAGTGAAGGAACTAAGGGAGCGAGCAAAGGAGCTTCCAGATGATTACTTTGTTGTTCTGGTTGGAGACATGATCACCGAAGAAGCACTTCCAACTTATCAAACAATGCTTAATACCTTGGATGGAGTTCGTGATGAAACAGGTGCCAGTCTTACCCCTTGGGCAGTTTGGACACGGGCATGGACTGCTGAAGAAAATAGACATGGTGACCTTCTGAATAAGTATCTTTACTTGTCTGGGCGGGTTGACATGAGGCAAATTGAAAAGTCAATTCAGTATTTGATTGGCTCTGGAATGGTAAGATCCTATCTACATATGGTGACTTTCTCGGTGGTCAACTCTTGAAGTCAGTTCATTATTATAAAAGAATTACATCAAGCAATTTGAAGCAGTTCTTGCATCTATAGATATGTACATATTGTTGGCTGCAAATTCACAGATGCATGCATCGAAGATGTTGAAGTAGTACATTCATAGCTGTCACACATGCCTTATTTCTGTTAATTTCTCAAACTTAGTTTAATAAGTACTGTTGATTTGTAGGATCCTCGGACTGAGAACAGCCCCTACCTTGGGTTCATTTACACTTCATTCCAAGAAAGGGCAACCTTTATTTCCCATGGAAACACAGCCAGGCTTGCTAAGGAGCATGGGGATATCAAGTTGGCTCAGATATGTGGTATGATTGCCTCTGATGAGAAGCGCCATGAGACAGCCTACACAAAGATAGTGGAAAAGCTGTTTGAGATTGATCCTGATGGAACAGTGTTGGCCTTTGCCGACATGATGAGGAAGAAAATAACTATGCCAGCACACTTGATGTATGATGGCCGTGATGACAACCTGTTTGAGAACTATTCTTCTGTAGCCCAGCGGATTGGGGTCTACACTGCTAAGGACTATGCTGATATTCTTGAGTTTCTGGTTGGGAGATGGAAGGTGGGGAATCTGACTGGATTGTCAGGTGAGGGAAGGAAAGCTCAGGATTATGTTTGTGGGTTACCATCAAGAATCAGAAGGTTGGAGGAGAGAGCTCAAGGAAAGGCCAGGCAACCAGCAAACTTACGATTCAGTTGGCTTTATGATAGGGAAGTACTACTGTGATGCTTTGCAAGAGCAAGATGATATTTGTGCAATTGATCGCAATCGCAATTGCGGAAGCGCAGGATAGAAGAAAATTTAAAGCTTGCCATTTCCATTTTGTTCCCACATTATCTGTCTGTAAGGTGAATCAGGTCCTTGATTAGATAAGCAGATAGGGGCAGCTATTATTAGTATCAGCAATGTTAATGTTGTTTCAGATGTTATTCTTGTGTCTGTCTGTCTGTCTGTCTGTCTGTTTGAGGGCATTAGCAAACGTTCTTTATGGCAATTTTGGAGATATGATATATAGATGTTGGGTTGGTTTGCTCGTATCCAGGTAAAGTGCAAGGCGATTTTAATGTGAGCGATCAATTTGTTTTCTTTGCAAGTATGTCATCATTTTCTGGGAGTACCCGGTATCCTTATGGAATATAGGATTGCCATGATAAACGATAATGAGATGTGATTAAGATAACCTCCCACTAGCCGCCACATATTATACGGTGACAATCTAAGGTTACCTCCTGCCAGTCACCGAATATGTCGAGAGGCTAAGTTACCCCTACACGTCACCCCATATGTTAAGAAGCTTAGGCAACCTCCAAGCTGTCACCACCAATACAGTGCGCTTTCGGTCATCTCCTCGGAGTCTCTTAACCCGTAAGTAAAGTATCCAAGTGATTACATAATATAACATCGTTATCATGCCCGTGTAGACGTGTTTCCGTGGTTTGGTTTGAATTTGTTCAATTAATAATTTTTTAAGTATGGTATGACCTGAATTAGTCGTCATTATATTATATTAATGTAATTTCAAGAAAAAAATATTTGAGCCAAATATGCAGACCTTTTTTTAATTTAATTAAAATTACATAGATCTCTTCTCTATTTTCAATTTATACATACCCTTCTCTTCAATTTTATAAAAATTTTGATACTGAATTTATATTAAAAATTTCATTAAAAATATTAATTTTAACTGCTAAGTCATAATTAATAGTCAAGATGATTATTTTGTGATCAAAATACTTTTCCTTTGTTTATACGTGTTTGTTAACTTATGTTACTTCAAAATTTGAATTTTTTCTAGTGTAAAGAAAATGTTTTTATCATTTTTTTTATTTTGCATGCTTTTTTCTAGAATTGTTAGATAAGCGACTTGTCCACACAGGTTAGTCCTTAAACAAGTTAGGTCGAGCTGACTTGCAATTATAGTGGGTCTCTAGATGGAAAGCTTTTTTTTTAATCTTACATAGTTTGCAAGTAAACGGGTTGACTTATAGGCTTTTTGTTTTTTTATTTTGAAAACATTTTAAATTATCAAACTTTTAAACAATAAAAAGCTTAAAAATATTTCAAAGTACTATTTATTCATCAATATATAAGTCATAATATTTAATATCTATGTATTATCTTAAAAAAATATAGATATATAAATAAATAAATAATAAAATGCATACAAATAAAAATATCATTTACAAATAATTTATAACATAATTTCATGCAATCAAAAGTGTGTCAAGTAAGATTTTATTTAGTTTATAAATTTAGATCTACACAAAATTAAGAAAATATTTTTTTTTAAAAAAAATTGCAAATTGGTTGTTGTAAATTGCGAATTGGGTTGAATTTAGCTTGCATTTAAATGGATTTTTATTTTAGAGACATGCGTTCACAAGAAGTCATAGACAAAAGGGTAGACTTGTGAGCATAGACTCGTTTCATTAACTCTACTCTTTTCTTATCATTTGCGTAATGATTTTAATTTTTAAACTATAATCACCATTTTATACCCTTGAAATTATCACTAATATAATAAATGAAGGATTTAATTTTTAAATAATGTGAAATAGTTAAAAAATTTATCTAATGAAATAAACTATATAAATTATATGAGAATGTATATTTTTATAATTTTACACATTAAAAATATATTAAACTAATGAGAACCAATTAAGTTAAATTTTTTTTTTGAAAAGTACAAATTTAATGAAATAAAGTACTTATAATAAAAAAGATAATTAAACTACAATAATAATAGTATAAAAAAGAAGTAAAATAAATTATAAAAAAGAATTTACATAATAAAAACTGTGAATTAAGCAATTAAAGAAAGTTGAAAGTAATGAGAGAAAATATTTATAGATATTAAAAATGAAAATGAAAACTTTCATTGTAAAGAAGATGATAGTTTTAAAGTGACTAAAGGAGGAAAAAGAAAAGAAATAAAATTTAAATATAATTTACAGAACTTTTTATGAGAATAAATTAATTTTTATAAGAATGAAATAATTAGATATTTATGAATTTATAAATATTAAGGATATAGATAAAAACTCTCATTTTAGATAAAATGATGACTTTGAAGTAATTAAAAATGGAGAAAAAAATTAAAATATAAATATCATATGGAAAAAATTTTATAAGAATAAAATAAATAAATGATTGTAAATTTTAGTGATAGATAGAGATTCAAATTTGAATTTTTATTAAAAATTAATTTATTATTATGAGGATAAATATTTTTTATTCTATAATTTATCCTCTAGGTGAATAAAAAATGACAAGTTAATTTTTATTAAAAAATGATAAATTAACATATAACAAATTATGAAAATGATACTTGTCATAATAAGAGGTAAGAAATATCACAACTAATATATAATATATAGATAGATATAGATTATTATAGTGAATTCAAATTCAATTTTATTAATTTAAAAAGATATTTTTAAATATTTCTTCCAATAAATATTCACTAAGACTATTGTACTACATTCATCCTATTTGCTTTAATCTATACAAAAATTTTAGTAATTTAATTGAATATATTTTTTTAAAATTTAAGCTGCATGTTTCAATCATCTAAAATCTTTTAGGAATTTTCATATAATATCATTGCTAATTCTCATGCGAGAAATATAATATAATTAAATTCCTTATGAATTACTCCATTTTTTTACTTATCTCACATCTTGCACAATTTAATCATTAGTATTATAAATCATACACATAAGTAGGAACTATAAACTTTTACCATTTCACATCTCAAGTCAAATAACTATTCAACAAAATATATAAATGGAAAGCTAGTAAATTTCCTTATAACTTACATCCAACCTCATCCATTACAAGCTCTTCTTTTACTTTTCAAGTCATCCTTATCTTTCACAAGTATATATCAGATCTAGTATTTAGTTCATAAAAGTATCATATTGCTTTTATCTTAATTCCCATAAATAACATTAAATTAAACCTAAATACCATAAGAACTATATCATTATACATTTCATATGTCAAACAACACCATGTTTCAATGCATGGTCATAATATACCTAATTAGTTTCAATTTAAATGAAGTAAAATCAATTTTCAATAAGATTTCTTATTAGCATCATTATTCATATATTTAAAAGGGTTTAAAATCTCTATTACAAAACCTTTAATTCATTTAATGCATAAACATATTCAAACTAATAAATAAGTTTTGTTTCAAGTAAGCAAAACACAAAATTTAGCTAAAGAAATTAACTTAAAACCTCTAGTAACTTTTTGTAAGTTTTAAATTGATTTTGGAATCAATTTAGGATGATTTTCATAATTTTTGAAGGTTTGAATTGATTTGTGAATTTATTCAATACAAGGGCCCCAGCTTTCTACCACATGTTGAATTGATTCGCTAGTTGATTTAGCTCCTACAAGTTAGGTTTTAAGATAGGTGAATCGATTTGTGAATCAATTTAAGTTTGCATTTTCTACATTCTACACTTGATGAATCAATTCACTAATCAATTTGCTTATGAAAATCCTGCATTTTCCTAAAAAATAAGAAAACTCTTTCTAATTCCATTATATATGTATTACAACTCAATCCAAGCACCATCAAGCATAAGAAAAACATCATAAGCTCTTAAATAACTAAGAAATTCATATTAAATATCACATTGCCTTATTTTTCATCAATTTATATGAATTCAAAGAAAACCATCCTTCTATTAACTAAATCATACAAATCACGCCATTTTTTAAAGGAATGTTTACTTACTGGTTGTGGGAGAGATAATTAGCATTAAGATTGAAGGTGAAATCACTCCTAAATATCAAGAATCAAAAACTAAGGTTTAAGGTTTCAAAGTTCCCATTTGATTCAAAACCCTTACATATTCATCGTCAAATAAGAAATGAAAAAAAAAATTATGGATTGAAAAGCAAGATTGCTTACCTTATTGGAAATTAAAGAGAGAAAGATTGAAAAAGATGGAGATTAAATTAAGAAATTGAGAAGAAAAGAGGTTACATTTATAGGCTAGAAAGAAAATGATAGGAGATGAGGGTTTAATTGTTGGGAAAATATAAAAATAATTACTCTAAGGAAAAAATGGGGAATGTCCCCCATAATCTCTTCCACACTCTTTACTTATGCCTAATCATACTTAACCTTAAATTACTCTTATTCACTCATAAACCAAATCCTTATAAAAAGGTAAATTTTATGGTTAAATATTTTATAGTCATTTATTTTTAGATAAAATGCTTTATATCCTAATATATGTAACAATTATGTATCATTATAAATGTTATTGACTATTATTTTCTTTTTGTTTCTATCTTTATCATTGGAGACATAATAAATTAAAATCTCTTTATTTTTTTAAGTTCTAAGCACCTAAACTTCTTTTAGAAATTTATTATTAATTATGTCTCAAATCTCTTCTTCCTTAATAAAACTATTTTATTTATTTGCTTATTTTTGTTATTTAAAGATATTTATATTTGAAACCAATATGTTTATCATATCTTAAAGCCAAAATCAATTACTATAAATAAATAGATGCCTTACTTGGACATTATTCTAAATTAATGAATAGATAAAAAGTAATTTGCAATTAGCATATAATATTTATTTATTTATTTAGTCAATAATACATCTTGAAAATTTCTATACTTTGTGAATTAATCATTTTATGAACTTTTTGTTTGTATTATTTTGTATAAGGATCAAAATAATTGCATTTTATATTATTTTTATAGTTATATATTTTTTCTCCTAATATAAAAAATATAATTTCACATATAAATTTATATTTTCAATTACCTTTCAAGATTATTTTCATGCATTGTGGTGGAGTAAAAATATTTTGTACATTTAAAAACCCTTTCTCCATATATAAAATTGTCATAACCTACCTATGGTCATGATTGGCTTGAAAACATTAAACCTAATTCTATGAGCTTATACTAAGATTAACAATAATAGAAATAAGGTACTAAAATGATAATTTATTTATGCATTCATGGTTAGTGCAAAACCAAAGGAGAAACTGAACATTTGTTCCATTTAATTTAAAATATCATAACATGCAAGAAAGTTATTATAAAAGAAAAGCTAGATCAACTTGTATACCTTTATTATATAAGAAATAAATTGGCCTAACTAAGTCCAATAACAATATCTCTTACAAAATCTATGCTAACACAATTATGAACTTTATCACCTATAATTATGACCATGGCTAATAAGTTAATAAATTAACCTAAAGTTACAAAATGATTTACAATTCAAATGCTATCTAACTCACAAATTAATGGAAAAATGTTTAAGAAGGTAAGCTTTGCTATTATGGTAGAGGCAGTGGCACATTGACCTAAGTATCTAAAAAAAATCATGAAAAAGTAAATCCACAAGTTTAGTTAGTTAACATTCTACTTAAATATTTAAATTTACAAGATAGTAAGTAAATGATAATATTAACCTATTAATAGAATAAATGATCTCGACTATAAGCTTATTAGAGATTAGTTAAATAAACTATATGAGCAAATGTTACAGAGTAGTATAATCCATTTACATGGCCTAAATATCAAATTTGCTAGAAAAAGTTAGTATAATATCTTTCAAATATAACATTCATTGATTGCATAATTAAATAACCCTTCTTATGACTTCTGGACATTCTTATTCGTTCACCAACTCAATTTTGTCTTATAAAGGTTAATATTATCCCTTCATAAATAACAACCTAGATCTAAATCATAAGTCATAACATAAGTAAAGTTTACCCCTATCGACATCATTTGTAATATCCTTAGGAGACATTTCCTAAGAACTACTCCTAAAGTATCAAAGTAAATTAACACTTCCTAATTAAACATGCTTAGCCTCGAAAAATTTTAGAGATGGATAACTTCTTGGGAAGTTTTTTCAAAATATCCAATTCAATTAAGAAAAATTAAACGATGACCCAAACTAATGATGAAATTACAAAAAGGGTTACCCAAAAGAAAAGAATTTACAATTTTAGTCCTAAGTGGACTACCCGAGGAAAATCGGGTAAAATAAAAAGAGAGATAGGATATTTATGTAGATGAAAATTTTTTTTGGAAAGGGTTAATCTCACCTAATAAAGATTAAAAATTCATGAAGAATATCAAGAAGAAAGTAAAAATATTTTTAGAAAATTTTAGAAGACAAAAACCTTAATTATTATACAGAAGTTAATTTGGTAAGCTGAAAAAGGGCAAATTGGGTTCCAATGGGTCCGAAAATTTTCCTAATCATTTGAAACATTGATAAAGATAAAAATTGAGTTAAAATATTATTATAAATATGTCTAAAAGATTAGAAAAATTTTAATAGAGTTCAACTTGATTTTAAGGGTTTGAGTGAGCCGAAATTTGGTAAAATGAGTCAAAATTATAATAATTGAGTTTGGTTCCTTAAAATTATTTTTGAACTAACTAAAGCTCATTTATTAAGGCCTAAATGTATTTCTAATAAGCCCAAATTGAGCCCAAGAACTAAATTGAAAATCAACTAAAGAACTTTAGGTAAAAGTAAAATTTTGAAAAGTTTTGAGGTTAATTTAAAAAAAAAAACTTAAATTTGGCCCATTCTTTTTTTTTCTATTAAAATTGGACAAAATTGTGCTGAGGAGAGCCCACAATGTTTTGACTTTTTTGCTGCAAAATAGCAAAGGAAATAAAAAAATTCATAAATTTTTGGATTAAATTGTAAAAAGGCTTATTTTCTAGTATTTTGTAGAAAACTTGAGAGAACTCCATTTAGCTTTTCTTCTTCTCATTTTGGATGAAACTTGCAACGATCATAGGAGACTTCTTTAAGCTCTTAACATAACCAAATATACAAATAAGATAAATCAACCACAAAAATTTTAAGTATTCTACTTGCTTGCTTAAACTCCTAAGGAGAAATCATTAAAACTTGGAGGTATCATCTTCTTTCTCTTCAAACCAAAAACCCTCTCATTTAGGAGGTAACTTAAAGCTTTAAAATATAAAATTTTAAAGGTGAGTGACATCTCACTTGATTTCTCATTGAATTTTGATTACAAAAATTACTAATATTGCTTTCTAGAATTATGATTTCATAAAATTAAGTGTGTGGCAATGTAATAAAGGCATGATATTGAAAACTTATGCCCTTAAGTTGTATTTGAAGATATTATAACAATATTAGCATGAATAAATTATTAGAGTACCAATTGTTAAGCCTTGATCGAAGATGGAATACAAAGAGCTTAGAAATTGCTTTGTTAATTTTGCTTTTGGAATTCTTAAAAATCCAGAAATAAATCACAAATTTTAGGAATATGCTAGAACCTCTTAAAAATTCAAAACCACCCATTTTCTAGTCTCTTATAATTCTAGGATACATATATAATTTATTGAAAATTTTTAAAAAATTTTAGAAATTGAACAAGGGACATCTCTACACAAAGTTGTAGCTTGCCTAAAAATAGAATGTGAATAATTGTATTTCTATTCTTGAATTAATTAGAGCATTAAATGATAAGTAAAAATTTCATAAAAATTCCTAAATACCCTTCCATATGTTGGTTAAAACATTGTTAATTTTTGTGACAATTGGAGCTCATTTGCTTAGTGAATAAATTCCTACAATTTTAGAGCCCTAGTGCTGTCAATTCTGGAACTAATTTGGAAGGGTGAAGTTCCACGAGTTTCTGGGTAAAATTAATGGGGTTTTTGTGCAAATTTAAAGCTCAACTTAGTCCTTTATGATATTAGAAGTAACATATATTTTATTAAGAATGTATAAGGGTTTATAGAATTGACATATTGAATGTATAAAATGAATATACTTGATAAAATTAAAGATCAAAACTTGATAAATTACTTATAGATAGTTGGTATTAACCTTACCAAGTGGATTACATGATATGTTACTGAAATGGCATCATTACTCTACATAAGCCTTTCATGATTTATATGTTATTATGAATATGATATGTGGGAGAAAGAATATCGTCAAATAGCTTATAGCATCATTCTAAAGGAAGGAGAGGAGTGGCTAGAAGTAGAAGGAAAAGGTTGGAGGCCAGTGGGACAAGGATGACTTGAAGAAATAAAGAGAAAACCTGTATACCATATTAGCCATATCTATTAATGTAATGTTAATACATAATGCATAAAATAGATGGTAGTTATTAGATATGAATAAAGCTAAGTATATGAAAATTTATTTAGCTTTCCTAAATTCATATAAAAGAGAATTGATAATGAAAAATCATGGGAAATAAAGATTGAGTAGCTACTCACCAAGTATTTTATATACTCACTCCTTTTCGATGTTGTTTTATCTTACAGATAAAGAACAAGGAGTTTTAGCAAAGAATTGATATACTGCATAGAGCTTTTTGATCTCCATAGGGCTTAGTATAACAAAAGATTAATATACTTAAGCTATCTTTTGTACAATTAAGTCTATGTACGTTAGTAAATGGTTTTGTTATGCCACTATATATTAATATCATGTATTAACTTTTTCATTGCTCATACAATGCAATTTACTTTACTTATATTATTTGAAGCTATCATATATTCCATTTTATTATAAAATAGTCAAATATAGTTTCTTACAGGCTTGTAAAGATGTCTGATTGGTTGGATACTAGTTAGTTATCTTTATGCTGGCCATGATACCTGAAATTAGGTTGTGACAAAGTTAGTATCAGAACCTAGTTGTGGGTACATTCTATTATCAGAGTCAATCAATTATATATTATAAGGGCCCTAATTATCCACGGAGAAAGAAAGGCAAATACCAGTTACCGCAATTTCATGTATTATTATTGTTATTTTTCAAATAGTAATACTCACTTATTAGTTAATGTATAGTACAGGAATGACACCAAAGAAACAAACTAGAAGTGGAATGTCATAAAGGGCAACTGAGCACATCCTAAAGTATTTAAGCAAGAAGCTTCAGCTAGTGTGCCTTCTGTACCACCATAGAGAATAGAACCTACCCAACCAATAATTCCAATTTGGATGCCCCTGCTCCAATAAATGCAACAAACCATGGAAAGGATTTTGGAGTAAACACAACCACATCCTGTTCCTATTATTACTTAACCAGAACTCGAATAACTAGTACTGCTAATGCCTCCATAGGAGAAATTGCAGCTGGTTCATTAGTTTAAAAAAATTGAACCCCTTAAATATAATGGCACAAATTCTACAATAGATGTGTATCAATTCTTAAATTAGATAGAATGAACTTGCAGGCTGCTAAGATGCAATGAAAACTTGATGGTGGAGTTGATGGGATTCCAGTTAGAAAGGATGTCCCATTTTTATTATGTACATAAAGTAGAGCCTCGAATTATAGCAAACAAACCTCGAATTATAGGAAACAAACCTATTACATGGAGATGTTTTCAAACAGAATTGATTGATTACTTTTTCCCTCCAAGAGTTTGTAAGGTAAAAATTCGAGAATTTGAAAGGTTGAATCAAGATGCCAAATCAGTGGCACAATATGATGCAGAGTTTACTAATTTAGCCCAATATGCTGAGGAGCTAGTACTAACAGAGTAAGCTTGAGTTAGAAGATTTGTATATGGACTCAGAGACTACATTTATGATTGCATATATATTACAGATGATACTACATATTAAGAGGCCTTAGGTTGAGCTTTGAAAGCAGAACTATGTTTAAAGGACAAGCAAGCCAGGGAAACTAGAACTAGCAAAAGAAAAACTAAATTCAAAAGGAAGGAAGCCAAGGTACAAATAAATCAATAGCCATTTCGCCTAGATTAACCAGGACAAAACAAAGCAGTCATACACGTTTCTAGGAGCAAAGAATTCATAGAGACGTACACCTAGCACCTGACCAACTTTCATTACTCCACTTCCAGCTCTTAGACCATCGTAATGCCCATAGTGTGGATGCAATCATGTAGGATATTACGGTACATGTTTCAGATGAAGTCAAATGGGACATAGAGCATTTGAATGCTTGATAGCATTGCCAAAGAGCATGGCTACAAATCCTACGTTACAACCTAAACAAGCCTCCACTCCAGCTAGTTCTACCACACCATTCATCAGAAAGAAGACAAGCAAGGAATGATCTGGAGCATAAGCATATGTTTATGCTTTAACTCGTCAGAAGGCCTAAGCATCAAATGTCATAGTTTCAGGTACGATCCTGGTTAACTCTTTTCTAGTGAAAGTTTTTATTTATCTTGGTACTACCCATTCTTTTATTTCTAATGGTTTGGTAATTAGACTTTCACAACTATTGAAAGAATTAAAGGAAATATTGTTAGTCAGTATACTAGTGAGAAAAACCATGGTAGTAACTAAGGTATTAATGATTATAGAATTTAAATAGATGACTGCATAACTTTGATTGATTTAATTGTGATAGGAATGGTAGATTATAATATGATTTTAGGCATGAATTAATTATCTTAATATCATATGTGTGTTAATTGTTATTCTAAAACTGTAACTTATCAAGGAAATGATGGCAAAGTTCGAACTTTCCATGAAGAAAGACAAGCGAGAATGCCTACCTTTGTATCATCCATAAATGTTCAAAAATTTATAAACAAAGGCTGTGTTGCTTGGATTGTATCCTTAAAGGAGAGTGAAAGGGAAAAGGTGAACATTAAAGACGTTCCAGTTGTGAAGGAGTTTCGAGATGTGTTCCTTAAAGATTTATTAGAATTACCATTAGATAGAGAAATTGAATTCACAATTGATACTATTTCAAGTGTGGATCCGATATCTATTACACTATATCGAATGACATCAACTGAATTAAAAGAATTGAAAGAGCAGCTATAAGACTTGTTAGATGAAGGATTCATATAGCCCAATATGTCACCTTAGGGAGCACTGGTGCTTTTCATTAAAAAGAAAGATGGATCATTATGGTTATGTATAGACTATCGAAATTGAACAAAATGACCATAAATAAATATCCCTTACCCAAGATAGATGACTTCTTTGATCAGTTACAGGGATCACGATACTTCTTAAAAATTAATTTATGATTAGGATATCATTAGTTAAATATCTAAAAGGAAGATGTTTCAAAGATAGTATTTCGTACCCATTACAAATATTATAAGTTTTAGTCATGCCTTTCGAATTAACCAATGCACCTATAGCCTTCATGAATTTGATGAATTGGGTATTCAGGCCTTTCCTCGATAAATTTATTGTAATGTTTATTAATAACATTTTAGTAGACTCTAAAAGTGAAGAAGGGCATGTACAACATTTACACATCACTCTACAAACATTACACAAGCACAAGTTATATGCAAAGTTTTCTAAATGCGAATTCTGGATAGCTAAAGTATACTTTCTAGGGCATGTAATATCAGAAGAAGACATACAAGTAGACCCTCAAAAAGTGGATGTAGTACTTATATGGCCTCAACCTTCCTTTATCATTGAGATACAGAGTTTCTTGGGATTGGCTGGACATTATAAAAGATTTGTAAAAGACTTCTCAAGGATAGCAGCTTCCCTAACTAAACTAACTATAAAGAGGTGAAATTTGAATGAAATATAGAATATGAAAAGAGCTTCCAAAGATTAAAAGAATGTTTAACTACTTGCTCCATTTCTAGCTCAATCTACCAGTACAAAAGGATATATTGTATACTATAATGCATCTAGAATGGGATTGGAATGTATACTAATGTAGAGTGGTAAGATAATTGCCTACGCTTCTTGATAACTAAAGAAGCATGAAGTGAGTTATCCCACTTATGATTTAGAAATAGCTATTGTAGTTTTCGTATTAAAGATCTAGAGACACTATCTATATAGTGCCACTTGCAAAATTTATATAGATCATAAAAGTTTGAAGTACATTTTTTATTAGAAAGAGTTAAATATGCGACATAAGAGATGGACAGAACTTGTTAAAAATTATGATTGTTTCATTTACTACCATCCTAGTAAAGCTAATGTTATTGCAAATGTATTAAGCTATAAAACATTTAAAGGAAAGCGGTTAGAGTTAGAAGAAGATGCACATGCAGAGGTAGCCTGTATAAAAATATAATCTACCATTATGGAGCAAATAAAAAAAGCCCATAAACAAGATCCACATTATGAATAAATTATAGAGAAAGTAAAAGATGAAGAATATGATTTCACAGTAACTGAAGATAGGGTGATGAAATTCAAAGGCCAGCTATGGTTTCCTTTATTAATGTATAATGAAGTATTAAAAAAAGCACATGAATCATATACAATACATCTCGGCACAACCAAAATGTACCAAAACGTGAAAGATGTTTACTAGTGGGAAAGAATGAAGAAGGATATCCAAGGGTATGTCATAAGATGTTTGACTTGTCAACAAGTAAAAGCAGAACATCAGCATCCAGCAGGTTTTCAACAAAATATTACCATTCTAGAATGGAAATGGGGGAGCATTACCATGGATTTTGTTATTAGATTACCATGGACTAGTAAGGGATATGATTCTATATGGGTGATCATTGATCATCTTGCAAAAGTTGCTTACTTCTTGCCAGTAAAGACCGCTTACACAGCATCATAATATGCATAGTTGTATCTGGATAGAATTGTCCCTTTGCATGGTGTACTGCTTGTAATCATTTTAGATCGAAGATCACAGTTTACTTCTTATTTTTGCCAGTCATTTCAAGAGACATTGGGCATATAATTACAGCTTAGCAAAGCATTCCATCGGCAGACAGATGGCTAAATAAAGAGAACTATTCAAATGTAGGAAGATATGCTTAGAGCATATGTCCCAGAATTTGAAGGAAGCTAGGAAAGAACATCTTCCATTGTTGGAGTTTGCCTATAATAATAGCTATCTTAGCAGTATTCAGATGGCTCTTTTCGAAGCTTTATATGGAAGAAAATGCAAATCACTAATAAGATGGTTCGAGTTAAGAGAAATTAAGACAATAGGCCTTGATCTAGTAGAAGACGCTATTAGTAAAGTTAATGTCATTAAAGAAAGACTACAAGTGGCTTAAAGTCATCATAAATCTCGTACAGACCATAAATGATGAGATCTAGAATTTCAAGAAAGCGATTATGTGTTCCTTAAAGTTTTACCAATGAAAGGTGTCATGCGATTTAGAAAGAAAGGAAAGTTAACGCCATGATATGTGGGGCCATATTTAATTACAAAGCGAATTGAAAAGGTTGCATACTAACTGGAGTTATCAGAAATGAGGCGAGCGATACATCCAGTATTTCATATCTTTGTGTTAAGAAAATATATTCCAGATCCATCCCACATTATAAAAAAAGATCAAGTAGAATTGGATCCCAAATTAACTTATAAACAACAGCTAGTACAAATCATAAATCACCAAATACGTAAATTACAGTCGAAAGAGATTCCTATGGTCAAAGTACTTTTGGAGAAGCATGAAGTTCAAGAAATTACATGGGAATCCAAGAAGGATATAAAAAAGAGATATCCTCAACTATTTGGTAAGTCCCTAATCTTACTTATTATACAAAATATTAGTAATTCTGTACATATTATTAATTACTTTAAAAATTCGAGGATTAATTTTATTGAAGATGAGAGAATTTGTAAAATCCTTAAGAGACATTTCCTAAGAACTACTCTTAAAGTAATAAAATAAATTAACACTTCCCAATTAAGCATGCTCAGCTTAAGGAAATTTTAGAGATAGGTAACTTCCTGAGAAGCTTTTCCAAAATGTTCAATTAAATTAAGAAAAATTAAATGATGACTCAAACTAACTATGAAATTACAAAAAAGGGGCCATCCAAAGAAAAGAATTTACAATTTTAGTCCCTAGTGGACTATCTAAGGGAAATCAAATAAAATAAAAAGAAAGATAGGATATTTATATAGATGGAATTTTTTTTTGGAAAGGGTTAATTTCACCTAATAAGAATTAAAAATTCATGAGGAATATCAAAAATAAAGTAAAAATATTTTCAAAAAATTTTAGTATACAAAAACCTTAATTATTATATAAAAATTAATCTAGTAAGCCGAAAAAGGGCAAATTAAGTTTGCCCAAAAATTTTTCAAACCCTTTGAAATATTGATAGGGATAAAAATTAAGTTAAAATATTATTATAAATATGTCTAAAAGATTATAAGAATTTTAATAGAGTTTAACTCGATTTTAGGAGTCCGGGTGAACCGAAATTCAGTAAAATGGGTTGAAGTTGTAATAATTTAGTTTAGTTCCTTAAAATTATTTTTAAACCCACTAAGAATCATTTATTAAGGCCTAAATGTGTTTCTAATAAGCCTAAATTGAGCCCAAGGACTAAATTGGAAATTGACTAAAGAACTTTGGGTAAAAGTAGAATTTTAAAAAGTTTTAGGGTTAAATTTTTTTAAAAAAACTTGAATTTGGCTCATTCTTTTTTTTCTATTAAAATTGGATAAAATTGGGCTGAGGAGAGCCCACAATGTGCAGACTTTTCTTCTATAAAATAGCAAAGAAAATAAAAAAGATTTATGGATATTTTGGATTAAATTGCAAAAGGCCCATTTTCTAGTATTTTATAGAAAATTCTAGAAAACTTAATAGAACTCCATTCAACTTTTCTTCTCCTCATTTTGGAAAAACATGTAACTTCCATAGGAGACTTCTTCAAGTTCTCAACACAACCTAATACACAAACAAGATAAATTAACCATAAAAATTTCATGTTTTCTACTTGCTTGCTTGAATTCCCAAGGAGAAATCATTAAAACTTAGAAGTATCATCTTCTTTTTCTTCAAATTAAAAACCTTCTCATTTAGGAGGTAACTTGAAGCTTTGAAATATATAATTTTAGAGGTGAGTGGCATCTCACTTGATTTCCTATTGAATTTTAATTACAAAAATTGCCAATATTATTTTCTAGAATTGTGATTTCATGGAATTAAGTGTGTGGCCATGCAATAAAGGCATGGTGTTGAAAACTTATGTCCTTAAGTTGTATTTGAAGATATTAGAATAATATTAGCATAAATGAATGATTAGAGTACTAATTGTTAAGCCTTGAGCGAAGATGGAATACAAAAGCTTAGAAATTGTTTTGCTGATTTTGCTTCTAAAATTCTTAAAAATCTAGAAATAAGTCACAAATTTTAGGAACATGCTAGAACCTCTTAAAAATTCAAAATCACCCATTTTATAGTCTTTTATGATGCTAGGATACATATATAATTTATTGAAAGTTTTTGAAAATTTTTAGAAACCTGAATAAGTGACATCTCTACACAAAGGTGCAGCTTGCCCAGAAACAAAATGTGAATGATTTTACTTCTATTCTTGAATTAATTGGAGAATTAAATGATGAGTAAAAATTTCACAAAAATTCTTGGATACCCTTCCATATGTTAGTTAAAACATAATCAATTTTCGTGACAATTGGAGTTCATTTGCTTGGTGAATAAATTCCTACAATTTTAGAGCCCCAGTGTTGTCAATTCTGGAACCAATTTGGAAAGGTGAAGTTCCACGAGTTTCTGGATAAAATCAATGGGGTATTGCACAAACTTAAAGCTTAACTTAGTCCTTTAAGATATTAGGAGTAATATATATTTTATTAAGAATGTATAAGAGTCTATGGAATGGACATATTGAATGTATAAAATGAATATCTTTGATAAGAATTAAAGATCAAAACTTGATAAAACACTTATGGCTAATTGGTATTAACCTTATCAAATGGATTACATGATATGTTATTGAAATGGTATCATTACTCCATCTAAGCCTTTCATGGCTCATATGTTATTATGAATGTGATATGTGAGAGGAAGATTTTGGCCAAATGGCTTGCAACATCCTTTTAAAGGAAGAAAAGGGGTGACTAGAAGTGGAAGAAAAAGATTAGAAGCAAGTAGGACAAGGATGACTTGAAGAAATAAGGAGAAAACTTATATACCATATTAGCCATATCTATTAATGTAATGCTAATACTAATGCATAAAATAAATGATAGTTATTAGATGTGAATAAAGCAAGTATATGAAAATTTATTTAGTCTTCCTAAATTCATATCAAAGAGAATTGATAATGGAAAAGTGCCATGACATGTTCCTACAACCATCGTAACTAACATAAAGATATCTAACTGATAGTGATGTATCAATTAGATACCTTTACAAGCCTTTACAATCATGTTTAACTCATATATACACAAATATACAAATACAACTAATACTTTTATTAAACACAAAAGAGATAATATTACATCTTATATATGTTTTTAAAGTATACACAATACTATATACATAGATAAATATTAAAATAAGCATGAACTAAGATATTATACAAATTAGTATACTGATTGACTAAATACTTATACTAATATATAACATACTATCTAGAAGTAAATAGTGTATATGGTGATAGATAAGTCTTCATGCGAGTGTCAGATTTTTGGTGCCAGCTTAGATTCTTTATCTATTAAAAAAAATAAAAAAAATATGTAAACAAGAATGAGTATTTATAATACTTAGTGAATGACAATTTACTTTTACCATAATCCTAATGTATTATGAATTTCTTAAATTTAAAATTAGTGATTAAATGTGTTATTATTTTTAAGCATTTAATTAGAATGAAATCTAACTACACAGTTAAGAAATAATTTGTCTAGATATCAACAAATGACTAATAAGGTACAAGTTTCTCCTCATATCACCAATTCAACCTTACTTCCCACCATCCTAGGCTGAAGCTACCATTCTTATTCCTCCAACCCTTACCATGCCTCTCCTTCTTTTAGAAGGATGTAATACTCCCCCCATATATCATATCTGAGAGGGATTCAAAAACATTATAGTGTTTCAAAATCCAATAGCTATTATAAATATATCCATAATCCAATAATTAATGGTAAGGTCAAATGTACTCATGAGCCATTTAGGTAACATCCATTCTAATCATGCCAAACAATAGCACATACACATGCAAAACAAACATTTTAAGTAATACATGAACAACATACATTCTAATAATGCATTTGCATATCAAGAATTGAGAAAGAATAGGTTAGTTTGTGTTTCAAATAGAGTTTATTAATCATATACTATACTTTTTTTATACACTAAGCTTTCAACTTATGTTTAATTAATTCTAATTAAATTGTTGAAGTTTGCTATACTTAATTAGATCCCTAATAATTCAATTTCAATTAACTACCATTCAATTTGGGCATAGAATCTATTACACTTTGGTACTGTTCACTCGCTGGCCCAGAATAGGGTTAGTATAGTTCAATAAAAGTTTAGCCCTATTTGGCTAATTAAATCAACTTTAAAAATTCCTATTAAATTCTATATTATTCCTAACATATTAAGTAACAAAGTTCATGTTATAAGTTTTCTCAGAACCCTTGCTTAATTTTCCTAAAAATTTGCCCTCCCAAGTTGGTTCCAAATTTGGTAGCACTGGAGCCCCAAAATGTTAAGAATTTATTCAATAGGCAAATGAGCTCTAATTGCCATAAAAATTTTATATGTTTTAACCAACAGATGGAAGGGTTAATGAATTTTTTTAGAATTTTTAGAGGTTATATAGTGCCATAAAAAAATTTAAAACCCAAGACTAAATGCCTAGACGTTCTGTTTCTGGAAATCTGGACTATTTCCTAACAAAGATCCCATTTCAAAATTCTAACTTCTTCTAAAAATTCTTAATAAATTATATGTTGATCCTAACATCATAAGAGGTCATATAATGTTTAGTTTTGAATTTTTAAGCAACCCTATGAAGCCTAGAAAATTTGTGCACTTGAAGTCATTATTCTAGGTTTTCTAGAAATTTTCTAACAAGCATTGTTCTTCATGATTTGGATTCACCACTCATTCCAAACATCAAAATTAGTATTCTTATGCATTCACCCTACTAATATCATACTAATAACATTCAAAATACATGTCCAAAGGTTCAGCACAGCACCATGCCTCTAATTGCATGGTCTCACATCAAACTAACAAATTAACCAATCTAGAGTTCAAAATCTTACAATTCTTGAATTAAATTTCTAAGAAAATGGTAAGGAATTGTCACTCACCTCCAAACTTAGTTATTTCAAAGCTTCAAAACCTATCCCATAAGAGTGTTTTTAGACTTGAGGAAAAGGAAGAAAAACCTTTAAATTTTGGTTGATTTCTCATGGAAAAACTTAAGAAGGCTAGTAGAAGACTTGAAAACTTAGCTTGACTTATTGAATATTGTGTGCGTTTTTAGCTTGGAAGCTTGAAAGGTTGCTCTAATTATGGCTAGAAGCTTTGAAATGGAGAGAGGAAGAAGGATATTGATAGATTCTCTTCATATTTCTAGGACCAAAATAGCAAATATATATAAGTGTGCTCTTTTTGGAATTTACAAAATATCTAGATTTTTTGCAAGATATTTTTGCAAAAATTTCTCTAGAGACTTCAGCATATGGGCATGCAAATGGGCCTAATTCAAACCAATTTTTGGTCCAAATTTATCATAAAAATATTAGACCAAAACCATAATTTTAAGAAATTACAATTTGACACTAAAACTTTCTAAAATTTAACTTTTGCCCCATATTTTCTAATAAAATTTTCAAATTAGTCTTTAGCACTAAATTAAGTTTATTCGTAATATATTTGGGCCCTAAAAAATGTATTTATTTGAATTACAAAAATTAATTTAGGGAACCAAATCGATTTATTACACTTTCGATCCTGTTTTACCAAATTTTGGCTTCCCGGGACCCTAAAATCAAATCGGGTTCTACTAAAATTTTTCTAACCTTTTGAATATGTTTTTAACCATGGTTTAACTCAAAATTCATCTCTAATTATATTTAAAATGGTTTGGAAAAAAATTTCGGGCTAATTAGATCCTAGTGTACCTATTAGGGGGTTTTATTCTTAATTAGACTTAATGTATCACTTAAGGGCATTACAAAAATTATGAGAAATAAAAATTAAGTAGCTACTTATCGAGTATTTTATATACTCACTCCCATTCGGTATTGTTTTATTTTATAGATAAAGAATAAGGAGCTTTAGCAGAGGACTAATATATTGCATAAAACTTTTTGATCTCCATAGGGCTTAGTGTAACAAAAGATTAATATGCTTGAGTTGTCCTCTGTACAATTAAGTCTATGTACATTGGTAAATGGTTTTGTTATGCCACTATATATTAATATCATGTATTAACTTTTTCATTGCATGTGCAATGTAATTTACTTTACTTATATTATTTGAAGTTATCATATATTCCCCTTTATTATAAAATAGTTAGGTATAGTTTTCTACAGGCTTGTAAAAATATCTAATTGGTTAGATACCAGTTAGATGTCTTTATATTAGTTATGATACTTGAAAATGGGTTATGACATCATCAACAATTATAACATAAACATAGGCAAGATAAAATAAATTCCATTCC
Organism: Sindora glabra; assembly: GCA_020226215.1. Lineage (NCBI taxonomy): Eukaryota > Viridiplantae > Streptophyta > Magnoliopsida > Fabales > Fabaceae > Sindora > Sindora glabra. The sequence continues at coordinate 74,830,552 of CM035229.1, forward strand.
CAATAAGTTTCATAAAGAGTACTATGCTTATTTCATATCTATTTAATTCAAAATAATATCTAGCACTTCTAAATAGATTATATAAAATCGTATAAGTAAAACCTTAAAATATGAAGAAATTTAAAAGAATACATGATGAATCATTTAAAGAATTAACTTATGTCTTATAAAAAGTATTTGTCAAGGTTGAGTTAATTAGGAAGTTCATTCAAGCCTTGCAAAGAGACTTTGTTAGGTCTAAATCAATTAAGGAATTGATTTAAGCCTTATAAAGAGCACCTTTAGTTTACTAAATTGATTAGGAATCAATTCTTGTACTAAGTTCTAATTAGACTAATTCACTAATTGGTTTAGCCATTTAGAAACAACTATGAGCCTAATAAATAATTGATTCACCTTTGAACGTTTGCAGATTTTGCTTAAAAATCATTGTTCACCTAATGCATCTCACATTAAATTTCACTTGTATCTTTAATTCTCTCAAGCAAATCACCATAATTTTGTAAAAGACATGTTATAACTATGAGATACATGACAAATTTCATTATTTGCATGTCAAAATCATAAAATCTAATCATATTTTGCTAGAGCTCTAAAATAGTTAAGATTATAAAAATTTGTTGAATTCAACTAAAAGTTTTTGTAAAATAATACTCAATAGTTAGAATAGGAGGAGAAGTTATTTTAGATCTAGTATTAAATTAAGTGACCACATATTAAAAGGGAGAATTCCTTAAGTTAAGGCATAATTTTTGTTAACCCAACCCTTTTTTCTTTCTTAACCTAACCAATGAATAGGAAGATGGAGTTAAAGAGAATAAGTGAAGGAAAGAGTTGGGGAGGAAAAGAAAAGGTTTGCTTAAGGAAAATATAAAGAAGGATGTAAAAGTTAAAGTGTAAAGGATGATAGCTAGGACAAAATTGGAAATAATATAATTAAACTCCTCCACACTTTCCAAACCAAATTATTCTATAAAATAAGACTATTCATAAGTTTAGGAACTTAGACCACACATTCCACCTAGCAATGTAGTCAAGTTCTCCTTATTTGATTATTTATAACATAAAAAATTTAATTTAGCTCCCCTCCAAGTTTTTAAACACAAGTTTAATTAATAAGTTACTAGTTATAATACCATTGGGTGTAGTAGTACTCCCCTTTAAAAGGAATTCATACTTAGATTCTAGTAAGTATAGTATAAGGTCTCTTTTCAACTAACATTCTTTAGGTATGAGTTTAAGAATTTACCAAATAGTTATAGGGTATTATTGTTGTATATCTGTCTCAAGCTCCCAAGTATCCTCTTTTTCACCATATTATTCCTAAAGTACCTCTATAGTTGGCACTTACATAGATCATAATTTCTAGACTTGGCAATCAAGAGTCGTGACTGGCTACTTTTTATATAATAGTTTTGAATTTAATTAGAAGAGTTCTTTTTTAAGGATGTGATTGTCTTCAATTACATATTTTCTAGCATGGACACATGAAATCTCATATGGATGGTGCATAAATTGTTTAATAACTCTAAATGGTATGCTATGACTCCAACACGTCTAAGGATCAAGAAAAGTCTATTATGTTAATGTGCTAGCTTACTTTTTTTCCCAAATCACATAACTCTTTTTATTGGTGATATCTTAAGGAACACAATGTCACTTTTCTAAAACTCTAAATCTTTTTTCCTTTTATCCACTTATGATACTTTTTTATTCAAGATAATAATATTTGGAACCCTATGAAATGGAACCATCTTATCCAAGTACAGCTAAGCATATTACACCATTGAAAAAATAGTTTTAACTTTTAGAATGTGGGCTATTTTGGTTAATCGATCCATTATAACCTAAATTGAATCATGCTTTTTAGAAGATTTGGATAAACTTGTTAAAAAATTTATCGTTACACATTCCCATTTCTACTTTGGAACTTGTAAAGGCTAATATAAATCTTTTATTCATTGGTATTTTGCTTTTACTTGTTGACATGTAAGGTACTTAGTCACAAATTTTAATGTCTCTTTTTATTTCTTTCCACTAGAGGTTTTCTTGAAAATTGTGATATAATTTGGCCACCTTTGGATGTATAGTATAAAAGGAGATATGATTTTAGTACAACAACTTATTCCTTTTGCTAGAAGGGACCTAAAGTTGCCTTTGATATTAGATTGCTCATTTCTCATCAATAGTTAAATCATTTTCTTTGTTTTCATTATTTTATCTATTAAAGCAAGGTATTAAGGATTATTCTTCTATGATTCCTTAATTCTTTCCATTAAGACAAATTATATAGCAACTTGTGTAAGCATTACCCTTTGTTTACTAGCTTAAAGGTGTATAGTAGCTAATATTCTCTTACTTAATGCAACTACCATCACATTTGCCTCACCAAGATAATGATAAATTTTGCAATCATAACACTTAATGAGTTCTATCCACTTTCGCTACCTTAAATTTAAATATTTTTATTCAAAGATGTAAGCTCTTATGATCATTGTAAATCTTGTATGTTTCCTAATATAAATAATGTCTCAATATCTTCAAAGTAAATATTGCTACAACCATCTCCAGGCCATGCATTAGAAAATTAAGTTTATGCTTTTCCAACTATTGGGATATGTAAGCAATAACTTTTCTATTCTGTATTAGTATAAATCGAAGGCTAACCTTAAATACATCATAATATGTCACAAACCTTCTAGTACTTAAGAAGAAGGCTAGCATAAGACTAAAGTTAAACACATCTTTAGTCTTAAAAACTATTTCCATAACTATCTGACCAAACAAACTTAATTCTTTTTTTAGTTAATTTAGTTAACAAAGTCATAATCTGCAAGAAGTCTTTTATAAATCTCTTGTGATATCCTATTAAGCCCAATAAACTTTGGAATTCTATAATGGAAATAGGAATTGATCAATTTTCCATAACTTTAATCTTTTAAGGATCTACTCATACTTCATCTTGAGACATCATATGTCCCAAGAATTTCACATTAATTAACTAGAATTTACATTTATAAAATTTAGTGTATTGTTGATGCTTGTGCAGTGTTTGCAACATAATTCTGAAATGCTAAACGTGTTCTTCTTCATTCTTTGAATATACAATTATATCATCTGTGAATACTATCACAAATTTATTAAAGAATGACTTAAACACTTTATTTATAAAGTCCACGAATGCCATTTATGTGTTAGTTTTGCCAAATGACATAATTAAAAAATTCATACTAGTTATATCATGTCTTAAATGTTGTTTTTGATATGTTAGCCTCTCAAATCTTTAGTTAATGGTATTTGAACCATAATTTTGTTTATGAAAAATATTTAGCTCCCTATAAATAATCAAATAAGTTATCAAAATGAGGTAAGGGATAGTTGCTCTTAATCACCATCTTATTTAACCATCAATAATCTATACATATTCTAATATATCCATCTTTTTTCTTAACAAGCAATACAAAAACTCTTTAAGATGATGAGCTAGGGTAGATGAATCCTTTATCCACTAGTTCTTACAATTGCACTTTAAATTCTTTTAACTTAATTAGAGGCATCCACTAGAAAGGTATGGAAATTGGTTCGATGTTCAAGATGAGGTCAATGTTGAACTTACTCTTTTTATTATGTTATAGTCCAGTAGTTCTTTTAGAAATACATCTAAAAATTCATGCACAATCAACATTATTTATATTTGAAGTAGGATAATTAAGTTTTTAACTATAGCCAAATAAGCAACACATGTTTTCCCAATAAACTATCACGACCCTAACCCGATCGTGACCAAAGTAGAACCCCTTTTTTTTTATTCTCACTAACTTATTCCTAATTAACTAACTTGATCCTAAATAAAAAACACCATGCATTTATAAAGAGAATAATACTTTAGAAAGAAAACATTCATCGAGATTTCTACAAAAGATTAGGAATTAGTTCAAACATCTCCTCTACCTATTCTTATGATAAAATAAGGCCTAAAATATATTATATATAAAAATCTGTACTATCATACTATTATTAATGAGCTCTTATGGAAATCTAGTCTAAGGAGGTGGAGGTATAGGTTTGACCTAAAAATCTATAAAATAAATCATAGAAGAGTAAGTTTGAGACTCAATGAGTGCATAATTTATTATATCAACAATAATTCTTAATAACTTATCCATTAGACAATCCTCCTTTAACATTTTATATCATATTAATGCATATTAGAAATAAAGAACTAATAATAATGGAATTAATACATAATCATTTCATTTTCAATATCTCATATAAGAATACTTAAGGATAACTATAATCAAGTCGCATCTCATTTAGAATAATAAACAATAGATAAAATATAACCATCCATCTTTTATCTTATGGATCAGCTTTATACTCTTTGTAAACTTTTCATCCTTGTTCCTCCAAGGTCAGCTTTATACCTTTCGTAAATATATCATTAAGAATTTTCCATCTGACATTCATTACATCACCTTGCATCACATTTCTCATCTTTAATGCCATTTGTGACATGATTCATAATGTAATTTAAACATTAGAACTTAAGCTTTATCTAATGTAATCATAACTCAATTTTAATTTACATTAAAATACATATCACTATCATCATAATCTCTTATTTGGCTATAAGTATTCACGCAATCTATAAAATGCTTCTCAATACATTTCATTTCATGAATAATGCAATAAGTTCATTTTAACCCAGGCTATATCATGCAATATCTAATTTTTTATTTCATGAATTTCCTCATGTACTTATTTTATAATTATCATAAACATCTTTTTCTTTAATACTTAAAAGTTAAACACCCTAAGTAATACAATTATAAGTCATGAAAATACAAAACAGATTAGGTATGGTGGATTAGAAATTATGACCTTTGAGTGATGTTTCAAGGATAATTCAAAAATTATGAACATATTGTTCATAAAACTTATTCTATATGAAAATAGATTCAATTAGCTTTCTATAGACTATTCATTCACTAAAATTAGTTAAAATTTGAAAGTGTTATGCCTTTTAAAAAATAGATATAAAAGTTCATTTTTTGAAACCCTGAATTTTTTATCTTAATCCACTATTTTAATGATATATCAAAATATACATTAGATATTGGGTTGAAATAATTTTATTTGAAAGTAGATTTAATTACCTTTAAAATGGTAGGTAGTTTATTTAGAACAAATATAAGATAAAGAAGTTATGATCTTTTAAAGTTAACATAAAATTTTACAATTGATGAATTAATTGACTAATCGATTCATTTGCCTAGTTTCACCTCTAGGCCTTTGAAATTGATTGGTTACTTGATTTTAAAGCCTAATTTTGCCTTTGAACTCTTAAAATTGATTGACCAATTAATTTACATATGAAAATTTTATTGTTCATCTGATCCTAAATGTTTTTTAAATACATATTTATATACTAAACCTTGATACAATCATCAATACACTTATTTAATGTCTTATATCACCTCTTTTTATCATTTATTACTCTCACCAAAATCAAACATGATTCAAGCAAAAATCAGAAAATAACCTATATTTCATCAATACTGTTATATAACTACAAAATCTATAAATTTAGTTAGATTATCGACTCACCTTATATGGAAGAGAATGCTAAAAAAATAATTTGAAGATCTTTTAATCCTAATCATATTAAAATTTATAGGTTTTAGAGTTAAGGCTTAGAATACCTGACAAAATCAAATAAACTTTAAACTTTTTCATCAACTAAGAAGAAATAGGAATGGCCTTTGATGAAAATAATATTCTTATCTTGATTAGATAAAGAATTCAAGAAGGATTGAAGTTTTCCTTGCTTGATTGAGGGAGTAGTGGAAAGTTTGTATAGAGAAAGTTAAGAAATAAAGAAAATGAGAGAGATTAGGACTTGGGGGGCTGAAATAGGGAAAAATAAGCCTTAGGGAGATTTTTAAAAAATTGCTCCTAGACTTCTTCTATACTCAAACACTCACTCATATTAGTATATAACTTTATACTTCATGATTTTAATAAATTATCCCTATTAAAATTTTACCCAATTCATATTCTCATATTCTTACTCTTGTTAACTCTTTTTTATTTTATATTTCATACATGAAATTGCTAATTTAATAGAATTTATGAGTGGCTTTAGCTATTTTTTATCACTAATTTTTAATTTATTAATAATTAATAAGGTATAATAATACTTTCCCCCTTCAAAATAATTCATTCTTGAATTCTTGATACATGCAGTATTCTAAAGCTAGTATGAAACATAACTATGTTAAACTTATCACTTACTAAATAAATGAGGATATTATTACTGCATCTTAGACTCTAACTCCTATATGGCTTTTTCCACTCTGTAACATTCCCAATGACCCTTCACAGAAAGAACCTCTCTAAATCTCAGGTTTCAAACTTAGTAATTTAAGATCTTTACTGGTTACTCTTCATATGATAATTTAGGATCAAGTTGTAATGGTTTATTTCGAATCATATAAGACTCATCTAACAAGTATTTTCTAAGCATAGATGCATGAAATATAGGATGAATAGCTTACAAACTATCTAGTAACTCTATTTGATAGGCTACTGCTCTAACATATTTGAGAATTGGGAAGGGCCTAATGAAATACGATGCTAATTTACCTTTTCTCCTAAATCTCATGACATCTTTCATAAGAGAAACTTTTAGAAAGATTATATCTCCCACTTGAAATTCTTATTCTCTCATTCTCTTGTCTACATATAACTTTAATTGATCTCGAGCTACCTTTAATTGATCTCATATGATTTGAACTTTTTTTATAGCATCACTCATTAAATTTAGTCCCAAGAGTTGTGCCTCCCTAGGTCCAAACCATCCTACTGGTGATCAACATTTTCAGCTATAAAGTGTTTCATATGATGCCATTTAAATGTTGGACTAATAGCTATTGTTGTAAGCAAACTCTATTAGTGGTAGATACCTTTTCCAGGTGCCTTCAAATTCTATTGCATAAACTCTAAGCATATCTTCTAGTATTTGAATGGTTCTTTTAGATTACTTGTCAGTTTGTGAATAAAAGGGATGTTAAACCACAACTGAGTTTCTAATAGAAGTGAGATGAGAACTAAGTACCATAATCTAACATGATAGTAATTAGGACTCAATGTAATGGCACAATCTTGTCAAGGTACAATTAAGCATATTGAGTTATAGTGAAGGTAATTCTAACAAGAAGAAAATGTGTTGACTTTGTTAATCTATCAATAATGACCTAAATGGAATCATATCCTTTTTGTATTTTAGGCAACCTAATTAAGAAATTCATTGTAATACTTTCCTACTTCCATTCCGGTATTGGGAGTGGTTGGTGCATTCTGACTATATGTTGATGTTCCACTTTTACTTATTAATAAGTGAGACTCTTCACTATATAGTCCAATATATCCTTTTTCATCCCCTTCCACCAAAAGACTTCTTTTAAGTCATGGTACTTTTTTTTACTCCTCGATGCATGGTGTAAGATGAATTGTAAGCTTGGTGCATTAATTCATTCTATTTGATTCTTAGAACCCAAATCCTCACTTGATGGTAAACTACTCTTTTTTTATTAATAGTCAAATTAGATTCTTATTCTTTAATTACCTCTTTCATTAAAGTTGTATAGTTTGGATCACTCTTTTGCACATCTTTAATCCTCTTTACAAAAGCAAATTGAATAGCCACATGAGCTAACACCACACCTAAATCTTTAGTTAGTGCCTCTATTTAGTTGCTTACAAATTTCCTACTAAATGCATTTACTATCACATTAGCCTTACTAAGGTGATATAAAATAAAGTAATCATAGTTTTTGACTAACTTTATTAATCTCCTTTATCTTAAATTAAGATCTTTTTGCTTGAAAATATACTTTAAGCTCTTATGATCCGTATAGATTTCAGCGGTTTCTTTATACAAATAATGTCTCCATATCTTCAAGGCAAAGATTACCACTGCCATCTCCAAATCATGTGTAAGATAATTTTGTTCATGCCTTTTCAATTACTAGGAAGTATAAGCTATTACCTTATTGTGTTGCATAAGAACACACCTAAGCTTGATCATTAATGCATTGCAATACATCATATATCCTTCGATGTATAAGGTAGCACTAATACTAGTGTCAACATCAAACGTGACTATAGTTTTTGAAACCTATTTTTACACTCATTTGTCCACTCAAATTTGATTCTTTTTTACATCAAATTGATTAATAGTGTAGAGATTTCAGAGAAATCTTTAACAACTCTCCGATAATAACCTTATAGCTTAAGGAAACTACAAATTTCTGTAATTGATGATGGTCTTGGCCAATTCCCTATTGCTTTAGCTTTTTGGGGATCCATCTGAACTCTTTCTTATATTACCATATACCCCAAGAAAGTAACATTAGTCGTCTAAAACTCATATTTGGAAAACTTTGTATGTAATTAATGCTCTCGTAAGATTTACAAGACCACTTGAAGATGTTAAGCATGCTTCTTTTCACTTTTTGAGTATACCAAAATATCATCTATAAAAACAATGATGAATTTATTCAAGTATGGTTTGAATACGTGATTCATAAAATCCATGAAAGTAATGGGGGCATTAGTCAATCCAAAAGATATCACTAAGAACTTAAAATGGCTATATCAAATCTTAAATGTAGTCTTAGATATATCTCTTGCATGGATTTTCAATTGATGATAACCTATGTGCAAATTAATCTTGGAAAAATTTCTTGCTCCTTGAAGTTAATTAAAAAAATCATCAATACAAAGAAGAGGATATTTATTTTTGATGGTGACCTTGTTGAGATGATGGTAACCAATACGCAACTGCATAAATCTATCTTTTTTCTTCACAAAGAGGGCTAAGCTCCCTAAAGTGAAGAACTCAAATGAATGAAACCTTTATCTATAAGATATTACAAATGTTCCCTTAACTTTTGCAATTTTATCGGGGTTATTCGATGTAGAGGAATTGAAACAGGTTTAGGGCCTAACAATAAGTCAATGTGGAACTTAATTTCATGATCCAGGGATAATCTAGGTAATTCCTCCAAAAACATATCAGCAAATTCATTCACTACTGGAATAGTATCAACATTTGGAATAGGTTGATTTAAATCTTACACTAGTGCTAAATATGTTATGCCTCCCTTCTAAATGATTTTTTGAGCTTTAATACTTGGAATAATGATAACAAAGTTTATCAATCTATCTTCTTGGAATTCAATGGATGCAGAGCCTTTTATAGAGAATGTTTCAAATTTATCAAAATAATTTACACATGCATAGCACTCAATTACATTATAGTCACTTATATTAAGTAGGATCAAGTTTATCGGCATGATATGATCATGAATTATTATAAGATAAGCCTTTAATTTATGGGTGGCTATAAAGGATTTCTTTATAAGGGTCATTACAATTAAATGAATATTCAGCTCTTTAATGGATTTACTTAGAGTGGTAATAAATTTATTTAATATAATGGAATGAGTCGCACCGGGATCAAATAAAACTTTAGTAGTAAAAGTTTCACTAAAGATAGTATTTATCATAATAACATTCGAGGCATAAGCTTCTTGAAAGGTAAGTGCATACACTCAAACTTGATTCCCACTTGCTTCCTTTTTTTAGCCTAAAATATTAGCACTCATTGAAGGTATTGGAGGGTTTCTAGAACATGAAGCCAATTGGGGATTTAAATTATTCCGTTGAGATATGGAATAACTTACACCTTGACTTGTAACATTTTTAGGACAATCCTTTGCTTTGGGCCTAATCATCCCACATTTGAAGCATTGTCTTCTAAAATGGTTACAAGGATTATTATGATAAGAATGACATTGCAGGCACCAAGGCCTTTCATTAGCTTGCGTTGGAAAATGACTTTGTTATTGCTTGAAGGATTAAGATAAGGCCTTTGCATCCTAGAACCTCTTCTTGAAGAGGACCAACCATAAGGGCCTTAAAAAGATGATAGCCCCTAATAAAACCACTTCCATTATATCTAAGAATAGATTAAGGAGGTATCACCCTCGAAGAAGGTACTTTACTCAATCCTTCGAATTAACTTCTCTTCCTACTCCTCTCTTGCACTTGCTTTTCCTTTTTCTCATTAACTTTCATTTCAAGTGCTAATGCTTGATCTACCATTTCTTGATAAGTAGCATTACAATCAACATGGATTCTCTTAAAGTAAAAATTTTTAAGGCCGTACATAAATCTTTTAATTTTTAGCTTCTCCATAGAAACTAAATGTGGAGCATATTAGGATAATTGAGTAAACCAAGCATCATACTCCGCAATAAATAAGCCCTTTTGTTTTAGGGTCTCAAATTTCTAAATTCTTCCTCGACTAACACTTAGTAGTAAGAAGTAATCGATGAATAATTCTTGAAAAGTCCCTCAAATCAAAGGTTCTAATCATGGATTCTGATTGGTCACTATGTTAGTGAACTAATAATGAGTCACATCATCTAGTTGTTAACCTACTAATTGAATTAACAAAGAGGCAAGAATTTGTAACATCTTGCCTAATTTTACAATATGCTCAAGGAATTGATGTAGATTTATTGCTAGATTAAGATTGGAGTATCTAGGTGGATTTAATTGAAAAAACTCATGTATGATTTTAAACTTATCCCTTGTTCACCTTGCAGAAAGGGTATAATCATGCTCACTTTCTCTTTTTCTATTATGACTTTCATTATGATCACTAGGGTTACTTAAAGACTTACTTTGATCTTTTATGGCATCATGCCCTAATTGCTGGGTAAGGACCATATTAACTTTGTCTAGGACATATTCTAGAAAAGGTGTAGTCCAAGGTGAAAATTGTTGATTAATTTCTTCACTAACGTCTTACCATCATTATGAGCTCAAGGACCTATAAATGATTCTTCATTTTTGGGGTGATTGGATTGTGCTTGGCTTTGCATATTAACCATTTTCTACTTATCAATAAATTTTCTCAAATAATCATATAGAAATTCAAACAATCAATAAATAAATCATCAATCAATTCATCAAATTGCTTATAGTATGCTATATCACATACAAACTCCACCACCTATCACCATGGTATAATTGGGTCCATTAAATTGGTATTGGTGGTATGTGATCCCAGTTGCATATATACCATTGGTATAGTTTTTATCAACACCTATCATGATAGTACATACATAAAAACTAAGGGTTTTTGATGTGCATGTCACAATACACTAAAATTATATTAAAACTGGTTGCTAAAAAAATAATACTATATAGTGGTATAACCAAGTCGTACCCCAAGTAATCCTTTAATTTTACCTTTTTTAAATTAATTCATAACAATACATACACAAATTTTAAATTATTTAAGCAGTGAAAATGTAAAGAATTAATGCAAATAGAATGCAATGTGATACAAAATGCTGTGCAAAAACAGAATCAGAATCAAAATGTAAAATGCAGAATGCAATAATATACTGTATGCATACAGAATAGAATTAGAATTGGGGGGTTAGTTGCATGACTTAAACAATGTAATCAGTACGAATCTAAAGCAGAAGGCAAAAATAAAATAGAAATAAAATAGAAGAGAATTCAATGGAATTAAACAACCGAGGAAGTTGAGAGCTCTAAATTGAATTAATCACAGATAAATTAAGATTTAACTTTTTTTAATTAATTCTTCAATCTTGAATTACTTGGAATCCTTGTAATAATTCATGAATTCTTCGCTAGACAATCATTTAGGATTTGATTAATTAAGATTAATAGAATTAAGCAATTGTTATAATCTCTAAACTAGATTGAAATTAATTTATGAATAGAATTCAATTGATTTGAGAAATTAAATTAGAAATTTTCAATTAATCCCTCAACCTTCTGTTCCTATGCATAAAATTATGATTTATCAACTACAATTTCATATCAAAATAGCAAAGAAATTAGAAATCATAAAGTGAATATCAATTATATCAAATCAACATCTAACACAAGGAATCTCAAGACTTTTAGCATAAGTAAATAGAAAAAAAAATTAAAAAAAAAGTCAATATTGCAAATCATAATCTCATAATTCTCAAGATGAGAGCCTTAACTCCTTGAATCAGCCATGAATTTAGACTTCCATTGATGAAGAATGAAAAGATCTAGAAGAAAAAAGGAGCTAGCTGCTAAATGAATTTATTTGTAATTCTGAATATATTCTTCTTTTCAACTCTCTTACTTATTTATATAACCTAATTTGCTTAAAACCCTATTAGATTAGGATTAGATGACTCTTAAGATTACAATAATAAAGCTTTCCTAATTTCTAGAAGCCCAGACCTATTTTTTACAATTCAATTAAATCCAATAAATGCATTAAGGAATTCCTATAAGTCTGACTTCCAACTGATGTTTGACCATGAAATCAATGAAATTTGGACAAGTCATGAACATCAAAGTTGTATGCTTGTGTCTTCTGAAAAATGGGCAATAATTTTAGGTTAATCAAACTATTATAACTCTAGATATGGCCTAAATACAAAAATGGGTTCAGTTAGGACAAAAACGCAGTTTTAACTTCTTACTAAAATAAAGGCTCGAAGAAGTTTGAATTGGGCTTTAACCAAAACATAAAAGTTATAGTTCTCTTTTTTAGCTTTCCATCAATATAAAGTTTATCTCAATCTAACATTCAGCACTTAAGATATAACTAAAAAATAGAAATAATATCAAAATTCATTATTTACCGAATAAATTTAAAAACTTGTAAAATTAATCTAAAATTATAAAATAAGGCCTATTTTGTAAAATTAAGCATATGTAACACCTAAGAGACATAAAATAGGAGAAAATAAAATAGTAAATATTTTTCTCATCAGTCTCATCCCACTAGGAACCTAGACCATACTTTGATACCATCTTTATCATGACCCTAACTTGATCGTGACTGGCATGGAACCTTTTTTTTAGCTACAACTAGCCTATTCCTAATTAATTAACCTAATTTTGATTAATAAATATCATGCATTTATAAAAAGAATAGTACTTAAAAAAATATTTATTAAGGTTTCAACAAAAGATAAGGAATTAGTTTAAATATCTCTTCTACCTATTTCCAAAATAAAATAAGGCCCAAAATATACTATGTACAAGAATCTATGCTACCATATTACTATTGATGAGCTTTTATGAAAATATAGCTTTGAAAAGGTAAAGGTAGAGGTTTGACCTAGGAATCTGTAAAATAAATCATGGAGGAGTAAGTGTAAGGCTTAGTAAGTGAATAATCTATAAGATCAATAATAATTCATAATAACTTACTCATCAGATTATTCTCCTCTAACATTTCATATCATAACTAAGCATATTAGAAACCAAGAGCAAGTGATAATGAAATTAATATATATTCATTTCATCTTTAATATCTTATATAAGAATACTTAAGGATAACTATAATCAAGTTGCATCTTATTTGGAATAATAAACAATATATAAAATATAATTATCTATGCTTTGCTTCCTAGGTTAGCCTTATACCCTTCACAAACTTCTTATTCTTGTCCCTTCAAGATTTGTCTTATAACTTTTACAAACACATCATTGAGAATTTTCTATCTGGCATTCATAACATCACCTCTATTATATTTTTCATCTTTAATGCCATTTATAGCATGATTCACAATGCAATTCAAACAATAAATCTCAAGCTCTATCCAATGCAATCACAATTCAATTTCAATGTACATTACAATATATATTAGTATCGTGATATCCTATTACCTGATTATAAGCATTCATGTAATCCATAAAATGCTTCTCAATACATTTCATTTCATGAATAATACAATAAGTTCATTTTAACCTATATTATATCGTATAATATTTAATTTCTCATTTTATGAATTTTCTAATTATGTATTTATCTTATAATTATCATAAACAACTTTATCTTTAGTCCTTGAAGGTTAAACACCCTAAGTAACACTATTATAAATCCTAAAAATACAAAATAAATGGGGTATGGTGGACTATAGGGTTATCATAATTATAACTCTTAAGTGATGTTTTAGGAATAATTCAAAAATTATTAATACATTGTTTACGAAACTTATTTTATATGAAAGTAGATTCAATTATCTTTTTATAAACTATTCATTTACCTAAATCGATTAAAATTTGAAAGTGTTACACTTTTTAGAAAGTAGACATAAAAAGTTTATTTTCAAAATCTTGAGTTTTAAACATTTATTGACTATTTTGATGATATCTCAAAATATGTATTAGATATTAAGTTGAAACTAATTCCATTTGAAAGTAGACTCAATTATATTTAAAACGATGGGTAGTTTGTTTAAAACAAACATAAGATGAAGAAGTTACAATTTTTTAAATTCTCAATTGATTCATCCACCCATTTTCGCCTCAAGACCCTTTGAATCAATTGGTCACTTAATTTTGAAGCCTAGTTTTGCCTCTAGATCCTCAAAATCAATTGACCAATCAATTTACACATGTAAATTTCTATTTTCTATGAAAATTTCACTTTTCATCCAATCCTAAATGCCTTTTAAATATATATTTACACACTAAACCTTGATATAATAATCAATATATCTATTTAATGTCTCATATCACCTCTTTTCATTATTTATTACTCTCATCACATAAAATTAAATATAATTTAAGCAAAATCATAAAACAATCCATATTTCATCAATATCATCATATAACCATAAAATTTATAAATTTAGTTAGATTATTCATTCATCTTGTATGGAATAGGATGTTAGAAAGTTAGTTTGAAGAATTTTCAACCTTAATCACATCAAAATTCATAGGTTCCAGAGCTAAAACTTAGAATACCTAATAAAATAAAATAAACCTCAAATTTCTTCATCAAGTAAGAAGAAATAGGAATGACCCTTGATGAAAATAATATTCTTACCTTAATTGGATGAAGAATTCAAGAAAGATTGAAGTTTTCCTTGCTTGATTAAGGGAATGATGTAGAGTTTATGTAGAAAAAGTTAAGGGAAGTTGAGAAATGGAGAAAATGAGAGAGATTAGGGCTTGGAGGTTGAAATGGGAAAAAATAAGGCTCCAAAGGCATTTTTGAAAAATTACTTCTAGACATTTTCTATACTCATACACTCACTCATATTAATATATAATTTTATACTTCATGATTCTAATAAATTATTCCTATGAAAATTTCATCTAATTCATATTCCTCTATTCTTATTCTTATTGACTTTATTTATTTCATATTTTATACATAAGATTGCTAATTTAACTGAATTTATTGGTGGCTTTAGCTATTATTTTCCATAAAATAATTTCTAATTTATTAATAATTGAAGAGGGTATAACATAAGCCTTTGAACCTTGATGCTAAAGATCAATCCTATAACTTTAATAAATTTGTCCCCTTGAAACATAACTAACAGGATTCTTTTTATAAAAAGGTCACAATTTTGTTAAAATAATCAATTTATATTGGACATACAGATAACCAATCCATTCCTAATATCAAATTATAGTTTACCATATCTAATAAGATCAAATCAATTAGCATTAAATAATCAAGCAAACTTATAAAATAAGCATTAATTATTGAGATAGCTATCAAGGCTTTTATTAATTGAGGTGACCACCATTAAAGAGGGTTGCAACTCATTACAAGATTAGCTAACAGGGATGTAAAATTTTTAGAAGTAAAGGAGTGAGTAACACTTAGATCAAATAATACTTGAGCTTGCACATTATCAATTTTAAGAATACTTGAAATTATAGCACTAGGTGCTTAAGCCTTTTAACAAGTTAAAGTGAATACTTTAGCTTAGCCCCCACTCATACTTTTTCCTTGGTTGCCTCTATTATTACCTTAGCCTATAGTAACTTAATTTTCTACTAAGGCAGTAGGATGTGCTATAGGTGCATTGTGTTAAAGAGTGGAATAATATGTACTATAGCTAAAAAGATTTCTAAGTTACTTTTTTGCTTTGTGCTGTAATTGGCTATATCTAAAACACATAATTCTATTTTAGTTGTATGGTCGCCTAATGTTTACTATTACATTAGACATATTTTGATGGCTTTCTTTAGAAACTATTCTCCTTTTGCAATATATCTCTTTCAAAGCTTGTAGAAATGTTTGGGCAAGCTTGATGACTTCCTTAACTTCTTCCTATTGGTGGACCACTTGATATACTTCTTGAGTAAACTAATCCTATAAAAGACTCACTTACAGTAGCCTTTTGAGAGGGAATCTCTCTTATACAAAATGTAGAACTAGGTCCCTTTGATTGATTCCATTTCTTACTTCCCATTTATACTACTTATTTTTTTCCATTCTTTTCATTTTGAAATTTTTGTAAAGAAAATAATATCAACCATAATTTCTTTTGTACTAGAACTTCTCAACAAAATGAGGTAATGGAAACAAAAAATAGAACTTTTCTTGATATAACTAAAATAATGCTTTGTAAAAATAATTTTCTAAAATATTTGTGAGTGGAAGTCATAGATATATCATGTTATATCATTAATAGATACTTTATAAGGCCTATTTTAAAGAAAACTCCTTATGAGTTCTATAATGGAAAAAACCTAATATAAATTATTTTCATGCCTTTGGTTATAATTATTATATTTTAAATAATAAATAAAGCATATAATATTTACAATAAAAGAACTTTTATGATGGAAGAATCTATACATATGGTATTTGATGAATCTAATAATCTATCTTTAAGAAAGCAATTAGATAATGATAACATTTTCCTCAAAGAAATTAATTCTCTAAACAAGCAAGCACTATATGATGGTATCAACTCAAAAAAGTAACCTGATTACTAAAGGAGCAAGTTACTAACAGTTTAGAGAAGTAACCTAAATAATGAACGAGCAAGCTGAATCACCTTCTCCAACGTTGCAAAATATAAATCCTTTAAGAGAATGGAAACACATGCTAAATCATCCTATGGAATACATCATTAGAAACCTTTCTTAGGAAAGGCAAAATAAATCCTCTCATTTAAAGAAATACCAAAATGTCTTTTCTCTCTTAGATATAATTGGAAAAATACCAATGAGACATTACTTGATGAAGGTTAGGTTCATGTAATGCAAAGAAAACTTGATCAATTTGAAACTTGTGCCTAAATCAGTTAATCATCTAATTATTAGAAGAAAATGGGTATTTCATAACAAACTTGATGAATTCTAAAACGTGGTAAGAAATAAAATAAAGTTAGTAGCTCAAGGTTATAATCAACAAGAAGATAGTAACTATGATGAAACTTATGCCTTTTAGCTAAATTTAAATATATTAGAATGCTTCTTTCATTTGAATCATTTAATAATTTCAAATTATATGAAATAAATGTTAAAAGTGCTTTCTTGAGTGATTTTCTAAATGAAGAAGTTTATGTGAAATAACTACCTAAATTTGATAATTTAGAGAAGTTTAATCATATTTTTCAAGCTTACTAAAGTTTTATATGGTCTTAGGCAAGCTTCTAGAGCTTAGTATAAGTTACTTGACAAATTCCTTATAGAAAATATTTTTTCACATGAAAAAATAGGCATAAGATTCTTTATAAAAAAGATTAAGCATGATATATTGATTATGTAGACATATGTTAATGATATTATTTTTGGATTAACTAATGATCTTTTATATAAGAAAATTTCTAATCTTATAAAAGAAGAGTTTAAAATGAGCATGATGGGATAACTCACTTTCTCTTTGGACTCAAAGTGAAGCAAACCAATGATGGAATATTTATCAATCAAATAAAACATACTAAAGATTATTTAAAGAGATTCAAGATGGAAAATACAAAAAACACTTAATACTCCTATGAGTTCATCCACTAAACTTGATAGAGCTAAAAATGGTAAGTTAGTTAATGAAAAGTAGTATCAAAATATGATTAGTTCTCTTCTTCATTTAAACACAAGTAGATTAGATATCATGTTTAGTGTATGCATAAGTGCAATTTATAAATCTATTCCTAAAAAATCTCATCCTTGTGCCATAAAAAGAATCTTTAGATACTTGCATGGTACAAAGAATTATAATTTATGGTATTCTAAAACTAACACTTTTGATCTAGTTGGATGCTTAGATGTTGATTTTGTAGGATGCAATCTAGATAGAAAAAGCATGACTGGATCATGTTATTTTACTGGCCATTAGCCAAGGTCTTGTTTCGTGGCATAGCAAGAAGAAAGTTTCAATTGCTTTTTCAATAGATAAAGTTGAATATATGGCAACTACAAGCTATTATGCTTAAATTTTATTGATGAAACAATAACTTGGTGATTATGGTTTGAATTTCAATCATATTTATATCATTTGTGATAATACTAGTGGTATAATTCTAACAAAAAATCCCATTCAACATTCAAGAATAAAGCATTTTGAGATTAAATATCACTCTATTAGAGATTATGTTCAAAGAAGGGATATTAGGCTAAATTTTATAAATACAAAAAATCAATTAGCATATATTTTTACCAAGCCTCTCCTTAAAGATAGGTTTTTGTTTTATAAGAAAAGAGCCTAGGATGATTAGTTTTGAATAAATATTGAATGTTATTGATTTTTTATGAAATTAAAAATCATCATTGCATTCATGTATAAAATCATTCTTGGAATAAAAGTTCTTTCATTTGAAAGTTTGTAAAGGAGCAAGTGATTGATCCTTTAGTGAATAAATAAGGTACTTGTCTAAAACCAAATTGCTTATCTAGATTAATCATTTAAAATTTTGTTTCTTGTTTGGCCTAGTAAAATGAGAAAAGTTTAATGGTGCCACCTTTTCATGCCATCTCATACCTAAACTACTGCTTTAAAATGTTAATCTAGCCTATTTTTTCTTTTCCATTTTCTTACTTTCAAAATCGTCTTTCATTATTATATCCTATTATCCTTTCATGCCTTATCCTAGTTTACTTTTTTCATCTTTTCAATAAACTTTTATTAGATTTATCTTCCTAATAAAATTAATTTTCTTAAATATACTTTACGTCTAATTTCTCCTGGTTTACTTATTTAAATTAATTTCTTATCTTTCTATCTCTTTTGATTATAAATAATCTCACTAGTCAAACATTTTTAAAATTCTTTTTCGATGATATTTCTTATCAATAAGGATTTTTCAAAACTATTCATCTTTTTCTTTAAAGTTGCCACCATAGCTTTCTTCTTTTCTGTAATAAAATTTCATCTTTTACCAAAAAACACCTTTAGCCTAAACCTATTTTTACTTTTTCTCAAGTGTTTTGAACTTGTGAACCATTTTTTTATTTTTTGTCTCCTCTATAAATATCAAACCATCATGTAGCTTCAATCTAACAATTTCCTAGCCAAAATAGCTTTCTTACTTAAAGATGGTCAAAGAAGTTATTAATTTCTCAGATGATTATAGAGCAAGAGTATAAATCATTCAAAGGCTTGTTAATGAAAAATAACTTTTGAAAGCTGAAGCTCACTATTTTCAATGAATCCTAAAAATGGGTTAGGAATCTCTTCTCAACTTGAATAAAGACATCTATGAAAGCTATACTTAGCTTTTCTTTGCCAACATTAAACCTTAATCAAAGGACACAATGCTCATATTGTTCATCAATGACAAAGAAAGACAGCTCACTATTGAAGTTGTAAATGAGATTTTGGAGGTCTTAAATGAAAGTGCCATTGGTTATCCTAGTCAAGATTTAAAGGTTCAGAGCTATAATCAAAGAAAATGAATTGATAAAATCTCAAAAGAAAAGGCAGACAAGAATGTCACTAGGCACATGCATAACAAAGATTGAAAAATGCTTCATTACTATGTATGCCATATGCTATATCCTAAATGAGGCACTATCAACATTATTACAAATTTTAAAGCTTTCATGATATAGGCTATTGAAATCAATTGTAAGCTCAATTTGGGTTACATCATTATCCACAAAATCATCTTAGATAGGCTCAAAATCAATGCTTAGTTATCTTACTTAATAGTGATTGCGCACATTTACAAGCATTTTGGTAGTTTTCTAACAAATGAACATGGAAAGAATATTTCATTAGGACACGGTACAACAAGCCAATGGCTTGTAATCTTCAACTATGACAAGGAAGTAGCTGACCTAGAAAAAGAAACAAATAAGATGAACATAAAAAAGAAAAGTAAAAACTAAAAAAAAAACTCATCAGGATAAAATCTTACAGTGTTAAACCTTAAGGCACTGGTAAGAGAAAATATATTAAAAAGCTTTTTATTAATGATGTTGAAAAGAAGGAGGTTGAAAAAGTAAAAGGCAATTATCAAAGTTAAAAAAGAAATTAAGGGGAAAGAAACAAGGTGTCTAATTGTTAAAGTTAAAAAAAAAATAGTAGGAAGAAAAGGAAAATTGAAAACTTATTTGATGATTCAAGTGTTAAAGGCAAAGGCAAAAGAAAGATAGATGCTTCTTTTAGAGAAAAAGAAAAAGAATACTTAAGGAAAATAAAAAAGAAAGAAAAGGAAATGAAAGCCAGTTAAGAACAAATAGGGAAAAAAGTTCAACTTCAATGAGATTAAATTGCCTTAAAACCTTTATTTATGCTCCAATAATGGATGATGAAGTAGAAAAAGACAAATTCTCATAAATGTTGATGAATGAACAATTTAAATTCTGATATAGCAAGCAAAAGTGAATTAGAATGAACAAGTAAGGTTTAAAAAATTATGCTTATAGAAGTAACTTGGAGCATATTCTTTGAAGAAGTTAGTTAAAGCATTTCCTTTGAAAAAGCAACTAGAAACTTCTTTTCTAAAAAAGCAAGCTAATGTTTCTTCTCCAAAAGAGTAAACTGAACTAGAAAACAAAGGATTTGATAAAGATGATTATTTTGCTCTTTTAGAAGATTCATCAATCGAAGGGGAGGATAATGATTTTTATTTTGAGATATCTGTTCTGCTCAAAGAAACTTTTGCTAGTCCCAAAGCATTTCCTAAAGAATTTGATTTTATGAAAGTAGAAAACATTGCTTTAAACAAATAATATAATGTAGTTTCTTGTAACTTTGGCCTTAATGACATTAACCTAAGTTCTGATTTTCAAATTGCACTAATTATAAAAATAGGGCTGATGGATATTGATGAAAGAGTAAGCAGCAATATGCCATAGGTCTTTTTATTTAAACTAAAGCTTATTATTCTTTTTCTGGTGTAGAAGTTTATCCAATTTCTCCTTTAACTCAAACTATTTAAATACTTTAAGCCAATCCAAATCAAAACTATCATATGGAATGTACATTTAACTTGAGCAATATATTGTCTCGTGAATTTAGTTTTACGATTAGGTTAGGATTGGATGGAAGAATTCAAGAAAAGTATATAGAAGAAATTGTTATTGAAAGTTTGATGTCTCTATTGATGTTGCCACATAAAGAACCATTCCATGAAAATATTGAGATACCTATTGCTATTATTATGGCTAATACTAAACATAAATGCTCTCAAATGGATTTGCTAGAAGAAAGAGATACTCTTATTGAGTATGAGTAATTTGAATGAGAAAATTAGTGATTTGGTTCTTTGACTAATTTTTCAATAGCATTATAACATACTTTTGCATGCACATATATTTTTCTTTATGTTTGGGGACATTTAGCTAAGTTTATAGTAATTTAGTTAAGTTTATGAACATTTAGCTAATTTTAGGACATTTTTTGGTGCATGCCTCACTACTGATTTTAATACTTCTTATCTTTGTAATGATATTTTATAAATAAATGGTGCATTTTTATGGTTCAAAATGGTATATGGTGGAACTTGGATGATTATCTCTTACAACACTAAATCTTTCTTATTCCTTCTTATTAGAATTTTCTTTCCTGGTAGCTAACATTATTATCAAATTTTACTATGTTTAATTCTTTTAATGATGGTAAAATGGGAGAAGGGAAAGCAAAGTAGAGAAAGACAATTGTGATGCTAGGATATTGGGCTAACAAAGAAAGAAGGCTAAGTAATAAAAGAACCATATATTAAGGGGGAACCATACTTAATTTTAAAGGTTATTATTATTAAAAAAAATAGGAAGAATATGGTATCTTATTTGAAAATCCATAAAATGTGGAAGCCTAATTTTTGGGAGCTCCATTTAAAAAGCCTTTTGGGCCAAAAGCCCATAAAAATTTTCCCTTTATTTGTAAGTATTTAAATGTTAAATATTTTTGAAGGTTTTAATGATGAGTTAGACAACCTTTGGATAAAATGAATACATGTTAGTTATTACAAAGTTCCAAATATAGTTAAAAATGAACTAATTGGTTAGTTAGAATAAATTGCATAAACAAAAAGAATATTCTAAAATATGTCTCAGATTTGTGGTTTTCCTAACTTTAAGTATTGTATTTTTCTTGTATTTTTAATGACCTATTTTATTTGAAGTGATGATGTATTATAGTTGTCCACCACAAAGAATGTTACATATTTTCATTGGGCAAAAGCATTGCATTTATCCATTACAAAATCGTTACAATTAGCTCCAGTTTGCAAACAAGCAAGTTGTATGCTTAATTGTGAGAAAACTGGGCAACAAAGAAATAATGGCTAGAAAGAATAATAAAAGCTATCAAGTCACATAAGCTCTATTCCAAGATATTTATAGCATCAAAAATTGTGTCCAACAGTTACAAGCCTCCATCATCTATAAAAAGGCAAGCAAAATGGTATGAAAACAACAAGAACAAAACCAAATTTCCAAATCAAGCTAAAAGTTTTCATGTCTTATTGTCTAGAGTTTAAGAATTGCAAATCTACATTTAAAAGAGCATCTAAAATTTTTATAAATCTCTTTTGAGAAGTTACTTTTGTTGCTTTCATTCACTACCTTAGGATTAAGTAAAAGTGGGAAGTTTTTCCTTGTGTATTCCTATAAGCTAGTTAAACATTATGCCTTGCAATAGATGGAAAAGCAAGTGTAAACATTATTGATAGTGAAGTAAGATTACTCGAGTTATAGTGAAAGATCAAGTATGGGAAATGTTCATAGTGTGAGGTGGGATTATTTAAGTTTTAGTGAAAATCAAAAGAGGAAAGATTGTGAAAAGAATTAAAAAAGTTAGTGGATAATCCTCAAATTTTTGTTTTCAACATTTTTATTTTTTGCATAAAATTTTTCTATACAATTTATGTTGAAAAAGGTTTTTGCTTGCTTGTTTGCAATTGTGCTTGATGAGAATTTTACTTCTTTAAAATAGAAAAGTTTTCTTTAAAAGAAAATTTTCTAAAGCCTTAGGAAACAAAATCACCCCCTCTTAGTTATTAATTCTTTCATTATATATTTTATAATTTATTTAAGTATTTTTCACTTTAGTAATATTATTTTATTATAATAATTATTTATAAGATTAAATTTCCTTTTGAAAATTTCGTCATTATAATTATAATTTATTATGTTTATTTAATTTTTATTTAACAATAAATAATTATTATTTTATTATAAGTATTAATTTTTTAAAAAAATGCGATAATTTTAATTCAAAGTTCTTCTATCCATCAAAATTAGAAATGTAAAAAAATTATATAATTATAAGCAATAATATCTCTCTATTTAAAAAAAAATTGAGACTTCTAACATTTGTTAAATGATTGATTTAAAACTATTAAACTAATTAAAATAATTACTTGTCAATCATTTAAATCAATTAATTAACTTGGTTAAATAATAAAATACAATTAAATAAGTTCAAAGTTGATTCCAAAAAGCTACATTAATATTTTGAAAAAAAATTCTATGAGCAATGCACCCCTGTAGTAGTTAATGCTTTGTCGGAGCCTACTTTAACATTATATCGAAACCTCTCAATATTTTACTCATTCTGTTCCTTTTTATTTATCGTATTTTTTAAAAAAATTTATTCATTTTTATTTGTCATTTTAAAATTTCAATGAAATATTAAATATTCTTTTTCCAAATCTATCTTTCTCTTTTATTAATAAATATTTTATTTTTCTATACTATTAATCAACTTACATTTATTTCTTTATATTTTTATTTCTATTTTTAGCTATTTTAAATTTTATGTATAAAGAATAATTTTATAAAGCTCATTAAAAATAAAAAAATTCAACTACTTTCTTAATGTGTATAAAAATCAATTAATTTAAATTTTATATATAAAGAATAATTTTATAATGTTCATTAAAAATAAAAAAATTCAACTACTTTCTTAATGCGTATAAAAATCAATTAATAGCGACAGATAAAGAAAAACGGAATAAGTACTCCCGAAGAGACGTGTAAGGAGGGAAGGAGGCCGTACTGTCATCGGAGCTCATCCCCGTCTCTACTCCCATATTAATTGTTTTTATATTTTTAGCTTAAATTGTGAATTTTCTTATAATGAAAAATGGTGGCTAACTACTTTAATAATTGAAACATTAACTAATCCACCCATGAGATTAATAAAGTTCGCGACCTTGCCACCTTGTTGGTCATCGTGAATAACATTCATGGAGTATATTAACAATTAACTCATTGACGAGTGCTTAAAAATATAAAACCAACAACCAATTTAACTAATTTTAATAATAATTAACCCGTTCAGTTTGAAGATTTCTTCTTTCTTTGGAAGATATATTTCCCTATTATTCCATGATTCAATAACGGCAAACCGATAATCTTCCATCCACCGTCAAAACTTGGAAGGAGAAAAAAAATGGATTTTATTGCCTAGTTTTAAAGTCAATTTCAAAGTAATTCACAAATGTTAATTTCACCTTCCTTCCAAATTTCTTATAAATCAAAATCCAACAAATTACGATCTATAAGATGAAGATTAACAGCAGCATCAAGGTAATCTTCAATCCACCATCAACAATGTCCATAACCCACTCATCCTCTCAACTCCTTGGAAAATCAAACACGAATCCTCTTAATTTTTGAAAATCCCAATCAGACAAAAAAATGAAATGAAACAAAATTTTTTAGTTCAATTTAATTGAAGACTCGAAAAAGCTTACATGAATTATGTTTGCCAAATCCCAGATTATAAATGCAGAAAAACAGGTGGAAGAAATTGAAATAGAGATGTAGCGACTTGTTCGAGGCCATAATCAAAAGAAATTTGATAGGCACGGAGAATCGCGTTTCTTTCGCCAACCTTCAATGCAATATGCGCCATTTTCAACTTCATCGACGCTCTTGCTCTGCAAATTGGCTTTTAATATACAGACGCAGAGTAAATACAAGTATTTGAAAAACAGTAAAACACAGATCTGACTAAACCCTAGCCCATGCTTCGCTAAGACCTTGAGACGGTGAATGAAGAGAGTGCTAATCCGCCGTGCCTTTTATAGGCCGAAGTGAAACCCTAGGTGATGACTCCTTCTGCGGCTTGGGCTTTGACAACCACCGATTCGGCTCGTTCTAGTTTAATTGGGCCTGATTGCATCGGATGGAATGCTATTGGACCTTCGTTTACTTCACTTTAAAACAAAACAAAAGTTAAAGCTACCGACTTCTTCTAAAAACTGCAAATGAAAAAAATATATACTCTCAGTTGATGGAATAATTCTTCTTTTCTGTGAATGAAAACTATTCATTAAAATACCCTTAGTTCACCACATGTTTTTTCTATTTTTTTGTAACTAAGAGGGGTCTAAGACCAAGAGAAAAAAATTACACATAAATAATCCTACAAATATGGATCCTACTTATATCAGTTAGAAGTAATAATCGTAAATTGGTAAAAGAATTAGTTAACACAGATAATTTTTGGATTCCTAACCAGACTATGTGATATCATTGAATCAATGTACTTATTACATTCTCTATAAGTATGATTGTTGATAGATACTTCCTATCATCTACTGATGAATTCTTGACTTTTTTTTTTTTATAAATAGAGAAATAGTTAAATCATTGGACGTATATACACAAGGATTAGGGAAAAGTTCTTGACATTCTTAAAGCAATCCTTTCACCTAAAAGTTGTCCACTTTATTAACTTCACTATTGAATAAGAATCAACTTCCACAATAATCCTCTAGAAACCTAACTCCTAGGCCAATAAAAAACCTTTTATCACTCCTAAACCTGAGCAACAAATATATTACATGAATCCAAATTTCTTTCAAAACTAACAATCCATTCTTCACAATTGTTTCATAATAATTTGCCATAACTAGCCTTGACAAGTTGATGATGTATATCTTTGTTAGAATTTATGTCATGACCCAAATTTTTAGCCAATTATAATTGGTGTAACGACATTTTATAAATATCCTCATAAGCCTTTCTTATTTCCTTTTTTAAAATTCATTTTTTTTATAAAATCCAAACTCTAGATGACTTTTGGTAGATAATTTTTTTGTTTATTTTTAAAATATATTTGAAAACCATATAAGCAATTATATTTTCTAAAAATATTTTCTATAAGATGTTATGGTGGATGAAAACATATTGATATTAGATAATTTATTTTGATATCTTAAACAAGAATTAGTTTGATGAAATTAATATTTTTAAAATAAAAAGTGATATATCTTTTCCCTGAAGAGTATGAAAAACAATAGCACATATATATATAGGTTTTCTTAAAATTGAATGAAAATTAGTACTGTGAAGTTTCTACTTCTTCCTTTAAGAAAAATAGTAAGCTTGATTTACCCTAAAGTAAATATTATTGATTCCAAAATTATTTAGATATAGTTTTGATGAAATAGATGAAAAGTAGATTAATGATAAAATCCATGACCCAAGAGGAAGAGAGATTATGATTAACTCCTTTAATTTCTTGAAATTTAGTTTTATAAAAAAGTAGACATCATAGAATATGATCACATTAGTAAAACTTAGGAGTTTGAATCTTGACTCCCTAGAAAATCATATGGTTGTTTGTTTTTAAGGTGAGGTTACAAATTTTAGGAAATAATTCCTCCAAAATCTTTTCCTTAGGCAAACTTTGAAAGACAGTGAAGAAATAATTGTTTTTAGAAATAAGATTTCTTAATAACAAATTAAGGGAGTTATTTAAGAAAATGGTGGTGCTTAATTTTGTCTTAACTTTGATTAGGCATTTCTAATAATAATAAGGCATTATTTTAGTTCTAGAGAAATTTCCTTTTGAAATGATATTTTTGTATGAACTATGAAAGCTTTCTACTATGTGTATACACATATAATTGATTAAGCATGCATAAGTATTACTATAGAAAATATTGCTACTATAGAATTGATTACAAATATGTTTAGGCCTTACAACACTATACATATTGTTTTGAAAGAGATTCTAGATGATATGTCACCCTTATGTTTACATGTCATAGTTTAAGATAATAATATTGCCTTATTAGTTAGATAGGGGTTATTGGTCATGAGGAAGTGGTGTAGGTAGATTCCTTCCTTCTTGGTCTAGATTATCATCATAAAGAGCATCTATGATTAATAAGTTGGGAAGCCATCCCAATAATGTAAGCCTTAAATATGTAGTACTCTAAGGGCCAACGTTTTTCATGACCATTATTATCTTTATTTTCAATTTATAATATCCTATCAAGGTGAAATAATAATTAGTAAAGTAATCTATGATCAATGGAGGTAGATTATTAGTTAGATCCATCTAGAGTTTTTTTCTATAAAATTCAACCAATAAAAGTAATAAGTATAAAACTTAGTGACTAATTACTAAGCCTAATGGGTTTAGGGTGAAAAAATACATGTAGAAATAAATATTTAAAAAATCATGGAATTACATAAAATTCGTAAATCTTACCAAAATGGTTTGGATGTATTTTTTTCTTTGTTTTTTTTTGCTAAACCAAATGGTGAATGGTATGTGAGTTACCTTTTTATTGCTCCCCTTAGCCTTATCCTTCTCTCCTTCACCCTTATCAATTCCATTACTTACCATATCTTGTTTTTCTCAGTAGAAAAAATGATGGGCATTGAGCTAACTTTCTCATATCACATTTTTTATATGTGCTCATCAAGATTTTCACATGATATAACTATTTGAGGTTCCACAAGATTTTGATATAGTAAAAAATACTACTATAGCCATGCTCACTTACTTTATATCCAAACATGTTTAAAATATTATTTCCATTCAAATTTCAAAGTCTATATCTATTTCATCATGGTATTGAAGTTCAAATGGTTCATACACCATTAAAAAATAATTAGTCCATAAAAGTCCATTTTATATATTATAAACTCAAAGTTGTTTATGAAATTTATTTAAATTCTATTTTCTTCTAAACTTTTCCTTAAATTGATTTGTTTAATTTGTAAATAAGAATATTTAATTTTTTATAATATCCAAAATTAAAAATTTTAGGCCCATAAACATGCTTGAAATTCATGTGTGCACATATGCAAGTCATAATATTAAAAGTTCTATTTCTTTTGTATCATTGCTTCATAAATCTTAGTTTTTATACTAAAATTTGTAAGAATCATATGTGCTTATTTTTATATTACTAAAAGCATTCGAGAATACTAAAATAATTATTAAAATTACATGAACTACACTAGAACAATTTTTATAGCATATATGCAATTCTAGCATGTTTAATAGTTTTAGCTGTACTAGTTATTTTCATAAGTTTTAATTAAATTCTAATTGTGTAACCACACATTCCTAAACATAATTTTCACTAGTAAAAATCTAAAAGAAAAAGAGTAAGTAACAACTTACTTGAAAGAGTGCTTGATAGAGAAACCTAACAAAATTTCATGGAATACACTTTCTTAGTAAAATCTTAATGTGTAAACAAAAATGGTCAAAATCCTTATTTTTATTTTTATTTCTTTTGAGATTATAAAATGAAAATAAAATGAAGAAGTGAATAAAATACTTTGAATGTAGGGATACTAACAGGAGTCGTGACCTTGAAGAAAGGAAAATGATTTTGAAACTTTTCTAAGCAATTTGCAACATCTTGAGTGTTTAGGTGTAGATATAGATTTATTGTTGAGATAAAGTGAAATTTCCACTTTGAGATAAAGAAAGGAGGTGTGAGAGAGGTGGAAATTCTAGTTGAATGTGTAAGTAAGTTCAATTTGAGGTTTTAGAAGGATGATGGAAGAAAAGGTAAATGGTAAGGTGAAAATGTAAGTAAAATTACTTTTTTGCTTTGTTATAGGGGATACTTTACAGAGTCTTCTAGTGAGGGACTTATGGCTAGTCACCTTTAAGAGTTTTGCTAGCAAATTGATTCCCTACTTAATAGCTTTTTAAAGCATAAAAGAGTTAAGATATATGCACTAGTAGAAAGCTAGATACAAGCTAGTGCATATCATTGAATTTTTTTTACTAAACTTTTGCATCCTTAGGGGAAGGCACAACCAAGAGGTTAAAAGTAGGGTCTACATGATTGATTTTTAAAGCTAAATAAGGCTTAATACATGTATTAAGTTATAAACACTTAATTAAGCAAAATATTGACTTTTCGAAGGGACTAAATCGTGATTTTTTTAAAAAAATTCAGAAAAATATTGAGATTTCATAAAATAATTACATCTTTATAATTAAATTACCTTAAGACACTAATTAACCACATTCTTAAATATTTAAAATTTGGTTGTGAAGAAATACAAATTTTTTTATGATTTTGAAATTATCATAAATTAGATAATTTGCACAAATTGCTTAAAAGTTCATTTGTAGTCCTTTTAATCACAATTTATTTTTATAAGTTTGAAAAACATACTAGAAGGTAATAAGTATAAATTTTGAAAATTTTTAATTAAAAACTAATTTTTTGCACCATTTTCCTTTTTTAATGAATTTAATGCTTTCTTATAATTAATTTCTAATGTTTAATTGGTAAACAAATTTTTTATAACTAAAAGAATTAATTTTTATTAACCTAAATATGGAATTACTATTTGATAATTTTAATTTTCTACAAATATCCTAATTATTTAGGTTTTGGCTTCTTTTTACCTATTCGATCATTTTGTCCTTAAGTTGAGCTAAAATTACAGTTACACCTTTACCAAGCCTTGGATTATGGTTTGGTTCTTATTTTAAGTGGCCTAATTTGTTTTCTCTATTTACATGAGCTAAGGTTCATATTTGAATTGGATTTTAGCTCATCTTAAACACTTTTTGTCCTTTTAGGCTTTTAAACAACATGTGGCTCATTCTTAGCCTTTTTTTGTTGAGAATATTTTGATAATAGGTTTGCAACAAAAATATAGTTTACCTTATTTCTCATTCCAATAAGGTTTCACTAGTCTTATTAGTTCCTCAGTAGTATTTATTGGTGATCTAGTCACGGTTTAATTTTACCTAAACCATCTCAAGAAATTTCCTATTTACATTCACATAGCTTGACCTTTTACTGGATGACTTGAGTTACATTAAACTTACAACTTGTTTTATCCATTTTTTGTATCTCACAATAATGTGAGACATGTTATTAGAAATATTGAAGCCTAGTTCAAAAAATTGTTTGTTTCTCCAAAACTAGAAATGCAAAATGATAATCACTTATTTAACATCATAATTATCATTTGCATTATCTTCCTCTATTAAATTCTATAGAATTTAATCCTTTTAATTTGCCATAAGGAAAATCACCCTTCTTTGCATTAGAAAAATGTTGAATTAGATTTTCTTTGTAGTATAACAATCCTGCAAGACATGCAAAGTGTCTTCAACAATAGCATTACATCAGCTACACCGAGCACTTCCTATAGTTCTTCTACTTCTTTCCTTATTCATAAGTAGCTTACTATTACACATTCTCCATATAAAGAAACATATCCTTTCTAGTCTTGACCATTGCCATATTATTTTCCATTAACTACTTTGAGATAAAACCATTTTCTTTGTTAATATTATATAAGCATTCCAAATTTAGAAACATCCAACCTTACTCCACCTCCATACAATCTTATTAGGATTTCCATCTATACTTAGCGGTAGAATTGCATGAAATTACTTAGTCATATTCTCATGTAATAGATTTTTAATAATATCTAAATTCTATACTATATTAGTAATTATCATAAATAAGTCCTACTATGAAAGAAGCTCCAAAGCATAATCTAGCAATAAGCTATTATTACACCAAACACCTTTCAAAAAGCTTACATTACGGCTATCACTAACTCTCAAGTTGCTCTATCTCTATAATTCTTCTAAAGTTTATAAAAACTTTTACATAAAAATGAGTCACTATTCCCCACAGCTATATATACTTACCACACATTCAATTTTCTATATTTATGGCATAAAACCTTAGCCTATAAGTTTGGACGACCTAGAAAAGATGCCATATTGATTTCAAAGAGCAAGCATCATTCATTCCCCTCAAACTTCTAGAATCCAAACCTTTCAACTCCTTACTTTGACATATTCTTTACCATAAAACCATATGAACTCTTTAGTCAGTAATATCATAACCTTAGATAAAAGCTCTTTCATATCTCTTAATTTCCAAAAAAGTAGTTTTGGAATTAAAGTCATCTATATAATATAAGTAGGAAGATCTTGAATAATAGATTTAGCTAGAATTACCTTTTTAGCCATAAAAAGACAAGAAACCTTCCACCCTACTAATTAATTATGCATTTTCTTAATAATATAGCCATAAATAGATTTATTCACTCTCTTATAAACCAATGGCACTTGCAGATACATATTAAGATTTGAGGAATGATTAAGACCACTACTACTTATGATTTTGTCCTTGATAACATCTTTAACATTCTTAGAAAAGAAAATGTTAATATTTGCATGATTTATCTTCTAACCTAAGATCTAGCATAAGACATTTAAACATTTGAGAATTGTATTAATTTGAACCTTTGTAGCTTCCTTAAATAACAAAAGATCATCAACAAACATGAAGTTAGAAACTAAAAGGCTTGAACAACTAGCTTTTGAAATCCAATCTAAACTATTCATAACATCACTAATGATGTAAGATAATTTATCCATATAAAAAATGAAAATGTAGAAGGATAGAAGGTCTCCTTGTTTGATGCCTTAATAAGGTTTTATATTATCAATTTTATTTTCATTCCACAGTACATTGATAATTGAAGTTATAATACATTTCATGATTGTATCTATCATTCCTTTATCTATTAATCTCCACCTCTTGAATAAAATCTTAATTTGTTATGTCATAAGCTTTTTTAACATTAACTTTGATCGCAAAGAAACAACGCTTGCTCTTCATTTTTCTCATCATATGAATCATCCTTTAAGCTATAATAATATTATCCCTAATTAACCTATTAAAGATAAAACTAGCTTATTACACAAATCTATGACAAAGCCTTATAATGGCATGTTAATTGATTTTTCAGGAAAAGATGCTCAGGTTGATAATGCCATCATTGTAAAGGTCACTATTAGAACCCCTTTGAACGTGTAAAACTTAGAAGTTAATTTCTTGGTGGTTAGAACAAATAATTAAGCTTATTATACTATTTGGGAAGATAGTTATTAAACTAGGTAGAAGTGATCATGTCTATATTACATCTTTTAATGAAGTTCCCCACTCCCTCAGGCATTAATT
Organism: Sindora glabra; assembly: GCA_020226215.1. Taxonomy (NCBI): domain Eukaryota; kingdom Viridiplantae; phylum Streptophyta; class Magnoliopsida; order Fabales; family Fabaceae; genus Sindora; species Sindora glabra. The sequence goes on from CM035229.1 coordinate 74,863,071, forward strand.
AGATTTGAGCGAATTAAGAAACTACTCACAGGTATCCATGGCTAGCCTAAAGTACAAGCCATTAAGAGTGCTTAGGAACAATATTGTATCCTAGTTTCCAAAAGCTTAGTTGAAAGTGTCAAATAGTGGACCTAATAATCTTAGAAACAAGAGAGTGCAACCTCAAGAGACTATAAGTGTTATCTAACTTAGAAGAAATACATTGATTTTGAGTAGAGGATGATTAAACCATTAAATTTCCAACTTAACCACCAAAGGTAAATAAAAGCTAATCTGTTTGTTGTAAGAACATATAGAGGTTTTTACTTAGAAAGCTTCAAATATACCAAGGATTAACATTGATCTAGCTTATTATAAGTTAGCAATTAATTTGAATGCAAAGCTTATCTAGTAAAAAAAATGAAACTTCAATATTAAACAAAAAGATATCATTAAAAAAGAGGTTAAAAAACTATTTGATATGGGCTTTATCAGGAAAATTAAACATATAACCTAGCTTGTAAATGTAATTTTGGTAAAAAAGACTAACAGGCGGTGGCGTATGTGTGTAGATTTTATTAGCCTATACAAAGCTTATCCTAAAAGATACATACATATTACCTAACATAGACTAACTTGTTAAAAACACCTCAAGCTTTAGGAAGCTAACTTTTAAAGATGCTTTCTCAAGGTACAACCAGTTAAGAATCCATCTTGATAATAAAGAAAAAATAGCATTTATAATAGATGAAGGGATATTTTGTTATAAGGTGATATCGTTTAAAGTAAAAAATGCTAGGGCAACATACTAGCATATGATGAACAAGTTGCTTGCCAAATAGATCAGGCAAAATGTTGATGTTTATATGGTTGACATCTTTATCAAATCCATAGATGAAAAGTAACACTAAACTAGCTAGAAGAAGGATTTTGAGGTGCTTTGCTAGAATAAGATGAGGTTGAACCTAACTAACATAGTTTTTAAAACCAGATTAATTATTAAACTAAAGAAGTTACTAGTTCACTAGTTCAACCAATGATTCACTAATTAAATAGATTAGTTAAATTAGTTTTGAATTAAAAATATAAATTATATATATGTATATATTAATATTATAAATATTTATAATAACAAGTTAGGTTAAAAATAAAAAGGTACAATAGAAGCTAATGATATGAACAAATAAATAATAAAATATAATAGATATGTCAATAATTTATGCTAAAAATATTTTCATAAAAATATAAATTTAATTAATATGAAATTCTGAAAATATTATATTTTAATTATTATGAAATTATAAATTTTTTATTTTTTACAAAAAATATATAAAATTTATAAAAATCGATTCACTAGGTCGGTTCACCTATTTTGATCAATTCACACTATTTTTAGCTAGTTTTGATCAATTCACACCAATTCACATACATTTTTAATCCAATAAGAATAATCGAACTAATTTATTGACCAATTCACTAGTTCACTAATTAGGTCTAGTTTTTAAAACTATGTTAATTAAGTGCGCTTTTGATATTCAAGGAAGCAAACTTCTAGGTTTTATGCTAATTGAATAAGGTGTTAAAGCTAATCTATCTAAGTGTTAAGCAATAATAGATATGGAAAGCCTTAAAATGTTCAAGATGTTTAAGTTTTAAATAGGTGAATAGTAGCATCTACTTTCTTCATATCCAAGTCAGGTGACAAATTCTTACTTTTTTACAAGTCACTAGAGAATGATAAGAACTTTAATTGGGATGATTCTTGCAAAAAAGTATTTAAAAAATTGATATGTTATTTATGTACTCCACCAATCCTCTCAAAATCATTAGAGGGAAAACTATTGTGATAGAGGAAAATGAAGAAGAAAAGTTTATTTATTGCATCAGTAAGGTGCTTCATAAGGTAGAAAAAAGGTACTAAAAGATAGAAAAATTAGCTTTTACCCTTCTAACCACCTCAAAATGGCTCTAACCCTACTTTCAAAACTATTAGATCATCATCCAAATGAACTAACCAATAAGACAAATACTTTAGAAGCTTAATTTGGTCAAATGATTAGTTTCATAGTCTGTTAAATTATCCAAATATGGCATCTTGTTCAATGATTGCAAGGTAATAAAAGCATAAGCACTAGCTAATTTCCTAATAGAATTGACCAGGCTGGATCAAGCAATAAATAAGGAAGAATCAACTTTATATGTTAACGGTTCCTTAGACAAGAAAGGTAATGGGGTTAGCATTATATTAAAAGGACCATAGAATGTAATACTCAAATATGCACTAAAATTTGAATTTTACATAACAAATAATCAAATAGTGTATAAAGCTTTAATAGTAGGAATACAGCTGGCCAAAGAAGTGGATGTATAGAAGCTTCACATAGTAAATGACTCCCAACTAATCATAAACCAAATAAACTATGACTATAAGGTGAAAAGGCCTCTAATGAAGTAATATATGCAAAAAACCAAAAAATTATTAGAAGAATTCACATATGAAGATGTACAAATAGTTAGAGATTATAATAACCCAATAGACTCCTTAGCTAAACTAGTTAACCCCTAAATAGATGTAAATAATAGAATTATTCAAAAATATTACATGAGCTAAGCATTTTAAAGTAAAAAATGGCAAAGGTGGAGATAAGGAAATCATAAATGTAATTACTTATTCCAATATATGTTACTTGAAAATAAAAAAGAAGCAAAGAAGGTTGCTAGATGAGCTTTTTATTTCCTCTTGCACAATAATGAATTGTACAAAAAGGGTTTTTTTCCCATTATTAAAATGCTTTAGGCCAACGAAAGCATATTACATCCTAAGAGAGCTACATAAAGAAATATATGGAAGCCATATTGGGTATTAACTCTAGCCATAAAAGCCATCTAGTCAAGTTATTACTAGCTAACTCTAACAAGTGGCACTTACAAATGGTGCAAAAATGTGATAGTTGCCAAAAAAATGAGAAGATTCTTAGGAAACCAGCAATAAACTAATAAGTAATCACTTTCTGCAATTACTCATGCAATGGGGAATGGATTTCATAGGAACTTTTCTAAAAGCTCCAAGATAAAGAACTTTTTACTTGTTGCTACTGACTACTTCATAAAATTGGTTAAAGTTAAGCCCTTAATCACTACTTAGAATACTAAAAAATTCCTATGGCAATTGATAAAACGTGGGTAAATAAGGTCACAAGAACCCTCTCAAACTTTAAAACACTATAAATATCTAACCTTTGTTAACATGCAAGTTTAGCCTTTTAAAAGCTTTAGTTGTAGATAACAAAACACAATTCACTAGCAAAAAGTTTACAAACTTTTATCAAAAGTAAAAACAAGTAATTTAGCTTTCATTGATCACTATACTAACATCATTTCTTGATTAAACAAACTTTAACTATGCATATGAAAAGCTCCATTTGGACCATCACCCATAAATAAGGAAATTCATAATTGGTGAATACTTTATTGAGACTTATCTTTATTAAAATAACCTAGGTATACGATAGAATTTCTATTTAGTTAAGCATTTGAAAAGCAATAAACAAGTAGAACTTGCAAATCAAATAATTTTGGATGGTTTAAGAAGGCGACTTAAAAGAGTTAAAGGAAATTGGATGGAAGAACAACTGAGTGTGTTATGGTTATACCACACAACCCTTTAAATTGTAATAGGAGAATTCCTTTTCAGGCTGACCTATGGACAAAAAGCAACAATATCGATAGAGATTGGAGAGAGATTTGAGTGGCAAGAGACATACAAAGAAAAGAACAATGAAAAAAGGAGATGTGAGGAGCTAGACTTATTGGAAAAATATTCAAGCAAATTCATAAATTAAAATCACAGAATATAAAAATAAGTTAGCTAAGTTTCACAATAGAAAAGTTCAACACAGGAATGATTTAAATAAATAGGCTGATAAGGAGAGCAGAACAACTAAGAGTTTTGAATATAAGATGAGAAAGACTTTTAAAAGAAAGATGATAGTTTGATCCGTGTGCAACAAAGAGATCAAATGACCAATAACAAAGTATAATAACGATCCAAATAAACTTGAAATGTATGAAGGTTATTGAAAACAGTAAAACAATAAATACTGTAAATTATAAAATGATCCAATGGAAGATGAAAAGGGTGCAAGTGACAATGAAAGTCCAAATAGATCTTCACACATCTAACTAGATAATAAGCTAACTAGGCCTAATGCCTCAACAAAGCCAAGCCCAAGTATAACTTAGTCCATAAGGTCACTTAGATGTACAATAATAACCTATCCAAACATAGCCCACTTTCTTGAACATTTTAGAACACACTATAAGATGCATGACCTCAAGGCTGACAATGTTTAGACACATGTCCATTCATCATTGGCACAAAGTCATATGAGAAAAATTATGACTTAGGATCCACTATAATTGAGGCCCATAGTTGTGCAATTAAACATGCAAACCAAGCCTATAAATAAAGAACTCCTTACTTTTTACAAGGTTGAATTATTTGCATTAGTCACTCTGGTAACATTAGATCAAACACCTTTTAATTAAATATAAATAAATTTGTTTTAATTCAAATAAGGCACTAAGGGTCCATTTGATTTGAAGGAAAATGATTTTTTGAATTTATTTTCCAACTTTTTCATGTTTAGAGACTTAAAAAAAAATAGTCAATTGAAAAGCAAAGTTCAATCAACTAAAAAGCTACTCTATTTTTTTTAAAAGCAACTTTCAATTTTAAACAAAGAAATTCATTTTCTATCACACTTTACTCACTCAATGTCTCTCGTGTCAAATGAAATGTGGCAAGAAGATGCTAACTGAAATTCAAACCTATGGCCTACCTATCCTTTATTTACGTTCACTCTTTATTTTTGGAAAAAAAATTAAATATTACTCTTATCTATTATAAATATAATAGGATTAAATAATAATTTTCACTATTTTAATTTTTTACTATCATATTTGATGTAAGTAAATATTAAATATTGATTTTTATGAGTATAATATTTAATTGTTACAAAATTATTTTCATAAACTTGTATATATTTAGAAAAATCTTTATTAGAAGAAATTAGTTTTTTTTAGTGCACCAAATATCAAAAAATATTTTTTACACATCAAACAATAGAAAATTAATTTATTTTCTAAAAATATATTTTTTAAAAAAAGTATTTTTCAAAAATTCTATTTTTCCTTAAACCAACGAACCCTAAGAGAGAGAATAAAATAGTAGTCCAAGTAAAATTTAACTTTTTCTAGAATTTGGTTAAAATTGGATTCCACCTAAAAGAATAGATTAAATATTTGAAAGGCTATAAAATATTTAAGATTTCAGAATTTGCTACGGTGACAAAAAATCTCTAATTTATACTCTATCCAACTACAATCACATAACCATTTTGAAAGAAATTAATGTCAGAATTATCAAAAAGATATTCCCAAATCTTTTTGAGTGAAATACACTATATTTTTCTAAAATACATGAAAATTATATTTCTCTTTCTTTTAGCTGCGAAACACACAATACATAAATTTATATTAAATTTTATAAATTTTTTGCCCCATTTGACACACTATATAAAAGTTGATAGTATAGAATAAATTATATAATCAAGACTTATACAACATTTAAAGATTTCAAATGGATTGTCTAGTTTATCCAAAAGCATCCTATTATATGTTTACTTCTAGTTCCGTATAAAGTTATCTAATTCCTAGGTGAGAGGATAAGGGTTAATAATATAATATTAAGATAAATATTAAATTATTAAAATTGAAATAACTCTTATGCTCTTTTCTCCTCCATTTATATAAAAAAAATTATTTCTCATTAATACAAAAAAAATCTCTTTTTATCTTTCTCTTTTTTACATCTCTTATCTTGCATCAAAATACTTTATTCTAGATTTATACAAAGGAAAATTCAACTCTATAATCATGTAAAATACCATATCTGTCTCCCTATATATAAACACACACACACATACACACCTTTCATTAATTTATATTCTAATAAAAAATAAAAAAGACACAATTTTTGTTGAATTTTTATGCTTGAATTATTAATTTATTATAGATATTTTATGGGTGTGCATACATTTTATAATGAAGCATATGTTATAATTTTTTCATCACAATGTAAATTGCTTAATTTATTTTATCATATATTTTTAAGATATTAATTATTGAGGGTATTTTGATCAAACTATATATTTTAAACATTTAGGATAATTCTATTATTTTTTATATATAAGAATATTTTATTAAATTATTTATTTTTTAAATTTATAGATTTATATAAAACATGATAACAAGCACAAGATCTTCATCTTATACGGTTACAAATCAAATATATACTATATTGTCGAATAATCTTTATCCTATATTATATGGTATGTCAAATGAGACTTTATTGTTGAAATAATTGTTTCTCTCCAAGGTTAATCAATTAATAAATAAAGGGTATTTTTTCCATCAAAAGGTGTTTAAAAACAAAATCCTTTCCTGCAATAACAATTTTGTCTTCATCTATTTTTGAAAAAATCAACAAAAATAGATTATAAAAAGAACACTTCTATCATAAAAATTGAACTAATATATTAAAAATAAACTTACAAAAATAACATTAATGAAAAGATAGGACTTGTGTATAAAACAATCCTAAAATATTCCTGCTCACACCAAACCAATGAATGAAATGAAAAGATTAGCAAATTTTAACAAATAAGTAAAAAAATCGTAAACAAATATAGAAATTTGTACACTAAACCAAAACTTAGCTTATATTTGATAAATAAATGATATATAATAAATTAAGAGGCAAAATAAACAAAAAATATTAGAGAATTGTAACCTCACCGTAACTTATAATTTTTCTTTGACAAAAATTCGCGCGAGCGCGCGCGCGTCATTAATTAATTAATATACAGTTCTTAACTTTTATAAATAGAGAGGATAATGATCCATCTTCACATGAGATTTATGATGAATATCGTATACTTTTTGGTTTGAAATATAATTTATCCTTGTAACTAATTTAATCATCGGGTTCGTTCTCGATATGCGTCAATTAGAATTCTAGTTTCACATATTAACAGTTTGTATTACAAAGATAATTCTATCTTAATTTCTAAAAAAAGACTGGATTATCAATATATCAAAGATGATAATCCTACTTTTTACTCTATCCAACTTATGTACCTATTATTAGGATCACCAAAAAGTTTGAATTATCAATATAATAGAGAGATGCGTTTTTTATGCAGAAAGTTGTTGCTCTCTTCCGCAGAAATAATAGGATCATGTAGAGAAAACCATGCCTGCATTTCTTATAAATCTAAAACTAATCTGCGTCAAAATTGAGGAATTCATGCATTCAAAGTTATTATTATTATTATTATTATTATTATTATCTTTTTTTTTTAACATCCAAGTGTCCCCACATGTTTTTTATTAGGTACGAAATTAGTTTTATTCGAAACGGAAATAATAGCCAGTAAACCTACCCTCCAATGGGTCTGGAACAATTTTGGAACTTACTTGAACTAATTAATTGTTGGTTCAATTCTAAATTTCTAATGATGACTCTATTAGATTAGGTTGTTAATGGCATTTATCAGAAACAGTATAACGTGGTTGTTAAAAAGAACAAAATTTAACAAAAACAACATGAACAAACATGATCATTAAATTAATAAGCGAATGATCATGATTCATGAACTATACACATAATTAATAAATAAAATCAAAACTTTTCAATTTACATCAATGGTAAAAAAACGTTGTTGTCCAGCCAAAAACATGGGTTTAGAGTTGATATCTTCAAGCCCACGGATCTGTTCTATAAGGCTCAGCTTATTCTTCTCGAAACAATCTTCTTCTTCTGGACTCTTGATATTAGATTTACATCCATCCATGAATCTCAGAAGCTTGCTCCTGTTCAACCTCAGTATATGCAAAACTACCTTAGGCCTTTCCGGATTATCCACAAACATCTTGAAAATCTCCAAAGCTTCCTTCTGCACCAATTTGCCTTCCCTCATCGCATTCATTATCATCTTCAGGTTTTCTACCGAACTCACGAAACGAACCCTGAAGCTCTGGTTCTGGCTGTCCGATAAAATCTGCTTCAAAATCTTCAGCGCTCGGCGTTTCGTCAGCTGATTGGAAGACACAATGAGCGTTGAATTGAATTCTTCGGAGAACCAAACACAATCTCTCTCCAGAAACCTAGCCACGGTCGGTTTGTGCCTCGTTAAGATCAACTCAAGCGTATCTTCTGCGTGGGCAGCAATGACGTAATTAGGGTTTCTGGCGTGTTCCAGAAGGTTCTTCATGCTGATCCTGCAGTTCAACATGTGCTCGGTAGCCTTTTTGCTGCGCTTTAGGCATGCCCTGAGCATGTCACCGTATGGCAAAGCCAGGTAGCCGGAATCATCGACATGATCGAGATATCTGCTGATCAACAGGTCGACCAGAACCATCTTGTTCTGTTCCAAGTATTCAACGGCGACGAGAAACGAACTGTTGGGAAAAGGCTGATTCATGAGATTCGTGACGATCTGGGAAGATAGAAGCTTCGTATTCCACTCCAATTCCGGGAAGCACTTGAGCAGAAGACTGAAGGTGCTATCGGCGGCGGCGTTTGGCGGAGGTTTGAAGAACTCGAGAGCTGCTTCGGAGCATGCTTTGTTGTCGGGTTCAGCGTCGGAATCACCATAGACGAGAGAGTGTAATTGACGGAAAAGATTGTGGACTTCATCTAAGAGCTTTTTTCTGTTTTTAGGATTAATTTTGGGGTTGGAGAGAAGGAGAAGACGGTGATGGATTTCAGGAACAAGGTTTGAGGGTTTGGTCTGGTGATGGTGTTTTGGTAACAAGTGAAGGAAGTTTTTCATTGTTGAATGTGCTTTGTGAATCTCAGCGAAGGACAGTACTGAAGACAATGACGAGAAACTCTAGCTATCTGTTATGTATATTATATATAGAAAACTAGGCTGCTACAGCCCAATCCTATTCCAAGTTTTATTAGGCTCCGCGTATCCATATTTACGTTTGACTCACGCCGAGATTATATACTATAAGAGGAATTTTGTTTTTTATTGTAATTCTATTTCTATAATAATATATTATCTATTATCAAACAAGCATAAGCTGAATAATTTCTATAAATACGATTTAATCTGTTGAAAAGTGTCTATGTTTGGATTATTATTTCGTATCATCGTTTACAAGATAATAAGTTACATCGTGGTCATCCAACAGGTTATATATTTATATATATAAAGAAAGAGACATATTTTTATGTGAGAGTAAAAAGAATAAATTGTAACCATTAAATTTAATATTAAAAAATTAAAATTAAAATATAAAATTATATAATTTTTTTAACTGATCATATAATTTTTAAAATTATCATGTGAGCTTGCGTCATACCATATATTTCCCTTATTTACTGTACTTAGAGATAAGTTGTTCTTGCTGCTAGTTGCTAGTTGCTAATTAATAAATTTTTGGTTATTTGATCTATTTCTTTAACGTACTATTAGTGATTGAGATGTAAAATCAACAGAATTTTAAATAGATTACAATTAAAACATAAACACAACAATGACGGCTATAACTCTTATTACCTTATTATTAATTTATACATGAAGACTTGAATGGATTTATCTTTTGGGAAAAGGTACTCTACAATTCTGGTTTCGTTTTTAGAAAATATAACAGAAAAAGCAAAAATAATCTTCAATTTTTGGATGCATATGTAAGTATTTTTAATTGTAATCATAAATATTGGCCTTATCCATATATTTTTAATTTTTTAAATTAAATGACATTAATAGTTGAATAAAGCACTAAGTATGGTGATGTGATCATCGATTGTGACGACTAATTTAGAAATTAGATTATTATTATTATTGCCTCTCAATAAAGCCGGTACTACACATAAACTTGCTGCTTTCCTATATGAATCCCTTCTTCACCCATTCTTCTACCTTGTCCTATAGAATTTTGGATTCCAAAGGGTTCGCTCTGTAACATAGATGGCAAATTAGGCAAGTTAATTCCTAGTGGAAAATTAATACGGTGTTACACGGTTCTCATTGTTGGCAACAGAGGGCTTTAAGTAATGACTGTAACATTTCAAGAATCTCCATTTCAATTGAATCATTCCCTCGCTCAATCAACACATAAACCCTATCCCTATTCTTAATACTAAATATGATGTTAGATTTCTTGAGAGTACTACCAAAGTTTTTCCCCATTACCCTTGATTGTTACATTTCTTTCTTTAGAGTTGTTAAATTGGACCATCGTGAATCATGTGGACCAAGTTGCGGATTGGATTATTCAAAATCTGGCATCCATTTTTATTGCAAGCCTCTGTGGATGGAAGTTCACATAAACTTGGTCTGATCCAATCCGTATATTTGATAATTGAAGTTTACAAATGGATTGGAACACACTACATCACCAAAATTTTAGTTCATTTTCACCATGATCCTATGCAAATCATTTCAATCCATCCATTTGACAATGCTACCTTTTTTTCAATTGATCAATGATGATTTTTTTTTTCATTTAAAGGAGTAAATATTCTTTCTTCCTTTATAAGTAGTGTCTAAATCATATTGCTATGGCCATCCTATATGGTATGCATCCAAGTCAATTACATCATAAACCACAACACATTTGTAAGATGTGCCAATAGATATATATAAGGATATGGCAAGTTTCAATATTTTTTTTATTTGATACCTTTTTTTAATCTAACTAATTGTATAAGGAGCATGATGCTTCCCTGTTTTTAGCTAAAGATTGTCTATTAGTTTCCAATAGATATTATTTTCACAACTCTTAGTGTTTGAGATTATATTATTCTCCTTTTGGTTGATTGTTCACTCTAATTAAAAATTATTATGGCATTGTATATGATTCTCCTATTTCGGGATAAGGATCAATCATTGCATAACAAAGTTCATTCTTTCCTTTTCTTCATAAGCTTTCTTTTATGATTATTTCTTCATCAAAAAGTTTTTCATTTTCTATTTCTTCATTACACTCTATCAAGTTTATGATCTTTCTGCATAAGTGATTGTTAGAACAATGTTTGGTTAACTACATTTGAAATATATATGCATGGATAATCGACCGTATGGATTCTCACAAATGGTTGATGAAATTATTGCAACTTTCTTGGGTGCTTTGGTTGTCATTCTATTTAAAGATTTTGTAGGATAAGTTTGTAATGAAGGGATTATAACTCATGTTTTTCCTTCATACACTTGAAGAAGCTCTCTTAGACATGGTTGAGTGTCTTTCTAATTGCATCTTAATCTTTTTGACCATTATGTGAGCATCCACCATAGTAAACACATTGTGAAAATACATGTGGTCTTGAATAAATAGTTTCAACCCATTAATATATCTCATAACTTCATGAGAATTAGTTTCATGCAAGTTATTGCATGCTTATAGCTTTAGAAACTCTTCTATACAATCATCCATGAGCCTTACATTGACAACAACTTTGGCATTTCTAAAATAAGATCTACTTATAACAAAGAGAAATCCACCTATTAACAATTGAGGCATCTTCCTCTAACTTTGAATTGGACCTTTCCCATGTTTTTGTTTACCTACTAGAACATTATCCCATTAAACCAAAAAACCTCCTTTAAATTTATAATTTACAATCTTGACTTACCTTTTTTTTAGTACTTTCATGACTTCAAAGAACCTTTCCACTTCTAATAACCAATCTAGAAATTCTTCAATATAAAGGTACCTCTTAAAAGTAGGAAACTTAACTCTAAGTTTATAATTGTCAGAGCCTTGTTTTTCACCTAATTCATTATGATGGAATTTTAGAAAATTAACTTATTTCTTAAAATTATCTTTGTAAATTGGGTGTTGATGTTGGTGGTTCATAAATGATCTTTATCCTTTGTGTTGTTTACATTGCTAATTGAAGAATAGGTTGTGGTTCTTGGTATTATGGCAATTAGTTATCAAAATATTGGTTCTAATTGTCTATTGGTTGCATGATAAGTTCTATTTCTTGTTATTGTGGTTCATGTTAGGTTTCGAATCAACATACGCAATGAAAATTTTAAATTTTTAATCCAAATCCTACCTAGGATCCATACAAAAGGGCATAAATTAGTATTAGGGTTTTATCTTATTTGTACTCGTGTTCTTTCTCAACAAATCCTTGATAGACCAAGATGAATCAAATGTCGACCGGAAGGTACAGCGTCTCTATAGTATCCACACAAAGTGAATAATGACTTCTCCCCTCGACGAAGCTGCTAGAATTCGTCTCTCCTACTAGGATTAGGATTGGGCATTTTTGAGTGATTTAGGATTTTATTGAAGCTAATGTGCATTTTTATAAAATGTTGCCTTCAAGTCTTTTTATAGAACTAAAGCATATCACAATCCTAGTCCTACTAGGATAATGCTTCAAAAAATTCTAATCACACTTAATAACTATCACCTTATCCTTATCATAGAGAGAGTAAGGAGAGATATGACTTATCTACTAATTATCTAATATTAGATAATAACATTATCTCATAATATAATTATCTAATATTAAAATGGGCATATAGTTATCTTATATATTAGAAAATAATATTATTTTATAATATAAATATCTAATAACATAATTATCTTATATTACTTTAATATCAAATAATATCACATAATATATAATATATATATTACATGAAAATATATCATTATCTTTAATAATATATTTATGTATAAAAATAAGTCCAATTAATTAAATTTTAATCTAATTAAAGTCTAAATAATTATTATCTTATTCCTACTTCTTTTGTGTGATACTGTAAGTTCTTATTACATTGACAATGATTTATTATTGGGTCATAGACAGTGAGCAGTATTTAGCAATACATCACTGCCACTTAAGTAGTAAAAATGTCTATGATTCGACATCCACCTAATATGTGATCAATGCTTTGTATCATAATCCCTTTTATAATAATATCCAAATCGAACTGGAGGCATGAAATGTGCCATGGTCGTCAATGTTCAATTTATATTTCTTGATACTGAGTAGACTTAAAATAAATGTTCAATATCACATATTGATCTAATTGAGCATGGTAATGCATTTCTAAGTCTCACTCAATTAAGGGGCTCAAGGATATCTCTCTTTTATACAAGAGTAATAAAATCCTATTTACATCACTCACTTTCCTCTACATGATTCATGACACACTCAATCAATGCCTTACTCATCATCCTGATTAAAGATGATATAGGATAATATCAAAGCAAGTAACTCCTCATGTAGGGAGCCGTAGTAATTTCAGATTAAAGAATTATATGCATTTATGATCATATGAAAATAACTAATGATGTGTTTATCCATGTAATATTCTCACAATGAGTCAGTCCAGTATATTGTTCACTAACAATGTACTCATGTATTGACTTGATATCATATATCCATAATTCATAATCATCAGTTAATATACATGCTAGTCTTGATGTATTATTACTATTTTTTTCGTAATAATACATGACTAGGGGTATTTTAAAAATAGCAAAGCTATTCCAAGAATAATTATTATATTTAAGTTATAATTACGGAGAGTAATAAAAATTATGAAACAAAATATAATAATTTGAATTACCTAAAATAAAATATAATATATTGTGCATTTATTATAATCATCTCTATAATTGGCTCCTAGGACACACACCAATAGTTCATAGTTATTAGAATACCTAAATTAATTTTAAGTTCCTTCTATTTAAATTCTTTATTTTAAACAATTGCATTATTTAAATAAATTTTGCATAAATAAATAGGTTGTTTGGATATTTTATTATTTAAATGTTATTTATTTTACATTATAATAGAATTCAAGAACTTAATATTTCTCTAATGATATTATAAATTATATTTACTTGATTAAGGTAATGTTTTAATATTAATTTAAATTATTTTTAAGGTATTTCTCAAAAAATTAAGAATATTCAATAATTATAAGTATATTAGTTTATGAAAATAGTTATGTATATTACAATAAATGTTTTTTCACAAAATTTATGAAATTTTAGGATGTCCACTTTTGAGTTACTGAACTTCACTAAGTCATTGTGGGGATTATTACAAAATTGAAAATGGAGAAAATTATTATCAATAGCTTGAAGTTAATGTGATTAGAATAGGTGTGATTAAGGGTTAGCTAAGATTGATTATACTTTATAGTTATCTTGCACCCTAATACATCAAATCATTATTTTGGTTGTCTCTTCAAAAGTTAAATAATGAACGGCTAATGTTTTTGCAAAAGAAATAAACTTATACTACATGTGGAACATCTAATCAAAACTCTTACCTTACTTGTCTTTGCCCCTACCTTCTCTCTCTCTCTCCCCCTCCCTCTCTTTCTTGGTGGTTTCTTTTTTTTTATTTTTCTCCCAGAAACTTTCAATCTCTTCATTTTTCTCCACAAACCACCATCACACACCAGCTCACCAACTGCCTTTACTCCCACACATTGTCTTTGGTCGACAATCATTTGCTAGCATGAAAAAGGAGTTGCAATTTTTGATTGAGCATAACATGCATAGAGCACTTATTTTCTTCTATTTACATGTGCCCATCTCCTTTCCACCAACAACAAAGCTCTATGTGACCTTTTTAGGTAAAGGTAAATCATTTTGGAACAAAACTTTCTAATATTTAGGCATATAATAGCTTGATTCAGAAATCCTTAACATATGAAAAAATTTTATTTCTTGAAATATAGTTAAAAATATAAGGAAATGATTTGTAAGATTATTAGAATAACATGATTAGGCCTATAGTAGAAGCTTTTTGAATCACTACTACAAGAATGTATTTTAATATCAGTTGTTTCAACGTTTTGATGTCTATTTTTACTTTATATATATATATATGGGCATTATTGTATGTTAAACCATTTCATGTCACTTTTTTAACCAATGTACAAAAATAAAATAACATTAGTTTCCATAAATATAAAAATATCATACTTTCTTTGTGGGAGTAATAAATGAAGAATTGCTATTATAAAATAATGTCAAATTTTACAAATAATCGATATTGTATGTTATTTCATTACCCCTAATCCAAAACCTAATACACCATAATCCACTATTAGCCTCCTTATTTGCTATTCATTCTATCCTCCTTATCTATTGTATTCCCCATACCCTAATTAAACTAACATCTTTATCCTAATTTCAATAATTTAAAGTAAAAAGATTTTGAAAATAGTAAAAGGTTATTTCACTTAAAGATAAATGTTTCATTACTCATTATACTAAATTCTAAAGAAGATGAATGAAATTATTTTTTTTTACTTGTACAACCTAATAAAAATTGCATCAAAGTGAAAGATAATAAAATATAATTAATCATAAAATCAAAAATAAATATTTTATTTATTTACTATTTTTAAAAATAATTTTTTATTTTTAAAAAATAGAAGAACCTATTTAGGAACTTATTTTTAAAGTATATTTTTAAAAATTATAACTTTAAATGTGTAACTTAAAAAAATAAAAATAAATTTTAGATATTTTTTATTTTAAATATTAATTTTATAATTAAATAAAATATTTCCTTATTTGTAACATCTATTATCCCCTATTCTTTATTTTCCTTTAATCTTAAAATAGTTTTTAAAAATAAAAAATTAATTTTTAAAAATAATTTTTAGGAATAATTTTTTAAAATAATAAAATAAAAATATATCTAAACATATCATAAATCATACAACTATAAAATGTAAAATAAATCTTTACATTTATATTTTGCATTTGATAAACCTTATATATTTAGCTACGGACTAACGGAACTTCAATCTTATAAAATAATTACTAAGCAAAAATACAAAAATCAAAAAAATCATCTTAAGGTTAGAAGAGTAGCACATTTCATTAGAGAAAAAATTATTTTAAAGTTGAAAAAGCTTTATGATGAAATTTGTAAATGGCATCATAACTTTACTCTTACCTTATATAAATTGAGGAACCAAGTGATTGATTGAAGATTTGCTTAGATTTGATAAGGAGATGAGGAGAGGAAGAGCAGGAAGAAGGTTTGAGGTGTGTTTGTTATTAAGAGAGAATAAGGAAGGCTACAGATTTTAGGGGTTATAAAAGGTTATGACTAGTGACATTTTTGTACAAATAATCTAAATCTCCTTTTCACTTAATCATTTAACTCTAAACATACTTAATCTCTGAATACATCTTTTTATCCCCTTTTTCCTTAACTATTTCACATAATTTCTTATTCCAATCCCCTTCAAGCAATTAATTATTTTTTTACATTAAATTTTACTCCATATTTCTTGATATCAATTTATTATTCTCATAAAAATGTTTTAAATTTTTATTAAGGCATAATGTGATATGATTAAAATTTTGAAATTAAGGAAATGAATGTGTTTTGTTTATGTGAATACTTTGGTGACACTAATGAATTATGTTGCGAATATGTGAAATTAGGTTAAGGTTAAAAGAAGGTAAATATGATTGGTAAAATCTTAACTATTTTTGGCTTATTTCTTTTAGAATAGAACTCACTAAACCTTGAACTTACCTTTTCATGATTTTAATTTTGCAAATCTATAGTTCAATGCTTCACCATCACTATAATAAAGAGAGTTCTTTTGGGATTCCATCCAACAAGATTGCAACTAACATATGGATATTTTGATTGTAAATAAATATGCATCCCTTGAGCTTATCCTTAGTGGGCCTTGATTTTGGGATGTAATTGGTGGGTTAGATATGTAAGTGATAGTGATTTTACATAAAGGTATCAATTTAACTAACTTGTTTTGAAAATTGTTAGAAATTATAAGCAGACCTAACTCCCTTGCTAGTATAGAAACTAATTATGGAAATTATTGATATCCATTGATATAAATTCCAGCATGAATTTTTGTTTAAAAGCCTCATTTTTAAGGTATGAGGAGTATTTGGAAATTTGGTAAGCTAATGGAAACTGATAGATTGGTTTAATGCCAATTATAGTCTTAAAAAAGTCATCACAACTCCTCCTATCAAACCCTAATCATCATAAAGAATAAGGGGACACAAACTACACACTTATAAGAAACATATAGCCAATTAAGGTTTTAGAAATTTAGGAACCTTGTTTTAAAACATGTAATCTGGGAAGTGATATGACTTATAACTTAAGTGCCATTGGATAAGCCCAATTTAATATTACCAATCAGGTCCATAATAAAATTAAAAATTTAACAAAATTAATATAAAATAATATTGTAATTTTAAAAAAATTATATAATTTAACAAAATAATTTATTACAGGCTATTTTAGGAAACGTGATCGGCATAAGAAATTACTGTAAACAATCATATACTAGCCTTGCTTATATATGGATGATACAATATGTTACTTATAATGATGCTACCTCTTATGAAGTGTAAATGTCAAAATCAAGTGTAAATTCATATCAATCTATCATGAATCAAGTATATATGTACTAGTAGCCACTTCAACTATCCTAAGACTTACCTTAATATCAAAGTACATAAGCAGGCCCACTTCCAATGCATCAATTAATAACTGAGTACTTAAAGGAAAATTTTCCTATAAAAAGGAATAAAAAAAGAGAATGTGAGTTTTCCTTAGAAAACCTAGTAAGAAAATAACAAGTAATGAAAATTTAAAAAAAATAACTTAAATATACCATAACATATAGCTTATAATTAACTTTATAAGATATGTCTAGATTTCATCCAAAATGATAAACACTTTCTCATACCTTTTCCAAGGATAAGAGAAAGGTGTCCTAAAAAAGTAACATATTTACCAAAGATGCCAATAGAGACATACACTAAATCAAGATCTAGTAAAGATCATATTACTCACTTCCATACCATTCCTTTTGTAAGAGGGTTTAATTATATGATTAATACTTTAATTTTCTTAATTTCCCAAGTTGTTCATAGCATTCTAATAAGAAAACATGGTAAGAAAAGCATATAAATTTTCTTATGACTCCTTTCTAATCTTATCCCTTATAAGCTCATCCTTAAGTTTCTAAGTCAACCTTATCCTTCACAAGCAGGTATATGGGTCTAATGTGTAATGCCACAAAATGTATATAATCTCTCTTATCATCAATAGATCTCATTTATAACATAAATTATCATAATTATCAAAATATAAACAAGTGCTTCAGCTAACACTTTAATTTCATGTTTATAACAAAAGCATTCATGTAGAACCAAAAGCTTAAAACGACACACTAATTCAATTACAAATTCAATCCTATATAACAAACATACACCATAATAATAATAATAATAACTTCCTTGTAAATCATAATCATTATTACATATCGTAACTATAACCTAACACATTTTCACATTATAGCAATACTCTTTATTTATTTACTAACAAAATTATATAATGTACTTAACTTCATAACAATAATTCAAAAATTAAGGCATGGTTGTACTTTCCCTTAGCCATTCCATCTTATACATTGTATAATTATATCATAAACTTCATTTATGGAGTGGTGTCATGGAAAAAATTAAAATTTTAGCTTCATGAATCGATTTAGGAATTGATTCAGAGCATCTAACAAGTCTCTGTGAGGCATGAATCGATTTGGGAATGATTCAGGTTATCCAGCTCAATTCTATGAAGTATGAATTCATTCAAAAATCAATTCAACGCAAGATAAACCAATTTTCCAATTAATTTTGTTATCTAATTTTGCTTTCGTCAAGAATGAATTAATTAAGAGTGAATTAATTTACACTACAAGAAATTACATAGTTACCAACAATCATGGTTATCAATAAAACTAAACAAAACCATTGATAATTTCTTTAGTGATATAAAACTATCATCAATAATTATTGCAACAAAAGGTGTTACAAATTGTACTAGCAATGATTAATTAAAATCCATAATAATTAATTGACAACCAAGAAAGAGCACTATAAATTGTATTAGTGACAATCAATGGCCATTATCAATGGCCTTAACTGTCAAACTATGCATACTAGGAGACCACATCTTTCCTCATAAGCAATAGTTTTTACAACACTCATTGACCATAAAAAATAATTAAATATTAATTTTGAAAAGTTTCGATTATTACAACACTCTTTATATATATATATATATATATATATATATATATATATATAAGAGTAAAATAAAAAATAAAATTCTACCAAAATTCAAAGAAATATTATTAAAGAAATCAATTGTTCTTGGAACATATAATTTGAATCTAAAAGCATCTTAAGCTAGAAAATTCATTAGTAGATCAAATTTATGTCATAGAACATTAACAACATCAATAAATTGTTCAACATTACTAATTAAGCATCACAATTTGAAACTCCAAAGTATTTTGAATATTTCACTATAACATGAAAAATGAAAAATAATGATACAATGGCACGGAGAAAGAGCATTACTAAGGCATGACAGGAAATATTGAGAAATGGATTCATATGTAAAAATTTTTATCCCTTTATGTAGGAAGTTTCTCCTGCAATAACTCTACAAGCCGCAACAATTTCTGCCAACTAATCTGCACTTTTTAGTTAGAAAAATAAAACATATAGGAGGTCTTGTACATTAGTATTTTTCACGAGTGTTGGATTCTGAAGTTGGTATTTGTAAAAATAGAACACATCAATATACCATTTAAGGAAAAAATGTTTTTAGGCATTACTATATCATATTTATTTTACTACTTACTCCATATGGATTATAAGGATTGTGCCTTGTACGATAGCTTATCCACTGATACAATCCATGAACTTGAATAAAATCATAAAATCACATAACCTAGGAAGTATAAAAATATCACATTATTAATCTCACTTTTAAAGTACTTAAGTAAACAACACTTACAAACTAGCAACTACACAAGTATCTTCCCTTTAGGTTAGATCATGATCTACATAAGTAACAAATCATATTATCCCTTAACCATAACCACTGTTACAATAAAAAAAAACCCTATAGCAACTAGCAAGCAAGAATTGCAACAGTTAAATATAATTTTTCATTGATAGCTACACAAAAAAATAGATAACTAAAGAAAATTCAATTTATAAAAATGAGTATACTTATAATAATCAATGTAAGTTGCTTGATGGCCTTATGGTAGTAGTAAAAAGGCTTTCCCATATGTCGAGGCAAGCTCTAGCTAAACTCAAAATAGAAGTGATCCTGATTACCAAGCTATTACAATAGAATTTAGTTAACCTAATAGGAAATTAGCCTACAAAGGGAAAAAAAGAACAAACATATAAAATAAGTAGAACAAGACTATGCAAGAGCACTATAGATATGATGTCCTCTAATTAATTATCTCATAGCAACAATATCATTAAAAAAATAATGTTCTTATTTACCTTGTTGCTCATGTTTTTGTTTAGCAAAGCCCAATAAAGAGAAGCATCTATAGAAGGAAGCTAAGAAAGAATGAGGGATGATAATGATTTAGCCATCATATCATATTTCCTTTTGAAATCTAAATGATTGATTATTACATCTAAAATTTAACATAAAATCATTTTTTATACATAATAGTTAGTCTTGTCAATTATCAATAAAAAAATATTTGAATTTCAATTAAGAATTTCCTTATTACAAGTACAAGCAAATGCAATTTGCACAACATGCATCAAGCAGTAAATCATTACATTAGCTCATAAAAAATAATTGCTTGATTCAATAGTATTTATATAAATTAGATTAGCTTTATTTTAGAAGTACTATAGAAAGAACATAAAACAAACATAAGTAGATGAGCCGGATACTTAGCCAACTAATCATTCACCAAGAACATAACCAATAGTCCAAGCAATATTTAAACAAGAACTCAGTAATGCTACTATATAGAAATCAAAATTGATCAAGAAATGATTCCGTGTCATAACGTAAAGAATAAAAAATCTAAAAAAATAAACAAGATAGCTAAAAAAGTGTAAAATGAAATAAATAGGGCATTAACCAAAGATACAAGATCTTATATTAATTTTAGATACTCTTGTATCAAATGTGGCAGAAGAATGTGGCAAGCTTGCTCACTTTAGACTTAAGATGAATGTTTAAAAATTTCAACTCTTCTACTTTAGCCTACTATTATTCTTTAATCCCAAATAAGAAAAGTTCAGTCTCTTAACTTGTAATCTAAGTTAATTAGCTACACTTATTTTTAATCTTCCAAATACATAAAAAAATAAGCACCATTGATGAAACTTGAGAACTAGGTAAAAGTATAATGTATCATAATTAAATAATAATGTCTACATACAATACAATCCTAATCCCCAGATGGAAAAAGTTAAAAGGAAAAGACAAAAAAAACTTATTAGGTTTACACACAATACAATCTCAATCCCTAGAAGGAAAAAAATAAAAGGAAAAAAAACTTATTTGCGTAGAAGCTAGCTATAAAGCCTAATTTATACCCTAGAAAGATATGAAATTAGAAAAAAAAATTGAATTATTAGTTTGCAATAGCTCAGTTGATGTTATTTGGATACTTGATAGTGAACGACACTAGCCAACCATAAGTACTAAACATAAATTTTTTATAATACAAAAATGTCCATATACAGGGAACTGATTTAATCATATCAATAGAATAAGACACTAAACTTTTAAAAATATTATTCATGGAAATATGTGTGAAGCTATTAACCTTTCACTAATGGTTAAATGCTTCACTTTAGTCTTTTAACATCAAGCAATACTAAAAATTTGACAAAAATTGGAAAATAAGTTTCTGTTAGTGTGTGTCCTAGGAGTTAATCATAGAGATGATTACAATATTACACAATGTATTACGTTTCATTTTAGTAATATAATTATTATATTTTTTTATTTTATTTTGCACAAATTATAATTTAAATATAATAATTATCCTTGGAATAGTTTTGCTATTCCTAAAATATCCCTAATCAAGTATTATTACGAAAAGGATAGTAATAATATATCGAGACTAGCATGTATAGTAACTGATAATTATGAATCATGGATATATGATATCAAGTCAATACATGAGTACATTGTTAGTGAACAATGTACTAATGTACTAGACTGACCCACTGTGAGAATACTACATAAATAAACGTGCCATTAGTTATTCTCATATGATCACAAATGTACATAGTCCTTTGACCTGAAGTCACTACGATTCCCTACATGAGGAGTTGTCCACTTTGATGTCGTCCTACACCACCTTTAATCGGGATGACGAGCAAGACGTTAATTGGGTATGTCACAAATCATACAGAAGGAACCAAGTGATGTAAATGAGATTTTGTTACTCTTGTATGAAAGAGAAATATCATTGGGCCCCTTAATTGAGTAAGATTTAAAAATGCATGGTCATGCTCAATTGGATCAATATGTGATATTATTTATTTGTTTCAAGTCTACTCAATATTAAGAAATATAAATTGAACATTGACAAAGATGACACACTCCATACCTCCAATTCAATTTCTATATTATTACAAAAGGGATTATGATATAAAATATTGATTATATATTAGGTAAATGTCAAATCATAGACATTCTTACTACTTGAGTAGTAGTGATGTATTGCTAGATATCGCTCACTGTCTATAACCCAAAATGAGTCATTATCAACGTAGTAAGAACCTATGGGGTCACACAAAAGGAGTAGGAATAAGAAAATAATTAATTAGATTTTAGTTAGACTAAAATTCAGTTAATTAGACTTATTTTTGTGCATATATATATTATTATGATAATATATATATTTATTCACATAATATATATATTATATATTATATGATATTATTTGATATTAAAGTAATATCAGATAATTATATTATTAGATATTAGATAATTGTATTATAAAATAGTATTATTATTATCTAATATAAGATAATTATATGCCAATTTAATATTAGATAATTAATAAGATAAGTCCTATGTCTCCTCACTCTCTCTAGGATAAGGATAAGCTGATAGTTATTTAGTATAATTAGTATTTTTGAAGCATTATCCTAGTGGAAATAGGATTGTGATATGCCTTAGTTCTATATAAGGACTTGAAGGCAGCACCTTTTAGTTCATGTTCATAAGCTTCATTAAACCTTAAATCACTCTAAAAAAACATCCAAACCCAATCTTAGTTAGAGAAATGAATCCTAGCATCTTTGTGGAGGGGAGAAGTCGTTGCTCACTCCGTATGGATACTCGTAGAGATGTTATACCTTCCGATCGGCATTCGATTCATCTCGGTCTCTCAAGGACTCATTCAGAAAGAACATGAGCACAAATAAGGTAAAATCCTAATACTGATTTATGACTTTTGCATAGATCCTAGGAAGGTTTTGGATCAAAATTTTAAAATTTCGCTACGTATATTGATCCGAATCCTTACAATTTTAGCACTTACTCTATGTTCATTGAAATGAATATATATTTTCTAAATAATCTAAATGTTATGCTTGATCAAGTGAGATTAGTAATAGTACTAACTCTAAACTACATAAAGCTTTAGTCTTATTAAGCTAAACTAAAACAAGGGACATATTGGCTCCTTTCTTTGTAGACTGTTATTGTTCTATTTGAAAATTCAAGAAATATTTAGGTCTTTAAATAAGTGGTTTGTTTAGTAGATATAACAAATCAAAAGATAAACAAGCACACAAAAAATCATATGCAGCTCTAACAAAGCTAGATAATAGAGAAAACCAAATCTAAATCAAACTATAGTATCTAGAACTTAACCAATGTTTTCATAATATCTTCATGCAAAAAAGTTCAAAAGATATAGGGAAGGAAAAAATTACTAGGACAAATAATGAACATATATTTTATCTTTTCTTGGTAGTTTAAAATTTTAATTATTAATTATGTGCAACTTACATGTTATTATTATATTCTCTAAAGTAAATGCTCATATTGATTGGTACTTTTGAGACCAATTAAAGTTACTTAAATAGCCATAAAAATAAATTATACTACCTTAAAAAGATATGCCCTATAAAAAGCTTCAAATAAAAGCAAAATAAATTATACTACTTTATAAAGATAGGTCTTAAAAAGATACATCATGTAAAATTACAATTATCAAGAGTTTAAATATACCTTGTCTTGATGATTCATAAACCCAATCATCAACAAGTTATTTATGTCATGGTGTAAGAATTTGAATCTTGATGAGCTTTTTAACAGAGATATTACCCTTCTAAAAAAATAAAAAATTACATTAGTTAATCATTCTCATTTAAAAGGTAAGGGACAATACTAAAATTAAAGAAGTTCCAATCAATTTTTGAACTTGCCTGCATCAAGCATATGAGTAAAAAAAAACACATTACAATACTTCCATTACTTTCATGAGTTTAACAACTACAAATGATCTACTTCAATTTATAATTAAGAACAATTTCCTTAATTTTTCAATTCCTACAAGATCAAATAATCTAATACATGTATTCTTTTCCCTTTCTAGAAATTAGATATAAATGATGAGCCTATTACAAAGAGAGATTTAACATTAAAAGGCATAGTCAAATCTTACCATGTTATATTTAATATAATATCATTATTTAAAGTAATATAAACCATACTTAATGACAAAGGAAAAATGAACACCTCACCTCAACATCTTTCTTCTCCTACTTTCACTTTATGAGATAAAAAGGAAAACCATATATGTATATACTAGCTCTAATGATATGCTCTACTTAGTTAACATAATGTATAAGAATAATTATACGTCAAGTCTCTAAGAGCAGCAAATCATCATCAATAATGATTTTAACCAATGAATAAGATTGGACAACATAATTTAATTTAGCTGCATGCCATTAGTGGAATTTTAAAGAAACTATACATAATAATTTTATTATTCGTAACCCTCATATCACAAATAATTTGACACGCTGATAAAATTGAAGGCTAAAAAAACTTAGGATAGATTTATTATAGAAAATAAAAGTTCCATAGGAAAAATAAAAACTATAGATGAAAAAGAGTAGGGAATCATATATGTTTTCTGCTACTGAAGACCTTATGAATAGGCTTTTCCCTTCCAAACATCTTGTAAATCATAGACTTGATTGAAGTAGGAGATTAGCTTTTCTTCTTCGTTGTCTAAATTAAATGAAGAAGATGAATTATGGATTCGAATTCTCTCTAATATCTTATCCATTATCAATTAACCTTTGATTCCTCAAGCACTTAATGCCCCATCATGGCTACCATATTGAAAACCTCAACTTTCCAACTATTAGTCCACAAAAATCCTAATTATCATTTTGAAACATATGGAAATAAAGTGATATTCAAGTGCTTGGATCCCAAAGTTAGTACTAAATGAGATGAAAACTGCTAAATTCTAAACCTATAAGATCAGAAACTAAAAGGATGAGAATGAGAATCTTAAACTGTTAGATCCTCAATGTATGAGATAAGAAACAAAGGAATGAGAATAAGCATAGACAAAGAAATCGAGACAAATAATCAACCATTATTGACCTATCATGGTTGATAAATTGCAAATAAAAGAAGGAAAATTTCATAAAAAATGAAATTTGATAGTGACAAGCTTATAGACATGCCAAGAAGTGTAAAATGAAAAGTCTGATCCTAATTTTCAATAGCCAAGTGAGATTTATTTTTGTAATTAAAGAAAAAATAATACATTCACATTTAAGTGCCTAAAAATAGTGGCATTTTATCAAGGATATTCTTTAATGACCACATCACTGAAGCAAATAACATAATACAACACATCCATATAATATATTAATAGCTATCAACTAAGTGTCACAGTTTCCTCTTATTATCTATAGTTTTATTTGACCGTAAAAAAAAGCATGTGGAAAAAGAGTGATTTTCTTATAGTGTTGTGAATTGATTTATGGTAGGGATTTTTACATATTAATCCTAATGAATCATTTCACACATAGATGTTTGCATTTTTATAGAAAATTTCACTATTTATGCACTAGAAATTTCTATCAAATCACATTCTTCATACAAGATTATGTAATTCAATCATCATATAACACCAAAACAACATCCTATGTATAAGTTTCTACAAGTATTTCACATCAAAAACCATTCTTCATCATTTAGTCTTAATTTATGCAAATATATACCAAAATCTAATTCAACTAAACTAATACATTCAAAATTTCTCAAATTTGGTTAGAATCTTTACATATAAAATATGGAAAAGCTAATAAGTGGAGAAAATGATGGATTTTCGATTCCTAATTATCAAAAGTCAAAAAAATTTAAGTTAGGGTTCCTTACATCTCTTTTTTTGAAATAAAACCTTTTTTTGCCTAATCTAATTGAGATTTCTAAATTATTACCATCTAAAGAAAAGAAATAGAAGGAAACTTGACAAAGATTAAGGAGTAAAAGCTATTACCTTACTTAAATCTAAAGAAGATGAAGAGAGGAAAGTTAAAGAAGTTTAAGCTCTTCCAAAGGGTAGATGATAAAACAAACAAATTTTAGTTGCTTAAATAAAAGCTATGCAAAAGATAGAAAATAAAAGTAGGAAATAGCCTCAAGGGTGAAATGGAGAATGGCCTTTTAAGTATTTTCCTCACTTACATACTCACTCTTAATTACAAGTTAACTTAAAATATTTTCTACTTCATAATCTATTATTCATTCCAAACAAAAATTTACGCAACATTCTTATTATAATTAACTAATTAGTAACACATAAAACATCTTAAATTTTAAAGGGTGTAACATAGTTAATTAAATGAATGACAATCATTAATTTTAACTTTTTGTGTAGTTTAAGAATTTGGTTTTCAAATTTTTAAAGTTAAAAAGAGCAAAAATTCAATTATCCAAAATTAAAGATGGTGTATTTTACATTTCTACCTTTGTAAAATCCCATGGTATGCTACATGAATTGATATATAGGGTTTCAACTAGCCTTTATAAGTTTGATTTCTATATTAAGGTACCTTTTTATAATATATATATATATATATATATATATATATTAAGAAATAAATTGATCATGTGATTTATGTTAAATTAAAATTAATAGTTAATAATTATTATGTTAAAAACTTAACTAAGTGAGAGGTAAACAAGCAATGAAGGACAAGTTAACAAGAAAAAGAAACAAATCTTCTAGAAAAGAGTAAAAAGAAAGCCAAAACCTATAGAAATTGAGATAACAAAAGAAAATGTAGTTATGAATAATAATGACTGTAGAGAGAATGGAATTAGCTCTCTAAAGAAAAGGTTGATGGAAGATCAACTCTACCTTACAAAGATAAACTACTAAGTATTAATGAATCTGATAATGCAAATTCTGATGAGAGTGAAATACTCTTAAAGGATGATGAGAAGTCTAAAGAAGAAGAGATAGAAATACTAATGGATCAACAAGACCCTTTATGGCTTATGGTCAAAATAAGTCTTGAGGAATGCAAAGAATAGTATAAACCCTGGAAATGCTCAGTGATGATCAATTTACTAGGAAAGAAATTGGCATTCAGATTCTTGAAGGGTAGATTGGAAAAGTTATGGATGCTTAAGGGATGTATGCAATTGATTAATGTTAGGAACAATTTTTACATTGCAAAATTCAATAAAAGAGATGATTATAGTAATGTCCTAGAGAATAGGCCATGAATGATCATTGATCATTACCTTATGGTCTAAAGGTGGAGGTTAGATTTTGATTCATATGAAGAATAATACAAAATGCTTCCTTTATGGTTTAAGGTACTAAGACTTCATCTAGAGTATTATAAGCAATTACTTTTATAGAGATTAGGGAATAAAGTGACTAGAACTTAAAAATTGATCTCCATACATTGAAGGAGTAAAAGCAACAACACTCATGGAGAAAAGGAGGTTTATTTGAATCTATGTAAAAGTAGACCTATAGAAATAACTTATTCCAAAGGTAATGATGAGAAGGCAAATCCTACCTATTCAATATGAAAGTCTTTACCTAACTTATTTCACTTGTGAAAGGTTTGGACATCCCAAGGAATTATGCCTAGCAACCATACAAGAGGAACCAAGTTTAAAAAATAATGAAAATAATAATCTCGATAATCTAATAATGTAGTAACTAGAAAAGACCATGGTAGCAAACAATCGAGGATACCTTTCTCAGGAAAGTAAGGTGGTGGCTAGTAATTTAGAGTTTGGTGAATGGATGATTACATAAAAACCAATTAGCAAAGGAAAGAATCAAGATAGGAATACAATGTATTCAATGGAATTAAACCATAAAGGCAACATGATAATTATGGACTCATGGCCTAACATAAGCAAGGGAGGTGATAAGACCTGATTTGATGCCTTAATAAATATGAAAATTGACCAAGTGATTAAGTAAAAAGAGGAGGAAGTCCAGAAAGGAATAATCATGGAAATAATTAGTGATTTAGCTTTGAATAAAAGTAGGAAATTTGGAGAAAATTTAAAAAAACCTAAAAAAACTTTGCACAAGAAGACAAAAGAAATGAATATTGGTCATTCAAAGTAAACAAGTAAATAAATAAAAAAAATGAGATGGTAGCCAAAAGCAAACAAAAGCTTAACCTTAAGATAAAGCCTTAAATAGCCAAAGAACTAATATTAAACCCAAAAACAAAAACCACAAGGCCCATAAAGAGACATCAAGCTTAAGGCATATGGTCTCTTTAAGATACAAAATAGGAATAACACAGGAACAACTAAGTCCCATGCAAGTGAAAGCAACCTCCATGGTATTTGTGGTGCTAGAAACCCAAGAGGCAAACATTCCTACCCTATTTAAACCTCTAGACCCCTAAAACATAATTCAAATTATAAAGATATATGCCTTTTCTTTGCTAAAATATAAATTAGCTAGCCTATTAGGCATGAATATTAATAACCATGACTTGGTGTAACATTACTTAAGGGTGTTAACTGAATCTTTATTTTTATTCAAATTAATTCTCGAAAAATATTGCTAGCTAGATTTCTAAAAAAAGCTAAAACTCTTTCCTTTGTAGCATAAACAGACAAGTTAATTGAAAGATATCAAATTGGGATAATGTTGATTTTTGAGCTAAGGATTAAGGAGTAAAAAGTTGTTGAAGTTATATTAAAAATACGATTAGATGATTATTACATCATAAACCTAGATGGTTTTGCAAAAGGTATATTGCCTTTTTGGAATAAAAATAATTATGATATTTTAATTATATAGATACATAACCAATTTATCCATGCTAGATAAAAAGATGTGTGTAATGGGAAAATATATATTATAATAGGCATCTATGGTTTATCAAGAGAAGTTTGAAGATAATCTCTTGAGAAGAATTTGACTAGACTATCACTATCCGTAAATAAGCCTTAATTTTTTTCTAGAAGATCGGAATGCCTATACTAAAGCATCAAAAAACATAGAGGTAGTTTATCAAACCATCAAAGCATGCGACTACTATTGGAATGTATTGATAAATGTAACCTTATTGATATGGGATTTCAGGGCCTAAGTTTCACCTAGAAAATAAAAGATGTAAAGGAGATGCAAATGTTATTTGGAAAACTACAAATCCAAAAGCAATTGTATTTCATTTATTTCCTATGAAGTCAAAGTACTACCCACTTTTCATCCATATATGTCTATAAGAAAGGATGTCTAAGGGTAACAAGCCATTTTGCTTGCATCTAGTCTCGCTATCTAATGAATCCTTTTTAGAAATAGTTAAAGAAGTATGAAAAGGCTAGAATGACTAGATCAAAGCATCCTTAGAATTTAGAAGTAAAGTTAAAATACAAACTACATAAGTCTTTAGGAATATATTTAGAAGAAAAAGGAAGATAATGGCCAAACTTGAAAAGATATAAAGAGCCCTTAAGAAGAGATATAATCCTTTTTTCATGTCGCTCAAAAGAAAACTTTGAAAAGAGTATGAAAAAATTCTACTCTAAAAAAAAGTCACATAGTTTCATAAATCTAAAAGTAAATGGCTTTTGTATAGAAATAAGAACACCACATTCTTGCATACATCAACCATAATTAGGAGGAAAAGAAATAAAATAAAAGTGTTATTAGGTTTGAAAGGTAGATGGGAAACTCATTAGGATACTTTTAAGGAAATGGCAGTGAATTTCTAAACTAAATTCTTTAGTTTAGATTCAACTAATTTACAACCATATCCCTTAGCTGGTTTCTTTCTGAAAATTGAAGATAAAGATTTCGAAAGAATCCAAAGTGAGGCGGATGATGAAGAAGTAAAGCAAGCCATGTTTAGCATAGGGGCTTTCAAAGCTCTAAGGAGTGATAGATTACAAGCCATATTCTTTCAAAACTAATGGTAGATGATAGGGAAATCATTGTGTAACCTAGTGAAAAAAGCTTTCAAGCATCCAGAGAACATTGCAAATAAAACTCTTTGGTCTTAATTCCAAAAGTTAATGCTTTTTAATCACTTAAGGAATTCAAACTAACTAGCCTCTATAATATGATTTATAAAAGCATAATGAAGACAATAGCTACTCAGCTTAAACCAATAATGGGATAAATTACTTCCCTATATCAAAACAGCTTTATCCAAAAGAGACATAGGTTTGATAACATTATACTAGCACAAGAAGTAATCCATTCCATAAAAAATCAAAAAAAAGGAAGAATAGTCTAATGGCTAAAAAAGTTAACCTAAAAAGAGTGTATAATCATCTCAATTGGAACTTCTTCAAAAATACTTTACAATACATTGGTTTTGAGAATCATTTTATTGATATTGTAATAAAATGTGTTTCTTTATGCTCAATATGAATGGTATGGAATGGAAAAACTATTGATGAATTCAAAACCTCTAAAAAGGTCAAATAAAAGGATCCCCTTTCTCCATATCTCTTTGTTCTGTACTTGGAAAAACTCGTATAAGGAATTCAATTAGCTATTCAAAATAATTTATGGAAGCGAATTAAACTAGATAGGAATGGGACTCCGATATCACATCTTTTTTTTGCAAATGATCTCATTTTATTTTTAAAAGTTCAATAAATAAGTTAATAGTATTAACTTATGCCTAAAGAACTTTTGCAAGAGCTTAGGCCAAAAGGTAAGCCATGAAAAAAATAAGGATATTCTTTTTTAAAAACATAAATCATATCAAAGCTAAAGAACCTAGTGACAAGTTAGGCTTTGCAAGTTGTTCTAACCTTGGAAAATATTTAGGAGTGTCACTTCATCACAAAAAAGTATCAAAGGAGTCTTTTAACTTTATTTTGGAGAAAATGAACTAGAGGTTGAGTAGCTAGAAGGCTAAAACTCTTTTGTTAGCAAGGAGAATCACTTTTACTAAATTAGTATTATCAACCATACTTCAATACTACATGCAAACAAGCTATATTCTTTCTTTAATTTATTCAAAACTAAACCAAATGAGTAGGATTTTCATCTAGGGTTCAAGTAAAAAAGCTCGAAAAAATCATCTTATTGCTTGGGAGAATATTTGCTTACCAAAAATAAATAGTGGACTAAGAGTGAGATAAATGAAAGTTTGTAATAGATCTTTTCTTATAAGAATGCATAAGGTCTTGTGAAGCATAAAGAATTTTTATGGGCTAAAGTGTTAAGGAAAAAGTATAACTGCGATACTCTACTACTTCCTAAAGTCAAAAAAAAAAAAAAAGAAGGTAATCCAACTTATGGCAAAAATTTTGTAATGTATGGGATGACTTACATAAGGGGACTAAGTGGATTATAGGAGATGGACAAGATGTAAAGTTTTGGAAGGATGCATGAACTCTTAATTGTCAGCTACTACACTCATTGAATAACATTGTGGCACCTGATACTAGTAGAAGATTGTAGCACCTAATACTAGCGAAAGATCTTATCTTGATACAGGGAGTCCTTCTTCCTATGCAAGGTATAAGACCAAATAGGCTTATATAGTCCTAAACTTCAAATGGCTTTTTCTCTATGAAATCTACATATAATTTTTTATTAAACTATGATGCAGTCAGTAAAGCACTTGTGTAGAGGGTTATTTGGAAGTGGCCTTGCCTAGAGAGAATATGCTCTTTCTCGTGGCTACTTAATAAAGGAAGACTCCTCATAAATAGACAAAGGAAAACTAAAAAAATGGCAGAATTAAATCTATGTCCTAGATGTAAGAAAGCTAGTAAATTAGCTATACACAAGGTAAGAGATTACATAATTATTCATAACCTATGGTTATTAATAGTGCAAGTTGGTAGAATTTTTTCTCTCTACCTATGCATGACTAGATAAAATGGAATTACTCCAAGAACATTAGTAAGGAATTAAAGTTAAATTGGATAACCATTTTTATCCATATATGTTGGCTAGTATGGCTAAATAGAAATAAACTAGTTTTTATGGTCATATGGAGAATATAAACAATGTTTACTTTACTACCTTGGAAAAATTCAAAGAGTTTACCTTTTCCTTTCGAATGAAGCAAAGGAACCACTATAAGGGAGAAAAAAAATTGAAATGCAAATTGGATGGAAACCTTAAGAGTAAGAATGCATCAAGTGCAACACAGATGGATTCGTGAAAAGGAAAAACATAGCAAGTTATAGTGGAATGTTTAGGGACTCTATAGGCTGTTGGTTCCTTGGATTCAGTAGAATTGTGGGATCTTCTAGTATCCTAATGGTACAACTATAAGGTCTTTAAATAAGTCTAGCTATAGCTTGGGAAAATGGTTGCAGACAAGTTCAGTTTGAGTTAGACTCTTTCATTATTGTTCATTTGGCATAAAAAGGATGTCTAAATAGTCATCCTAGCAGTAGTCTAGTGAAATCCATACAAGCTTTGATAAGAAAGGAGTGCAATATCAAAGTAAGTCACTGCTATAAAGAGGCAAATAGTGTTACTAATTACTTGGCCAATCATTCATTCACGATCTACTCTCTTAGCCTTTTAGAGATGAAATATAGCAATCCATTTATAGGTTATTCACACCTAGTTATGTCAAACATGATGGGAAATTCTTTTCCAAGATTTGTTTGTCTCTAGCTTTGGCTTTTGCCCTTCTTGTACCAAAAAAATAAATAAAAACTAGACTAATGAATAGAAAATTATCAAGCAATAAATGTTCTTTATTTGTCTTAAAAATTTAATTGTAATAATGTAATTAATCAATTGTCCTAAGTGAGTTGCACCCTTGAGATTTACATGGGTATTATAATCTTAGCCTTGACTTTACCCTTTTTCTTTTAATTGTTTGAAATTTTTACATATGAACATTTCAAATAAGGCCTCTTCAACTCTAAAGCGCAAGATTGCACTTTAGAGAGTAAGTGAAAAATTGTAATCTTTAATGAGAAAATCAAGAATAAAAAATTTGATAAATAATAATTAATGAAAAAGTAAATTTTAAATATATAATTATTCATTTCTTTTATTCCCGTAAAAGGTTATGATATCATTTTACTTTTTAAAGTGCATTATGCACTTCAAAGGCTACTAATCCAAATATTTCACTATAAATAATTGTAAAATATAATTACTCATTTAAGGAATTCTTTGACTAACTATCCCGACTGGTAGAGCATAATATAATAAATAATAAATAAATCAGTTATTGAAATTCCAATGATTTTGCTAATGCCAATCATTTAGATTGAACATGAACGCGCTAGGAAAAATTGTAAAATTCGCCCAATCCCCCATGTTGCCATTTAATATGATGGACTCATGATAAAGTATGTTAAATTCCGTTCCGTGAAATTATTTATTTCAATTATTTTTTATGGTAACTATTGTTTATTTTAATCATTATTAGCTAATAATAAACATTATTTTTGGATAAGATGATAATAATATAGTAATTTATTTTTTTATGAAGTGCTAACATATAATTAAAAATCATTGGATTCATAGAACAAGATGGAAAGTGAGCCATAAGAGACCATAAGAGAAACATTATTTGATTCATATTCAATCATTCTATTTTCAACTCTAACTCTATGCGAAGAGAAAGATAAGAAATATGAAAGAAAATTTTTAAATTTCAATTTTTTCTTTGGATCGGTGAAAATAGAAAAAATTGTTGTTATTATTATATTTATACATTAAAATTTTAAAAATTATTTTATTTTCTAACTAACTTTTAAATTTTTCTTTCCTTCCTTTTTTATTTTTCTCTCAACCAAGCATAGCCCAAGGTGAAAATTTAAACTTGCTTTTAAAGAAAAATTTTAAATTTTCAAAGCTGCTTTAAGAGGCCTTGCAACTTTCTAAACTTAGATCTCCATGTCTAAAAATATAATTAAATTATAATTTAAATACATCATTTTATCATGCACCAATAATATGAAATCATTAAATTTTATTTAATTTATATAATTAAATTCATTGATACACCATTCTAGAAATATTTTGAAGCCTCTTCCTAATGTTCTAGAGTCGATAGACTAGCAAAGTCTAACATATCTAAATTTTGGAGTGATTAGAAGAAACTGAAAAAGTATGAAAAGTATCAATTAAAGTGGAAGGTTTTTTTCAAACAATAAGGAACTCGTTCAATTGTTCAATCAAATGATATTGAATATGTTTCTCATCTCTTTTTGAGAAATAAATGGATCATTTCTTTGCAAAATTGTGGTCATATTTAGAAGTGAGAAAACTTAACTAAGTCTTCTTCGACCGGGGTTTGGTTTAAAGTAAGAAAAACTGAGGAAGATAAGGCTTTAACGGCTTACGGCCAGCTTTCCGTGTCGGGCATTTTTATTCTTAAAAATTTTCTCTCTTTTTCTTTTATTATGCAGATATTTTAAGATTAGAAGTATTTTACTAATTTTATACTTAAAAATTTTTCAATAGCCCATATAGGGCATTTTCATTCTTAAAATTTTCTCTATTTTTTATTATGGAGATATTTCAAGATTAGAAGTATTTTAATAATTTTATATTTTAAATTGTTTCAATAGTTTTACTTTGTACGAATTTGGAACTAAGTTACTGACCTGGGTTGGTAATGAAACTTTCACGAAAAATTAATTCTTTTTAAAAGCTTTATAATGACCGTAAATTTGCTGCAGTTAAACTATGGAAATTAATTCTTAATGCTATTCAACAACTCAATTCCAATGTCATCGCTTCACGCAATCTCGGTTTTTCTTCTCTACGTACGAGCTTTGAAAACAGCATAATTATCCAAAAATTAATTAAATTCATTTTAATTAAGTTCAAGGTGTTACATACTGGTTAACTGTTAATAAGTTAAAAATTATAGTTAAAAGATCTGTTTAGCGCATTAGTTAAGGACATATTTTAATAAGTTTTATGCAATAGTTAAAACTTCTCAAGTTCTATTTAAAAAAAATTACCTCTTCTTTCAATTAATTGATAATTTATATTCTAATTATAGAAATCATAATTTTTTTTAATGACTTGTACCATTCTTGTACCAAATTGTAGGTGATCATAATATTATATATATATATATATATATATATATATATATATATATATATATATATATATATATATATTAATTTTTAATATTATATCTTTTTTTCACAAAGTCAAGAAGGACAAAAAAATATTTACACATCATTATATGTTTTTTCTTAGCTAATTAATTTAATATAAATTAATAAAGAGGACTTCTTTGATACACTCTTAAAATAGGGTGTATTGGCACCACTATAGCAAATTCAATTTTCTCGTAAAACTTGTAATACTTTACATAAATTTTATATTTTTTATAAGATCTCACAATAACTTTTCAAATTTGTGTTACAAGATCACTATTTTATGTAGCAAATTTATGATAAAATTATGAGATTTTATAAAATAAAAAAGATTACAATTTTTATTAAACAGTTGCATTCCATATCACTAATGTCATGTAGCGAAATTTATAATAAAATTATGAAATCCTATAAAAAAATTACAATTTTTGTGTAAATAGTTGCACTCTGAATCACTTATGTCATATAAAAAAATTATGAAATTTTATAAAAGAAAATTACAAATTTTATACAATTTTCTCATAAAATTTATAAAAATTCATATCAGTACAACTTATTTTAGAAGTTGTACTGAAGTCACATAAATAAAAATAATTAAATAAGAAAATAAATAATTAGATGGTGTAATTATATTTTTTTATTTTAAATATCTTTTATCAGTATACATTATATTCGAAGTGAATATGAATTAATTTACATCGTAAATCTATTGATAGCATAGTATACCTTCATGTTATTTTACATTTGCGAGCCAGTACTTAATATTAGCTAGCACTTCTAATACAACTAGATAATTGAATAGCAACATTAACGTAGTTATAGTTTAGAAGTAGCGATGGCCCCACTTTTGATCAAGAAGAATTTTCCGGTGGGTAAGTCTTGTGGCGGAAGCAAGGCGAGTGTGGCGGCAATGGAGGCGGCCTGGTCGGCGGTGTGAATGCCCTTGCCTTTGGTCATGGACGTTTGCGTGAAGCCAGGGCACAGGCAATTGACGCTGAGGCCACCTCCTTCGTGTCGCTTCGCCAAAACCCTCGAGTACGCATTCAAAGCAAGCTTCGAAACGGCGTAGTCTGTCCAGTATTGAGGCCATCCTCTGCTCTTCCAAATTCCATTCTTCACATCTTTCAGAAACAAACTCACTGTTCCTTCAATCTGTTCCTCCAATAGATTCTCGCATTGTAGAAGCTCTCTCATCTCCTCGTTTCTCACTTTCTGCATGCCATTCACACCCACACGCTCTTAGTATATGTTTAGGGATATCATTTTATTAACGTATTATAATCGGAACCAGGAAATTTTTTTTGCGTCAAATTTATATATACATGTGAATATCATGAAAAAGATTTTATAATTAATATTTTTGTATTTTTTCACTTAAAAATAAGATAAGATATAGTAATATTTCACTAAAATAGAATAAGAATTTAATTTATTCACTATTAAAATTTCATATATATATATATATATATATATATATATATATATATATATATATATAATTAAATATTCAATTAAAAAATATATAATATTTAAGGGAATGATATTAAATTTTTGGAGAGCAAATATTTAATTTTTTAAAATTTAATTAAAAAATTTATGATATATTTAGTGTAATATATGAAATTATATGAAAAGTTGAGATGATGATTACCCCCTCACCTCTATACATAGATTCACCGCTATTTATAATAGTTTGTTGGAAGAGTAGATTTTGATTATACCATACATTGCTGCAACTCGTAATTTTGATTTATAGCATCCGATTAATAAAATTAAAGATAAATACCAGAAAATTTGATCATTCTGAATTAGTCTAGCATATTGGCAATTAGTGCAAAATTACAGTTCAGAAATGAAAGTTTTTTGTTCGATCATTTTTGCCATACATCTCACTTTAATAATGGGAAGAGCGGTTAAAATTATTAAATATATATGAATAAAGATTAAAATTTAAA
Source organism: Sindora glabra (assembly GCA_020226215.1). Lineage (NCBI taxonomy): Eukaryota > Viridiplantae > Streptophyta > Magnoliopsida > Fabales > Fabaceae > Sindora > Sindora glabra. Next base: position 74,900,514 of record CM035229.1, read on the forward strand.
TCTTAAATATAAAGAAATATACATAAAACCTTTAAAAATATATCAAATACTGTTTGGGTCAAAAAGTTTTCAAAGTTAACGCTTATGAAATGTGAGTAGCTTAATTAGACATGCGTAATTTAAAATGGGATGACTTACATCGAGGGAGCCAAGCCTGGAGCTAACGTTAAGAATGCGAGTGATGGAAGTTGAGGGGAGACGAAACATGGGGAAGAGAGCTTGAATGAGGAGCTTGGGGCCATGGAAATTGGTTTTGATTACTGTTTCCGCATGCTCCACTGAGTTCTCATGGAGACCGTTGAAAGACACCCCCGCGTTGTTCACCTGATCCATTATTATATTATATATTAATTTGAAATTTAATTGAAACTAACATCATCTGCTTTCATCCTTATCCCTTGACCTTGACTAATTGGGAGTACAATTGTATAAAACCCAATCCGACGCCATCTGGAAGTGACAAGCTTGTGCATGTGACTTTATTTCTGGAATATTCCAAAACAACAACTCTAAATGTAAATGGAAGAGAGCCTCTCTTTGAAAAAACAATATCATGTTAGGTATATATTCAAATGACTTGAATTCTGTTAAAAAAATGGCTAATACTCCAAAGACAGTTTTTTCCCGTAAGATGCGGTGTTTTTATTTTTCATTTTTAATAAAGATGGAAATATGTTCAATTTTATTGTATTAATAGGATTTCAATTTAATGATAAAATTAGAAATATTTTCATTAAGAAGAACTTTGCATTCTTTTTTTATATATTAAATAAAAAAATTTCAATACATCATCTAAATCTTTCATTACTACTCTGCTGTCTAATAACCTATATAATTTTTTATTATAAAGAGAAATATACACATATTTATTCACAAGTAGGTTCTTAAAAAGGGTAATGTCTGTTTATTGGAGTTGAGGTTAGCTTACGAGAATATCCAAGGCTCCAAATGAGGCTCGGAAGGAGCCGGCGAAGGATTTGATGGAGGAAGGATCGGATACATCAAGATGTAGAAAATGAACATTAACATGGCCTCGAGCTCTTAGTGCCTCCGCAGCAGCTTCACCCTTTGCACTGTCTCTGGCTGTCAATATCACTGTCAGTCCCAATTCAGCCAGCCGCTTCGCCAGAGCAAAACCTATTCCCTTGTTTGCTCCGGTCACCACCGCCACCGTCTTCACCGACCACCACCTTAGTCAAAACCAGTTGATCAGAAAATAAGACACCAAATATTTATTCAATTTTTTTAATAAAAAATGAGGGAATACACTATAAATATTAGCTACTCTTCCTGAATATTATCATAAGGATATATTCAATTTAATTCATAATCATAGTCAAAGGATGAAGAGAGACTATGTTTATACGGTGAATTCTACGGTACCTGAGGGGTTTGGTGCCCGGGGTGGTGTGGCAAAACACAAGCCACTGGATAAGATTTCTAAGTCAATGCTAAGACTTTTGTAATCTCATCCAGTGGCTTGTATTTTGCCACACCACCCCAGACACCAAACCCCTCAGGGTACCGTAGCAAGTACCTGTTTATATTCTTACGCCGGATTTGGGTTCTTTCGCACTAATTATTGTCTTTTTTATTTTTAGTTTTGAGAAAAAGCGTGAAATGAATCAAAGGTGAAAGTACAAATGAATAGCACTCTGATTCGGTAATTACCTGGGCAGGCTACTGCAGGGATAAGGAATGTATGGCTCTGGTTCCATGTGTGAAATATTGCTTGTACCTTAATGAGAAAAGATGGCGCCAATGAAATCAAAAATCTCTGATCAATGTCTTCCTGGGAATACTGGATTTGGCAGTGTGTGCATGTGCATACAGAGAGAGAGAGAGAGAGAGAGAGAGAATGGAGGGAGGTAGAGTGAGGTGACCATAAAATAAGGCAAAGTGAAGAATTCGAAGCAACGTGCTCATAGGGTTTCGTCAATGTTTATTATTGAGCCACCGGTGAGTCAGCAGTCCACCCTCTCTTATTATTATTATTTTATTAATATACATCTGCATCCTGCCCAAAGATTCCATCCATTTGAAGTTCTCCATTGAACAGCTTGGACTTAAAAATGCTGGAAGTCAAGTCACCATATTTGATTTGGTTTTATATGCATCATAGTGGGCATTCAAGCTGGGGTCTACGATTTGATAGTTTGAATTTACCAACTAAGTATATATAATATAATATATATCACGGAAAGAAGGCTAAATTGAAATTTTGTTTGACCATCAAAGAGGGAAAATAAAAATATGTTGCTTTTCTTCGAACTGGTTTTTAAATTGACATATATTGTATGATTAAGGGTTTGTTTGGATATTATTTTTAAAAACAGTTTTATATTTTTTTATTTTTAAAAACAAAAAAATTTGTTTAGTAATCTGTTTTCAGAATCTGTCTTTAAAAAATGTTCTCTAAATGTATAACATAAAAATAAGAAAATAAAAAATAACTTTTAGTTATTTTCTGAATTTGATTTTCTTGTTTTGGATTTTAATTTTATAATTAAATGAAATATTTTCTTATTTGCAACATTAATTACTTTCTAATTTTATTTTTTTTAATTTAAAAATAATTTTTAAAAATAATAAAATAATTTTTAAAAATAATTTTTGAAAACTATTTTTAAAAACATAAAAATAAAATATATCCAAACAGACACTAAGTTACCCTTTGTATTGAAATATCAGGACAAGATAGTAATTATGCTCCTCATTTTAATTTTTAAATTAAATTAAATTTATTGTTAGTAAATGAGAATAAAATACGTCTATAAATAAATAATAATTTTTAATAATAATATAAAAATTTTAATTATTTTTATTAATATAATATTATATGAATGAATGATGATATAAAATTAATTAATGTTGATAATAAACTAATTTATTTTTTAATGTATATATAAACAAAAGAAGTTTTGATTTATTAGTTGTATTGATGTATCATTGATTTGTATTTTTAGATTTCATTCATCTTATACAATAATTTATAAATAAATAAAATTTAATAATAAAAATTAATAGTATATTGATATAATTAATACAAGGTAATCATTATTTATCTCTGTACATGCACAAACTTGAAAATGTTTTTTCAACAAGAGTAAGTGGTCAGCACTTTCACGTACGCACTAGAAGAAAACAGAAACTGTCCAATGCATCTGATGCGCCACTAATTTCTGCAAGAAATTGGCCTTCCTATCAACATGTTTCATATAATAAGTACTAAAATTTCATTCACATTTTACGGTTTCAGTGAATAAAAAACCTCACGTTTTTAATACCACAAGACTAAGAATGTGATTAGTTTTAAAAAACATTTTTTATTTTAAAAAATATTTTTAAATTTAAAAAAGGAAAGAGAGGATGTTTAATAAAATAAATAAGTAAAAGTTTCATTTAATTATAAAATTATTATAAAAAAAAGTTCAAATGACATCTAAAATTTATTCTTTTTTATTCTTAAAACAAGAATTTTAAAAATAATTTTTAAAAATAAAACTTGAGGACATGTTGCTAGATAATTTTTTAATATTTTTATTTTAAAAATAAAAAATTATTTTTAAAAACGAATGAAAACAGGCTCCAATGTCCCGTTTACTTGATTGGTAAAAAATAAATTTTTCATAAAATATAATTATAAAATAATAAAATAAAAATATTTTATTTATATAATATTAAATATAAAGAGTTTAAATAAAATAGATTTCTTAATTTAAAAAAAACTACTTTCTTTTCACTATCATACGTTTAAGCACAGGTGTATATAATTGTGGGAGAAATTGCCATCACAATCTATTTCTACATTAGTTAGAAAAGAAATTTTATTTTAAATAAATGTAAAAATATTAAAAATAATTAATTACACATAAGGACGTGTACATTAAAATAAATTAAAATTTAATTTAAATTAAATATTTAAATTTGATATAATAATTTTATTTTAACTTTATATATAAACATTATTTCCATAATTTAAATTTTTTAAATCTCCTATTATTTTTATATATAATTTTTTAAATCATCAATATAAATAATATATTATTTTTATATTAATATATATAAATATTTTTTTATTAAAATAACCTTCCCACAGTGGCAAAAAAAATCAACTGTATTATTATTATTATATATATATATATATGTACACAAATAATATTCTCTTATGAAAATAACCTTCTCAGCCAGCGGAAAGACCGATGTTTAGTAGGAGGTAAATCCTATAAAGGGACAAATCACATTAATTCCTTCGATCATTGCCTTGTTGAAGATGTCGTAATGCGTCGACTTTGACCGAAATTCAACTGATTAACAAATTATAACAGTTTTATCGTGAATTATTTTTTATTTAAATTTGATTTTATATTATATTAAGATTGGATTTTTTAATTAATAAATATTTCTTTGATACAAATATTCATCTTAATAAAAATTTAAAATATGAAAGAGATATAATATAAGTACTTGTAAAAATTATATAAGATTTTTATAGAGATTTGGAAGAAATTAGAATTATAATTGAAAATTTTTGCGTATATTATTTTATAATTTTTATTAATAATTAATTTTTTTTATTCCTGATTTTTTTATAAAATTTTAAATATGTTAAATTGTTCTTGTATTATTATGCTATTATAATTGGTTAAGGCTTCAATTATTTTCTTAAAATTATAAGATGTTAAGATAAAAATATTTAATTAATTTAATATTAAATATGAATAATTAAAAAAGTATATTTTAAATATAGTATTTTTATTATGATAATTTTAAAAATGTTTTTAAATTATAAATATAAATAATATATTATTTTTTATTAATATATATAATATTATTGCTTGATATTTGTGTATTTGTAAATGATATAAATTCTTTTTCCCACAAAACATGTATTGGCCGTATACCCCAACTTCGGGAACAATACATTTAATTCCCTCGCACAGTTACTCTTTATTCAGCAAATTTAATCGGATAGTCACATGCGGCAAGCCTATCTCATTATTAATTAATATTACAAAAATAAGACTTTTCTTAAATATTAAAGCTCAATACAAGACATTTTTATAATTAAATTACATCATTGTAATTGTTGGAGTTTCCACTTTAGAAATTAAAATTGTAAGCCGATATCTTCTTGCAATCAATTTTTTCAATGGTGAATGTGCATTTTAGAATATAAGTTCTATTTGTGACTCATAAGTTAATTAATAATTAATAAATTAATTAGTAACTAATAATTAATAAGTTAGTTAATTACGTAAGAAGTATTTTATAAAATTAATTATTGAATTAGTTAAAATTATAAAATAATATAAAAGAATATATTAATAAAAATAGATATATGAATTAAAATAATTTATATTTATTTAAAAATTAAATTATATTAACGTAATTAAAATATTTAAAATAGAAATATAATATTTAATATTTAATTAATTATATTTTATAAATTTATATATATATTTATTTATATTTTATTATTTATAATAGAATTATAATTAGGGATAAATTTAAATTTATATTATGAAGGAGATAAGTTATAAATTAATAAAATAAATAAAGATTGATTTAAAAATTTTTTGAAGAGATAATAATTTATAAATTATAAATTACTTAAAATAACTTATTAAATTAAAACTTATTTTTTAAAATAAGTTAGTGCATAAAATACTTTTAGAGGTTAACTTATAATTTATTAATTAAATAAATAAATTAAAAATTACTTTTAAAATTTAATAAAATTATATATTTTTATAATTTGAGAAATCAAGTGCATAATTGTATGTAATTAAGCTCAAAGAGAAACGTAAAAGCCTCTAATGCCCGGTGAAAATATTTCTTTTAACAACTATAGTATTAAAATTTTCAATATTGTTTTTATTTGTATTTTAATAAATAGAGAAATTACTGTTTTAAATTTTAGAACCACCCAATTATAATATTAAAATAATTCATTTAGAAAAATGTAAATGAAAGTAATGCTCTAATTTAAATGGCACAGTAAATTCAAAAATATTCCCATTCTATGATTCTATTTGTGTTGGTAAAAGGTTAATAATGGTTACAATGGTGTAGAAATGTGTAATCGTAAATTAAAATTAAAGAAACATAAAATTAGTAAGACTCATAATTTAATGTGATTTAACTTTTAACATATTTCACAAACAAATATGATAAACAAAATTTAGTATAAGGATCAAAGAGAGATGTTACAGGATGTTTGACCACCTTCAAATTCATATTTCAAATATAACTAAAATATTTCAAAATTTTCCTTTAACTAGCAATATGTATTTTTACAAATAATATATATATCATTCATTTAATACAAATAATCTTATTAAAAGAGAAAGAACAAATTATGAGATTTCAAACAAATCCTCTCTCTCATATTAATCTCTTCAACAATTGTTCATATCCAATATAAGATATTTATAAGTCAAATTCTAATTTGGAGAAGAGAATAATTATAAATTAATAATAATTATTAATTTTAATAGGACAATAATTCAAAATAGAAAATAATATCAAATTGACAATTATTAAAATTTAAATTAAATCCTAATAGTTTGTTTTATTAAAAAAATATTTTTTGAAGAAAAGTATTATATATATATATATATGAAAGAAAAATATGTTATTTATATTTATTATTAAAAGAAAATCTGGAATTATGATATTGGAAGAAAGTAATTTTTTAAAATAAAAGAAATTATATTCTTCAAAAATTTTAAATTTAATATTAAATAAATAAAATATTTTTGTTATTTTATAATTATATATATAAATATTTTTTTTGTCGAAACGACGAAACCTCGAAGTTGGAGAAATTTGTTCGTGGGGGAATTGGTAAACGGGATCGAAACGTCCAAAGCATACCGAGTCAGATGACTCCGTCTCCGTAATTTTATATGCATATTTCATTCAACGGAGACAAACTAGGAGTGCTAGCAATGTAAGACTCATATAATTAAGACAACGGAACGCTCTTGTCTTTTGCAGCCTAACTTCAGAAATAATATAGGTGGCGTATCCTTTGCGAAAATTTTTTCATTTATTTTAAATTAAAAAAAATCAATCTAATATTCCTTTAAAGTATTTCCATAAAGAATGTAATTTTTTTAAATTATCATAATATAAAAATATCTAATTAATATAAATAAATTATTTCATCTATTTTTTTTACTAAAGTCTTACTATCATTAATATATCATTTTACTATTATCTATTATCATTGATTACCACTGACTACTACTTACAAAAATTAACCATTATCCAACACTATCTATTATTAATAATTACTATCCGTTACCACCCATTTTCAATTATCATTATCGATTATAATCTATTACTCACTATTAACAATTATCAATAACTATCATTCAATACCATAAGTCTTAAATCATTCAATACCATTCATCATTGAGGACTATTATCAATTATTATTCATCATCAATGATTATTACTGACAATCACCCACAACCAATGATCATCATTTATCACTACTCAGTACTCATAGTTAATCATCATCTTTTATCATTGACCACCAACAATTATTATCTTTTATCAATAACTATTATTTATCATCATTTATCACTCTTGACTATCATCCACCGCTATTACCAACCATCACTAGCCACCAACCATTTTCAATAAACACTTTTAATTATTATTCATTATTAATAACTATTATCAATTACTATTATCTTTATCTCTTACTATTAGTTATTACTATTAACTATAACTCATCGCTACTAATCATTAAATTTTTAATGAATAAATTTTTAATAATCTAACAATATTTTTAAAAATATTCCAAATAATTAAAATATTATATTATAATATTTCTAGGAATATTTTCAATTAAACCAAACATAGTAATATCATATTTTTAGAATTAAATTCCTAAAAATTAAATTTCTAAAGAACACTTAAGCTGCACTCCTCTCTGCCATCACATCTCATTATGTCCCATTGATGCTGCATCTTATTTACCCTTCGAGTCAGCTTAGGAAATTATAATAAAATAATACTTAAATAATAATATATTAATAATATTTACAAAAAAAATAATTTATTAAATAATATATAAAAATAAAATTATTAAAATATTATTAAAATAAAATAATATTTAAATAATTTATAAAATATATTCATATCTTTATATGTTATTTTATATATAAATAGTTAATTATAAACAGTTAATTTTATAAAATATTCTTATTCAAACAGTTAATACAATTAGTTAATCAAATCAACTAATACAATCAGTTATCAATTAATAGTCAATTGAATCAGTTAACTATTACAACTATCAACTAATTACCAAATAAGACTTTTGGCCCCTCTCCTTTCACTCCTTCAAAAATCTCTTTGTTCTTCTTTTCTATGTCTTAATTTTAGCTTTTTCTCAGTGTGAGTTGCAACATTTTGTTTGATTTTTCCTTCTTGTTTCTGCATCTTTTTCTTATAGATATCAAGTTATAATAATGTAATTAAACCCACCTGAACTAGCACACAATCAAATTTAATGATTTAAAGTAGTTTGTATTTTTTTATCCCATTCATTTTTGTTTGATTCCATTCCATTATACCAAACATATTCTTGATTTGTATTCATTTTTTATTCCATTCTATTATACCAAATAAGTTTTCAATTTGTATTTATAATTCAATTTTGAATTCATTTTTATGAATTTTTTTTTTACATTGATTATTAAAAGTTTCAAATTTAAGACCTACATATGTATTATCTATATCTCTCATTAGTAACTTGCCATGTAATGACTTAATTTTTTTTTGTAATAATAGAAGTGATAATTAATTTAATATATGCATATAAGATTCTGAATTCAAATTTTAAATATAATAGAAAGTAAAGTACTTAAAATAATATTAAGTATCACTCACCACCAAAATAAGTAAAGAAGACCTAATGACTTAATTTTAGGTGAAAATAAAATTTATATACTATTCAAAGTCCTCGTCATTACTCTGGCCTGATAAGTTAATTTTACTTGAATATTCTTTATTGTTGATAAGATAAAAAAGATAAACACAACAATTAAACCCAATTTCATGCATTCAATGAATTTCACATATTCTGTATTCATTTTCCTTGCAGATGCGCATTGAACAGAGGTCATGTGAAAATTTTCTAATAATTAATTTGAGAAGGCATGAACCAGACAATAACGCTTTTATTGGGGAATTAAAAGAAACTTGATTATTAATTTAAGAATTTAAAATTAGATTTCAAATATAAATTAAGAATTGTTGATTAAATGTAGAGTAATAAAATAAATTTATAAAAGTTAATTCAATAACATAAAAATTTTGAAATTTAATTTCAAATTCTATTTCTAGTGTATATAATATTTTTGTTATTAATATTCTCTTGTACTATTAAAGTATAGCTATGATTAATGGTTAATAATATTGTTCGCTGGTAGACTTTTCCCAACTGCATTTAAGGCCAAAGTCACCCATGATGCAGCCCATAATCGACGAGAGAGAGAGAGAATAACTAAGACCTTACGTGCGCTGCAAGGTAGGAATCCACAGTATATGTGCGTTTTGTTTTGCCTTTGCTGTTCTTGTCTGCCAAAAGAAAGGCAGAGACTTTGTGTGATTAAATATAAATGGAAGATTATAGTTCATTATTAATATAATAATATGTTCATATATTATTAAATTTAATTATATATTAAATTTAATATATAATAGAATAATTTATGAAAAATTTAATTTAATAATATATTAATATATTATTTATATAATATTGTATTAATAATGCATCACAATCATTCGAGAGATAAATACATTGCACAAATGGGCTTGCAGAAGGAAAAGCCAAGGTAGGCATCCAGCAGCCGCACGCATGGTCTAAATTAGTGTCTTTGAATAGTGGCATGCCATACCTCCCTCAGGTTTAGGTTGGGGACCTCAGATTCCTTACTATTCCCTGGCTTTCAATTTTAATTATTTGCGGTTTGTGGATGCCATTGCGAAAGGAAAAGAAGCACTTTTTTTTTTTAATATTTTTCTTTATATTGAAAGAGAGTAAATCAGAACTCAAGAATATAATAAGAATTTCGAGCTTGACATTGTTTACGCCGTGCATATGCACGGATATCTATTATTTTTCTAATATAAAAATATTAGCTTTATGATAAAAAATTATATAAATATTAAAATTTAATATATAATATTTATTTTATAATTATATAATTATATTTAAAATTAAAAATTTTTAAATTGTGATATAAAAATTAAAATATATAATATATAGTAAAATAATTTAATTAAATTAAGTCTTTAACTTACTTAAAAAATTTATAATAAAAAGTTTTATATTATATTGATACTATTTAGTGATAATAGAATTTAATATATAAATATATAAATTGAATGGAAAAATAAAAAAAAAATGTAATGAAATAGAGAAAAAAAAAGTGCGTGTGAGCTATAAGAAAACCAAAACCTCAATTATTGCATATTTATAGTAGCGATTTTTATATATCATACTAACAATTAAAAAATGATTGAACCAAAAAAATTTTTATTTGACTAAACTTTTTCTTATACTTATGAATTCCATCCGAAAATGTATTGAAAGAATCTTTTGTCTTTCAATATCAATGTATTGATTGTTTTGCTCTTATATTTTTCAAAAGGAAAAAGAATCTTTGTTGTTTCTTCCTTAAATCCAAAGATTTAAAATAGGATTCTTGAAAAGATATGAAAAATATACCAAATAATTTATTAAATAAATTTATATTTAATTTTTAAATATTTTTTGTTAAAATGGATTATACGATTAAATTAATAGTATCTAAATTAAAATTTTAACATTCTAAAAATATTTTTATGATAAGATTAATTATATATCATGATATATATATATATATATATACTGGTGATATTAGCATTTGATTACAAAAAATAGTAATGGATGTATTATAAGATATTATAAAAGTTAAAAATAAAATATATAATTAAGTAATTCAATTAAATTAAATTCTCAAATTATTTAAAAATAATACAAATTTAGGTGTATCATGTTGTTTATATACTTTTTAGTGATATTAATATTTAAATTATAAATAATAGTAGTGGTCATAAAAAAAGAAAAAATATGCAATAAAGCAAATTAAAAAAATAATACATGAGTTGCAAAGTACTACCTCCATCTCTTATTATTTGTAACATATAATTATTTTCATAGAGACTAAGAAATTACTTTAATATATTTATTTTTATTGTACTTCCCAAAGTTAACTACTCTTTAGTTCAAAATCACAGTTTACTTCAATACACCAAGCATAAGATGATTGAAACTGAAGTGAGAAATATGATAAAATAAATTTGTTGAGATATTTTAAAATAATATGTAAAATAATGAAGCTATTTATTAGTAAAAAGGAAGTATGAAGTTGGAAAAAAACAAACAATGATTCATTAACTTTGAAAATGACAGTTAAAAAGAGAGTTAAAATTTTTTAAAATTTTTAAAATAATATAAAAAGACAAAGAAAGTAACATAAGAGTTAGAATAAAATATATTGTTAAAAATTAAATTAAATTAAAATTTTATATTATTTAAAATATTTTTATAATAAAAATAAAATATATTGTATTATATTATATTTATATTGTTCACATCTAAATTATAAATAATGGAATTAAATATAAAAAATATGCAATAAAATAACTAAAAAATAAAAGGTACACAATTTGTAAAGGTTTGAAAAAGTTTCAATTAATATATATTTAATTTAGAAAATAGTACTAAAATTTTGATATCAACAACTTATTGACAAAATTTAAATAAAAAGGTTTGATTTTAATTTTCACATATTATTTATTAAATAATAGAGTAAGTAATTAATTATTTCAATTAATGCTTTGTAGATTCATGTTTTAACTTATTTAAAATATTTTTACAATAAAATTAAATATATATATATATATATATATATATATATATATATATATATATATATATATATATATATATAGTATCTATACTACTTAATGATATTATTATATATGTTGTAAAAAAAATCAAAAAATATGGAATGAAAAAAAGAAAAAGAAGAAAAAAGATTTGATGAATTGTAAATTAATATAAGAGTTAAAAATAAAATTCAATTAAATTAGATCTTTAACTTATTTAAAATAGTTTTATAACAAAAATAAAATATATTTTATTGTATGTATACTTACTTGTTAAATTAGTGTATGGTCTATAAACAATGAAAGGGAAACAAAAAAAAAGAAAGGAATAAAATATGCAATGATCGATCTAATAAAAGAAAGAGAACAATTAGTAACCAATAAAATAATATAAGAGTTAAAAATAAAATATATACTTAAATAATTTAATCAAAATCAAATTAAATTTTTACTTATATGAAATATTTTTATAATAAAAAACATGTTATGTTATATCTATACTACTAAATAATATTAGCATATGAATAATATATAATAATAGGAGTAAATACAAAAAATATATATGTAATGAAATAGATAAAAAAAATAAAACAATCCATAAGTTATAAGCCTTGTCAAAATCTCAATTCATTTATAATTAATTTAAAACAAGAAAATTAAAAATTCATGTAAAGAAAATGTTTACAAAATTTAAATAAATAAATTTAATTGTAAATTTAAAAAAAATTAACAATAAATTATATAATTGATAGGTTATAAATAATAGGAATGAGTATATATAAAAAAATATGCAATAAGGTAGATATTAGCATCTATACAATAAAGTAGATAAAAAAAAGTGTTTAACTCATAAAGTAATAAAATGATAGAGCAAATAAAAATAAAAGAGAGTGCTCAAGAGTTAAAAATAGAATATATAATTCAAAAATACAATTGAATTATATTTGAATATATGCAAAATATTTTTATAATAAAAAATATATTTTATTGTATCTATACTACTTAATGATATTAATATATTATATTTATACTATTCAACAATATTATCTTCTAAATTATAAATTATAAAAGTGAGCAATAAAAAATGTGCAATGAAATTAATAAAAGAAAGTGAAATAATGTATGAATTATAAAGTGTTTATAAAATTTTAATTGATATATATTTAATTTGAAATATAATATTTAAAAATTAATATTAAGATAATATTTTCAAAATTTACACAAATAAAATTGGTTTTATTTTTTAGATATTTTGATTAAAATATATAATATACAATCAATTATTTTAATTAATACCCTTTGCATAAAAAATTTAACTTAATTAACATATATTTATAATAAAATTAAAAATATCATAATGTAAGTAGAAAATAATATTAGATATGAAAAATTAAAAAAGAGAAAAACATAGAATAGAGTAAATAAAAAATAAATGAATAAGCTGTAAATTAATATAAAAATAAAAGAGAAATATATAATTAAGTAATTTAATTCAGTTAAATATTTCAATTTATTTTAAATATTTTTATTATAAAATATATATATAATTTTTAGTGATATTAGTTTTTAGGTTTTAAACAGTAACTTTAAATATAAAAAGAAAGAGAAAAAAATATGTAATAGAATAAATAAAGAAACAGTAAATGAGTTGTAAAATAATATAAAAGATAAAACATAGAACATGTCATTAGGCAATATTTTCATAATAAAAATAAAATATATTGTATTATATTTATTTTACTCAATGATTTATTATTTTTTACAACATTATTTTAATTAAATAAAAAAAAAACAGTTGCAAAATTATATGTATAAAATGAAATCTATCAATATTATAATATTATAATTCTTATTTAAAAATTTCATGAAAATGATTTAATTTGATAAAATGGTTAATAAAATTGGAAGGTTGATTCCAAGTCTTGTGAAATTTAAGGAGGTGATTTTTAAGCTTTCAAATAGAAGAAGAAAAATTTAACCATCCCAAAATTGAAGAAGATATTTTGCATATTTTCAAAAAGGAAAACAAGATATACATTATTATATCAAATTTACTAGTTTCTAATCTTTTTTATATTATTGTTTGTAAGAAAAAAATACATACATAATATTATTTAATATATAGTTTTTAGTTCAAATAAATAATTTATTATTTAATTTATGTGTATTATTTATTAAACTTACTTTTTCTTAAATGAGAATGTTTAATTTTTATAATTAAAATGATATTTATATTTATTTTGATATTTAATAATTTAAAATTTTGTAGATAAATAAATTATAAAGTTTTGAAATCTATCCATAAATTTAAAATAAAAAATAAGATTAGTATAAGTATAAAATTTCAAATTTATAAAGAATGATAGTTGAGGTAAAAGAATAAAAAAAATGAGATTAATGTAGGTACAAAATTTAATTTTTCTTCCTATAATTATAATAAGGAAATAAGCTATTTAGAATTTATTTTTTAATCGGAATTATTGCTTATAATTAATTATCAGAAACTTTAAAAAGTACTACCAAACATTTTAAAACAGTAATAATTAATTATTTAATTTATAATCACTCATCTGATTTCTAATCTGTATACCAAACAAGCACCATAAAATTTCCAAATGTATTAACCTCACTATTTATTAAGAAAAGTATATGATAAACTCACATTTTAATAGTATATCAAGCTTTTCTTCTATGTAATCCAGCTTGGTAGGTTACGTACCATCAAGAATTTCTCGTAATCTCTTGGTGAAGGTTTTTTCACATGAACCCTCTTATCCAAGAATGGGATTTTTTATCAACAAGAATGAAACTATGTGCTTTGCAAATCACAAGTTAGTTTGAATTTATTTACGAGTAGCATTAATTAAATGGCGGAGTTTGGGGCTTCGGGCATGAGGTCATATATCGTAACACCAAGTTTCAAACGCAGTCTGACCGCCGTCAGTCGTGCTCGAACGCTTTTGCTTCAACAGGATTTTTAATTTCAAGGGCATTAAAAGATTAAAAACGATTCACTTTCACTAATTTAGATGGTGGAGTTATGATAATATATTTAAGATCAGGACAAGTATTTGTTGGAAACATCAAATTTTTTATTGACGAGTACCAGAAGCCAGAACTGAATTTATGAATTTGTAAGTTTTCAAGTTTATTAGTCAGCAATGCTGCTCCTTTTTTTTTTTTTTTCTTTCCTATTTCACGCGCTTTCGTAAGTAAAGTTTAAAATTCAGGATTTGGTAAACGGATAGATTTGGACTAAGTAAAGAATAAATGAACTATTATCATACATTCATTCATTTATAATTTAATATAAAATTTTAAATAAATTATGAATGATTCATGATCTTAAATATGTTCACTTAATATAATTATTGTTATCTTATATTCATCATCACCATTTTATAATAAATTTGCACTATTAAAAATTTTAAATTATATATTTCCTTTTTTTAAAATCCTAATATACCATTTTTAAAACTGTATTTTTCCACTAATTTCTGTATTATGCATAAACAAGAAAAGTTGAACATAATTAAACAGTAACTTCATTTCTGGATGAAAATATGAAATCATTCCCAAAAGAATATGATCCGGTATTTGTTCTTTTCCCTTATTTGCAATCAATTACAAAACTAAAAAAAAAAAAAAGTATATTAAACCAAGTAAAACAGCCGCAGGGTAAAGAAATTCTAATTCTCGTCTAATTAATTTTACAATATATATTAGCAATGAAAAATTGGCAATTATTTTCAATGCTTCATCATGAAACCATTCTTTTTATTGCATCAGCGAGCGTTGCAGGGAGATGGAATTACTCTACGAGAAGCAAACAATGCATATTCAATCCAATTATTGTCTTTAAATTTATTTTTACGTTTAAATCTTGTATAATAATAAAATAATTAATATTAATATAAGGGGATGACTTCTTTTTGAAGAAAAAAAAAAAGAATCCATAACATTATCATAATAGTTTATTTAAGATAAATTATTTTAAAAAATTTTTTTGATGACAAATAATTTTAAAAATATTTACAATGATAATGATATTAAATTACATAGATATTTTAATACATTTTTAATTATTTTATAAATCAATTCATGTAATAAATGAGCATATCTCTTATAAACATAAATAGATTTGAGTTAATTCAATTTGATCTTAGGATGAATAATAATTCAATTCATATTTATAGTATAAATGAACATGAGTTATAATTGTGAATTGTAAATTTTAATCTTGGGAGGGTAAGATTGAATCATTGGAAATTGGAAAATAGGATAAGAATTATTTTTTCCTATGACGCAAGCAAGCAACTGTAGAAGACAGCCATCGTGATCTTAGGTTCATTCACAAATGGAGATTTGACTCCATGATTATTTTCATTCGAAAGCCTTCTCTGGAAGAGGGAGGGTCAAACAATTTCATGTACTAGGTAGAACTGTTTTTTGAGGTTGACAATTTCAAGCTCTGAGAACTCAAACCAATCAGAAAAAGAAGTGTTACGAGGAAGAAAGGAAGGAGAACAAGCCCATGAAACCAGGTTTCAAACTTCAGGACAAAATGAGTATGAAAAACATGAGAAAGGAAGATGACACCCAAAAGATGTTTCACAGCTCAGGCTGCATTTTCTCACACTCTTCACGAATTGACTGGAAAAGAACCGTAGATAAATATCTTTCACCAAAGCTTGGGAATACAACCTGCAAGAGGGGGAAAAATGGGTCAGTCCAAAGCTAAAAATAGGGGAAAAGCATGTAAATGCACAACACAATGGATATATTGTCAGCTACTTTGTAATCTTTCCATTTTGTTTCCAATTTCCCATGTATTGAAATATTTTTCAGGAATTGACATGATATCTTTGTTGGAAGAATGAATTAAAATCTCATAATAAAATTATGAGCGTACCTGAAGCATAATTTAATGAAATCATAACTGATCTGAATAATGATGAGTAGAATTACAACTTACTTCGTTCCTTAGGTTATCCAGATAGAAAGAGAGAAAGGGAGAGAAAATTTTAGGAGCGTGAGAATCCTTATTTTTTAATATCAAAATAATAATCATAATTTTTTTATTTAAGGTCAGACTTGTGATAGAAAATTACTGACCACTAAAGGGTTGTAAATTGAGACCTCTACCCATATGAATTTATACATAATTCAATTTATCATGGATCATACACATTAAATCAAAGTCCGATTTGTTCTATGCTTAATGTTAAAATACAAAACTAATTACTTAAATAAATATTTTATTAATTAATTAATACTAATCCATATAATATTACTAATAAAATTAATTATTTTATTTTAAAATACAACAATCTTTACTAAACCAATATGAAAAAAATAATGACTTGAAAATTTTTGGGGGAGGATGAGAACATACTGCAATAAGCTTTCCTGCATTTTCTGGTCGTTTTCCAACCTTCAACAAGTAGAGCAGTACTTTCAATATGGATACGGCACCAATGGCCTTCAAATTTCCAATCTTTTGGCAGATATCCGATGTTTAATCAGAAGGGAAGAACCAACGGCAGGGTTGCATTGCTTTTTGTCATTTTGTGCATAGAACAGTTTATTTCTATTTGGTTGTTAGTATGAAAGATATATTTTTGTAACAAAATGTGAATAATATTAAATTTAGAAAGGCTCTACTGGAAGGAAAATTCAAGATTAGAAATTTTTTGGTGAGAATTTTAGCACCCCAATCTTTCAACATACATATATGAATATTAAAGTAAGTCTTCAATTATTTAGTTATTTTTTATATATAAATCTTTAAGAAGAAGAATATATAAGTGATAATGTAAGCGGATTATTGTTAGATAATAATCTATAACTTAATTGATATTCAATATTCATCAGAAGGGCTTTTACGTTACCTTCTTTTACGTCTCAAATTTAGTCTTTATTTCTTGTGTATGAGTTTAAACATTCCCATTATCACACAAAAATAGAAAAAATTGTAAGTAAATATTTTGTTAAGCAAGCAAATTTTTTCCCATCAAAATCTGTTATCCAACATTTTAAATTACTCTTTAGTTCAAAATCACAGTTTACTTCAATACACCAAGCATAAGATGATTGAAACTGAAGTGAGAAATATGATAAAATAAATTTGTTGAGATATTTTAAAATAATATGTAAAATAATGAAGCTATTTATTAGTAAAAAGGAAGTATGAAGTTGGAAAAAAACAAACAATGATTCATTAACTTTGAAAATGACAGTTAAAAAGAGAGTTAAAATTTTTTAAAATTTTTAAAATAATATAAAAAGACAAAGAAAGTAACATAAGAGTTAGAATAAAATATATTGTTAAAAATTAAATTAAATTAAAATTTTATATTATTTAAAATATTTTTATAATAAAAATAAAATATATTGTATTATATTATATTTATATTGTTCACATCTAAATTATAAATAATGGAATTAAATATAAAAAATATGCAATAAAATAACTAAAAAATAAAAGGTACACAATTTGTAAAGGTTTGAAAAAGTTTCAATTAATATATATTTAATTTAGAAAATAGTACTAAAATTTTGATATCAACAACTTATTGACAAAATTTAAATAAAAAGGTTTGATTTTAATTTTCACATATTATTTATTAAATAATAGAGTAAGTAATTAATTATTTCAATTAATGCTTTGTAGATTCATGTTTTAACTTATTTAAAATATTTTTACAATAAAATTAAATATATATATATATATATATATATATATATATATATATATATATATATATAGTATCTATACTACTTAATGATATTATTATATATGTTGTAAAAAAAATCAAAAAATATGGAATGAAAAAAAGAAAAAGAAGAAAAAAGATTTGATGAATTGTAAATTAATATAAGAGTTAAAAATAAAATTCAATTAAATTAGATCTTTAACTTATTTAAAATAGTTTTATAACAAAAATAAAATATATTTTATTGTATGTATACTTACTTGTTAAATTAGTGTATGGTCTATAAACAATGAAAGGGAAACAAAAAAAAAGAAAGGAATAAAATATGCAATGATCGATCTAATAAAAGAAAGAGAACAATTAGTAACCAATAAAATAATATAAGAGTTAAAAATAAAATATATACTTAAATAATTTAATCAAAATCAAATTAAATTTTTACTTATATGAAATATTTTTATAATAAAAAACATGTTATGTTATATCTATACTACTAAATAATATTAGCATATGAATAATATATAATAATAGGAGTAAATACAAAAAATATATATGTAATGAAATAGATAAAAAAAATAAAACAATCCATAAGTTATAAGCCTTGTCAAAATCTCAATTCATTTATAATTAATTTAAAACAAGAAAATTAAAAATTCATGTAAAGAAAATGTTTACAAAATTTAAATAAATAAATTTAATTGTAAATTTAAAAAAAATTAACAATAAATTATATAATTGATAGGTTATAAATAATAGGAATGAGTATATATAAAAAAATATGCAATAAGGTAGATATTAGCATCTATACAATAAAGTAGATAAAAAAAAGTGTTTAACTCATAAAGTAATAAAATGATAGAGCAAATAAAAATAAAAGAGAGTGCTCAAGAGTTAAAAATAGAATATATAATTCAAAAATACAATTGAATTATATTTGAATATATGCAAAATATTTTTATAATAAAAAATATATTTTATTGTATCTATACTACTTAATGATATTAATATATTATATTTATACTATTCAACAATATTATCTTCTAAATTATAAATTATAAAAGTGAGCAATAAAAAATGTGCAATGAAATTAATAAAAGAAAGTGAAATAATGTATGAATTATAAAGTGTTTATAAAATTTTAATTGATATATATTTAATTTGAAATATAATATTTAAAAATTAATATTAAGATAATATTTTCAAAATTTACACAAATAAAATTGGTTTTATTTTTTAGATATTTTGATTAAAATATATAATATACAATCAATTATTTTAATTAATACCCTTTGCATAAAAAATTTAACTTAATTAACATATATTTATAATAAAATTAAAAATATCATAATGTAAGTAGAAAATAATATTAGATATGAAAAATTAAAAAAGAGAAAAACATAGAATAGAGTAAATAAAAAATAAATGAATAAGCTGTAAATTAATATAAAAATAAAAGAGAAATATATAATTAAGTAATTTAATTCAGTTAAATATTTCAATTTATTTTAAATATTTTTATTATAAAATATATATATAATTTTTAGTGATATTAGTTTTTAGGTTTTAAACAGTAACTTTAAATATAAAAAGAAAGAGAAAAAAATATGTAATAGAATAAATAAAGAAACAGTAAATGAGTTGTAAAATAATATAAAAGATAAAACATAGAACATGTCATTAGGCAATATTTTCATAATAAAAATAAAATATATTGTATTATATTTATTTTACTCAATGATTTATTATTTTTTACAACATTATTTTAATTAAATAAAAAAAAAACAGTTGCAAAATTATATGTATAAAATGAAATCTATCAATATTATAATATTATAATTCTTATTTAAAAATTTCATGAAAATGATTTAATTTGATAAAATGGTTAATAAAATTGGAAGGTTGATTCCAAGTCTTGTGAAATTTAAGGAGGTGATTTTTAAGCTTTCAAATAGAAGAAGAAAAATTTAACCATCCCAAAATTGAAGAAGATATTTTGCATATTTTCAAAAAGGAAAACAAGATATACATTATTATATCAAATTTACTAGTTTCTAATCTTTTTTATATTATTGTTTGTAAGAAAAAAATACATACATAATATTATTTAATATATAGTTTTTAGTTCAAATAAATAATTTATTATTTAATTTATGTGTATTATTTATTAAACTTACTTTTTCTTAAATGAGAATGTTTAATTTTTATAATTAAAATGATATTTATATTTATTTTGATATTTAATAATTTAAAATTTTGTAGATAAATAAATTATAAAGTTTTGAAATCTATCCATAAATTTAAAATAAAAAATAAGATTAGTATAAGTATAAAATTTCAAATTTATAAAGAATGATAGTTGAGGTAAAAGAATAAAAAAAATGAGATTAATGTAGGTACAAAATTTAATTTTTCTTCCTATAATTATAATAAGGAAATAAGCTATTTAGAATTTATTTTTTAATCGGAATTATTGCTTATAATTAATTATCAGAAACTTTAAAAAGTACTACCAAACATTTTAAAACAGTAATAATTAATTATTTAATTTATAATCACTCATCTGATTTCTAATCTGTATACCAAACAAGCACCATAAAATTTCCAAATGTATTAACCTCACTATTTATTAAGAAAAGTATATGATAAACTCACATTTTAATAGTATATCAAGCTTTTCTTCTATGTAATCCAGCTTGGTAGGTTACGTACCATCAAGAATTTCTCGTAATCTCTTGGTGAAGGTTTTTTCACATGAACCCTCTTATCCAAGAATGGGATTTTTTATCAACAAGAATGAAACTATGTGCTTTGCAAATCACAAGTTAGTTTGAATTTATTTACGAGTAGCATTAATTAAATGGCGGAGTTTGGGGCTTCGGGCATGAGGTCATATATCGTAACACCAAGTTTCAAACGCAGTCTGACCGCCGTCAGTCGTGCTCGAACGCTTTTGCTTCAACAGGATTTTTAATTTCAAGGGCATTAAAAGATTAAAAACGATTCACTTTCACTAATTTAGATGGTGGAGTTATGATAATATATTTAAGATCAGGACAAGTATTTGTTGGAAACATCAAATTTTTTATTGACGAGTACCAGAAGCCAGAACTGAATTTATGAATTTGTAAGTTTTCAAGTTTATTAGTCAGCAATGCTGCTCCTTTTTTTTTTTTTTCTTTCCTATTTCACGCGCTTTCGTAAGTAAAGTTTAAAATTCAGGATTTGGTAAACGGATAGATTTGGACTAAGTAAAGAATAAATGAACTATTATCATACATTCATTCATTTATAATTTAATATAAAATTTTAAATAAATTATGAATGATTCATGATCTTAAATATGTTCACTTAATATAATTATTGTTATCTTATATTCATCATCACCATTTTATAATAAATTTGCACTATTAAAAATTTTAAATTATATATTTCCTTTTTTTAAAATCCTAATATACCATTTTTAAAACTGTATTTTTCCACTAATTTCTGTATTATGCATAAACAAGAAAAGTTGAACATAATTAAACAGTAACTTCATTTCTGGATGAAAATATGAAATCATTCCCAAAAGAATATGATCCGGTATTTGTTCTTTTCCCTTATTTGCAATCAATTACAAAACTAAAAAAAAAAAAAAGTATATTAAACCAAGTAAAACAGCCGCAGGGTAAAGAAATTCTAATTCTCGTCTAATTAATTTTACAATATATATTAGCAATGAAAAATTGGCAATTATTTTCAATGCTTCATCATGAAACCATTCTTTTTATTGCATCAGCGAGCGTTGCAGGGAGATGGAATTACTCTACGAGAAGCAAACAATGCATATTCAATCCAATTATTGTCTTTAAATTTATTTTTACGTTTAAATCTTGTATAATAATAAAATAATTAATATTAATATAAGGGGATGACTTCTTTTTGAAGAAAAAAAAAAGAATCCATAACATTATCATAATAGTTTATTTAAGATAAATTATTTTAAAAAATTTTTTTGATGACAAATAATTTTAAAAATATTTACAATGATAATGATATTAAATTACATAGATATTTTAATACATTTTTAATTATTTTATAAATCAATTCATGTAATAAATGAGCATATCTCTTATAAACATAAATAGATTTGAGTTAATTCAATTTGATCTTACTTTACCGGATGAATAATAATTCAATTCATATTTATAGTATAAATGAACATGAGTTGTGAATTGTAAATTTTAATCTTGGGAGGGTAAGATTGAATCATTGGAAATTGGAAAATAGGATAAGAATTATTTTTTCCTATGACGCAAGCAAGCAACTGTAGAAGACAGCCATCGTGATCTTAGGTTCATTCACAAATGGAGATTTGACTCCATGATTATTTTCATTCGAAAGCCTTCTCTGGAAGAGGGAGGGTCAAACAATTTCATGTACTAGGTAGAACTGTTTTTTGAGGTTGACAATTTCAAGCTCTGAGAACTCAAACCAATCAGAAAAAGAAGTGTTACGAGGAAGAAAGGAAGGAGAACAAGCCCATGAAACCAGGTTTCAAACTTCAGGACAAAATGAGTATGAAAAACATGAGAAAGGAAGATGACACCCAAAAGATGTTTCACAGCTCAGGCTGCATTTTCTCACACTCTTCACGAATTGACTGGAAAAGAACCGTAGATAAATATCTTTCACCAAAGCTTGGGAATACAACCTGCAAGAGGGGGAAAAATGGGTCAGTCCAAAGCTAAAAATAGGGGAAAAGCATGTAAATGCACAACACAATGGATATATTGTCAGCTACTTTGTAATCTTTCCATTTTGTTTCCAATTTCCCATGTATTGAAATATTTTTCAGGAATTGACATGATATCTTTGTTGGAAGAATGAATTAAAATCTCATAATAAAATTATGAGCGTACCTGAAGCATAATTTAATGAAATCATAACTGATCTGAATAATGATGAGTAGAATTACAACTTACTTCGTTCCTTAGGTTATCCAGATAGAAAGAGAGAAAGGGAGAGAAAATTTTAGGAGCGTGAGAATCCTTATTTTTTAATATCAAAATAATAATCATAATTTTTTTATTTAAGGTCAGACTTGTGATAGAAAATTACTGACCACTAAAGGGTTGTAAATTGAGACCTCTACCCATATGAATTTATACATAATTCAATTTATCATGGATCATACACATTAAATCAAAGTCCGATTTGTTCTATGCTTAATGTTAAAATACAAAACTAATTACTTAAATAAATATTTTATTAATTAATTAATACTAATCCATATAATATTACTAATAAAATTAATTATTTTATTTTAAAATACAACAATCTTTACTAAACCAATATGAAAAAAATAATGACTTGAAAATTTTTGGGGGAGGATGAGAACATACTGCAATAAGCTTTCCTGCATTTTCTGGTCGTTTTCCAACCTTCAACAAGTAGAGCAGTACTTTCAATATGGATACGGCACCAATGGCCTTCAAATTTCCAATCTTTTGGCAGATATCCGATGTTTAATCAGAAGGGAAGAACCAACGGCAGGGTTGCATTGCTTTTTGTCATTTTGTGCATAGAACAGTTTATTTCTATTTGGTTGTTAGTATGAAAGATATATTTTTGTAACAAAATGTGAATAATATTAAATTTAGAAAGGCTCTACTGGAAGGAAAATTCAAGATTAGAAATTTTTTGGTGAGAATTTTAGCACCCCAATCTTTCAACATACATATATGAATATTAAAGTAAGTCTTCAATTATTTAGTTATTTTTTATATATAAATCTTTAAGAAGAAGAATATATAAGTGATAATGTAAGCGGATTATTGTTAGATAATAATCTATAACTTAATTGATATTCAATATTCATCAGAAGGGCTTTTACGTTACCTTCTTTTACGTCTCAAATTTAGTCTTTATTTCTTGTGTATGAGTTTAAACATTCCCATTATCACACAAAAATAGAAAAAATTGTAAGTAAATATTTTGTTAAGCAAGCAAATTTTTTCCCATCAAAATCTGTTATCCAACATTTTAAATTACTCTTTAGTTCAAAATCACAGTTTACTTCAATACACCAAGCATAAGATGATTGAAACTGAAGTGAGAAATATGATAAAATAAATTTGTTGAGATATTTTAAAATAATATGTAAAATAATGAAGCTATTTATTAGTAAAAAGGAAGTATGAAGTTGGAAAAAAACAAACAATGATTCATTAACTTTGAAAATGACAGTTAAAAAGAGAGTTAAAATTTTTTAAAATTTTTAAAATAATATAAAAAGACAAAGAAAGTAACATAAGAGTTAGAATAAAATATATTGTTAAAAATTAAATTAAATTAAAATTTTATATTATTTAAAATATTTTTATAATAAAAATAAAATATATTGTATTATATTATATTTATATTGTTCACATCTAAATTATAAATAATGGAATTAAATATAAAAAATATGCAATAAAATAACTAAAAAATAAAAGGTACACAATTTGTAAAGGTTTGAAAAAGTTTCAATTAATATATATTTAATTTAGAAAATAGTACTAAAATTTTGATATCAACAACTTATTGACAAAATTTAAATAAAAAGGTTTGATTTTAATTTTCACATATTATTTATTAAATAATAGAGTAAGTAATTAATTATTTCAATTAATGCTTTGTAGATTCATGTTTTAACTTATTTAAAATATTTTTACAATAAAATTAAATATATATATATATATATATATATATATATATATATATATATATATATATATAGTATCTATACTACTTAATGATATTATTATATATGTTGTAAAAAAAATCAAAAAATATGGAATGAAAAAAAGAAAAAGAAGAAAAAAGATTTGATGAATTGTAAATTAATATAAGAGTTAAAAATAAAATTCAATTAAATTAGATCTTTAACTTATTTAAAATAGTTTTATAACAAAAATAAAATATATTTTATTGTATGTATACTTACTTGTTAAATTAGTGTATGGTCTATAAACAATGAAAGGGAAACAAAAAAAAAGAAAGGAATAAAATATGCAATGATCGATCTAATAAAAGAAAGAGAACAATTAGTAACCAATAAAATAATATAAGAGTTAAAAATAAAATATATACTTAAATAATTTAATCAAAATCAAATTAAATTTTTACTTATATGAAATATTTTTATAATAAAAAACATGTTATGTTATATCTATACTACTAAATAATATTAGCATATGAATAATATATAATAATAGGAGTAAATACAAAAAATATATATGTAATGAAATAGATAAAAAAAATAAAACAATCCATAAGTTATAAGCCTTGTCAAAATCTCAATTCATTTATAATTAATTTAAAACAAGAAAATTAAAAATTCATGTAAAGAAAATGTTTACAAAATTTAAATAAATAAATTTAATTGTAAATTTAAAAAAAATTAACAATAAATTATATAATTGATAGGTTATAAATAATAGGAATGAGTATATATAAAAAAATATGCAATAAGGTAGATATTAGCATCTATACAATAAAGTAGATAAAAAAAAGTGTTTAACTCATAAAGTAATAAAATGATAGAGCAAATAAAAATAAAAGAGAGTGCTCAAGAGTTAAAAATAGAATATATAATTCAAAAATACAATTGAATTATATTTGAATATATGCAAAATATTTTTATAATAAAAAATATATTTTATTGTATCTATACTACTTAATGATATTAATATATTATATTTATACTATTCAACAATATTATCTTCTAAATTATAAATTATAAAAGTGAGCAATAAAAAATGTGCAATGAAATTAATAAAAGAAAGTGAAATAATGTATGAATTATAAAGTGTTTATAAAATTTTAATTGATATATATTTAATTTGAAATATAATATTTAAAAATTAATATTAAGATAATATTTTCAAAATTTACACAAATAAAATTGGTTTTATTTTTTAGATATTTTGATTAAAATATATAATATACAATCAATTATTTTAATTAATACCCTTTGCATAAAAAATTTAACTTAATTAACATATATTTATAATAAAATTAAAAATATCATAATGTAAGTAGAAAATAATATTAGATATGAAAAATTAAAAAAGAGAAAAACATAGAATAGAGTAAATAAAAAATAAATGAATAAGCTGTAAATTAATATAAAAATAAAAGAGAAATATATAATTAAGTAATTTAATTCAGTTAAATATTTCAATTTATTTTAAATATTTTTATTATAAAATATATATATAATTTTTAGTGATATTAGTTTTTAGGTTTTAAACAGTAACTTTAAATATAAAAAGAAAGAGAAAAAAATATGTAATAGAATAAATAAAGAAACAGTAAATGAGTTGTAAAATAATATAAAAGATAAAACATAGAACATGTCATTAGGCAATATTTTCATAATAAAAATAAAATATATTGTATTATATTTATTTTACTCAATGATTTATTATTTTTTACAACATTATTTTAATTAAATAAAAAAAAAACAGTTGCAAAATTATATGTATAAAATGAAATCTATCAATATTATAATATTATAATTCTTATTTAAAAATTTCATGAAAATGATTTAATTTGATAAAATGGTTAATAAAATTGGAAGGTTGATTCCAAGTCTTGTGAAATTTAAGGAGGTGATTTTTAAGCTTTCAAATAGAAGAAGAAAAATTTAACCATCCCAAAATTGAAGAAGATATTTTGCATATTTTCAAAAAGGAAAACAAGATATACATTATTATATCAAATTTACTAGTTTCTAATCTTTTTTATATTATTGTTTGTAAGAAAAAAATACATACATAATATTATTTAATATATAGTTTTTAGTTCAAATAAATAATTTATTATTTAATTTATGTGTATTATTTATTA
Organism: Sindora glabra; assembly: GCA_020226215.1. NCBI lineage: Eukaryota > Viridiplantae > Streptophyta > Magnoliopsida > Fabales > Fabaceae > Sindora > Sindora glabra. The sequence goes on from CM035229.1 coordinate 74,928,062, forward strand.
AACTTACTTTTTCTTAAATGAGAATGTTTAATTTTTATAATTAAAATGATATTTATATTTATTTTGATATTTAATAATTTAAAATTTTGTAGATAAATAAATTATAAAGTTTTGAAATCTATCCATAAATTTAAAATAAAAAATAAGATTAGTATAAGTATAAAATTTCAAATTTATAAAGAATGATAGTTGAGGTAAAAGAATAAAAAAAATGAGATTAATGTAGGTACAAAATTTAATTTTTCTTCCTATAATTATAATAAGGAAATAAGCTATTTAGAATTTATTTTTTAATCGGAATTATTGCTTATAATTAATTATCAGAAACTTTAAAAAGTACTACCAAACATTTTAAAACAGTAATAATTAATTATTTAATTTATAATCACTCATCTGATTTCTAATCTGTATACCAAACAAGCACCATAAAATTTCCAAATGTATTAACCTCACTATTTATTAAGAAAAGTATATGATAAACTCACATTTTAATAGTATATCAAGCTTTTCTTCTATGTAATCCAGCTTGGTAGGTTACGTACCATCAAGAATTTCTCGTAATCTCTTGGTGAAGGTTTTTTCACATGAACCCTCTTATCCAAGAATGGGATTTTTTATCAACAAGAATGAAACTATGTGCTTTGCAAATCACAAGTTAGTTTGAATTTATTTACGAGTAGCATTAATTAAATGGCGGAGTTTGGGGCTTCGGGCATGAGGTCATATATCGTAACACCAAGTTTCAAACGCAGTCTGACCGCCGTCAGTCGTGCTCGAACGCTTTTGCTTCAACAGGATTTTTAATTTCAAGGGCATTAAAAGATTAAAAACGATTCACTTTCACTAATTTAGATGGTGGAGTTATGATAATATATTTAAGATCAGGACAAGTATTTGTTGGAAACATCAAATTTTTTATTGACGAGTACCAGAAGCCAGAACTGAATTTATGAATTTGTAAGTTTTCAAGTTTATTAGTCAGCAATGCTGCTCCTTTTTTTTTTTTTTCTTTCCTATTTCACGCGCTTTCGTAAGTAAAGTTTAAAATTCAGGATTTGGTAAACGGATAGATTTGGACTAAGTAAAGAATAAATGAACTATTATCATACATTCATTCATTTATAATTTAATATAAAATTTTAAATAAATTATGAATGATTCATGATCTTAAATATGTTCACTTAATATAATTATTGTTATCTTATATTCATCATCACCATTTTATAATAAATTTGCACTATTAAAAATTTTAAATTATATATTTCCTTTTTTTAAAATCCTAATATACCATTTTTAAAACTGTATTTTTCCACTAATTTCTGTATTATGCATAAACAAGAAAAGTTGAACATAATTAAACAGTAACTTCATTTCTGGATGAAAATATGAAATCATTCCCAAAAGAATATGATCCGGTATTTGTTCTTTTCCCTTATTTGCAATCAATTACAAAACTAAAAAAAAAAAAAAGTATATTAAACCAAGTAAAACAGCCGCAGGGTAAAGAAATTCTAATTCTCGTCTAATTAATTTTACAATATATATTAGCAATGAAAAATTGGCAATTATTTTCAATGCTTCATCATGAAACCATTCTTTTTATTGCATCAGCGAGCGTTGCAGGGAGATGGAATTACTCTACGAGAAGCAAACAATGCATATTCAATCCAATTATTGTCTTTAAATTTATTTTTACGTTTAAATCTTGTATAATAATAAAATAATTAATATTAATATAAGGGGATGACTTCTTTTTGAAGAAAAAAAAAAAGAATCCATAACATTATCATAATAGTTTATTTAAGATAAATTATTTTAAAAAATTTTTTTGATGACAAATAATTTTAAAAATATTTACAATGATAATGATATTAAATTACATAGATATTTTAATACATTTTTAATTATTTTATAAATCAATTCATGTAATAAATGAGCATATCTCTTATAAACATAAATAGATTTGAGTTAATTCAATTTGATCTTACTTTACCGGATGAATAATAATTCAATTCATATTTATAGTATAAATGAACATGAGTTGTGAATTGTAAATTTTAATCTTGGGAGGGTAAGATTGAATCATTGGAAATTGGAAAATAGGATAAGAATTATTTTTTCCTATGACGCAAGCAAGCAACTGTAGAAGACAGCCATCGTGATCTTAGGTTCATTCACAAATGGAGATTTGACTCCATGATTATTTTCATTCGAAAGCCTTCTCTGGAAGAGGGAGGGTCAAACAATTTCATGTACTAGGTAGAACTGTTTTTTGAGGTTGACAATTTCAAGCTCTGAGAACTCAAACCAATCAGAAAAAGAAGTGTTACGAGGAAGAAAGGAAGGAGAACAAGCCCATGAAACCAGGTTTCAAACTTCAGGACAAAATGAGTATGAAAAACATGAGAAAGGAAGATGACACCCAAAAGATGTTTCACAGCTCAGGCTGCATTTTCTCACACTCTTCACGAATTGACTGGAAAAGAACCGTAGATAAATATCTTTCACCAAAGCTTGGGAATACAACCTGCAAGAGGGGGAAAAATGGGTCAGTCCAAAGCTAAAAATAGGGGAAAAGCATGTAAATGCACAACACAATGGATATATTGTCAGCTACTTTGTAATCTTTCCATTTTGTTTCCAATTTCCCATGTATTGAAATATTTTTCAGGAATTGACATGATATCTTTGTTGGAAGAATGAATTAAAATCTCATAATAAAATTATGAGCGTACCTGAAGCATAATTTAATGAAATCATAACTGATCTGAATAATGATGAGTAGAATTACAACTTACTTCGTTCCTTAGGTTATCCAGATAGAAAGAGAGAAAGGGAGAGAAAATTTTAGGAGCGTGAGAATCCTTATTTTTTAATATCAAAATAATAATCATAATTTTTTTATTTAAGGTCAGACTTGTGATAGAAAATTACTGACCACTAAAGGGTTGTAAATTGAGACCTCTACCCATATGAATTTATACATAATTCAATTTATCATGGATCATACACATTAAATCAAAGTCCGATTTGTTCTATGCTTAATGTTAAAATACAAAACTAATTACTTAAATAAATATTTTATTAATTAATTAATACTAATCCATATAATATTACTAATAAAATTAATTATTTTATTTTAAAATACAACAATCTTTACTAAACCAATATGAAAAAAATAATGACTTGAAAATTTTTGGGGGAGGATGAGAACATACTGCAATAAGCTTTCCTGCATTTTCTGGTCGTTTTCCAACCTTCAACAAGTAGAGCAGTACTTTCAATATGGATACGGCACCAATGGCCTTCAAATTTCCAATCTTTTGGCAGATATCCGATGTTTAATCAGAAGGGAAGAACCAACGGCAGGGTTGCATTGCTTTTTGTCATTTTGTGCATAGAACAGTTTATTTCTATTTGGTTGTTAGTATGAAAGATATATTTTTGTAACAAAATGTGAATAATATTAAATTTAGAAAGGCTCTACTGGAAGGAAAATTCAAGATTAGAAATTTTTTGGTGAGAATTTTAGCACCCCAATCTTTCAACATACATATATGAATATTAAAGTAAGTCTTCAATTATTTAGTTATTTTTTATATATAAATCTTTAAGAAGAAGAATATATAAGTGATAATGTAAGCGGATTATTGTTAGATAATAATCTATAACTTAATTGATATTCAATATTCATCAGAAGGGCTTTTACGTTACCTTCTTTTACGTCTCAAATTTAGTCTTTATTTCTTGTGTATGAGTTTAAACATTCCCATTATCACACAAAAATAGAAAAAATTGTAAGTAAATATTTTGTTAAGCAAGCAAATTTTTTCCCATCAAAATCTGTTATAGAACATTTTAAATTATTCTAAAGATGATCTTAGAATAAAAAAAAATCTTATTTTAACAGATCAAAGAGTTAATTAGGGATGTTCTAGAGATCATAAATCGGATTAGACTCAGCCATAGTAAACAAACATTTTGTTTATCTAATATTCAAGGGAAAAAAAAACAAGATAAGATAGTTTAAATCAACCAAGTATATATAATATAATATAATATGTATCATGGAGAGAGAGCTAAATTGAAATTTTGCTTGACCATCAAAAGGGAAAAAAAATATGTTGCTTTTCTTCGAATTAGTTTTTAAATTGACATATATTGTGTGATCAAATTACCCTTTGTATTGAAATATCAAGACATGTACGCTAAGATAAAATAGTCATTATGCGCTCCTCATTTTAATTTTTGGATTAAATTTAATTTATTGTAAATGAATGAAAATAAGATACATCTATAAGTGAATAATAATTTTTAAAAATAATATAAAAATTTTAATATTTTTGTATTAATATAATATTATATAAATAAATAATAATATAAAATTAATTAATATTGATAATAAATTAAATCTATTTTTAATATATATATAAACAAAAAAAATTGACTTATTAGTTGTACTGATATATCATTCATTTGTATTTTTAAATTTCATTAATCTTATACAGTAGTTTACAAATAAATAAAATTTAATAATATATTGATATAATTAATACATCGTAATCATTGTCGAGAACCTTTAGTTTAAATAATATTCGATATCTCTTGAAGGTTTTATGCCTTCTGCTACCTTCAGAATTTAATCTTTGATATTTGCGTGGTGCGTTTAGCGATTTAGCCACTCCTACTATTATAAAAAAAAATGACATCGTAATCATTATTTATCTGTACATAGACCAACTTGAAAATGTTTTTTCAACGAGAGTAAGTGGTCAGCACTTTCAGGTACGCACTAGAAGAAAACAGAAACTGTCCAATGGATCTGATGCGCCACTAATTTCTGCAAGAAATTGATCTTTCTATCAACGTGTTTCATATAAGTATTAAAATTTCATTCACATTTTACGGTTTCAGCGAATAAAAAACCTCACGTTTTTAATACCACAAGATTAAGGATGTGATTAGATATATTTTTAATTTTTTAAAAATTATTTTTAAAAGTTAGTTTTAAAATTATTTTTATTTTAAAAATATTTTTAAATTTAAGAAAAATAAGAAAGAGGGGATGTTTAATAAAGTAAATAAGTAAAAATTTAATTTAATTATAAAATTATTATAAAAGAATAAGTTCAAACAACATCTAAAATTTATTCTTTTTAATTTTTTAAACAATAATTTTAAAAAATAAAATTTCAGAACACGTTGCTAAATAAGCTTTTTAATATTTTTATTTTTAAAAATAAAAAATTATTTTTAAAAACGAATGAAAACAGGCTCTAATGTTCCATTTTCTTGATTGGTGAAAAATAACTTTTTTCATAAAATGTAATTATAAAATAAAAATAAAAATATTTTTATATAATATTAAATATAAAGAGTTTGAATAAAATAACTTTCCTAATTTAAAAAAGAAATTACTTTCTTTTCACTGTCATCCGTTTAAGCACAGGCCCATCTATTTGTATAATTGTGTGGGAAATTGCCATCACAATTTATTTCTGCATTAGTTCGAAAAGAAATTTTATTTGAAATAAATATAAAATATTGAAAATTAATTAATTACATACAAGAACATGTAAATTAAATAAATATTAAATTAAAATTTACTTTAAATTAAATATTTAAATTTGATATAATAATTTTATTTTAATTTTATATATAAATATTATTTTCATAATTTAAATTTTTAAATCTACTGTTATTTTTATATATTATTTTTTAATTCATCAATACAAATAATATATTATTTTTATATTAATATATATTAATAGTATTTTTATAAAAATAACCTTCTCACTGTGGCAAAAAATTCAATATCATAATTCTTTATTAATATATATATATAGAAATAATATTCTCTCATGAAAACAACCTTCTCAGCCAGCGGAAAGACCAATGTTAAGTAGGAGATAAATCCAACCATAAAGGAACAAATCACATTAATTCCTTCCGTCATTGCCTTATTGAAGATGTGCGTAATGTGTTGAGTTTAACCGAAATTCAACTAAGTAACAAATTACAACAGTTTTATTGTGAATTATTTTTTTATTTAAATTTAATTTTTATATTACATTAAGATTGGAATATTTTAATAAATAAATTTTTTTATACATATATTTATCTTAATAAAATTTAAAATATGAGAGAGATATAATATGAGTATTTATAAAGATTATATAAAATATTTTATGGATATTTGGGAGAAATGTAGAGTTATAATTTAAAATTTGTATATATATATATATATATATATATTATTTTATAATTTTTGTTAATATAATTAATATCTTTTTATCCATGATTTTTATAAAATTTTAAAAATTCTTTGATATTAAATTGTTCATATATTATTATGCTACTATAATGGATTAAGGCTTCAATTATTTTGACAAAAATTATAAGATATTAAGATAAAAAAATATTTTATTTATTTAATATTAAATATAAATAATTTTAAAAATAATTTTTTAATTTTTTTATTTTTATAATTTTAAAAATATTTTTTAAATTATAAATATAAATAATATGTTATTATTTTATTAATATATATAATATTATTCCTTGATACTTGTGTATTTGTAAATGATGTAAATTCCTTTTCCCCCAAAACATGTATTGACAGTTTTCCCCCAACTTCGTGAACAGTACATTTAATTCCTTCGTACAGTTACTCTGCCAAGCAAATTTAATGGGATAGTCACGTGCGGCACGCTTATCTCATTATTAATTAATATTAAAAAAATGAGACTTCTTTATAATTATTAAAGCTCTAGTACAAGACATTTTTATAATTAAATTAGGAGGAATTCTAAAGTATTTTCATGAGTTTAAAATCCATGAGAATGTAGTAAAATATAAATTATTGAATGATTAAAGTCATTAATTATTTAATAACTTATATTTGATCACATCTTTATAAGTTTTAAACTCACGAAGGTACTATAGAATGCACCTTCAATTATATCACTATAAATGTTATGTTTCCACCTTAGAAATTAAAATTGTAAACTGATGTCAATGTTCTCTTGCAATGAACTTTTTTAATAGTGAATGTGCATTTTAGAATATAAGTACATTTAACACAAGTGATTTATAAGTTAATTAATAATTGATAAGTTAATTAGTAACTAATAATTTATAACTAATAATTGATAAGTTAATTAATTGTATAAGAAGTGTTTTATAAAATTAGTTATTAAAATAATTGAAATTATAAAATAATATAAAATATATTAATAGAAATAGATATATAAATTAAAATAATTTATATTTATCTAAAGATTAAATTATATTAACATAATTAAGATATTTAAAATAAAAATAAAATATTTAATATTTAATTAATTATATTTTATGAATTTATATATTTATTTATCTATATAAATTTTATTTTATTATTATTTATAATAGAATTATAATTAATGATAAATTTAGATATATATTATAAAAGGTATAAATTGTAAATTAATAAAATGAATAAAGATAGATTTGAAAAGATTTTAAAAAAATAATAGTTTATAAATTATAAGTTATTTAAGATAAACTTATTAAATTAAAACTTATTTTTAAAATAAGTTAGTGTATAAAATAATTCTAGAGATTAATTTATAATTTATTAACTAAATCAATAAATTAAATTAAAAGTTAATTTATTTATTGTGTAAAACGGAGTCATAATCAACAATATAATAACTATATGATTTATTTTATTAAATTTTATAAAAAATGGCTAATAAGAAATTACATGTAAAATTTCAGAAAATTATATATTTTTATAATTTAAGAAATTAAGTGCATAATTGCATGTGATTAAGCCCAAAGAGAAACGTAAAAGCCTCTAATGGCTGGTGAAAATATTTTTTTAACAACCCGTAGTATTAAAAATTTTAATATTATTTTTATTTATATTTTAATAAATAAAGGAATTACATTTTAAATTTTAAGAACTACGCAATTATAATATCAAAATAATTTATCTAAAAAATATAAATGAAAATAATACTCTAATTTTAATGGTACGGTAAATCCAAGAATATTTCCAACTCCATGACTCCATTTGTATTGGAAAAAGGTTAACAATGGCTACAATGATGCAGAAACATGTAATTATAAATTAAAATTAAAGAAACATAAAATCAGTAAGACATATAATTTAATGTGATTTAACTTTTAATCTATTCCACAAACAAATGTGATAAACAAAATTTACTATAGAAAATCAAAGAGAGATATTATATAGTGTTGGACCACCTTCAAATCCATATTCCAAGTGTACTCAAAATATTTCAAAATTTTCCTTCAGTTAGTGATACATATTCTTATAAACAGTAAATATACTCTTTACTTAATATAAATAATATTATTAAAGGAATAAGAAAAATTGTGAGATTTCACATAAATCCATCTCTGGCATATTAATCTCTTCAACAATTGTTCATACCAATATAATATATTTATAAGTCAAAACACTAAATAAAGAAATCCTAATTTGAAAAGAATAATTAAAAATAGGATATTATAATAATTCTTAATAGGATAATAATTCAAAATAAAAAATAATTTCAAATTAACAATCATTAAAATTTAGATTAATTCCTAATAGTTTGTCTTGTCAAAAAAATATTTTTTCAAGAAAAGTGTTATTTGCATGTATATTTATAAAAGAGAGATATATTACTCATATTTAGTATTAAAAGAAAATTTAGAATTATAATATTGGAAGAAAGCAAATTTTTTAAATAAAAGAAATTACATTGTTTAATTTTTAAATTAAAATTAAAATTTAAATAAATAAAATATTTTATTATTTTATAATTATATATGAAAAATATTTCTTTGTTGAAACGACGAAACCACAAAGTTTAAGAAATTTGTTCATGGGGGATTTGGTAAACAGGATCGAAACGTCCAAAGCATTCCAATGGATTTGACAATAAATAACTAACATAATCGAGTCAGACGAGTCCGCAATTTTATATATACATATTCCATTCAATGGAGACACATGATCAAAAATCAAAAGAGGGTTAGCAATGCAAAGCTCATATAATTAGGATAACGGGATGCTCTTGACTTTCACAACCTGAGTTCAAAAATAATATAGGTGACGTATACTTTGCGAATTTTTTTAATGTTTATAAAAATATTTTAAAAAATATAATTTTTTACTTAATTTAAATTTTAAAAAATATTTTCAATTTAATATTCTTCTAAATTATTTTCATACAAAAAATGAATTTTTTAAATTCTCATAATATAAAAATATTTAATTAATACAAATAAATTATTTTATCTACCATTTTATAAAATTTTATCATCATTAATACATACATTTATTAATATATATCACTACTTATCGAAATCAACCATCATTTACCATTACCTGTTATTACTAATTACCATCAATCACTACTTATTTGCAATTACCATTATCAATTATAACTTACTATCAACAATTGTCAATAATCATTATTTAGTATCACCTATCATTGAGGACTACTATTAACCACTGTTTATTGTTAATAATCATTATTGACAATCATCCATAATCAATGATTATCATTCATCATTACTCATAGCTAATAACCATTCTCTTTTAATAATCATTATTCACCATCACTTATTGTTGTTAACCATCATCACTACCACTGCCAACCATCATCGCTAGTCATCAGCCATTTTTAGTAAACAATTTCAATTATTATCCATTGTTAGTGGCCACTGTCCATCATTATTGTCTTTACCCCTACCACTAGTAACTACCGTCAATCATAACTCACCATCTACTATTAATCACTCAATTTTTAATGAGTAAATTTTTAATAATTTAATAATATTTGTAAAAATATTATAAATAATTAAAATATAATATTATAATATTTATAGAAATATTTCTAATTAAACTAAATATGGTAATATCATATTTTAGAATTAAATTCCTAAAAATGATATCTCTAGAAATATTTTGATTTTCTAAAATATTTGATTTTATAAACTAACTGTTACCTAAAAAATTAATAATAGTTTATAGGTTAAAAACCTTATAGTTCTCTTTATATGCCAAATCTTTCCTATTCCTTAATGGATTAGGTTTTCTAAAGTGAATTTTATGCTTTAGAGATGGAACTAGAAACTTTTTGGGAGAGCAAAATTTTAAGCTCATGTAAAATATTATTAAATAAATTATTAAATAAATTCAAAGTAATTAATTTAATAATTTTTTATTTTAATTTCAATTTTTATGTACTAAAAAATTAAATATTTTGAATTAGATAATTATTATGTTCTACTTAAAATTATTTTAAATGATTGGATGAATAAAAGTTGAAATAGAAATAATGAATTGAAAATGAATGAATGAATAATTTTTTATCATAAAAATAGTTATTGGTAAAATGTATTACTAAAATATATCTAAAAAATAAAATGCAAGAAAAATAAATTATAATGAATATATTGGTGAAAATATATTGTACTCTCTATAATTGAGAAAATGAGAACAGATATGATTTAGGATACATATATAATGTATAAAAAAGATAATATTTTATATATATTTAATTCAAGATTTAAATATAATAAAATTTTTAACTATAATTTTCTTATTGTCGGCAATACATTAGAATAAAACATTATTTTAAAATTATTCTTATAAGTTAATAAGTGTTAAAAAAATTTGCTTTTGAAAAATTTTTAAAAGAAAAAAGAATATCAAAGAATAAAGTGTAACATAAATAATTAATAATCAACACTCTATTAATTCAAGAGAGAAATTTTGATTTAAACTTTCATTTGAAAGGGTTAACACTAAAATTTTGGAGGCAATAAAATATCCAAAGTGCATAGTAAAACTTTGTAACTTAGGGGCTAAGGCTCCCCAAGCCAAAAGGTAGTTTTAAAAGGTAAAGTATGAAATTGTAATTCTTGATAAAAAAATCAAGTTCATAATTTATTTAATACAAAACAATAAATTAAAAATAATTTTTAATTTATAATCAATATTTGTAAAATTGGATCAAACAGTCAAATCATTAACTAGTGCCTAAAATGGCTTAAATTAACCCTTAAAAATATTTGACAATTAAAATGATTTGAACCAATATGAATCGGACAGATCCGGTAAAAGAACAATTTAAACTAAAAAATCAACCTTATTTTTTAAAATTGTTTTGATCTTTTCTTTTGAATTTTTCATTTTTTTTTATAAAATTTGATCAATACTTTCAAAAATACGATCTATAAATATATTTTTTAAAAAAATTATTACTAAAATAATACAAAGTTTCATTTTTTATTGATATCATTTATTAATTTTATAATAATTTTATTTGTTAAATTTATTATTTTTATATAGAATTAAACTTATATTTTGAAAATAGATATTTAATTTATTTATAAGATTTTATATAATTTATATAATTTTCTAATTATAGTATTATTCAATCTAATCATTAGGTTAACTAATTGAATTATTCAAACTTTAAATCAAAAGCCTCTGATATCCAATTTGATCTTTAAAACATTATTTGTAACTATTTATTTCTTTGGTTTTTACATTTAAAATTAAAAATTATTTATTATTTAAATTACATCTTATACTTTAAAGAACTTTGAATTATTCCATAGCTGAATGTTATACGAATAAGACATATGTTGGTGATAGCCCTTAGTTAGAATCACATTTGATATTATTTGAACGTCTTATTTTTCTTTTGTATTTCCAATTTGATGATAAGTCTTTATCCACATTTAGTGGATTAATTATTTGTCCAGCACATGTTCATAAAGGACATTTGTATTCGTGTACTATCGTAGAAAGAGATACTATATATACAAAGAAATAAGATCTTGTTACGAATCCATTATTAATCATTGTTGTGAATGTTCATTTATTTTCTCAACTCCCAAATCCATTAAATCCTCTTTGTAACTCTTAATTTTTGGGTTACCTATCATTCAATTTAAATTATAATCCTTGACTTTTAGAATATCTATCATTATGATTGTATGCCTATAAATAGAGGGTTCTATGGATCATTTGCAGACAAGTAAGTAATTGAATAAAAAGTTCACCACTTCTTCTCTATATATCATCTTTTTCTTACTCATATGCTTACTAGTTCTTCCTTGTATAAAATCTCTTTATTTTCTAACATGTTATCAACACGAGTTGCTCTTGATCATTTGAGCCTACTCATAAGAAAACAGTTATATTGGTAAGATCCTTCCTTCTTACTTATTACATTTTCTATTTGTTTTTTCAATCCCATTATCATGTAAAATCTTACAAAACTTGAGTTTATGATCCTTGATATTTCAAATAAGAATTATTTATCTTGAATATTAGATACTAAAATTCATCTTGATGTTATGGGTACTGAAAACACCATTAAAGTAGGAAATAATAAATCAATGCAAAATCATGCTAAGGCAATGATTTTCCTATATTATTACCCCTATAAGGGATTAAAATTTGAATACATTACAGTGAAAGATCCATTTGTACTCTGGAATAATTTGAAAGAAAGGTATAACCACTAGAAAATTGTTATTCTCCTAAAGGCTTTTTATAACTAGATGCATTTATGATTGCAATATTTTAAATCAGTTAAGGAATATAACTCTGCAATGTTTCATCTTAACTCTCAATTAAAATTATACGGAGAAAAAAATTACTAAGAAAGATATGTTAAAGAAAACTTTCTCTTCTCTTCGTGCTTCGAATGTGCTCCTACAACAATAGTATTAAGAAAAAGAATTTAAAAAATAGTCATAGTTAATTTCATACCTTCTTGTGACTAAATAAAATAATGAGCTATTAATGAAAAATCATGAGGTTCGTCCAACTGGTTTTGCTCCATTCCCTAAAGTGAATATGAGTATGAGTAATGATAGTAGACAAGGATAAAAACATGATAATGGTCGTGGTCGAGGCCATGAATATGGCCAAGGAAGAAATAACATTCCCTATCATAAACATGTCTTTTACCGCCAGAAATGGAATAGGAAAGAAGAAAAACAAGCAAGCCCAAGTGGACAAAAGAAGCATGTTTAAAATTTAGAAAGTTCATGTTATCATTGTGGTATTGAATGGACATTGGTCACGCATTTGTTGTACAACAAAACACCTTGTTAATCTTTATTAAGCATCAATGAAAAAAAAAGGAGAAAGGTGTTGAAGTGAATTTTGGTAATATATATGATGACTTTGCTAATGATCCCATAAATACCACATATTTAGATATGTGAAATTTCTTTATTGATTCACAAGAAAATAATGATGCTATTGGTGAAAAGAAATATCAAGAATAAGTTTGTATGTTTTAATTTTTTTATTTAATTTATTTTTTTGAAAAGATGAGTCAATTCAAAATTTTAAATTTTAAATATGAGTTTTATTCCATGTTCATTTAGTTACTTTGTAATAATTTTGTTTTGATTTGTTTAATTTTAGAAAAAAAATATGAATAGAGATATATGTCTCGCAAACAGTAAAATAACTCATATGATCCTAAAAATAGGAAATATTTTTCTTAATTAAACATGGGTGAAGCTTATATTACTACAATTTCTAGTAGTACAAGATTAATTGATGGATCTAGACTAGCTATTTTTACATTACTGAAAAAAATAAAATTTACTATAAACAATGCCTTATTCTCTTTTAAGTCTTAAAGAAATTTATTGAATTTTAAAGATATTCATCATAATGGATATCACATAGAGATTGTATGGGAGGGAAATAATGAATACCTCCATATTTCATGCATTGTTTCAAGAAAGAAAATGATACTGGAAAAATTACCCACTTCTCTTTTGGCTTGTACTACTGAAAAATTAGTACAATTGAGGTTCATGCTATAATAAATCAAAAGTTTATTGATTCAAAAATATTTACTATTTGGCATGAACAATTGAGACATCCCAGATCACTAATAATGCGAAAAATTATTGAGAATTCACATAGGGACCCATTGAAAAACTTAAAAAAATTTTAATATAAAGAATTCTTGTGCACTGCATGTCTCTTGGTAAATTAATTATTAAGTCATCATCAGCTAAAGATAGAACTGAATCTTTAACATTTCTAAAACATATATAGGGTGACATATGTGGGCTTATTCACCTACCATGTGGATCATTCAGATATTTTATGGTATTAATAGATGCATCCAGCAAATAGTCTTATATATGTTTGCTATCAACTCTTAACCTAGAATTTATGAGATTGCTTGCTTAAATTATTTGATTAAGAGCGCAATTTCTAAATTACCCTATCAAATCTATTTGTTTTGATAATACTGGTGAATTCTCTTCTCAAGCTTTTAACGACTATTGCATGTTAATTGGAAAAATGTTGAATATTTTATAACTCATGTTCATACATAAAATGGCTTAGCTGAATTATTTATTAAATGACTTCAATTAATAGCAAGCCCATGCTTATAAGAACAAAAATCCTTATTTCTATTTAGGAACATGCAATTCTACATGCAATTGCACTCATGCACATCAAATCAATTAGTTATCATAGATATTTCCTTTTACAATTGGCTTATGGTTAAAAGTCAAAATATTTTCCATTTTAAAATTTTTAGATGTGCAATATATGTTCCAATAATTCCACTATAATTTACTAAGATGGGACTTCAAAAGAGATTAAGAATATATATTAGGTATGATTCCCCTTCTATTGCAAAATATCTTAAGCTAATGATAGGAGACTTATTTACAGTATATTTTACTAATTGTCATTTTTATGAATCAATTTTCTTAAAATTAGGGTGAGAAAAGGACAAGCAGCCATATTAATCCTCGCACAAAGCAATGTGAACTTAAAGTTCAAAAGATAATCCACTTACAAACTATAGTGAATCAACTGTCAGATATATTTTACTGACCTAAAAAGAGTGACTAAGTCACATATACTAGCTATTAATACTCTTGTAAGGATTGATGTCCCTAAGGACAATCCATCAATGAAAAAGCTAATAAGTCTAAGGCATGCCAAAAATATGGTAAACCAATCAATTTAAAAGATAAAAATTCTTGCAAAAGGAAAGAAATAATTATTTAAGATGAGCCAATTAAAAAAATAGATACTCTTAAAATGCCTAAAGACATAACAAACAATATAACTCTAAAAGAAATTAAGGTACCTAAAAATAAGAAGATTTCAATAAGTTATATCTCTACAGAGAAAAGATTAAACCACAAGGAAATAATTGTCAATAATATTTTTGCATATAATGTAGCACTTAATGTTATAAATAATAATGAGGATTATGAATCTAGATTTGCCAAAGAGTGTCGACATAGATATAATTTGCCAAAATAGAAAGATGCAATTCAAACAAAATTGAATTCACTTAAAAATTTTAAACTTATAATCTAAACATCTAGAGGTATAATACTCGTTAAGTACAGATAAGTATTTGTGCATAAATAAAATGAGAAAAATGAAGTTATGAGATACAAGGCATAGCTTGTTGCCAAGATTTTACACAAAGACTTGAAATTTATTATGAATTTATTTATTCTTCTATGATGGATGCAATCACATTTCATTATTTCATTAGTCTAACAATACATGAAAAACTTATATATACATCTTGTGGATGTTGTTACAACCTATTTATATGGCTCACTTGATCATAATGTCTACATGAAAATCCCAGAAGGATTTAAGATACCTGAAGCATTTAATTCAAAATCTCGAGAACTTTGTTAAATTAAATTACAAAAATCTTTATATAAACTAAAGCAATCTAGATGAATATGGTATAACTGTATTAGTGAATATTTGTTAAAGGAAAGGTATAAAAATGACTAAATATGTTTATGTGTTTTCATAAAGCATAAATTCTGGATTTATAATTATTATTATATATATTAATGATTTGAATATTATTGAAACTCTTAAAGATATTCAAAAGGCAGTTAATTGTTTAAAGAAAGATTTTAAAATAAAAGATTTTGGAAAACTCGGCCTATAGATCAAGCATTTGAAAAATGGAATTTTTATAAATTAATCAACTTATATCCAAAACATCCTTAAAAGATTTTACATAGATAAAGGATATCCATTGAGTACCCAAATGGTTGTTTAATCACTTGATGTGATAAAAAATATCTTTCAACCTCGAGATGATAATGAAAAGGTTCTTAGTCCTGAAATACCATATCTTAGTGCTTTTGGTATATTAATGTATCTTACTAACAATATAAGACCTGATATAGCTTTTGCTGTTAGCTTGTTAACAAGGTTTAGTTCCTCTCTAACCCGAAGATATTAGAATAGAATTAAACATATCTTTTAATACCTCCAAGGTACTATTAAAATAGGCTTATTGTATGCAAATTGATCTAGATTAGAGCTCATAGGTTATGCAAATACTAGATATTTTTTTTATCAACACAAAGTTCGATCTTGAATAGGCTATTTATTTACAAGTGGTAGTACAATTGTTTTATGACATTCCACTAAGCAAACATTTGTTGCCACCTTTGCCAATCATGCAGAGATTATAGTAATTCAAGAAGCAAGTCGAGAATGTGTTTGGTTGAGGTTTATAACTCAACATTTTCGAGAAATGTGTGGGCTATCCTTTTGTAAAGGAACTATAATTGTACTTTTTGAAGATGATATTGCATGTATAGCTTAATTGAAGAAAGGACATATCAAAAAAAATTGAACGAAGAATATTTTACCAAAATTCTTCTTTACCCATGATCTTCAAAAGAAAGGTGATAGTAATATTCAACAAATTTATTAAAATGTTAACTTAGCTGACTTATTCACCAAGGCATTATCTACATTTGAAAGATTAGTACATAAAATTTGAATGCATCAACTTAAAGATCTTTAATGATATTGTGGATAAGGGAATGTACAAGGAATGATGTACTTTTTCTCCTTCATTAGGGTTTTTGTTCCACTGGATTTTTTCTTAATAAAGTTTTAATGAAGCATATTTTTTGTATAATAGACATCCAAAAGGGAGTGTTATGAATCCATTATTATTTATCATTGTGAATGTCCATTTAGTTTTTTAACTCTCAAATCTATTGAATCCTCTTTGTAACTCTTGATCTTTGGTTACCTATCATTAAATTTAGATTATAACTCTTAACTTTTAGAATACCTATCATTATGGTGGTATGCCTATAAATAGAAGGTTCCATGGATCATTTGTAGATAAGAAAGTAATTGAATAACGAGCTCATCATTTCTTCTTTATATGTCATCTTTCTCTTACTCATCTATTTATTAGTTTTTTCCTTGCATAAAATCTCTTTATTTTCTAATAAATCTAAAATTAAATTTTTTATATTTATTAAATTAAATTTTATAAATTTATTTTATTATCTTATATTTAATAATAATTTTTTATTTGTATTTAAAATTTATTTTTGTTATATATAACATTATTGGAATATTATAAGTATAAAAAAAATGAAACTTGAACCTTTTATATCTATTAGATTGACTCTTACAAATCTACCTTATCATCCTATATTTAATAGGAATCCTTATGTTTTGTTTGATACAATGAAATGGAACATAATGAAATGACCATTCCATAATTATATTTAATATATTTAGGAATAAAATGAGTATTACATTCTATAATTATGTTTTGCACAATAAATATCATAAGAATAGAATGGAAAGGTGTTAAACGAGTCATAACTCATTGATTGATTCGTATTCATCATAGGTTTTGACGAGTTTTAACCTTCCAAAAATTGAATCCATTTTGAACATGGGTAATGCAAGTTGGTCATCATAAACTCAGTCCATCATGAAATTAGTCTGTATTCGCTCAATTCACGGACTCACAACTAAAATCCGTGGATTGGTTTATGTTTATCACAAGTTTAGAGGGTTTGAACCTCCTAAAATTAAGTCCGTTTTGAACACAAATAATCCTGTTCGTATCCACACAAACCAACCCATTTGACAACCCTAATGAAATAGAAAAAAATATGTCAATAACAATAATACCCTTAACAATAAAAAGAAAGTATAAAATCAAAATCATATTTATATGAAAAATGATATTATCATTTTTTATTTATTTATAATTTATAACTTTTTATAATTAAACATAAAAATTATAATTATTAATATTATAATTAACAAATAATTTTTTTAATAAAAGCATAAGACTTTAAATTATCATTTTTTCTATTAAATATTTTTTGTATAAAAATGTGAAATATTTTATTTTATTTTTATTATTAAAAATATAATTAATTAAATATTTTAATAATATAATATTTAAAAAAGATGTTATTTTGTAAATTTATTAATAAAAGATAATGTTGAAATATATAAAAGATGTAAATGATAAGAATGAAAAAAATTCATTCTACATATGATAAAATGACCATTTCATCACTTTTGCTATTAAATATAGATTGTGTCATTAGATAGAATGATCATTTCCCAAGAAGTGGAAATTCTTATTCCATAGTACCTATTAAATAAACTTTTTTTTATCCCACTCATTTCTATTTGATTTCATTCTATTATACCAAGCATGTTCTTGATTTATATTCAAAATTTAATTTTAAGTTCTATTTTTTTGAAAAAAAAATAAATTGTTGATTAAAAGGTTCAAATTTAAGACCTACATATGTATTATTTATATCTCTCATAACTAACTCACTATTTAATGACTTTTTTTTATAACAGTAGAAGTGATAGTTAATCTAATATATGCATATAAAATTCTAGATTTTAATTTAAAAAATAATAGGAAGTAAAGTATTTCAAATAACATTAAGTACCACTCATCACCAAAATGAGTAAAGAAGACCTAATGACTTAATTTCACATGAAAATGAAATTTACATACTATTTAATGTTGGAAGTACGAATTAAAATCCTAAAATATATCATTGATCATAATAAATTATGAGCATACCTGGAGTATAATTTGATGAGGCCATGACTGATCTGAATGATGATGATGAGTAGAATTGTAACCTACTTCGCCCTTTAAGTTATTCAGATAGAGAGAGAAAGGGAGAGAAAAAATTTTGGAATAGGAATCCTTATTTTTCAATCACAAATAATAACTATGATCTCTCTATTTAAGGTCAGACTTGTAATAGGAAACTACTGACCACTAAAGGGATATAGATTAGGACCTCTACCCATATGGGCTTGTGCAAAATCCAACCTATCACGAATCATACACATTAAATCAGGGCCCAATTTGTTCTATGCTTAATGTTAAAATGTAAAAATTAATTACTTAAATAAATATTTCAATAATTAATTAATGTTAATCTATATAATATTTCTAATAAAATTAATTATTTTATTTTTAAATACAACAATCTTCCACTTGGATAACATTAATTAATTATATGAAATAATTGAAACATCAATATTAAGCAATTAGTTATACATTAAGTTATAAACTTAATTTAAAGAATAAGAGTACACAGAATCACTAAATCTAATAAGGAGATAAGTGATATAATGTCTTGTAATCTGAAAGGAACAGAATAAAGTTTAGTCTTTCGACTACAGCTCAAAAGAGAAACAATTCAAAATTATTAAATCCAATAGGGAAACAAATGACTTATATAACATATTACCAATGTTTCAATATCCAAACTGAGCAATGATTACACAAGTAGAATGAGACTATATAGAATCACTGAATCTGATAGGGAGACAAGTGATGTAAAATTAATTTTTCAGAATCCTAAAGAAACTAGATATATATAAGGTTAGTCTTTTGATCATAACTCATAAAAGAAACAACTCAAAATCATTGAATCCGATAAGGAAGCAAATGATTTATATATATGTATAAAACATATCACTAATGTTCCAATATGAGCAATTACTGATCACAGATATCAATAAAATAAAATAAGCATATCTCAGACTCCCACTAAACTAAGGCTTCATCAAAAGATTTAACAAGACCCATATGAGTTACTTGATTTTAAATACTCCTATAGGTAAGCCTTAAGTTAACAAATCCCCAGCATGTCTCCACTAGGGCTGTGTTCAATGCGAGTTCGAGATTCAACAATCTTCTCTCTCTAACGAATAAAAGTTTAACATCAAAATATTCAATATAACTAGAATTCTTGTGGTTTTAAGAGAAGCACATAACAGGAGAATTATCGCAATAAAATTTGGTAAAGGTCATGATATAGAATCAACCAATTGCATGCTAGGTATCATCTTAATCAACCATATAGCCTAATAAGTGGCCTCATAATATGCGATAAACTCTATTTTCATAGTTAAGGTAGCTGTGAGTGTCTGTTTAACACTTTTCCATGAAATAACTCCTCCAAACATCATAAAGATGTATCTAGATACTGATTTACGATCATTTATGTATAAGGCATAATCAGAATCTGAATAATCAATATCTTCAAGTAAATTAGATCATCTACAAGTCAACATATAATTCTTGGTATCTTAAAAATACCTTATTACTTTCTTGGCTGCTTTTCAATGATCCATTCTAGGGTCACTTAAGTATCTTCCAAGAACACTAATAGCAAAAGCTATATCTAAATGAATGTAAACATGTGCATTCATAAGATTACTAATAGCGGAACTGTAAAGAATCTTATCCATTTCAGCCCTTTCAATATCAACTTGAGAGCAATATGATTAAGACAATGTATCATTTTTCTAAGTAAGTGTTGGACTAGATGCACATGTATCCATTTTAAATCTTTCAAGCGTCCATTTAATCAAATTGGCTTAGTACAAACCTAAAATACTATGAGTTCTATCACAATGGATTTAAATTTCAAAATAAAAGATGTTTCACTAAGATCAAAATCACATGATAACATGCGTTTTGACTCATCTAGAAAATGATCGAGTTACTAGCCAACAAAATGTCATCAGTATAAAGTACTAAGATGACAAAATTACCCCATCAAATTTATTTATTCAAATTCCTGTAAGTACACAATATAGTTATTACAAGTCTCTAAACCCTTTGAGTTCATCTAAACTCAATGGCTAGCTAATCAGGTTCTTCAACATGAGGATCTTTATTTATTTGAACTAGGCTGTTAACATTATCTCTTTTAGTAGTGAGGGAATCAAAACAAGTATAGGCAGAATGGTGGCCTTGTCACGTAAATTGAGAGCCCTAAGCATTGAGCTTCTACTGTTCAAGTCATCCTTAAAATAAAATATCTGATCAAACTTGATTATCTTAGTACTAAAAGTAGGATAATAAAATCTATAATCTCTTGATCCAATTCAGTACTTAATGAAGAACCCACTAATTGTTCTAAAGTCTAATTTCTTCAATTAGGGATTATATGGTCTCATCTCTATTTTACAACCCCATACTTAAAAGTTTCAAAAAATATGAGAAATTTAAGTCTAACAACATACTTTTGTTTTATCAATCTTTCTAATCTCTCTCTAAAAATTGGCCTAAATGTCAATCCCACAAAATAGAAAAATTCTCACTTATTTTAGGTTGTTTATGCCTAATTATAGATACAACAGGATAATTTTTCAAATTCAAATGATACGGATCATTTTGTAAGGTGGCATACTAAAAATAGCAAAATCATAATAAATTTTCTTTGTCAAAAGGAATAACTACAATTATTCAAAATAGAATTAGAAATCAAATTTCTTCTTGAAAAAGGTACATAAACAATATAATTCAAATTAAAAGTGTCCAGAAGATAAACATAAAGAAAGAAAATAATCCTATGTATTTAATTTTATCCCTACTTCTTGCTACTCCGAATATAGCCTATCTCATCTCACTTGGGATCTGCCTGTTTTTTAGGCCCTTCTTGCTCACACTTGTTCTTCAGCTTATAGCATTGAGACTTTTTGTGTTCAAGGATCTTGCAATAATTGCACTTGCCCTTAAATTTCTTTTGTTATCCCTTGTCCTTATCACCACTTTTCTTGAACTGAGGCTTTCCAGATATGTGTCTCTGGTTTCTTTCCTCTTTTATTATTTCCACTTGACCTATTATTGGAATCCTAAGATAAGTAGTTAATAGAATGTAGTTGTGGATTTCTTTTCATAGTTTCCTTCTCTTGAGTTACTATAGAAATCATTTAGTTTATTATCCATTCTCCCTCTTGTGAATTATAGGAAGTTCTTAGGTAGCTATATTCAGCTGGCAATGATTGAAGGACTCTGTAAACTAAAGTACTCTCTCCTAGATCAACATTGTATAATCTCAGCTTATTGTAGTAATGAATCATTTTCATAATGTGCTCTCTGATGCCTGAAATTTCATTATAACGAGTGTTATCAAGCATAGAGAGGTAGTAAACTTTCTAAGTCTTGTCAAGCTTCTTGAATTTTTCACCAACAGTTTTCATGTGCTCCACAGCAATGTCCTTATCTAAGATACTCTCTCTAATTCCCTTTTCAATAGTGAACTTAATTACTGCCAAATAAATTCGGTTCGACTTATACCATTATTTGTAATAGGTTTTATCCGCAGCACTAGACTTCGGTTCTCTAAGAGTCAAATCCTCCTTAAAGATTGTTAGGTACATATTCAAAGTCTCTCTCCATTCATCATAGTTTATTTCATTAAGAGTTCTCACCATAAATAGTTATTGAGAGATCGAGTCTGATGCAACAAGATTAGAAAATTATTAATTATGCGTGCACAACATAATTATAACACAAGATTCTCAATTAAATAAATTAGTCAAATAACTATACAACAGTGGTATCAAAATTACATGTACCATATAATTTGGCTTTTACAAGAACTTGCATAAAAATATAATCAATATAGCTATATCAATAGAGTACAAGAAATATTGAAAATATTATAAACGCTACATGCCTATTTTAAGGAGTTTAAACTTTAAAATTACATTAACAATGTCACACTAATAGGATGTATCTATCATCAGTGCAATATGCTCCCAAATATCCCAGAAAGATAATATTTTATGTAAAATAGTCCTATTATATCCCTAATCTATCACTAGTGTGAAATAAATGATTTTAGGTGTCTTTATATATATATAATTACATAATTAAAGGGTTCAAAATTATCTAATGTAGTTATGCTTACAACAAGAGAGAGTGACAACTCACAAAGTCCAGAAAAAATGTAAAGAATGTATATAAATTTTTTTTAGCCAAAATTCTGTAAATAGGATGTATTTTTATACAGTATAAATTTTACAAAATATAAAATAAATATTTATTAGCCCACAAAAATTCTAGAAAAATAGAAAATCAAATTTTACACAAGGGCAAAACATTTGGACACAATGGTCCAGCGCATGAATAGCACGCGCCATCACGCGTGCGGGCCCACATGTAAGCCTAATTGAAGTTGGAAACCAGCAATTGGCCAGTGCGTTAATTCATGCGCTATTCATACGCGTATCCCATGTACAATGAAAAGGTGTAGCAGACTGGTCAAAGAAATAGCACGTGACTATCACGCACTCCCTCTAGGACGTGACATCCATGCGCGCGAACAGGCTGAAACTTGGTGGTCAATCAAGCGCGTGAATTTCACGCACTCTATGAGCATGTGGCGACCATGTGGGCGACTAGCAAAGCTGGTAAGGGCAAGTTGGCCAGTGATGTTCACACGCCTCTCCAACACATCACGTACATGCACGCGAGCCAATCAAGGTTGTCTTCAACCTTCCTACATTCTGTTCATTCATAGCTATTTTTTCTGGCCATTAATGATGATTTTAAGCTCTAGAAAATAGCGTTTTAATGCCTTTTAATACAATATAAATTCTTGATACTGGTGCATATATATATATATATATATTAATATTAGAGGAAAAGGATTTAAAATTGTACAAACAGAAGCCTATAAATTTCTAAGATTCAAAATTTTTTATGCCTTCGATTTGCAATAATTTCGCAATAAAATTGCAATCAAACAACAGTATCATATTCCGTATATTTGTAAGAGCAAAATTTATGATTCAACAGAAAAAGAATAAATCCAAATTATTTAAGAATTAAAATCCATAATTTCAAGGGTTCCACACACCAAAAGGAAAGAAAGAAAAAAAATTTATGAATTTTTGTCAAGACAATTAAAATTGGTCATAATTAAATAATCCATACTTTCAACTAGTTTTGATACCAATTGTTAGAAGTACGAATTAAAATTCTAAAATATATAATTGATCATAATAAATTATGAGAATATATGAAGCATAATTTGATGAGGTCATGACAGATGATGATGAGTAGAGAGAAAAAGGGAGAGAAAAAATTTTGGAGTGGGAATCCATATTTTTCAATCACAAATAATAATACTGATATTTCTATTTAAGGTCAAACTTGTGATAAAAAATATTGACCATTAAAAGACTATAGGTTGTGACATCTACCTATATGAGTTTCTGTATAATCCAACCTATCACAGATCATACACATTAAATCAGGGCGCAATCTGTTCTATGCTTAATGTTAAAACACAAAAACTAATTACTTAAATAAATATTTCAATAATTAACTAATGCTAATCCATATAATATTTCTAATAAAATTAATTATTTTATTTTTAAATATAACATTCAAATTCTTCATCATTAGTCTGGCCTGATGACTTAATTTTACGTGAATATTGTTTATTGTTGATAAGATAAAGGAGATAAACACAACAATTAAACCCAATCTCATGTGGTCAATGAATTTCACATACTCTGTATTCATTTTCTCTGCAGATCAGCATTGAACAGAGGTCATACGAAAATTTTCTAATAATTAATATGAGGAGGCATGAACCAGAAAATAACGCTTCTATTGGGGAATTAAAAGAAACTTGATTATTATTTAAGAATTTGAAATTGAATTTCAAATATTAATTAAAAATTAATCACAGAGTAATAAAATAAATTTATAATAATTAATTCAATAACATAAAATTTTTGAAATTTAATTTAAATTCTATTTTTAGTGTATATAATATTTTTGTTATTAATATTCTCTTGTACTATTAAAGTATAGCTATGATTAATGGTTAATCATATTGTTCATTGGTAGACTTTTCCCAACGGCATTTAAGGCCAGAAGTCATCCATGATGCAGCCCATCATCAACAAGAGAGAGAGAATAAATAAGACCTTTCGTGCGTTGTAAGGTAGGAATCCACAGCATATGAGCGTTTTGTTTTGCCTTTGCTGTTCTTGTCTGCCAAAAGAAAGGCAGAGACTTTGTGTGATTTAATATAAATGGAAGATTACAGTACATTATTAATATAATAATATATTAATATATTATTAAATTTAATAAATAATATAATAACATATGAACAATTTAATTTAATAATATATTAATATATTATTTATATAATATTGTATTAATAATGCATCACAATCATTCGAGAGATAAATACATTGCACAAATGGGTTTGCAAAAGGAAAAGCCAAGGTAAAATGTAATGAAAAGCATCCGGCAGAGCCGCACGCATGGTCTAAATTGGTGTCTTTGAATAGTGGCATGCCATGCCTCCCTCAGATTTAGGTTGGGGACCTCAGATTCCTTACTATTCCCTGGCTTTCAATTTTAATTATTTGTGGTTTGTGGATGCCATTGCGAAAGGAAAAGGAGCACTTTTTTTTTTTTAATATTTTTCTTTATATTGAAAGAGAGTAAATCAGAACTCAAGAATATAATAAGAATTTCGAGCTTGACATTGTTTCACTTGAATTGTCACGTTCCCAAAAATCATAATCTATATGTGAGTTTTGCTATATGCACTCAAATATTTTAAAGCCATTTTTCTTATGAGATTGTGGGTTTGTTTATTATTATAATGAAAATAATTGATTGTATATAAATTATTTTATATTTAGTGATATTAATTAATAATTAATTATAAATAATCTCTTTTTGTTTATATAATATAAAAAATAATCACTTCTTAGGGTTAAATTTTTAAAAAGGAAAGGAAAAATGTAAAATATTCTCTTTTTAATTTTGGAATAGTTGCATTTTAATCCCTTAAACTTTAAAAAGTTGAAAATCACTCTTTTGAATTATACAAAATTTGAAATTAGTATCTACCATCAATTTCATTTACTATTTTATCATACTACATGATTTTTTATGATCCTTTTAAACAACAAGAATTACAATAATACAGTATGTGAGTTTATCTTATTATTTTTTCATAATATAATTTTAATTAAACAATAAAAAATAGTTGCAAAATTATATGTAAAAAAAATGAAATCAGTCAATATATTATAATATTATAATTCTAGTATAAAAATTTCATGAAAGTGATTTAATTTGATAGGCAATAAGTGTTGATTCCAAGCCTTGTGAAGTTTAAGGGGGTAATTTTTAGCTTTTAAAATAGAAGGAGAAAAATCTAACCACCCCAAAATTGAAGAAAATATTTTGCATGTTTTCAAAAAGGAAAATAAGATACACATGATTATATCAAATTTACTAGTTTCCTAATCTTTTTTATATTATTGTTTGTAAAAAAAATATATACATAATATTATTTAAAACATATTTTTAGTTCAAATAATATACATTATTAAATTTATATGTATTCTTATTTAACACATATTCTTATTTATTAAACTTATTTTTTATAAATAAGAATGTTCAATTTTCTATAATTAAAATAATATTTATATTTGTTTTTATATTCATTAATTTGAAAATTTGTAGATAAATAAATTATAAAATTTTGAAATCCATCCATAAATTTAAAATAAAAAATAAGATTAGTATAAGTATAAAATTTAAAATTTATAAAGAATGATAGTTGAGGTAAAAGAATAAAGAAAAATTAGATTAATGTAGGCATAAAGCTTAAAATTTTTCTTCCTATAATCATAATAAGAAAATAAGCTTATCAAAGTTTATTTTCTAATCAGAATTATTACTTCTAATTAATTATTAGAAATTTTAAAAGTAAGATCAAACATTTTAAAACAGTAATAATTAATTATTTGATTTATAATCACTCATTTGATTTCTAATTTATATGCCAAACAAGCACCATAGAATTTCCAAATGTATTAGTCTGACTATTTATTAAGAAAAGTAGATGATAAACTCACGTTTTAATAGTGCATCAAGCTTTTCTTCTATGTAATCCAGCCTGGTAGGTTAGGTACTATCAAGAATTTCTCGTAATCTCTTGGTGAAGGTTTTTTCACGTGAATCATCTTATTCAAGAATGGGATTTTTTTTATCAACAAGGATGAAACCATGTGCTTTGCAAATTACAAGATAGTTTTAATTTATTTACGAGTGGCATTGCTTAAATGCCAGAGTTTTGGGCTTTGGGCATGAGGTCATACATCGTTACACCCAATTTCAAACGCAGTCTGACTGCCGTCGGTCGTTCTCGAACGCTTTTGCTTCAGCAGGATTTTTAATTTCAAATGCATTAAGAGATTAAAAACGATTCACTTTCAACCAATTTAGATGGTGGAGTTATGATAATATATTTAAGATCAGGACAAGTATTATTATTATTATTTGGAAACTTCAAATTTTTTATTGACGAGTACCAGAATCCAGAAGTGGATTTATGAATTTAGAAGTCTTCAAGTTTTTTAGTCAACAATGCTACTCCTTTTTTTTTCCTACCTCATTCACACGCTTTCAGAAGTAAAGTCCAAAATTCTGGATTTTTATGATTTAATATAAAGTTTTAAATGAATTATGAATAATTAATGATCTGATTAACTTGATTTATCTATTTGATTATAAAATTATTATTTTATATCTTATTATTTTTGTTAGAATTTTTTTTTACCATTATCTTGTATTTATCATCACCATTTTACAATAAATTGATGCCATTAAAATTTTTAAATCATATATTTCCTTTATTTTAAAATATTAATATTTATATTCTCAATTTTATAAATAACCTTTTTAATACTGTATTTTTCCACTAATTTCTCTATTATGCATAAACAAGAAAAGTTGAACATAATTAAACAGTAACTTCATTTCTGGATGAAAATATGAAATCATTCCCAAAAGAATATGACTCAGTATTAATTCTTTTCCCTTATTTACTATCCATTACAAAACTGAAAAAAAAATGTATATTAAACCAAGTAAAACAACCGTAGGGTAAAGAAATTATTATTCTCGTCTAATTTTACAACATATATTAGCAATTATTTTCAATTCTTCATCATGAAACCATTCTTTTTATTGCACCAGCGAACGTTACAAGGAGATAGAATCACTCTACCAGAAGCAAAAAATGCATATTCAATCCAATTATTGTCTTTAAATTTATTTTTACATTTAAATACTGTATAATATTAAAATAATTAATATTAATATAAGGGGATAGACTTCTAAATTTTTGAAAGAAAAAAAAAAGAATCCACCGCATCACATATATAATGATATCATAATAATTTATTTAGGATAATTTATTTTAAAAAATTTCTTGATGACAAATAATTTTACAAATATTTACAATGATAATGATATTGAAATACATAAATATTTTAATATATTTTCATTATTTTATAAATCAATTCGTGTAATAAATGAGTATATCTCATAAATATAAATAGATTTGAGTTAATCCAATTTGACTCTTATTTCACAGGATCAGTAATAATTCAATTCATATTTATCTTAGGGTAAAAATGAACATAAGTCATAATTGTGAATTGTCAGTTCTAATCTTGGGAGGGTGCGAGTAAATGATTGAAAATTGGAAAATAGGATAAGAATTATTTTTTCCTATGACATAAGCAAGCAACTGTAGAAGACAGCCATCGTGATCTTAGGTTCATTAACAAATGGAGATTTGACTCCACGATTATCTTCATTCGAAAGCCTTCTCTGAAGGGGCAGGGCCAAACAATTTCATGTACTAGGTAGAACCGTCTTTTGAGGTTGACAATTTCAAGCTCTGAGAACTCAAACCACCCAGAAAAAGAAGTGTTACGAGGAAGAAAGGGAGGAGAACAAGCCCATGAAACCAAGTTTCAAACTTCAGGACAATACAGTTCATCTGCTCTATGAATGCCATTCTCGTAAGCAAATTCAGATTTAAAAAATGTGAACATGCAACATCTAAATATCACATTATTTGTGGCCTACACCAAAGTATCCGGATTCCAAAGGAAGGACAAAATGAGTATGAAAAACATGAGAAAGGAAGATGACACCCGAAGTTGTTTCACAGCTCAGGCTGCATTTTCTCACACTCTTCACGAATTGACTGGAAAAGAACCGTAGATAGATATCTTTCACCAAAGCTTGGAAATACAACCTGCAAGAGGGGGAAAAAATGGGTCAGTCCAAAGCTAAAAATAGTGGAAAAGCATGTAAATGCACAACACAATGGATATATTGTCAGATACTCTGTGATCTTTCCATTTTGTTTCCAATTTCCCATGTATTGAAATATTTTTCAGGAATTAGCATGATACCTTTGCTAAACCAATATGAAAAAAATAACGACTTGCAAATTTTTGGAGGAAGATGAGAACATACTGCAATAAGCTTTCCTGCATTTTCTGGTCGTTTTCCAACCTTAAATGCGGCTGCCGCAGCAGCTCCTGATGAAATTCCAACCTGATATGTAAGACAATCATGTAAGAGTTGAAGCACAAAACTAGCAAATATAAACTCTTCCTTTGAGCCAGAAATTGCTTTAGGGTAAAGTTTGATAAGGAAAACCGTGGCTAAAAATGATACTGCTGTTATTATGCCGTTCATAATTTGGTTTGGTATGGACCAATCATGTCAATGCTACATGAAGGATGTGTAATACAAGTATTGAGCTAAATGGACAAAAAATTATTTGCACAAGCACTAACCAGCAAACCTTCCTGGAGGGCTACTTGCTTTGCAGTTTCAACAGCTTCCTCACTGGATATCTGCCAAATTCATACAAGGCATGGCAATTAATAATAACTCTAACAGCATTAGCATGCACTATTTATCCCAATGGTCCCTGAATTGGATTCGTGTGAATTTGGTCTAATCAAATCCAACTTTAAAAGTGGACCGCCATAGTAGAATTGGGAAAAAGTAAGCTCCTATACCCATATGAATTAACAGACGTTACAACAAGCAGAATAAAAACTGCATTACTTCATAAGGCGAATATACTGTTACTGTTACACCCATATGCATGCAACTTTAGTATATAAGCAGAATGAATCTACTGTTTTGTTATTAGAAGAGACCTCTATGACTTCATCAAGCACATCTTGATCCAAATTCCTGGGCACAAAACCAGCTCCAATTCCCTGAATCTTGTGAGGTCCTACGGTTTCAGAAGGAAAAAGAAAAAGTCGAGTAAAAAAAAAATTTGACACAAGTTGCCAGAATTAAGTCATGTGAAAATTTATTCTGATTGTCTAACCTGGTTTTCCACCTGAAAGTATGTTACTTTCTAAAGGTTCTACACCAATAACCTGAAACATAAGGAAGAAGATGTTCAGAAAAATCCTTCCAAAGAAGACAGCCATTCCATTAAACTATGTGTGCTGGTCGTATGACGAGACACCATGTCGTGAGCCTATACCTCTTCACACCACACAATTCAAAAGAAGTTTCTGTGTTATTGTATTAACGATCCTTATATGAGTATGATAAACGAGATAAAAGTCAGAGGACAAATGGTGATGCTAATAAGAAATTACCTTTATTTTTGGATTCTGTTGTTTCAGGAAACTACCAGCTCCGGTAATGGTTCCACCGGTTCCAATTCCTGCAACCAAAATATCTACCTTGCCCCTTGTATCTTCCCATATCTCAGGACCAGTTGTCTCAAAGTGTATCTACACAGTTAGATCCAAATTATGAGACCTTACTGCAGCTCAAGAGGCTAAAACTCCATTTGTGACAAGTAGTCATCTTGATTGAATAAATAGCAAGCAGCACGATACGTTTATATTCCATCCTCATTTATTGTATGACTTTCTTTTACAACAGTGAACTTAATGACTTAAGTATGAACCAGGTTTTTCAACTAATCAAAAAAGGTACAATATTCAGTAGAAACTTTAGCTTAATCATTATCATCGCAAGCTTCTATTGGGCAGGGCATCCTATACTCTGCATAGGCTGCCCAAGAATAGACATTCATTTACCACAAAAATAATGAGCTGTTATCGCACACCTTAGGGTTAGAAGGATTATCAAATTGTTGAAGCATGTAAGCATTGGGTGTCTTTTTCAAAATTTCCTCTGCCTTCTGAACTGCTCCTTTCATACCCTTTGCTGAATCAGTTAGAACAAGCTCAGCTCCAAAAGCTTTCAAAAGAACTCGTCTTTCTAAACTCATGGATGCAGGCATTGTTAAAATGAGCTTGTATCCTTTAGAAGCTGCAATAAATGCAAGACCAATCCCTGTGTTTCCGCTAGTAGGTTCCACCAAAATACTCTAAAATACATACAAGGAACAAATTATGTCAGGACAAGTTAAAACTACATAAAGAAATGGTCAAAGCTATAACTGACAGTGCCCATCAGCAAGAACAGAAATCACGGATAAACCCTAGCTAGTTTCTAGAGAAAGCTGCATTGTTCATTTCCAAGAGAACTACAAACAGTCAGATAAAGGTGGTAAATGAACAGAGGAAAGGTGCCTAGGAGGAACCAAGAAATATGTTGATATGTCACAAGCACAAGCCAACCAATGTTCACAAACGGAAAAATAATGTCAAGTGCCACCTGAATATTTTAATTACATAGTAAAAATCCTATGATTTTATAAATGAATTAATGCCATTTCTACCATATGTTACCTTCCCAGGTGTAATATCTCCTTTACGTTCGGCATCAAGTATCATACTATATCCTATCCTGAAAGAGAAAAAGTATAATTAGATATGAAAGATAATTCAGACTCCAAAATGCATAATTCATTAAGTCATATTATTATATACAAGCTCACAGATATATCAACATTGACCGCAAATATGATGTGCAAGTCTCCAAGCTATTACCTAATAACAAACTCAAAACCTAATAGTTAGCTGTGTATTTTACTTGTTCAGAGAAATAGCTAGGTCTAGCCATATTGACATTTAGCACCTACTTTGAAATGAACCCCACCCGTGCAACAAAGAAGAATAGATTTTTTGGCCCAACAATACTTACATACTAAGGTTGTGGGGACATTTAGATCCCCTCAAGTTCTTTATAAGCCAATTTAGGATAGATAAGGACACAGAAATTTATTGGTGGGTGCCAGAATAAAAATTGTAGGTCCCATCATCTATAAATTGTGCCCTCTCTCTCCGGAAGTGAAGTAAATTGACAAGATGAAAAATTGAGGGGATCTTAATCCAATGTTAAACATGAAGGCTACAGGATCTTACGACATATTAGCAGCAAGTATTCATCTTACCTATCCTTCACACTGCAACATGGCTCCATAATCTCAAGCTTGGCAGCAATATTTGCCACAGAGCCCTTTACGATTTTGTTCAGGTAAACCATTGGTGTTTTTCCTATAAGCTGTGTAAGAAGCAAAGCATTGAAAATATAAGAACATTGACCCCTTGTTTGGCATAGCTAAAAACAAATTTTCATGTCATTTCCAAATGAATTTCTTTTGAATAAAACACTGGAGTCTGATGCAAATACAACTTTGCCTAAACTTTTCACAATTGGGACCTCTGGTCTATCAAAATCTAAGATAGTACCGTACCACAGTTCAGCTGAAAATATTATGATTCAAGGCCTCCCTAAACCAAGATTTCAAATTCAGAAGAATGATTTCACGATACTATCCTTCAACAGATGTGTGAGTTGTAAATAGAGTTTACCTGAGTCAACTGTAAAAATAATTAAATATAAAATTCTTCCCTTCTTCAAGCAATTTGGTTACCGTACATCCTTGATCCATTTCCATATCATATGTAGAATAACAATCAAGCGAAAAACAACTACTCAAACTGATTAAAAAGAACGAACATTTCTTATTTCCTTATTAGCCAAATCCAATTGGCACATTAGAGGATATCTTTGACTAACCTCTACAACTACAACACGCCAAAAATATATATAGATGCGTTGGCAGAACCAAATCAACAATGATTTTATGAAATTCTAATGCGAGCTTAAAATCCAATGTAAAAAGAATCCACTTCACAAAGGCAAAAAAAAAAAGAAAGATATATCTTCAAATTAATTAGCTATGATTACCTGAGTAACATCTTCAGCAATGTTGAGACCCTCAATCTCGGTTTGCGGCTTGACAGACACAGCTTTGCACACAACGGTGGAATCTGAAGCCGAAGAGAAGCTTCTTCCTCTTAGGCAGTGGTTCCATAATCCGAGCGATGCGGATTGACCGAAGCAAGACAGAGAGGTAGCACGAGAGGAATAAGCAGCAAATTCTCGCTTGGTTTTGCAGAGAGATGGCAACGAATTGGCCAGCGAAGCAGAGGCCATTGTTAGTGGCTTCAGAGACAGCTCGCAGCGATGCAGAGAGTTGAAACTCCTCGATGACAAAGCACAGCCGAGGAAAAAAAATATTCGATTTTGATTTAAGCAACGCCATCTAGCCACTCACAAAGTCAACAAATTGTATAGCGTCAGCAATTTTGACTCTGTAACAGATTTTTGAGAGAAAAATGCTATTTACGTAACGAAATTTATGATAAATTTATAGTAATTTGATAGCATTTTAATATATTTTTTATATAATGGGAGTATAGAAAATTGGATTTAACCCTTTTTACAAATTATTAAGTCACTCACCATTAAATCATATCTAATGATTTTAACGTGACTTTAAAATGTGAATTTTGTAAATAAGTGATGCGGATTAAATATATCATAAGGATTTGTAATATATATATATATATATGTATGTATAGCATGTTAAAAGTGTTGAGCTCAAATTTTGTTGTTGTCAAATGTATAAATAAGTATTGTCAACTAATATAATATAAGTTCAAATTGTTTGTGTGTGAAAAAAAAAAAAAGAGAAATTTCATTCTTTTTACAAAGTGGATAGGCATATTATTATTTTTTATTATTTTTAATAGATAGATTCGAGTAGCACACTTATTAGCGCATGCTCAAACCAAAATGGAACAAGTTCATTTATGAATGCTTCAAATATTTTGGGCATCGATAAATGATTTTCCTTGTGTTACAAAAATATTTCAAAATTTTAGAATTATATTTCAACTTAATAAAAGCTAGGGTAAAATTATGTATATTGCAAATAATATTTTTTATTTATACACAATTTAAATTTAAATTATGTTAAATTAGAATACACTTTTTAAATTAAAATAAAATAGTAATTTTTTTTCTTTTTATATTTTCTAAAAATAACTCAACTGACACTCCAAATTTCTTCAAAACATTGTGTGTGTGTATATTCATATACATACATACGCATATATATGCGCTCACAAAAATGAACATATTAAGTAAGAACATCACTTTTATATGAGGAAAAAAATTAAATCATGATCATTAATATAAGATATAATCTGTAACTTCTTGCCTAGAAATATTTGCAATAGGATTGACCAACTCATTTATAGATTTTTGTGGGGAGACTTTAGTGAAAACTCTAAAATATCTCTTGGAAGCTAAGAAACTAAGCTTAATCTAAATGGTAGGAAACCTAGAAATTAAGGACTCTAGGACTAACAACCTTCCCATGTTAAGTAAACTTGTATGGGATTTCATTATAGATAAAGATATCATTTGGGTGCAAGTACTTAGAGAGAAATACCTCACTCTTAATAGATTTTTGAGAGGTAATCCTCACATCCCTTCTTTCCATAATCGTAAAACTTTTAAATCTACTAATCATATTTTAAGAGTAAGCCTTAGATGGTTTGTGAGGGATGGTCAAAAAATTAACTTGGAGGTTAATTGGATTGAGTTTAAACCTTAGCATGCGTGCATTGAAGGGCCTATTGGTAGTTATGAAAAAGAATTGAATATGCATACCCTTATTAGTGATGAATTTTAAAATCACACTATCATTTCCCTAGATCTTGGTTATGATCATGTGAACAAAATAATAACATTCATTTTGGTGTAGGCCAAATAAAGGAGAAGCTTGGTTAGAGCTTAAGTAAAGATGGCACTTGAACTTCCAAAAGTGTTTATAATCACATTGTCCTGTGAAGTTTCATCTCTAATAAAGACCTCAAATAGATTTGGAAAATCAAACCTTTTTTAAAGTTCATTTCTTTATTTGGTTGTGTTTTTATGAAAGATTTCCTATCGAGAAACTTTTGGCATCTAGAGGAATGTATCTTCTTGGTATTTGCATTATGTGTGACCAAGGAGTTGATAATATGGGTCATATTTTACATGATTTCCAAAATGTTACTAATTTTTAGTTGCATGCATTCCTTTTTTAGGGGATTTGTTTTTCTAATTTGATATCTTAATATGGTTAAAAGAAATTCTAGCCTATGCTTTCATTTGCAATAATCTCCATGTACCTTGGAACTATTATTTTGCTTTTGCTTTCATAGAATATTATTTTTTCAGAAATGAATCAAATGATAATGTTTTAACCATGGCCATGGAAACTATGACATTTAAAAGAACTACAAATACGAAATTTATGAAATATTGGATTATGCTTGGAAATAACAACAATATTCATCAATTGCAAGTTAGAGAGGTGAGATAGAAGCCTTCTCACATTGGTTATAAACTTAATTATGATAGAGTGTTAACAAAACTAGCTATGTTGTGCTCATAGGAGATGTTTATAGAAATTATATTATGAGTTGCACAAGACGGTTAGTAGCAACTTTCAAATTTATGACTTGATTTTGTTGCTTGTAAGATAGCTTACAAATTGCCTTGAATAAGAAGTTACTATCATTGTGTATTGAGTTGGATGCTTTAGTTGTGGTCAATTTATTGAATGTTAACAAGTCTAATACTTCCTTGCATGTAAAAGCTTTAATTATGGATTGCAGAGGACTATTGTAATTGTAGTTGGGACTAGGAATAATAATCATCAGTTGTAGGTTAAAGAGGTAAGATCAAAGCCTTCTCACGTTGGTTATAAACTTAATTCTGATTGAGCATTAATAGAGCGAGCTGCATTGAGGTCATAAGAGATCTTTATAGAAATTAGATTATAGGTTGCATAATAGGGTTGGGAATAACTTTCAATTTTATGGTTGAAATTTGTTACTTGTGGGATTGTTGTACAAATTGCCTTGAATAGGAAGTTATTATCATTGTGCATTAAGTTGAATGCTTTGATTGTGTCTATTGAATGTTAACAAATCTTCTACTTCCTTGCATGTAAAGGCTATAATCGTGGATTGCAAAAACCAATTGTAGTTACTGGGCTAACCTATGATTATCCATCTTTATGGAGAAGACAATTTTGCTGGATTATCTTACAAATTTAGCTATTATGTCAAATAATATTTTATGTATTTCAAAACATTGTTTTGAGGGAGCCTTTTTTTGCTATGCCTTGGCACTTAGTGGGGCATTTTATACCTAAACTTGCTTAGTCATTTTAGCATAATTTTCAATTTATATAGAAAAACAATGGATTCAGAAAATAGAAATGTATTTTATAATATTAACTAGTCACATAATATAAAAATAATTTATTTTATTAAGTTTAGTGAACAAAAAGGATCAATTGCACAACTTATAAAGTTGAAGAAGGCTACCTACCCATTTTTGTAATTCAAGAGTTGCAAGTGAGGAATAGTTGAAGGGATCAACATTTCTTAAAAATGATTTTTATTGTTATGAAGATAAATTTGACATTCAAATCGATAGAACTTATCACAACTTTATTAAGGTTTACCTAATAAACAATGAGTATATGTTATAATTTAAATGAAAACAAAATTGAAAAGTTTTATGTATATAGTAAGATATTTGACCATAAACCTGTTCCTATTGTAATAACTAGCCTATTTGAAAAAAGATTATCAGGACATAATTTCTTAAGGTAAATAATTAAATTCACAAAAAAAAGGTAAATATTTAAGACATACATGTGTATTAAATGTAAAAACAAATGAATAATATTCAAATTTTGGATAGAATAATTTTTTTCCCCTCACACGAGCACTAATTTCTGAAGAGAAAAAAAGTTAACATTGACACTGACATAAATGTTAGACTCTTTCGAAAATATTCAATTATTATAAGTACCATACGGTGATAAATTGTTTCGGAAGTGATATATTTAAGAAATATTTTTTAAAAAAATGTAATGTTAATAAAGAACCGTCTAGATTCGTTGAACATTTCAAACTGCACGGACTTCCTCATGGCCTTGGGGATGAAGACGAGACAAGGAAACGAAAAGGAAAGCCGTTATGCAAATTTGCTGATCGGAAAAATATTTAAGTGGCAACAATATAATGCGTATAAGTAATAAATAATATATATCACAAAAATCCTTCAACAAAATTAGGAAACCATAACAGAACAAATAAAAATTCATAGGAGTGAAACTTCCAGAAAAACGCAAGGTTTGATTTGATTTAGATGGTTTATAACGTTATACTCTAAAATATATATATATTGATAATAGCCACGTCAATCTGATATTTAACAATTTCTTAAAATGTATTTTCTACAATTACTTTTATTCTGCATGATGCATAGAACATAGTGTATATATTAAAAAATAATCAATAAAATTTACTCTCAATTATCACATACTGTGCGCTGGCAAAAAATTTTAAAAAGCCCAAATATGACAAATCACTCTCTTCAATTCATTTTGTCTCCTTCGTTATGTCAGGGCAGATAAGTTTCAAGGCCCATATGGATTGCTTTTCTCTGCCGGTGAGCCAAATCAGAAGTTCTATTGAAAGAAGCCATTGGGGGACTGACCACTTCTTACTCAAATGCTTGGCATAGTACAGGTAAGATACTCAGTCATATCATTTACGGGGTCTTGTTTTATCTTGTTTATCTATTTTTTGGTCACAAACACACTTTGATCGACAACAGGTAGACTACTGAACGGAGCAGTTTACTCCAAAACCTGCAAAGCAAAGCTCAGAGCCACCTTTTATAGCAGCAGATTGGGTGGGGATTGCTGCTCAGGCGCCAAACCAGCAGCCTTGCAGTTACTGCTGAATTTTTAGAGTTAAAGCACACAATGTTCTCCGTCTTCACCTTTCATATCTCTCTGTTCAATTTGGATGTTTCTCCCTTCAATGTTTCCGAGATACGGTGGTGGCTTTGTTCTTTTGTCAAACGATAGGATCAACTTATTATGCACATCTCTGTTAGTTCCTTTTGGATTAGATGCAGTTAAATTTGCAAGATATTTGCTCTATTGGATGACTAGTTGGTGGAAGATACTTATTGCGTCTTACCATTAGTTCAAATCCAATTTGATGGGGTTTACATTCCGGCTTTATATAGGGCCCCTTTTAGGATCACCAATAGTAACTGTTATTTTTGTCCGAAATCGGACATCATAGATCTAAAATTGACAAATAACAATGAATCAATCGTTAGAAAAAGCAGTTGTCATAATTATTACACTAGAAAATCTTACATGGACGAGGATCATGTAACAATTGAATCCCTGCAAGCATCTTAACGACCAATGTGATATCCTATCAAATACTTGCATGATTTTTCTCGTCCATTATGGAATTTTGTTCTCCCGGAGGGGGGGGGGTGTTCTTCCACAATCCCAAGACATAGATATGACCTAGAAGAATATGATACAACGGCATCATGAAAAGGGGACCCTTGCATGACGGCGATAACTTACATATTTAGCGAGACATAAAAGAACATTAAAGTGCTGCTGAATGGATTGATTTGGCAACCACAAAAGAAACTCAACATTTATAAAATTCACGAGGCACAACAGGTAGAACGCTTGCCAAGGCTAGTCAAAATTAATAACAAGGTCATCTTAGTCATATTAGCAGCTTTTTCTAGAACTTATCAGATCTCTCCCAGATAAATCTGCTTATCACTACTGCAAGATCCGACGATGGGTTCATTGGGATGAAATACAGACTCATTAACAGACCCAGTATGACCGGGAAGCTTATATAAGATGCGCCGAGAAGTGGTATCCCATATGTATACCATTCGGTCAGAACTACCAGCTGTGACCTTGCTTCCATCACGTGACCAACTACATTTCAACAAGTTCTTTTCAAAGTTGTGTTGGTGCCCTTCCAATACCTTCACACAGCGATTCTGTGGGGCATATGGACGCATATCCCATATGCAAAGCTTGCAATCCATGCCATTAGTGAGTAGATAAGAACCATCAGGACTCAGCTGCATACTGGTAATCATATCTTGATGACCTTGCATTGTCATTGTTACCTCACCTTTCCGCAAATCCCATACCTTGACATCATTATCAATACCACCAGTGAAGATCTTATCGGATGCATCAGAGAAACCAACGGCAGTAATCTGGTATTTATCTGGAAATGTCTGGATGGAACCCTTTTGACGCATATCCCATAGTTTAGCAGTCCCATCATCAGATCCACTGACAACAAGGGGAGGCCCCCTCCGAGAAGGACAACACGAATTTACATATGAGAGATGCTCTGCCATCTTTTTTATTTGTTTTCCTGTTTCCACATCCCATGCCCTCAGAGTTTTGTCAGGGCTGGCTGAGACTATCTGTGTTCCATCTGTAGTCCAATGAAGATCTAAAACTGCATTCTTGTGGCCTTTTAAAACCATGAAGTTCTTGCATTCACCATGCACATTCCAAAGGAAAATTTCCTTGTCATGAGACCCAGATGCAACAACCGTCCCTGCTGGATTGAACTTCATTGTGTATATAGCACT
This sequence comes from Sindora glabra, assembly GCA_020226215.1. Lineage (NCBI taxonomy): Eukaryota > Viridiplantae > Streptophyta > Magnoliopsida > Fabales > Fabaceae > Sindora > Sindora glabra. Next base: position 74,967,829 of record CM035229.1, read on the forward strand.
CTGATGACCAGTCAACAACATGATGGGTGATTCCAAACTTGAAGTTCGCTGCTTACCATTTGGCCCAGGAACTTGAGGAGCACTATACGGAACAGTAGACCATTCCATTGGCCTTGGACCAACCACAGACAAAGCATTTTCACCTTCTGCCGGAATACCTTGCATCTTCACCTCTGATTAGAACTGAAATCAAGCTATAATTTCAATAAACTCTAAATCCCACGACAAAAATCAGTATAGACAACAACAATGGTCAAAGTTGGGCAGTTGAGTAAAGCAACCATATACAAACTACTATAAGAGGATTTAACAAAAAGCCATATCAAACAAACATCAACCACTAAGCGATACTGCGATTCAAAAGAGGAATGACCAACATAAAGATGGGATGGGTATGGTTCTCCTTTTTAAGCCTTCATTTGTATGTGCACAGTGCACCAGCCACCAAAGGTAATCCACATAAGAGGAAATTTTCCATGAAAATCACAAGTTCACAAAACTACTTCAAATCTGATATAAAAAAGCATCAAAGGAAATCCATATGGCAAGAACACAATCTACATCTGAACAAAAGATCTTAACATCATAAATGGCAAACAGAGACCTACAACTCAGAGAATTAACTCTGATTTTGCTGCTAAATACCATTTCAAATGACAAACATAAGTCGTATTTTAAAATAAGAGGGTAGGAGGCTACTTAAAATTATACATAGCTTCATAAAAAACCCTGTCAATTATCAGAAATATGATGCCGACTCATTCAAAACATGTACAACTTTAACCAAACTAGCTGTAACTAATCACATGGATGCGAATACTAACAGCAATAAGTTACATCAAACAGGGCTGCCAAAAATCCAATTCAACAACCAAAACAAAATACCTTGTGAGATCGAAATTTCGGACCAAAAAGGCGAGGAAGATAACTATGATTTGGCAAAGTGTAACAAAATCATGAGAGAAGAAAGAAATGAACCTGATAGAGTATTGGCAGTGCTGGAGACGTCCAAGCTAAACCCTAGAAGCCTCTGGTCCGCTGCTTGGGCGACGCGGACTCGTCCCCACTTCCAAACCGTCAAATTGAAGTTGAACGGCGTCTTTTGGATCCCAAAATTACAAGGTAGGATCCTTCATGGGCCAATCCGGCCGTGAGGGATGATTCCAAGGCCGAGCTTTCAGCCCATTTCTAGCCTAATGTTCTGATTCGGACAATTTGTCGGGGAAAAAAATAGGACCAAAAAATAAATGCAAATACTTTTTTTCCTTAATACATACTTATTTGTTTATTTAGAATAACAATCAACAATAGTTTAATTTTTTTGCATAAAAGGCTAAGGCTTTTCATGACCTGAATACTAAATATTAATCTATATATAAAACCAAAATATTCTCTATTTAAATTTAAATGTTAGGAAGGATTATTGTTACTTTATTTTTAAATAATAATTAAAAACTATTTTTAAGAGAGAAAGGAAAGCGGATCATGACATATTTTACATTTTAAACTTTATAGAGTAAATCTTTTTTTTAGCACATAAAATTGCAAATTACATATGTAAGAGAATTATTTTAATCTTTCTTGTAAATCAATAATGCTAAATGCATCATTAGGAATTCAAAATTAAATTTTAAATATATATTAAGAATTATCAATTAAATATAAATTAATGAAATAAATTTACAGAATTTAATTTAATTAATATAAATTTTTGAAATTTAATTTTTAATAATTTTAAATTAATTTCAAATTCCACCATAACATTTCTGCTTGTAGTATAACACTGATAATTTCAGAAAAATATGGGAGACATCTTTTCCGAGATGAACAACTAATAGCAATAAGTCAATTATCAATTTGATTAATTAATTCAGGTTTAGTTGGCAATTGGCACTATCAAAAGCCGGCTCTTGTTAATTAATTAATTAATTAATTGTGTACTAAAAGTGGTAATCATTTCTACGTAGTCCTTCACAACGATGTATTTGAGCTAGATTTCATAGAAACCCCAAACATCGGTCATAATTCCCACCATGTCCCCAGATTCTGAGTCTACTCCTTCGGGCGGAAGAGACTGGTTCTTCCCCTCGCCGTCCTTCATCAGCACCACTTCTTCCTCTTCACCGTCTCCACAGTACATACGCAGATTCTCCTCCACCTCCAGACCGAGGCTTTCTCGCCCTTACACTCCCAGTTCACGCTCTTCAAGTATTGTTTCGCCTCTCAACTCCACACCTTATAATGATTCCAATCGGCAGCCAATTCGCCGCAGAGTCAAGTTTTCTCGCACCAAGGAGAAAGAGTTATTGTTGGATCACAAGCCTGGGACTTCGGACGGCGTTTCCGGGAGGCAAGTTGAAGCGGGAGTGGCCGTTTCACCGGAAAATGCTTCTGCCCGGAAGAAGCTTATCGGGTTTTCGTTTCGGTGGCAGATTCCATTTATGGTGATGCTTCTACCTGAATTTCTGTACCTGTCTTATTTTTACAAAGTGAACATCAGCTCACTGTTTTTTGTGGTTGTGTGGAGCAGATTTTGACCACAGCTGTCTCCTTGCTGCTGGTGCTCAGGAATATACAACTAGAAACCCAAGTTAGTAAGTTGCAGGTAAAAGCTAAAAACTGCATTTCGGTATTTGGAATAATTATTTTTTTTGTTTCATTTGGGAAAATTTTAAAAATCTCAGCTTTTACAAGTTGAAGTTGTTGGCTTGTCAAAAGAGCAGTTTTTGTTTCTTTTCCTTTTGTTTTTAAGGGGTCTGAAAACGGCACCTTTTTTGTTTTTTTTCAAAGTAAGATAAAATGCCGGCTTAGGCTTCAGCTTTCTTGTAGTGGCATAACTTGCAATATTTTTCCCCTTTCTATATATTCAGTGAAATTGAAATTGGACTTGCAGGCTGAGTAATCGTTAAACTTGTAAAAATCCTATTTGACAACTGATTTGTGCCCAACTTAACCAGAGTTGCATGCGAAAATTAGTAGCCTTTGACCCTGTCCATGCTGATAAATAGCCAGTGAATAGTCGATTACTTTAGTAGTTAATATCTCAATATAGCATTAATTATAACGTCCATGCTGATCAAAAAACTTAAAAACATATAGGCATAAGTTAGTGAGATTCATAAGTTTTTTTTTTTTTCCTCAGTTCTAGATGGCTCCAATTAATTGTAGCTTCCTTGCATTTTGTAGTCTTGGACTGCCATTCCTTAAAACGTAAGGACTCAACTAAAATTATTTTTGCAGGGAGAGATTTTCAACCTCAATCTCAGGTTACGTGTAGGTCATAAGTTGGATTCACTAAACATAAGCAGCTCCACGGCACTGGATGGAGATTCTTGTTCTTGTGAAAACTTCAGAAGAAATGTAGCCTTGGTTGTCTCGCTCACAATTTTAATTATTCCCCTTATCATTTTCAAGTATGTAGACTATGTATCAAAATCAAGATTTTTGGACAATATATCAGAAGAAGTTTCTCTAAACAAGCAAATTGCATATCAGGTCGATGTCTTTTTATCAGTTCATCCATATGCTAAGCCACTTGTGTTGTTAATAGCAACGCTGCTGCTAATTTTCCTTGGGGGATTGGCCCTTTTTGGTGTAACAACTGAGGATTTAGCACATTGCCTTTGGCTATCTTGGACCTATGTAGCTGATTCCGGTAACCACACTAGCTCTGAGGGTTTTGGTCCAAGGGTAGTTGCACTTTCCATAAGCTTTGGTGGGATGCTTATATTTGCAATGATGCTTGGCCTTGTTTCTGATGCAATTTCTGAGAAGTTTGATTCATTGAGGAAAGGAAAAAGTGAAGTGGTTGAACAAAATCACACTTTAATTCTTGGCTGGAGTGATAAGTTGGTAATATTTTAGAATTTACACTCTGTTGGATTTGCTTTAACCAGTACTCTTAGGATTTTACTAAAGTAATGAATATCTATAGAAAGAATTGAAATATATACATACACGATTGCTTGTGCAGGGGTCATTACTAAATCAACTTGCCATAGCCAATGAGAGCCTGGGTGGAGGAACTGTTGTAGTGATGGCTGAGCGAGACAAGGAAGAAATGGAGCTTGACATTGCAAAAATGGAATTTGATTTCAGAGGAACATCTGTCATATGCAGAAGTGGTAGTCCTCTGATTTTGGCTGATCTAAAGAAGGTATAGAAGATTTGTGTTATTGATTAATAATTCCTCCTTCAAGCATTGTTTAAATGTTGTCATCACTAGTTATAATATCATTATGACCCGACAGTCTACTTTCTAGCATCATCATCTGAATTTGTTTGCTGACACCCTGTGATTTATAGGTTTCTGTTTCGAAGGCCCGAGCAATAATTGTCCTTGCTGAAGATGGGAATGCTGATCAGGTCTGATTGAGTGATGATCATGCTTCAGGTTTGATCAAGGTAGATAACTGTTTAACTTGATTTTGATTTGGTACAGAGTGATGCCCGTGCATTGAGAACAGTCTTAAGTTTAACAGGAGTCAAAGAAGGATTGAGAGGACATATAGTTGTTGAATTGAGTGATCTTGACAATGAGGTCCTTGTCAAACTTGTTGGTGGTGAACTTGTTGAAACTGTTGTAGCTCATGATGTAATTGGTCGCTTGATGATACAGTGTGCCCGGCAGCCTGGACTTGCACAGGTCCAAATCTACTACCTTATGTTCTGTAATTTTAGCTGCATATGATGTTTATCCAGTGCCAATTTCTTGGACCATAGTTTTTCAACATGTTATGTAGTAATTTTATTCTTTAACACTCAATGAGTTTACTGTGGCAGATTTGGGAAGATATACTCGGATTTGAAAATTGTGAATTCTACATCAAAAGATGGCCACAATTGGATGGCATGGCATTTGAGGATGTATTGCTCAGTTTCCCTGATGCAATTCCTTGTGGAATCAAAGTTGCATCATATGGTGGTAAAATTATTCTGAATCCGGATGATTCTTATGTACTACAAGAAGGAGATGAAGTTCTGGTTATAGCGGAGGATGATGATACCTATGCTCCAGCATCATTGCCTACGGTGATTTCATTCTCTTTAACTAGCATCACAAATAAATTGTTGTTTTTTTACTTCTTTTCCTTATATGTTCGATAATTTGTTTATGGAAAATAAATGGTCAGATATCTTTCTGAGTCCTTTACTTGACTTGTCCATGTGATGGCTTCTGATTGGAGAATGACAGAAAGTGAAAAAAAGTTCTAAGCAAAATAAAGTCAGGGATGAACTAAATATATGATGTAATGAGTGATAACAAATGTTGATTTTTCACATTAGTTGATGACTGCTTACGGTTTTAGTCGAGGTGCAACTTATAGATAATGAACCAATTTGGTCATTTAGGTCCTCCCGTCATCGTTGTTGATATTGCTGAAAGCATCAAAAAAACTTGGGAGCACTTTACTTTGTGGATAATTTGGGAAGAATTAAATAATAATTTAATTTTGGCTTTTTCCTCTTTCATTTTGGATTTCAGGTTTGGAGGGGAAACTTACCTAAGGACTTTGTTTATCCAAAGTCACCTGAAAGAATACTTTTTTGCGGTTGGCGGCGTGATATGGAGGACATGATCATGGTAATGCTTTAAGAAACTGGTGCAATGAACGGTCCCTTTTCCTTTGTTTAGTTAGCCCTGTACATGAAGTGGCAAAGTTATTATGAGAATTTAAACAGAACTCTTGACAGTGAAATGCAGAAGCTTCTAATGTTTGACCTTTTATAAAATTGTTAGATCAAATTATGGCTTGTGAGCTATTACTTCATTTATATATTTGCTATGGCCATTGTTTTTTCTCCTATTCAACTTCTCTCTGTTCCTCTAGGTTCTGGATGTATCTCTAGCACCTGGTTCAGAACTCTGGATGTTCAATGATGTTCCAGAAAAGGAGAGGGAAAAGAAGCTAACTGATGGCGGCATTGACCTAATTCGTTTGGAAAACATATCACTGGTTAATCGTGAGGGGAACGCTGTTATACGCCGTCACTTGGAAAGCCTTCCATTGGAGTCATTTGATTCAGTATGTGGCATTTATCCACTGTGTCCCTTATTAGTTTGTTGGTTGTGTAGTCACGGAGGGTAGGCTCATGCTCGTACAATTCTTTATATGCTGCAATGTAATTATGACAGAAACATATTTTATTTTATTTTTGGTCTATACAGATATTGATTTTGGCTGACGAATCAGTGGAGGATTCAGCAATCCAAGCTGACTCCAGATCTCTTGCCACACTACTTTTAATTCGCGACATCCAAGTGAGTTTTTACAGAATCTGACCTTGGTGTACTTCGGCAGGATCCTACTTCTTGTCTCTTCATATTTATTTATGTTTTGTTTCTGGAGGTCTAATGCTTGTCTTTTTAGGCCAAGCGTCTTCCATATGAAGCCATGGCTAGTCAATCTCGCGGTGGAAGCTTCTCAAAAGGGTCCTGGATTGGGGAGATGAAGCAAGCCTCAGATAGATCAGTCATAATTAGTGAGATTCTGGATCCTAGGACGAAAAACCTCCTATCCGTGTCAAAGATTAGTGATTATGTTCTATCAAATGAACTCGTCAGCATGGCTCTGGCCATGGTTTCTGAGGATCGCCAGATAAACGACGTCTTGGAAGAACTCTTTGCAGAGGAGGTACTGTTTCCCTGTCAGTAAATATGTTTCAACAGCTTAATAGTTAATACCATGTGACTCAATACTAGTAGGAAAACCTTTTTACACTGATAGTGGATTGAGATTAAATCCTTGTCATTTTCTAGATTTGGATGGAACAGCTGGAGTTTAGATTCCTTCTGTCTTGTAACTTGGCACTCGGATAAATGGTTTCCAAGTTTTGTGGATTAATTTGCAGGGAAATGAGATGCATATAAGGCAAGCAGATCTGTATCTCTGTGAAGGAGAGGAGTTGACTTTTTATGAAGTAGTGTTGAGAGCCCGACAGAGACGAGAGATTGTGATTGGTTACCGTTTAGCAAATGCAGAGAAAGCTGTGATTAATCCCCCAACTAAAAATGAGAGACGGAGATGGTCGTTGAAGGATGTTTTTGTGGTAGTTGCAGAAAAGGAATGAAGAAGCATTTAGCATCGCTGTGTGAATTGTCACACAAGCAAATGTATAGATGCATTTATACATATTTATATTTACAGCAAATTTCTACGGAATTTTTGTTAGTTCAAATTAGTAAGAGAATTACCACTGCAAAACCATTCATATTAGAGAATATATAATAATGTAATGTGACATAATATAATATAATATATAATTATGCACTTGGAGAAATTGAGATATGCATATTTACATGTCAGTCATGAAATTAGAGGGAGGCAGAAAGTAGTTTTTTATTTTTTTTTTTTTACACTAATATTATGCTAATTACCACTGCAAAACAATTCATATTAGAGAATATATAATAATGTAATGTGACATAATATAATATAATATAAAATATAATTATGCACTTAAAGAAATTGAGATATGCATATTTACATGTCAGCATGAAGTTAGAGGGAGGCATAAAGTAGTTTTTTTTTAATTTATTTTTTATTTTTAATACCAATATTATGCTAATTGTATATTGATTCAATTAATTATTAGTTAATAATTAATTGTATTAATTAATTTTATCAGTTGATAATATTAATATTACTAAAAATTTGATTATTGATAGAGTTTAATAACATCGTGCGATTCATGTAACTGATCTTATTTAATAGAATAAGGCTGTTGTTGTTATATCAATTGATAATATTAAATATTTAAATCAATAAATTTGATAAAATTAATTATTTATATTTAAAATAATATATAAGAATGTAAGTATAATTTATGATTTATTAAAATATTCTTGTATTTTAATAATATTTTAAATTTACATATTATTTATTAAATTAAAATTTTTTCTACAAGATATATTATTATAATTTTTAATTATTATAATTTATTAAACTTGTTAAAATATTTAAAAAATAAATATTTATAATTCATTATAATTATTTATTTTCTTTTAGAAAAATAAATATATTTAAATCTACATCTTTATTTTTGTGTTATTTTATATTAAGTTTTCATCATATTGTTTATATATATTAATAGTTATACTATTTTTTTATTATATATATATATTCATCATTATATGTTTTTAATAGGAATGCAATCAATACTAAACAAATAAAACTACCTTTTTCTTCTCTTTTTTTATTATTATTTTGGGAAACACATTAACTTCTAAGAAAACTTTTTCCCTCAAAAATTTTTCTTCTTCTTTCTTATTATCCCCTACTATACATATAAAATGATGTTCCTGTTATCCTTTTTTTATTATTTCTTCTTCTTGATGTGTCAGCACCTCGCTAAAAGCAAAATTTCGTTTCCCACCATTCTCTTTTGTAATGCTTCCGGGAAGACAACTAGACAATAAGTGGATAATTTAGGCTTTCATTTTATTTGGGCTCTCTTTTCATTGACAAGTGTTGTGCTGACTGGGCTTTGCACTTTTTGGCTAGAAAAGGGGCTTCATTCGAACAGTCATTCCTTCGGACATATGCTAGTTTCCTAACTTCTATTCGGACATGCCTTTTTATTTCCCAGTGAGGCACTTAATCACAATAGCTTCCTCCATCTAAAATTTTGAAGCTATTAATGTCTTCCATTTCCAAAAGATTTATTTTTTTCTAAACGCATTTAGTCATTGCTATTGATTTGCTAGCCGGAAAGATGAATGTTTATCTTGGCTTCTTCACACAATTACATTGGGGATTTCTTCTTCAAGGCAGCACAGGTTCGTTCTGTTTGTTCTTTGCTTTATCTGATGTTACATTCATGAAAGGTTATAGGTAGAAGGAAAATGGAAGTATCTTCTTAACTCTTTGGCACAATTATGTTGGGGATTTCTTCTTCAACTAAGCAAATATGTGTTTTGTTTGTCTTGTACTTCATGCAGTAGTGGTCCCATGGATGCACGTAAGCCAAAGCAAAAGGAAGAAGGTTCTTTCTAATTTTTTATGCACTTTAATATGGAGCATCTTCCATATTAGTTAGTTTTTTCTTCCTATTCAATTCATTCTAACAAAGCTTTGGTTTGTTATATTTTACTCCAAGTACATTATGGTTGCTATGTATTTGTACGAATAGGTTGTGTTTTGGTTTCAAGTTCAAGTTTTACTGATAATTAAGCTTCTTCATGGCATCTTATATTTGGATGATAAAATCTTCCAAAGATTGCTACAAAACACTTGCTCTCTTTATTAAATTGAGATAGCACATAAGATGAAAAGATTGCTCTATTCAAAATAGGTAAGGGTTTAGGAGTTTTTAAAGTAAATTTCTTGCTAAATTGTCATTATCAAGTTATCTATAGATTTTCGAGGAGCAATTTGTTATTGCAAATTTGCGAAATATTTGATATTTGATTTGATGATGTTTATCTATTTCATTAAAAATTGAAGTCTCCTTACAATATTTGACCTTTAGTTAATTTAAGTGCCTAAAAAGGGTCAAACATGTGGTTTCACATTATAATAGGATATGTGAATGTGAATGTGAATGTCAACTTTAAATTCTTGACTAAAAAGTAGTGTCTTATTTTGTCTGTTTGTTTATAGGTGAAGTATATTTAAGTCTTGCGTATAAGGACATTCATAAATATTGTGAAGGTCATTTGTGTGTAATGGTAGTGTGAAGCTTATTTTTTATAGGGAAAGGACAATCTAATTTGATGTTAATTAAAGAAGCTTAGTTCGGTGAGTGGTAAAATGCAAGGCTATTTGAAATACTTCTCATTTGGTTAACTGGTCTATATTTTGTTGGTGTTACTGTTTTAAACGTCTATTTTGCTGTGGCAAGTTCTCTATTCTTCAGGTAATGATGTAGTCAATTGTGAAAATCGCTTTCATTTTAGGTTTATTATCATTGGTTCTTTAACAAAGAGCCATTTTGTTTGTGGCTTTCAAGTTCTTCTCATGCTTCTCTTGCTTACGAAAAGAAAGTTGGCTATGGAGGTGATGTAAAAATTCAATTTGAAGTTAGTTCTATCCTAAAGTTTATATTTTTCATTTATTTTCAACTTGCTCCAATGTGTTCTGATATTGACATTATGGTTTAGGATTCCTATAAGTGATTTTTACGGCTATGGTGGTTTTTTTTTTTAGGATTTGCTTTCCAGTTGTCTTCTTTTCCTTTACATGGTTTACTTTACTACTTTTACTTACTAAATGTGGTATACGGGAGTCATATGTAATAGGATGTTGGATTTGGGGTTTGTTCTTAACTCCATCTTTTTATTTCTTTTATTTTGTTATATGGATTTGATTTGAGGGAATCTTTTAGGCACTCTTAAGGATGAGGTGGACTCTCTACATCTCCAAAAAATATTTATTCTGCTAGTACCTCTTCTACAACTTGCTTTATAATAAAAGAAGTTGGATACTACCATTTTAAAATGTTTCATTCATTTCCTGATATAATAAGAATAAGTTGGAAACTTTGACTTCAGTGTGAAGTATTGCCCCTAAAAAATAAAAACTATTGACATTATGGTTTAAGGCTAATATAAGTGGTTTTTATGGTTATGGTGATTTTTTTTTTGGGTTTGCTCTCCATGGCTTTTTGTTTGGCTAATAGTTTTTTGTTGTCTTCTTTTCCTTTACATGATTTGTTTTACTACTTTTACTTATTAAATGTGGTATATGAGAGTTTTGTGTAATAGGATGTTAGATTTTAGGTTTGTTCTCAGCTCCATCTTTTTATTTCTTTTGTTTTGTTATATGGATTTGATTTGAGAGAGTCTTTTAGGCACTCTTAAGGATGTGGTGGACTTTCTACATCTCTAAAAAATGTTTCTTCTGCTAGCACCCCTTCCACAACTTGCTTTATAATAGAGGAAGCTAGATACTACCATTTTAAAATGTTTCATTCATTTCCTAATATAATAAGATTGTATTGGAAATTTTGACTTTAGTGTAAAGTCTTGCCTCTAAAAGATAGAGACTATTGAGTGGAACTCAAAGTGTGATGATCTTATTAGCCTATATAGGGATTAAATAACTTGAGTTAGGAAAACTTCATTTTTAAAATTCCCTACCACTTTCATCCGCAACCTTTAAGCAAGTCACTCCTTTTGAACTTAATATTCATTGTTACCATATCCCTTTTGTCCCACAAATATTTAAAACCATAGAGAGTTAGTCATTATAGAAAATAAAGTCAGATAGTTGTTCATAAAGCTTCACTCTCTAATTTCAATATACATTATGTCTTGTGTTCCTTATGCATGTATTTACTTTGTGGAGTGGTGTCAAAAGTTATTAAAGTGAAACTTCTTTAGTTTAATTAGTTTCACAAGTCAGGAATTATGTTACCATAGGATAGATGTAATTACCTTGAAGGTTAACTACTATGGATACAATGAATTACAATAAAAAAATAATTAGAAAAGTATTTGGAGCTTTTACATTTGAAGTAAGAGAAATATAGAAAAGCCTCATGGAAGAGAAAGTCCAAAAGACACGGGATGTTGAATAACAACAATTTGTTACACAAAGGTAAATCCATGAACCTCATGTCTTAACCTTTCATTCAATGAGTTTGCATTCTTTTATCATATGGTAACACATTTACCTCTGTAATTGTATATTTTCTCCATCAAAGTTGTTAACTAACAACATCATCCTCTATTAACATTGGGAAGGAAAGTGATATCTATAATAATGTTTATTCAAGATCAATAGTTCTATTGATGGCATGATGAGTTTAAGTGTATATAATACATAAACAACTAAACACATGGCTATAGTAAGTCTTATTAAAAGTTTCATGTCCATAAGTTTGGATAAGAAATTTGCCAGAAAACATGTCCTTAATGATATTTTAAATTGCATGATGAACTTGGACAATAAACTTTGCAAAGAAGGTTCACTTCAGCACATTCATTTTTCGTGACATAACATTTCATAGTATCTTTTTTTATATGATTGTCATTGTGAATTTGAAATTTGAATGCTTTATTTTAGGTAATAGCAGTAAGAGACGTAAGATATCTCAATATTCTGATAAAGAAAACATAGGGAGCACTTTAGTTAAAAGTTGTCAAATTGATAAAAATTCATCCCATACAACTATAAGCTCACTAACACACTTGAGGTTTGGAAGATTTACCCTTACTGTAGTGGAGAAGAAGTGTTTTGGTACCGTTGAAACTATTTCACAAGCAGATGAAATTATAAGTACTATCAATCAAGGTGGTGGTCATTAACTAAAATATGATTTTTCTAATGTCACAACTTCAAATTACCTTTGATGTTATTCATTTAATTATATTGTATTTATTGTAGATAGTGGCAGAAACTATTATTAAAGTTCTCCGGTAAATAAGCCAATGTTATGTCCTACTACTAACAATGCTAGAGACCAAGAAGGTAATTCCGCTAATCACCATGATTTTGATAATATAATAGAGGTTATAAATAGATTTCAGTTCACAAGTTTCAACTCTATTCTTTTTATAGAAGTGGATCTATTTTAGTGTTTATATTTAGAATTTTTACTCTACGGAGTCAATGGAAGTTTGCAACATAATAGAGTATAAAAATAGCATCCTTTAATGTTTTTTATGGTAACATTGCTATTTTGCAATGTATAATTCATACAAAATGGAAGATTACTATGCAAGATGTGATTTAGATTTGGTATAAAGGTTAGGAATTGATAAAAGGTTCTGCTATATATACAAAAGCTGTTGGTAAACATAAGAGGCCAATGCTATGTTCTACTACTGACAACATAGGAGGCCAAGAAGGTAATTCCACTAATCACGATGATTTTGACAGTATAATAGATGTTATAAATTAGATTTAAGTTCATAGGTTTAAACTCTCTTCTTTTTATAGGAGTGGATGTATTTTAGTGTTTATATTTAGAATTTGTACTCCATGGAGTCAATGAAAGTTCACAGCATAACAAAGTATAAAAATAGCAGCTCACAATCTTTTTAATGTCAATATAGCTATTTTGTAATGTATAAGTCATATAAAATGGAAGATTATTATGCAAGATGTGACTTAGATTTGGTATAAAGGTTAGGAATTGATGATAGGTTATGCTATTTATATAAGAGTTGTTGACAATATTAATGATAATGTCATTACAAAAAATATCAATGGCAATACTAATGACAATATCATTACAAAAGAATATGCCGACGGCAATGCTTAAGAGATAAGAACAACAAATGATGGTAGTGATGGTACAAGGATTTGAATGATTTTAAGTTCTTATCCAAGATTGTATTATATGTTAAGAACTTAATCAAATTAATTTAAAATCTCTTTAGATGAAATAATTACACTAGAAATTTACTTCTAATGCTGGATATTACTGAAAATATATTTTCCTTATACAAGTAATGGAAATCCCTAGCTATTCCTACATGTTTGTGAACTTTATTTGGTATGTGAGATGAATTCATTGGTGTAATTTTCACTTTTCACCTTTTAATTAATTAAATTAGTATTCATTGGTTGTTATATGTCATTTAGGCTACATAGATGATGGCAACCCTAAATTTGAATATTAGTTTTATGGTGCTTCATTTTGGTATGTTAAGAGATTGTCAAAGTTGAATAATGTTTCAATGCCTAAGTTCTCCTTATGCTGTCTACAAGGTAAGATTAAATTGCCACCTACAAAAAAGCCACCACTGTATCTAAAGTGGTTAATGAATGATAAAGAATCATATATAGCAAAACATTTCAGAGAAAACATTCAAATATACAATGTAATGTTTGCATTCACTTCAATGAATAGCAAAGTAGATAGGAGTGTAAATAATGGTACCAGCCCTTATGTGTTCCGAATAAATAGTACAAACATCCATCTCATCGATAGTTTACTACTCGTAAAAGGTCAAATGCCTCAATTTGCTCAACTTTACATATATGACACAAGAAATAAAGTTACTAATAGAATTTATGCAGTAAGGTATCAATCATTGATAGTACCATTATATATTTTTCACACAAGAAATATGTGTTGTATATATCTATTCTTACATGGAAATATGTGTTTCCTTTTATTGCAGCTTTAAAGGTTTTAAAGAGAAAGTGAACTATAAAATAGTTGCTAATCTAAAACTTATGTTTGATGAGCATAACAATTTAATTAAGTCCTTTCGTATAACAACGAATGCATATGAATTCCAAAATAGTTCAAATTTAAAGCCAAGATTAATTTATGAGTGAAAAAGGGATGGACATATTTACAATTTGCTAACAGTTTATGAAATTAGTAGTTTGGTAGTTAGTGGTGTTAACTCCAGTGATCCTTGAGATATTATAATATGCAATTATGATGGTCATTTATAAAGGATAAATGAGTTGCATCTTTTGTTTTTACCACTTTAATATCTTATATTGTTCCTATATGGTGAGAATGAATTTCACGATTAAATTAAACATGCTGATGGAGTGGTTGGAAGATCCTATAAGAACTAGAAAACATCCATATCAAACCACACTATCACAATTTAGGAGTATATGGCATATCAAACATAAATCAGATTGAAGAAACCAGCATTACTTATAAATGGTAACAGGCTTTCCTAGCAATTCATTGTTGAGAGTTATATAATGATTGAATCTGAAAGATTGAGTTACATTCAGCATCATCAATCAAACCTACGTGTTGTAATGTATAAAGGATTATTTGAAGTTGTACTTAAAGAAAAAATGGATGAAACATGTACTAGTAAGCAATCATATTACTATCCAGTTTTACCAGAGGTGCATAATATATGATTCAAAATTATAGGGATGCAATAGCAATCTATAAGTGGGCAGGCTATCCAGATCTATTCATCACATTCAATTGCAATCTCAAGTGGCCTAAACTTAAAAGATATCTACAATTAACTTCACTTAGACTAGAAGATCAGAGTAATATTGTTTCATATGTCTTCCATTTTAAGTTGAAGCAACTTATGAAGACATTCAGGAATGGAGAATTCTTTGGGCCTGTAAATATAGGTGTGCAAACTAACTTCATCTAATATATGTGTCATTTTCTATAGTAATATTTCCCTAACTACTAATTTACTATGTTTACCATATGCAAATATTCTATTGTTTCTATTTCCCTATTGCAAGTTGTTAAGCCTTTCTAAAATAGACCAAGTGATATGTGCTAAAATTCCTGACAAGGAAATTGAACCAAAATTATACAATGCAATTTTAAATTTTTTGATTCATGGACCTTATGGGGTTACCAATATGCGTGCTCCATGCATGAAGAATGCCAAGTGCACCAAACATTTCCCAAAGAACTTTAAAGAGAAAACTATTATAACAGTTGATGGGTTTCCTGTGTATAGAAGAAGCAATGATAGGAAGACTATTGAAAGAAATAATGTCTGTCTAGATAACCGATATGTTGTACCCTACAATCCAAGATTGTTAATGCTATTCCAAGCCCACATCAATGTAGAATGTGCTGGAAATCGCGCATCATACATGTACAGCGGAATAAAATTTTTACACGATTTTCACCAAGGATCCATGCGAATTTAGAACGCCATAGATTAGGGATTAGGGTTTATACCTTTCGGCCAAAATCTTCAGTCCGCTACACAGCAAATTCGATCTGCTTCCAAATCACGAACCGGAATAGAAACTAGTAGATCAGATCACCAGTACAACGTTTATGTGGCTGCACCTCTGTGGTATCTACACGAACCCGTGAATCACCGATGAATGTCCACTACACACACCGGTTGGAATTGATCTCCTTACACCTCGTAGTGCTAGCTACGCCTCTTCAGGGGTTTTGGTCAAGGAGAGGTGCTAGGATTTTTCTATGCTTTTTTGGGGTGCGTAAATAATAATAGTAATCCAATTATTACCCAATAAGCCTATTTAAATAGGTGCATAGAAAAACCTAACCTATTTGGACTTTATTTCATGTATAATTATAGGCTTACTATTGGGCCTTATAATTATAACATGAATCCCTAAATTTTAAGCCTAAACAATTTGGTCCATTAATTCCAAATTCACTAGGCTCTAAGTGTGCGACCTTACAGGCTCTCATTACGTTGGCAATGACCATTAATCATATTAATGATCATAAACAATGATTGGTATCTAGCAACACATCATTGTTACTTAAGTAATGAGAAAGTCGGTGATTTGACTAAACCTTTACACGTGATCATCACTTATGTCCTTTTGTCCTATACATCTAGATTGAGCACGAGACATGGACCGTATCATTCCCGTATAGCCCACTCTTAAGGTTTCTTGATTCCTAAGTAAGCTGACTGAAACAAATGTAATCGACATCTCATGTCAATTCATATGAGCATGACCATGCATTTTCTCAGCTTTACTTAATCAAGGGGCCCATAGATGTTACTCCTGTTATATAGGAGGGACAAATCCCATCTTGATCACACAAACCCCTCCGCATAATATGTGACATATCCAATATCTACCCTTGCATTCACTTAACCATTAGTGACATAGAATAGTATCAAAATATGAAACCACATGTAGGGAACCTTGGTGATCTCAGGTCAAAGGACCATATTAATAATGATTACTAAGAACCACTTATAACACTCATATAACGATCCATGTAGTGTTCTTAATATAGGTCGATCCAGTATACAAATTCTCTAACTTGTACTCATGTGTAAACTTAATATCCCATATAAGTCTTCACACATGCTAGTCTTAACATATCAAAGCAACCTAATCCACAATGATATATGACTAGGGACATTTAAAAGTACAATTATTCTAAGGTTATTATTATAATTGAATATATTACGCAGATAATATATATAAATATAATAATTAGAATTGCCATTAAAATAACATGATTCAAAATTACAATCACTAATATGATTAGTTTTAGGGCATATACACTAACAGAATAGTGCAATAAAAGGTAATCTATTAAGTATATTTTCAAGTATATCAACAAGGGCAATGATCGAGCCACTACAACAATTTATAATTGTAATCAAGATTGCATAAATGGGCACGAAGTTAATGAAATCAAATTATACTATGACTATTGGTACATCTCACCATGTGAAGCTGCTCGGAGAATATACTCCTTTGAGATTCAATATCGATATCCCCTAGTTGAAAGATTAACATTTCATCTCCCTAGAGAAAATTTCATTATATGTCGAGATAATCAACCTTTGAATGAGGTTATACAAAGGGAATCGGTTAGAAAGTTAATGTTTCTTGCATGGTTAAGAGTCAATAAGAAATATTTGAAGGTAAAAGAGTTAACATATGTTGAATTTCTAAAATATTTTATCTTCAAAGTAAAGGATCAAGAATGGCATGAAAGAAAACAAGAATTTGCAATTGGAAGACCTTAACATGTTCCACCAAGTAATAGGGGAACTCTTCTACTTGAGAGTGTCACTTATTAAAGTTTTTGGTCCAGAACAAATAAAAGATATACTCAAATATAGTGAGGTTATCCATGAAAAGTTTTGAGATGCATGTTATACAAAGGGATTACTAAATGATGATAAAGAATTTATTAGTGCAATTAAAGAAATTAGTGTGTGAGGTAGCGGTTATGAATTAAGATTCCTCTTTGCAATAATACTTCTGTTTAACAGCATATCTAGGCCAGAGTTTGATTAGCAACAAACATGGTCCATTCTTTCTAAGAACATACTATATATGTTGCGAAAATCTATGAATTGCAAAGGTAAGTTTTGTAAATTTCACGAAAAATAGTACTTAAAGCATCTGTTATTTGTTATTTAACATTTAAGTATATGACTAGGAAAAACACTACAACATGCTCACTTCACTTATATTTATTAGACAAGTCCTAAAGTTACCATCTAGATATAATAGGCCCACATAACTGGTACTACATATACAACATTGCACCTGCACAAAATTATTGAGTCCTGTCACTAAGTTAAGGTCCAAAACTTATGATTTAGGTGTTTGCTAACCACCTAACATTATACCTTTAAAAAACATGCATGCTATAAATGACAATTCAAAAATCTACTCTATAATACTAGAACCCATAAAAAGAACAAGCATTCAAATAGAAGCAAAATACCTATCTCAAATGATAATGTTAAAGCTCCCATTAGCAACTTTGGTTTTATGAATCCCATGTAAGAAAGAGTGAAACATCATTCAGCTTTCCCAACAATCTTACTCTATCTTTACCCCTAACCACACTACTTATATCAGTCCAGCTTCAAAGAAATATGGAGTTAAGAACACAAAGATAAAAATAATTAAAAATATCTAAATATAACAAGATTTCCCCTTAAAAAGATTACAGCATGGATTTCACATTCATAGAAAAATTTATTATAGATTATCAACTGATGAGTATATTCAACATGTAATAATATTATTTCATTATTTATCTCTCTTCCATCCCTAGAATTACTGGCCCTCCTTTAAACAAAATATATATGTGGCTCAGTTGTATTCCTCGATGTCAAAATTCTCTATGTTGTTTCTAAACAGAAAAGGAAACCATTTTATATGTACCACTAAAGTAGTTAATGATAAAAATATAAAGATTCAAAAAGAAGACTGCAAGTTATAAAATAGAAGAGTACAGGTATGCAATCTAGAAGCATAATTTTAAAATTTTCAAATTGAAAATTGTTAATAAATTCAATTTTTAATACAATGTCAATCTAGGAATAATTATATAAAGACTATGTTACACCCATGAAGAACATTGATGTGGATCATTTTTAATTAACAGAATATCAAGATTCAATATTTAACTATACATTATTAGTTGATTGTTGCTTGTACTTAAAATTAACCTAAATCTATGATGTACACAACCAATTGACTTCTCTGATTTCTAAGTTATATGATTGTTAAGCTATTATGCATAACTTTTACTAACAATGAAAAGAAGTGAAACATTACTTAATCATACTCAAACTATACTCTATCTTAAGCATTTGTAACACTATTACCTTATCATTGACATGCTAACTTTGAAATCATATGTTAATTGAAGTAGCTAATTTATATAGAATCAAAATGTACAACTTAACATAGATATTTTTCCTCACATCTAAAAGCAGATAAACCTATGAATGAAACTTGAAAGCTAATAAATTGAATTACATCCTCATATGTGCTAATACCTAGAGGAAACATAAAAGCACATGTTACAACTATCCTTCATGTTGGGAATTCGGATTATCATATGCAGCAAAAATTCAAAATTTGATCCAAATTTTACCTAGGATCCATGCAAAAAGCATAAATTAATGATTAGGGTTTTACATATTGGGTACTCGTATTTCTACTGATCAAAACTTGAGAGCGGATGAATCAAACGCCAGTCGGAAGGTACAACGTCTCTACGGTATCCACATGGAGTGAACAACGACCTCTCACCCTCCACGAATCTGTTAGGATGCATTTTTCTCTCTAGGAATTAGAATTGAATATTTTCTGAGTGATTAAGGGTTTGTATGGAAGCTTTGAGTGTGTCTTTCATGTACTACCCTCAAGGCCTTTTTTATAGAATTTAAGCAAGCTACAATACTAGTCTTACTAGGATAATGCTTTCAAAATCCTAATTACACCTAACAACTCATCTTATCCTTATCCTAGAGATAATGAGGAGAGATAGGACTTATCTATTAATTATCTAATATTAAATAATATTATCTCATAATATAAATATCTTAATATTAGATAATTGCATATAGTTATCAAATATTAAAATAATATTATTTCATAATATATTTATCTAATATATGATAATGTAATTATTTGATATTACTTTAATATCAAATAATATCACATAATATATTATTATTCTTAATAATAATATATATGCACGAAAATAAGTCCAATTAATTGGATATTAATATAATTAAAGTCCAATTAATTATTGTCTTATTCTTACTCCTTTTGTGTGACCCTGTAGGTTCTTATATTGAGCCATAGATAGTGAACAGTATCTAGTAATACATTACTGCCACTCAAGTAGTAAGAATGTCTGTGATTTGACATCCACCTAATACATGATCAACGTTTTGTATCATAATCTCTTTTTGTAATAATATCCAAATTGAACTGGAGGCATGAAATGTGTCATCCTCGTCAATGTTCAATTTATATTTCTTAATACTGAGTAGACTTAAAATAAATGATTAATATCACATATTAATCCAATTAAGTATGACCATGCATTTCTAAGTATCACTCAATCAAGGGGCCCAAGGATATTTCTCTTTTATACAAGAGTAACAAAATTTCATCTACATCACTCACTTCCCTTTGCATGATTTATGACACACCCAGTCAATACCCTATTCGTCATCCTGATTAAAGGTGACGTAGGACAATATTAAAGTGAATAATTCCTCATGTAGGAAATCGTAGTGACTTCAGGTCAAAAGTTTATGTGTATTTGTGATCATAAGAGAATAATTTATGATACATCTATCCATGCAATATTCTCATAGTGGATCAGTCCAATATATTGTTCATTAGCAATGTACTCATGTATTGATTTGATATCATATATCCATGATTCGTAATTATCAGTCACTATACATGTTAGTCTCGATGTATTATTACTATCCTTTTCGTAATAATACTTGACTAGGGCATTTTAAGAATAGCGAAGCTATTCCAAGGATAATTATTATATTAAGTTATAAATCGTGCATAATAATAATAAAATTATGAAAATAAAATATAATAATTAAATTATCTAAAATAAAATATAATATATTGTGTATTATTTCAATCATCTATATGATTAGTTTTTACGACACACACCAACACTTCATACTTACCTTCAGAGAATAGTTTTCATACAAAGTTGTTAAAACTTATAACTATTTATAATTAATTCAGGTCTGCACTCCTTACATCTAATTACTTTAGAATTAGAGCAAAATTTAATTTTTAATGTATCCGAATAAATCATGCTATTTTGCTTTGATAAACTACTCTATCATTACTTATAAATGAAATATTTTACTAAAAAAGGAAAACATGAAATTGCATGGCTATTGTATATAAATGATACATTGTTTTCTTCTTTTTCAATGTCGTATGTAACCCAATCATTAGATGAAGTTGATTCATACACTCCTACAATTTCTATAAGTTTAAAAAGATGTTATAACTTTCACTTCTGACATCTTATACTATCTCATGCATTATGTGTGATGTAAATAAAATTTAATTTTATTAACAATTGACTCACATGGTAAAGTCAAGATCTAACTCCATCTTAATGCTTCTAACATTGAACAAGTTCTCAACTGTTAACTAATGCATTAATTGATATTCAATTTATCTTAGATCTCTAACTTGATGATGACCAAAAGAAGAATCACACTTTTCTCCTCATTGAGAAAATATTGCATGCAAATGGAAAAAGCCTAAAAGATTTCAATGAAATGCCTCTGCCTCAAAGGGAATTCTTATCTCATTTAAGCAATAGCTTGATAGCAAACTAGCTAAATTTTGATCGTGTCCAATTTGCTACAAAAGTAGATACATTATTGAATTCCATAACTTCTAAACAAAAGCACATCTTTAACATGATTATGGAATCTGTGACTAGAAATGAACCATTTGTTTACTTTGTTTATGGCTATGGAGGTACAAGCAAAACTTATCTTTAGAAAAGTTTAACATCTATATTGCGTTCCATAGGCAAAATTATTTAGCAGTTACATTAAGCGGTATTGCATCAACATTACTTCCAGGTGGAAGGACTGCATACTCATAATTTAGAATCCTATTATCTATTTCCAAGGATTTAACTTGTAACATTGCATAAAGGACTAACAAAGTTGATCTAATAAGAAAAAGTAAGCTAATTATATGAAATGAAGTTCTATTGATGTACAAGTTTTACTTTGAGGCACTTAATAAGACCCTGAGGGATATACTTCGCTTTGACATTCCAAACAGTGCTCAACTTTCATTTAAAGGAAAATGCATTCTATTTGGTGGTGACTTTCAACAAATACTTCCAATTGTTCTAAGAAGAAGTAGATCTAATATTGTTCATACATCGTTGAACGCTTCCTATCTGTGGCGCCATTACAAGGTATTGATGTTGACAAAGAATATGAGACTTCAATCAACTATTGAGCTTAATGAATGAAGAGAACTTAAACTTTTTACTAAATAGATTTTGAAGATAAGAAATGGAGAACTAAAGGAGCCAAATGATAGGAAGGCTGAAATTCAAATTCCAGAAGATCTTCTTATTACAAAATATAATGATCCAATTGAAGCAATTGTGAATAACACATACCCAGAATTTTGCCAACAATATAATAATCCAAATTACTTAAAAGATCGAGCCATCCTTATATCAAGCTAGATACCATAAATTTGGTCAACTTATATATGTTGTCATTGACTCTAAGGAAATATGTCAAGTACTATAACTCAGATTCAATTTACAAGTGTGACCAAAGTGGCTTATTAAGTAAGGAAATGCACACTTTTGAAATACTCAATAAAATTACAGTTTTAGGCTTGCCAAATCATAGATAGGTGCTAAAAATTGGAGTTCTAGTCATACTTCTCTACAACATAGACCAATCGGCTGGTCTATGCAATGGAACAAGACTTATCATAACACGCCTTGGAAGTGATGTTGTTAAAGTTAATATTATTACTAGTAGTACCCCTGGGAAGAAAGTGTTTATACCTCATATGAATATGACTTCATTAGATATCTATCTTTTTTTTAGTATTTAAAGAAAATAATTTCCCTTGGTGGTATCATATTGCATGATTATTAATAAAAGTCAGGGACAGTCTTTGTCCAATGTTGATATTTATCTCCTAAGAGATGTTTTCACTAATAGACAACTTTACGTCATAATTTCACAAGTTAGAAGCAAGGTTGGACTTAAATTTCTCATCCATAAGAAACAAAAAGAACCAAACACCTTTACCTTGAATGTTGTATACAAAGAAATCTTCCAAAATATGAGTCCAAATGTCTCACGTGCTTGATTAATTTAGTTGCTTTCCATTACCAAAAAGTCCGAAGTGTTTAAGCAATATGCTATAATTAGATTTCTATAATATATGAGTCATTTTCTAGTTTTTTACTTTAATATTGAATTTACGTCTATATTAAATAGTTATAGTTTGCTGATTTGTTTATATGTCATGATTATGAGCACTCTTTATTTGCATGTCATCTAACTATCTTTTGTATTATTGATTACTCAAATAATATTGCTTTTGGATATATTTAAAAAAATGGATACAAAGTGCAGGTTGCTTCAAATGTCAAGGAAGGTTAGCTCTATATCTGAATTGCACCCTCATATTCAAACCTCCAATTCAAGTAAGGATGTTTCAATTATGGGTAGCTAAAAGAAATAACAATAAGAATCATAAAAATGTAGAGTTGCTACTTCTTGATAAAAATATAAGAAGTTGTGCACTATTTATGATTATAGTCAATGAATTTGTAGTATTTAAAATAATATTTTTTTTCAGGAGGATAAAATCCAAGCTATAGCATTCGAGAAAATGTTGTATGATAAATATAAAGTGAAATTAATTAAGGGGAAGTGTTACACAATATAAAATTTCCAAGTGGTACTAAATACTGCATATTACCATGCAAACTGCATACTGTTACAAAATTAATTTCTATGGCAACACTGTAGTTTAACCTCTCAAAGCTGACTTACCACTTGATTGTTACAACTTTATATCCTTTAATCAAATTCTAACAAGCACCATGCCTTCAAAACTACTTATTGGTAATGCACTAAATTGTATGCTTTACTACAAATTCTATATACTAAGACATAATGTGTTTTTCTCTATGTAAACGCAATTAGAGAGTTGCATTCTTATGAGAAATTAGAGAACTATGATAGTGGCAGCAAAAAGAAAATTATCCATATCAGAGATGAAAAGTAAGACATATTCTTAATTTAAATGTATATAATATAATTTTTATTGGATATGTTTCATAAAGTGAAAATTAACACTAAAGTTCAATGCATTGCAGCAAACTCAATCTTACCTATACGTTATGGGGCAGTCTAGCTGAATATGTTGATAGGTATATCAAGGAGATAGTTAACACATTAATTATTATTCTATTTCATCTTGCTAGTATCATAACCAAGGCATCAAGTTCTTTCCTTCAGTGTACTTTTAATAACAAATTTAACTTTTTTCATACTTTTATATACCTTCCTTATGCAAAGTATTTATTGTCTTTTGATTTAAAGATGAGTTATATTACAAACTCATGGAATGCTTCAAAGATTATATTCAACCCAGATATTCCACAATAAAGATTTGAGGGAGAGGTATAAAAGCATATTTCTACTGTAATATACTAATTTGCACTAACAATCTTCGTGAGTTTTCATATGTAATTAAGTGCACATTATGTTTTCATTTATATTGCAACTTGGAATTCAAAATTGAAATTCAGTCACAAAGATTCATTAAGGTTGAAAGTCAATCATGTAAATTGAAGTGGGAGTTGGATTGGGCCAATTTTGCAAATAAGATAGCAATCCAAGACCTTAAACAAACAAAATAGGTACTTTTGAATTTACTGCTTAATTGTTAAATAAATTCTATAATAATAAATCATAAAAGATTCTTCATCATTACAAGATATCAATTGCCACAATTGTAGCAACTGTGAAGATGATTCTCATAAGATTCAAGTAGTTTTATGATGGGTGCAATTCTTGTAGGAAAAAAGTGAGGTGTATAAATGACAAAATTATATGTTACACTTGCAACAAGAAACCAGAAACCACAATTCCAAAGTATGTCAGAATGAATTTTATTAAGTTAAACATTATATTATTTTCACATCCATGCATAAATGTTAACTCTCATAACTTATTAGATACAAGGTTCACTTTCAAGTTGCTGATGATACAGGATGAGCAACATTTGTCCTATTTAAACGTGAAGCTAGCACATTATTGAAAGTTTCAACTGAATATCTGTATAAGCGCTAAGTTAGAGTAAGGTACTAAACTCCTAACCACCTTACTATCTATGCTGTATATAAATATTATATTACAACAACTAGATATGCTGCCAAAATTGAGAATTCATCTTCTGTGTAGGAAGATGATGAGGATGGCTTCCCCGTTGTACTAGATTCATTGAAGGATAGAAGTTTTGTCTTTAAAGTGGAGGTTTCAAATTATAATGCCAACAATCTAAGACCACATGATGAATCCAAAGATTTCACAGTGCTTAAGTTGACCGAGGATAAATAAAATGTAAAGAATTTTAAAGCTAACTTGTCATTTTATCAGGTCAGCTTATTACAACACTTATTAAGTTAATTTTCAAGTAATATTGCCAAAGTTTTGAATTCACTCACCTATCATTGTTTAATAGTTTTGATGTGGGTCTAAAAGAAATAACTTTGATATATATATAATTTTTAGATGTACACCTCAACTTCTTACACAAATATATGTATAGTTAAAACTGTGATGGGTCAAAAATGTGATCTAAAATACTAATGGAGGTATGATGAAACAATTATTATTCTGTTCATCTAAAACTAATAGTTAAAGCACTAATAACAGTTACCTATTACTATCAATAAGCTAAAAGGTGCTTACCCACTTTATTGAATAGGATTTTTTTGTCCTTAAGAAAATTGCTTTTGAACATTTATACTATTCTGGACATAAGAAGCAGTACTAATTTTCTAATAACTTAACTTTTTGTCATATTCTGGACATGTTTTGAGTTTTGTCTAAGAAGTAACAAATGGGTGCACTATTCAAAAAATAGCAATTGCATATTTTATTTCTTCATACTTCTTTAATAACTACATTAGTCACTCTTTATTATTGAATTTGAATTCAAAGAATCATTAGTAATGAAGAAGTTTTCTTATCTAATAATTAATAGAAAGCTTAATTTTAAATATAGTGTCAGAAAAATTGCCCAAATTTTGATATTATTTCATTCGTAGAATCAGTTTACATTAAGGGTATGTGTGATATGCATTAACATTCCAAG
Organism: Sindora glabra; assembly: GCA_020226215.1. NCBI lineage: Eukaryota > Viridiplantae > Streptophyta > Magnoliopsida > Fabales > Fabaceae > Sindora > Sindora glabra. The sequence goes on from CM035229.1 coordinate 74,993,880, forward strand.
CATATAGGTTAAAATTATAGTGCTTCTGTTGTATTCTAACTTTTATTCCCCTCAAACAAAGCCTATGATAGAAAGTGTTTTGCCAATGCCTTTCTTGACACTGCTTAATTTGTTGATCTACTAAGTGATGGAAAAAGAACAAAATAATGGCCTTATGAATTTCTCATGATGTTATATTCCACGCATTTGTTTGCCTTCCTGCATCAAGTACTATAGTATCTTGTTTAGAACAAAAACTTAGAACTAGTCATTAGGTCATTTACATTTGGTGCATCATAGAATACATTACACTTGCAATAACATTAACATAGTACTGTTTTCTACAAAAACAAATAGCCTCAAATTATTTTCTATTGGATGAATAATCTATTTCCTAAATGACATGTGCATAACATTATTTTACATATATATATAAGTAGCATTTCAAGTAATAACTTTAGTTAATGAGAAGCAGGTGATTTCAAAAGGTTTTCCCAACACTGCTTCTCCTTCCATGAAGGCAATAGAATGAGAAAATGTAATATAGATTCTACAATTTGGATGTAAATTATACATATCACAAGTATAGTGCTTTAAACATTAAATACAACTTATTGTATTTGTGTAGGAGATACTATCTATAGGTTTAGATTACATTACTAACCTAGTTACTGTGGATGATATTACACTCCTAGAAAAAGGTTTAGGGATAATGAAACTGAAGATGAAACTCTAATTTTAAAGATGTTAAGCCCCCAATTGTCTTGCACAAATGTGAAGAAATACATAAAAAAGAAGAATGAATGAAACAATGGAAACACAATGATGTCTACACTACTTTGTAATTATTCACTGACTTTTGATTGTTGTAAGAACCAATCGAAGATACTATTCCACAAACAAAGGATATCAATTTACTCCCTTATTTTGTATAAAATGCCAGAATGTTTGTAGTTTACATTCGTAGGCAAAAAATGATTATAAGTTGTATCGGTTTGAACTTTATAACCTTAATGCATATTAACTAATTATCCTTGAAGGTATATTCTTCACTAATAGCTTCTGATAGGCATATTTACTCATGTTAATAGGTGATTTTTCCAAACTCGTGCATAGCACAGGTTCAAAAACTAATATCCTTATTATTACTTCCTTTTAGATTAGCTTCTTTGTTGAATTTCAAATTATTTTTTCTAATTCTATATTCTTATTTAATTAGATTCTTTATTTATATAATTTCTCTTTACACATATTTTTTTAAAATATATTATTTATTATTATTACTATCATGAAAAGAGATTTTTTTTTTTAGGAATTTTTATGTTTCATACCTGTCAACTTAAGGGAAAAATTGTTTTTCGCCATTCACCACTTTTTTGTTTTCTTTTTTATACGATTTGTTTTTATAATTATTCTTTTTCATATATTATTTTTTCTATCCACTTATATTATTTATAACTTAAATACTATTTAATAATATATAAATATAATATAATTTTATTTACTATAATAATATTTGAAATTAAATAAATTAAATTTTTATTTAATTAAATTAATTTATTTTACTGTAATTTTTTTTAATTTTTGACCTTTAATATTTTATGGCTCGCCTATTAGTTTTATTTGTCCTGTTTTATACTTTTAAATTTTTCATGTCCATTTTTGTTTTTTATAATCTTTCTATCCATTCATATTAGTTACATTATAACTCAAATATTAATATTTGACATAAATATAATATATTATTTTTTATTTTTAGCTTATTTAAATATTTTCAATAAGTTAAAATTATAATATAGAAATTATTAAAGAAATTAATTAATTATATATTTTATTTTTAAAATTAATATTTAAAATTTTAAACTAAATTCATTTATTTAAGTCTTCCAAATAATTTTATATTAATTTTTAAGTACCATATTTCATATTAAAAATATATTAATTAAAATTTTTTCAAGATTTTATAATCCACACACTATTTTTTTCTCTTTTTAACTACTCTATTATATAATTTCCTTATTTTTTTAGTTCAAATTTGATATTTAATGTTTAGATGCAATATCAATCAATACTATAAATATAACATAATATATTTTCTTATTGTAATAGTATTTTTTATAATTTAAAGATTTTATCCGATTGAATTCATTTGCTACAAATTCTATTTTTAAATTTTATTATTTTACAACTCACATATTTCATTTTTTTAATTTATTTCATTACATTTTTTTCTTTTTCCATATTCACTTATGTTACCTTTTTTATAGTTAATCTTTACTTTTGTTATATACAATTTAGACATTAAAATCACTTAATTGTATATATATAATATAATGTGATATGTTTCATTTTTATTATAAAATATTTTAAATATATTAAGGTTTACATATGATAATTAATAATTAAATTAATTATTTACATGTTTTATTTTTACTAAAAATTATATAAAAATTAAAATTAATTTTATTTATTTAATTTTTATTAATATTATCTTGATATTAATTTTTAAGCATTATATGTTAAATTAAATATAAATTAATTAGAATTTTCTTTAAATTTTATAGCTCAAGCACTTTTTCTCTTCCTGTAATATCTGATATATGCTTTTCTTCTTCTTTTTTTAATATTCACTCTTGATATTTAGAATAAATATAAAATCATACATTTTATTATAAAAATGTTTAAAAATTATTATCAATTTTAGTTATTCAAAAATTTTGAATTTTTTTATTAATATTTTTGTACTATATTTCAAATTAAATATATAGTAATTGAGATAAGTATGATTTTAAAACTCACACACTATTTCTTCTCCTTTTATTTACTCCATGACAAGTTTTTTCACATTTTTCCTATCCATTCATATTATTTAGAGCTCAAACACAATTGAATATTATTAATATAAAATAATATATTTATTATTATAGTATTTTAAATAAATAAACAATTTTATTCAATTGAAGTTAGCATATATTAAATATATTAAAATTTTAATATATTAAATATATTAAACGATTGTATTTTTAAATATATTAAACTTTTAATATATAAAGTACTAAATGAATGAATGAATTAATTAATTATACATTCTATTATTAACAAAAAAAATGTAAAAATTAAAATCAAAATTTTTTATTTGATTTTTATTAAAATTTTCATATAATTAATTTTTTAAGTATTATATTTCAATATAGATGCATATTAATTAAACTTTTGTTGAAATTTTACAACTCAAACACTATTTTTCTTCTTTTTATCTACTTTATTATATGTTTTTCATTTTAGATATCCACTTTTATTTTTTATAGCCGAGATAATAATATCATTAAATAGTATAAATAATATATGAAAATTTTTTATTATAAAAATATTTCAAATAAATTAAAAATTTTATACAATATGTATTAATTTAATGAACTAATTTCATATTTTATTTTCAATAATCCTATATAATGTTTGAAATTAAATTTATTTAAAATTTATCAATATTTTATTGATATCAATTTTAAATTTTATATTTTAAATTAAATATAAATTAATTAGAATTTTATTAATATTTTATAATGTACATATTATTTTTCCGTATTTCATCTATTTCATTGTATATTTTTTTATGTTCACTCATATAGTTTACAATGTAAATATAATATGAAGTATTTTATTTTTCTTATGAATTATTTTAAATAATTTAAATTTCAAATTAAAATGTACTAATTACATAAATTAATTATATATTCTATTTTTAATAAAAAATTATAAAAATTAAATAAAATTATTTATTTAAAAATTTCAATATTTATTTGATATAAATTTTTAAGTTCTATATTTCAAATTAAATATAAATCAATTAGGATTTTGTCAAAGATTTAAAGTTGAGATACTATTTATCCTTCTTTTTTATACTTCATTACGTGTTTTTCATTTTACATGTTTTTCTTATTTATGATTCAGACTTATATTTCAAATTAAATATATTTTTATTAAACTATTGTCAAGATTTCACAATACATGCACTATTTTTCATTTTTTATATATTTTATTACATATTTTTTATCTACGTATAACTCATTCACTAATATCACTAAACATTATAAATATAACAAGATATATATTTTTTATCATAAAATATTTTCAGTGAATTAAAAATTTAATATACGGAGAATAATTTAATTAATCAATTTTGTATTATATTTTTAAAAAATACAAATAATAAAATCAAATTTATTTCTTTATATTTTTATTTTCAAGTGTTATATTTTATATTAAATTTACTATAATCAATTTGAAATTTATCAAATTATAATACATAACCTATTAATTTATTTTGCAAAAATAAATCAAGTTGTACTCTTTTATAATTCATGTGCAAATTTTTACAAATAGTCTCTTTCTTTTGAGACAAAATTCATGCTGTATTTAAAAATTAAAAAGTAATACTTTTCAAATGTCAATTATGACTCCAATTTTTTATTTTTATTCATTAATAAATATACAAATTTAATAAATATAAATTTATTTATTAAATTACTTTACAACTCATACATTATTTCTCTTTTTTTATTTATTAGATTGTATTTTTATTTTTTTCTTATGTCCATTTCTATTATTTATAATTTAAATAGTAATCACTAAATGGTATGTATATATATAATATATATAATATAATATATTTATTTTTATAATAAAAATATTTTAAACAACTTAAAATTTTAATTTGAAAGGCATGAATACAATTATATTATTAAATATTTTATTTTTTAAAAAAATATTAATAAATTAAAATAAAATTTTAAATTTAAATTTTATTAATATTTTATTTATATCAATATTTAAGTATTATAATTAAAATTAAATATAACTCATTACCGTTTATTATTATTAGATATAAATATCATTGAATAATATGAATATAAAATAATTTTTATTATAAAAATGTTAATTCAAAATTTTAATTGAATTCAATTACTTGACAATTTATTATAATTTTTAACTCTTATATTATATTTTAAAAAATTATTATTTATAAATTCATATATATAATTATAAAATAATTATGATTTATCAAATTTATAATTTTTATTATATATTTTTATTTTTATTTTATGTTAAAAATAATATATATTTATACATTGCACGGACTAGAAAACTAATTTGATTAAAAGTAAAACTTTTTACAATGTCTTATGTTTTGGATAATCCCCTTATTGTCTAAGCAATGAGTTAAAAATTGAACTGATAGACAAAAAAAACTGTAGCATATGTACGTTATATATAAGTGTATATGTATGTAATATGTAAGTGTACAAGTTAAAGTTAATCTTATTCTCATTAATTTTTTTTCAGTGAGAAAAAATTTAAATTTATTTAATAATCATATAATACAATCTCTAATACTTAATATAATACTTAATTTTGATAATATATATTTTATTATATAATTTAATTAAAAAATTCAATAATTATTTAATATTTATAAATAATTATTATGTAATAACATACATTAAATTAAAAATAAATTAATATATATATAAAGGAAAATATTTAAGGGCATAATCATCGAATTCTTGCTTGCTTGTATGTCTAAAGTTTCGAATTTCAATTTTTTTCTAACATTTCCTAGCTTGGAAAAGTGGATTGATAGCAAGAATCATCTGATTAAATACATTGTTTACTAAATACTTAAAATTATTGTTTGATTTATCAATCATGTTAAATGTTAATAAAACAGTTTATTGTCAATCATAAAAAATAAATCTACATTTTTCTTTTTTAATATTAACAAAATAATTAAATTATTAAATACACATACGTAAAAAAATAAACACAAAACTCTATATATAACAAAAAATATAATTTTTTTTAAAAAAATCAAATATTATTTAAATCAAAATCTCCACAAAAATCTACATGTTGTTTTACAACGAATAATATAGTTTCCGGAAGAGCTTCTACATCAATCGGGGGAATCAATTTCTAATATTCGCTAAATCCTTCCAGACCGATCCTGCCAAAAGAAATACAAAGCACAACCAAAGCTTGTCATCCTAACTTTACTTCATTTAAATATTATAAATAATTAACTTAATAATGGTAGACTACGCATGCAAAGACAATTGAATTATGCCAAAAACTTAAAATATAAGAACTCTAAATAACCAAATATAATAGATATAATTTTTCAAACCAAATATAATAGATATTGGTTTATTTATTTATGGTTCAATTACTTATCAAATTAATTTTAATTTCAAAAATATAAATTATATACAGATTAATATTAATATTATATATTTAAAAAATTAAATATAATAATATAATAGTAATTTATATTAAAAAAAACTAAAAATAATAAAAAATTAATTAATTGAAATAGTTAATTACATTTTAATTATTGTTCAATTATAAAAAATGTTGAAACTTTATTTTAATTTTTGGAAGATTAAATTTTTATCAATTTTATCTATAAGTAAAAATTTATATTAATTTGATCATTATAAAATTAAAAATTTTAATTCTTATATATAGTAATTTAATATATATAAAAAAATTAAAATTTTAAAATTTTTAATTTTATAAGAATTAAATTAATATAAATATTTAATTAGTAAAATTTTAATTTTACAAAAATTAAAATAAATTTTTAAAAAAGCATGTTAAATTCGTTAATTTTAACTTATTTACATCCATCCTGACCAATTTTTCACAATTTATATACATTCAAGTAAAAAATTTTAATCAAATGGGTCCATCGGCCAATTTGCCAACCCAACCAATAGTCAAACGTTATAAACTCTTCCTTTGGACGGGAAATGTTAAAAATCACTTCAATTTTGCATGAAAAAAAAAAGGAGTTTCGAAAGGGTTATAAATTAGCCTTTTCATATAAATTAAAAATTATTTATATAAAAAAAAATACATTTTATTCACCTTCATAGAAAAGGAGCCACCTACAGACTTCACCTTACCGGTTACCAGACGTGTTCAGACGGGCCGTTTCACCGACGTTGAGGGTCTAATTCGAGTCTCTTCTCATCAATCTCCGGCGAACAAACCTCACTGTGGCCCTTCGTCGCTATAGTTTTCCCGCGAAGTCCTCATTTCCATCCCGTATGTTCGTCGAAACTAGAACATCCGGGCGTGTGCGCTGCTTTTTCTCGTCCAATCTGCAAAGACTACTAATCCTATTGATTTGAGTTAATGGACTCAATAGGTGAGTTTCTTTCGTCGTTAAATTTATATCTATGTGCGTTTCTCCTTTTTTCTCCTGACAGCAGATGAATATAAATATAATTTTGTTCTTATGCTCCTATATATTTTACGATCTCTCCTCAACCATTGTTTGTCTCTGGAATCTCGCTCATGAATGTCTTTATTGCTTGTAATTTAATTGTTGCAGCTGGTGATACATCAGTGATAGTTGTTACATTGGATACTGGTGAAGTATATATCATTGCGAGCCTATCCATTAGAACTGACACTCAGGTTATATATGTTGATCCAACAACCGGTGCTCTCCTCTACAGTGGGAAGGTGGGGGTAGATGTCTTTAGATCTGAGAAGGAAGCTTTGGATTTTGTCACAAATGGATCGCGTTTTCTATATAAAACTAAAACTTCTGCCAAGGCAATCCTAGGTTATGCCGCTTTGGGGAATTATGCGTTGCTTCTGGTTGCTACAAGATTAACTGCAAGCATTCCTAATTTGCCTGGTGGGGGGTGTGTGTATACTGTAGCTGAAAGTCAATGGATCAAAATATCACTTAAAAATGAGCAACTCCAAGGTAAAGGAGAGGTGAAAAATATTCAAGAACTGACTGATATTGACATTGATGGCAAGCATTACTTTTGTGAGACTAGGGATGTAACAAGGCCTTTTCCAAGTCGCATGCCCCTGGACGATCCTGATGATGAATTTGTTTGGAATGGGTGGTTCTCAAAACCCTTTAAGGATATTGGATTGCCACACCATTGCGTTACTCTCCTGCAGGTTTTGTTTCATGCTTGTTATTTTCTTGGTTTGCTCATCTGATTATTGTGATATTTCTATATTAATGCTTTCCTTCGTATTTACTCCTGTTATTTGTAGTTTGCATGCAATCTTTACCGGTTGTGATATTTCCATTTGATTATGTTATCATGCTGGTGTTATTCTTGGTTGATGAGAAGACTCAGTTAAATGGGCGTGTAACTGATCATGGAGACATTTGAGAGAAAAACTAGTGTTGCTAATATAAATGATCTCCACTATGAGAAAGTAAGGAATCTGGGGCATAAAAGGTAGTATTGAGGGATACTAATTTGAATGATGTAAATGAAAAGAACTTGTATGTTGTTGAGTTTTGAATTTCCTTGGTGGAAATGCATACATTTGGCATGTACATCTAGAAGGTTACAGGTTAAATTTAATTTATTTTCTTTATTTCTAACATAGATATAAATAAAATCCCCCACAAGCCTCCTTGTATATATACACAGAATCAGTTTAATCCCGTTCATTTTTTTTAATGGTACACTAAAGTTAATACATATGTAGTAGTTAAGGGTAAAAAAATCACATGTGCATACTGTTGTTTACCTGGTCTTAATGTGTAGGGGTTTGCAGAATCTCGGAAATTTGGGAGCTCAGGGCAACTAGAAGGTATTGTTGCACTCACAGCTCGTCGAAGCAGGCTACATCCTGGAACTCGTTATTTGGCGAGGGGGCTAAATTCATGTTTTGGTACAGGTGAAGATACCTCTCAATGACTCTTGAACTGTTTGCCCTCATTCTGTTGTGAAAGTTCACTAGCTGCTGCTTTCATTCCCCATTTTGCTTATGGTACTTTAGTGGCATTATTATTACTATGTGTACTCTGGCATTTCCATATAGTAATATGTGTTTCGGTGTCTTTGACAGGAAACGAAGTGGAATGTGAGCAACTTGTATGGGTTCCTAAACAAGCTGGTCAGAGTGTACCCTTTAACACACACACATGGAGAAGAGGAACAATTCCTATCTGGTGGGGTGCAGAACTGAAAATCACTGCTGCAGAAGCTGAAATTTATGTTTCAGATTGTGATCCTTATAAAGGAAGTGTGCAGTATTATGAAAGATTGAGTAAGAGATATGATGCTAGGAATCTAGATGTACGTGCTGGGGAGAATGTGAACCGGAAAGCTCTGGTTCCAATTTTATGTATTAACTTGCTTAGGAATGGAGAAGGAAAATCTGAATCCATTTTGGTTCAGCATTTTGAGGAGTCAATGAATTATGTTAGATCAAGTGGAAAACTTCCTTATACCCGGGTTCATTTGATAAATTATGACTGGCATGCCAGTGTAAAATTAAGAGGTGAACAGCAGACAATTGAAGGGTTGTGGAAACTCCTGAAAGCTCCCACTGTATCCATTGGCATTTCTGAAGGGGATTATTTGCCTTCACGACAACGAATTAATGATTGCAGAGGCGAAGTCATCTGCAATGGTGATTTTGAAGGTGCATTCTGCTTAAGAACACATCAAAATGGAGTAATTCGCTTTAACTGTGCAGATTCTCTGGATAGGACCAATGCTGCTAGTTTTTTTGGTTGCCTCCAAGTCTTCATGGAGCAATGCAGGAGGCTTGGAATATCACTTGATAGTGATTTGGCATTTGGTTATCAGTCAATGAATAATTATGGTGGATATATAGCTCCATTGCCACCTGGCTGGGAGAAGCGATCTGATGCAGTGACAGGGAAAACATATTATATTGACCATAATACCAGAACCACCACTTGGATGCATCCATGTCCTGATAAACCCTGGAAGAGATTTGATATGACATTTGAGGAGTTTAAAAGATCAACAATTTTGTCACCTGTAACTGAACTCTCTGATCTTTTTTTGCTAGCTGGGGATATTCATGCTACCCTTTACACTGGGTCTAAAGCAATGCATAGTCAAATTCTTAGCATATTCAACGAAGATACAGGAAAGTTCAAGCAGTTCTCTGCAGCACAGAATGTGAAAATTACTTTACAGAGGAGATATCAGAATGCAGTTGTGGATAGCTCACGTCAAAAGCAATTAGAAATGTTTCTTGGCATGAGATTTTTCAAGCATCTTCCATCAATTTCTTTGCAAACTCTAAATGTATGTTACTTATCAATTGTCCAACTCATTTAAAAGGTGTCTCATTCATTTAAGAGTGCACCAGCTAGGAATTAAACATGGCTCAGCCTTTTGAATCTTTCTGCTTTATTTCATATATCAAGTTCCTAGCACCTGCTGTGTCATATATCCTTTCCATTTAAGTTTTCTTTCATTTCCTTGATCTGATGTTACATCTCTTTATAATTATCTCACACACACTCACTCATAATGCCTGTCTGTACATTAAATTTGATGTTGAACCATACAGTTTTCAATAAGAAATATCTATAAAATAACTGGCTATATAATTATCACAGGTACCCTCACGACCATCTGGTTTCCTTCTTAAGCCAGTTGCAAACTTATTTCCCAGTTCTGGCAGTGAAGCTAGTCTTCTGAGTTTCAAGAGAAAGGACCTAGTTTGGGTATCCTAAACATTTCTTTTCATCAGTTTCCTTACAACATTTTAGTGTCCTCTCACCATTAAATGTTTCCATGCATTTCCCTGAAATTGCTCAGTTTTGTATATCTCATCTTACGATAGTCTATGCCTTTTCTATTTCACAGATTTGTCCACAGCCTGCTGATGTAGTTGAAATTTTTATCTATCTTGGTGAGCCTTGCCGTGTTTGTCAGCTTCTTCTCACAATATCCCATGGTGCAGATGATTCAACTTATCCATCAACTGTTGACGTAAGGACAGGACGCCATTTGGATGGGCTTAAACTGGTCCTGGAGGTCCGTGTATATGCCTACTTTGCATTTCATTTTGGTGTATGTGTCCATGCTTTGGGTAATACAACTGCAAATGATGTTTTTAATGATGCTAACTGAATGTGAGGGCTTATGCCAGGAAAAATTAAATAAAAAAAAAAAATCCATTATGGAACTTCAGTTACCATAGGATCCCAAATTTATGAGAAATCACTTATACAAGAATATAAAATAAAAAGTCTAAAAAGCTATGATCAGAGTATTAGTGGAAGATCTGAGTAGATATATTTCAATAATGCAGCCAGGAAAAGGCTTGAGATTTTTTATTTTTTGGGGGAGTATACATATTCATGTAGAACGGATTTTAATTAGCTTATAGTGCTGCATGGTTGGTTGTCCACACATAAGTTTACAAATTGGACCTTATTATGTTATGTACAGGTTTTCAGTTTTGCTACAGATCTTAATATTGAAAATTTTCTTAGTTGATTTAAATGCCTTTTTTTTTTTTTGGTGACTTTAAATGCAATATTTTTATTATTACTCTTATATTATTATGTTTACCCCAAGTTTTGTTAGTAAACCACTATAACCTCATCAAGCATCACTATTATTATTATTATTATTATTATCATCATCTATTTCATCTCCTGTTCTCCATTTGCTTCTTGTATCTCAAAGGTTTCATTGGTGCAATACTTTCTTCAATGACCATGAGCTATAACTTTTCATTCCCTGATCTCACATTGGATTTTTTTTGCTTTTGTGGTTATGGCAGGAGCCAGTTTATTATTTTCTGTTATGGAACTAGCTTGAATATAGTTCTGAATTTGTATGCCATGTGGTTGCAGGGTGCTTCTATACCACAGTGTGCAAATGGGACAAACCTGTTAATACCCTTACCTGGGGCGATTAATGCAGAAGATATGGCCATTACTGGTGCAGGTTCCCGCCTTCATGCCCAGGATGCATCACCCTTATCATTGTTGTATGATTTTGAGGAACTTGAGGGAGAATTGGACTTCCTTACTCGTGTAGTAGCACTAACATTTTATCCTGCTGTTTCTGGAAAGAGTCCTTTGACTCTTGGTGAGGTAGAGATATTTTAGAATATGTTGCTTCACATATGATGATTCTGGCTTGACTAACCGAGTATTCTTTGGCAGTTGTTATGGTGATACCAATTTTGGAACATATATTTTCTCCATTCATCCTTGAATGTATTATTTAAATTGTTTTGTTAATTTCCCATTTTTCAATCGAAATTTTGAAGTGGGGATGTAAATTTACTCCTTGTAAAATCTTTTAGGGGAAAGTAATTTGACTTCTTCTGAGTTTTAATGAAATTACATAAACATCCCTTCTAGATTTGAAACCTACACAAACCTCTCTTGAAACACAAGCACACACATATACATACTACACTTAAATTTGAATCTTTCATCAATAAAATGATGAGAAAAGATATTTTTTATTCAAATTAAACAATATAAGATGTTTTAAGTATTTTGTGATCAAATATGTGCTTTGATTAAGTTCAAATGGTTACTTCAAATTTTGACTTTTTCACCAATCATAATTTAGTCATTTGAACTTAATATGTTTTAGTACAAAATACTTAGAATATCTCATTTTGTTAGATTTGAACTCTATAGTTATCTTTTCTCACCATTTTGCAATGAAAAATTCAAATTTGGGTATAAATATTTTTTTTTTTTTTTTTTTTTTTTTGTTTCAAGGGAGCCTTGTGGAGGTTTTGAAAATAGAAATGAGGTCGCATAGTTTCATTAAAACTCAAGAGAGGCCAAAGTATTTTTTTTAAAACAAGAATCTTTTATTGCTGCTACATCATAATCAATTTTGACTGCAGATTGAGATCCTCGGAGTTTCTCTTCCTTGGAAGAGCGTATACACTAATGAAGGTCCTGGTAGAAGATTAATGGAGCATGTCAAGAAGTTTCAACTTCAAGAAGGGATCAATCCCTTTATATCTAGTTCAGATAAGAATCCATTCAGTCCTTCTTTAGAAAATGTGTCAGCACCTGTGCAGGGAAGCACATCTGCTGACCTGGTTGATCTTCTGACTTGGGATGACCCACTTCCACACCCACTTGCTCAGCCAGTTACTGAAAACCCTTTCTACAAGACAGGTGATACCCTCGATTTCTTGGACCAAGCAGTTGTTGAATATCATAATGCCAAGAATGACGATAAAATCTCTTCATCAAAAGATGGAAGACATGCAAATCCTAGTTCTGATCAATATTTAAATTGTCTGAAATCTCTTATGGGGCCAAATTTGGTATGTCATCCTCTAATCAATGTTGCTTTGAGCCATTATAAATTTTTGAATTAAATGTAATTTTGGTCCCCTAAAATATAGATTGTGTAATTGTGGTCCCCTAATTTAAAATACTCTATTTTGCTTCCCCTAAATATAAATTGGTGAAGTTTTGATCCTCTATTTGATTTTTGTTAATTTCTTGGCCTCACAATACTATTTCCACTTAATACTTCCTCAGTATGAAAGCAAATTCTTTATCTAGATTTTAAAAAATTTTGAACAAAATCAATAGATTACATGTGAAAAACTGAATTATTTTGAGAGTTAATGGTCTATAAAAACTAAAAAAGTGATTTATTTGAAAAATAATGTGGTGAATACATAGAGATCAAATAGAAGTTGATACAAGTTGATGAAAATAAGAAAGGGGGATCAAAATTGTACCAATTAATACTTAGGAGGAGAAAAATAGATTATTTTAAATTAGGTGAACTAAAATCGCACAATTTATATTTTTTTTTTGGGGGAGGGGGGACCAAAACAGCATTTGAGCCTAAATTTTTCTTGTTTTGCCCATCTTATACTGCTATCTTCTACATATTAAATGGATTTCTTTCCAAAGATAATTCTAGAAATTTTCACTCCCAAACTCTCTCCCCTCCCACTGTTCCGTCTTATCCTTAGTTCAAGTGCTGGTTGTCTAACAGATGCAAACATCATTAATGCTGTTTTTAGTATCTTAGTGTAAATCTAACTAATAAAGTTTGTTGCCTGCATAATCTTTGCAGGAAAGTAAACTAGACTTTGTGGAAGCCATGAAACTTGAAATTGAACGTCTTCAACTGAATCTCTCTGCTGCTGAAAGGGATAGAGCCTTGCTATCTATTGGAGTGGACCCTGCAATTATAAATCCAAATACGCTGCTTGATGAAGTTTATATGGGAAGATTATCTAAAGCTGCAGCCACTCTTGCTCTGCTTGGAGAAGCTTCTCTTGAAGACAAACTTATTGCTGCTATTGGTCTTGGGACTATTGATGATAATGCAATAGATTTCTGGAATATAACCAGAGTTGGGGAAATCTGTTCAGGAGGCGAGTGTGAGGTGCGTGCTGAATTTAAAAAGTCAGGTCATAAATCTAACATAATGTTATCTGGGGCTTCGGAACCTGTGTTCTTGTGTTCTCAATGTGAAAGAAAGGCTTGCAGAGTTTGCTGTGCTGGAAGAGGAGCACTTCTTCTTGCAGGCTATAATTCACGAGATGTCATGAATTATAATGGTGCATCAAGCCAAAGTGGATCAAGTTATGGGTGCCAAATTGACGTCCCTATTAATCGTTTATTAGCGCGTGATGGTACAATTTGTAAACGATGCTGCCAGGATATTGTGATCTATGCATTGACTTTGGACTATGTGAAGGTTTTGATTAGCTTACGAAGAATTTCTCATGTGGAAAAGGCTGCTTTTAATGCTTTAAAACAAGTTATTGGATCATCGTGGGATTGCCTTGTGGGAAAGAACCAGGCCTTGGATAGTAACACAGCTGCCAAATCCATAAGGCAGTTACTGAATGGATATGAATCCTTGGCTGAATTTCCATTTGCCAGCTTTTTACATCCGGTATTTGTTTATTCTCATTTTGTTTTGTGATTTTAGTACCTGTAGCATTTTGTTCTTTTGATGTCAACTGATGGTGAATGGGCTTAAATATCAACCACGTATATAATTTGCATACAAAGCGTTTGACTTTAGCTCGAGTCCTCCTTTATACCTGGAAGGGCTGGAAATGAACGCTGCAAGAGTATATCCTATATAGAGATTATAATTGCAGCTGGCAAACTGCACATCATAGCCCAAATAACTTATCTTGAATACTGTAGATTCTTTCTGTTATGGAGTTAAGGGATTGTGCATAAAGATATATACTTCTCCTGGCTGGATTCGACCATGTTGTGGTCTTGTTTTGTTAGATCAGTAAACAGTATCCTCGGACAAGTTGTGAGAGAGTCATGAATTGATTAATCATTGTCCACAACAGATCAAAAGACTGGCAAATGTCAGTGTAGACTATATATAACTCAATTAGCAGATTTCTAATATGGATTTTGGACTATTCTTGCTGATTGAGTCTGGGGCTACTGCAAGCCCTAGGTTGTACTTAGATTATTTCTGTTAATTCTTGGATTCCAAATTATCTTGAACCTTTGCGGTATATATCTATGTATATTCTTTCTTATTCAAAATTCATACATAATGCAAACTTCTTTGTTTTGTAATAATGCAGGATCTCTAATCTTCTTTTTGGAGCCTGTACCTTATATATTTTCCTATTATTTAAAGTTAGCAATTACCAAACTATTGCAGGTTGAAACAACAGCGGATTCTGCACCATTCTTATCTTTGCTAGCTCCAATTGATTCTAGTTCACAGATATCATATTGGAAAGCTCCACCTAGTGCTACATCTGTTGAATTTGGAATTGTCCTTAATAACCTTTCTGATGTTAAGGGAGTCATGCTACTTGTTAGTCCCTGTGGCTACTCTATGGTTGATGCTCCAATTGTAAGTGCCATTTTTCATGTTATAATTTTTGGTTGGTCATGGACTTTAGAAATAAATCTAGAAAGCCCAATTATGTTGGTACAGGTGCAAATCTGGGCAAGTAATCAAATTCACAAGGAAGAAAGATCTTTTATTGGAAAATGGGATGTGCAATCTCTGATCAAATCTTCCTCAGAATTATATGGGCCAGAGAAGTCAGACAGAGAGCAAAAAATGCCTAGGCATGTAAATTTTGCATTCAGGAATCCTGTTCGCTGTCGCATTATTTGGATAACTCTACGACTACAGCGACCTGGTTCAAACTCTGTTAATCTTGAAAAAGATTTCAATCTGTTGTCTCTAGATGAGAACCCCTTTGCACAAGTACCTCGACGGGCCTCTTTTGGAGGATCTTCTGAAAGTGAACCTTGTCTTCATGCCAAGAGGATTTTAGTCGTTGGAGGCTCCACCAGAAAGGAAATTGATCTGAATTCACAGCAAACTCCTGACCAATTGAGTGTGAGAGGATGGTTAGAGAGGACTCCACAGTTAAATAGATTCAGGGTAGAATTGCTTAACCCTTCTTAATATCAGTTTGCTTTTGAAGTTAATACCATTCATTTCAAACACTACTGATAATCCTCTGCTTAATATAGGTTCCTATTGAGCTGGAGAGGTTGACAGAAAATGATCTTGTCCTGGAGCAGAGTCTGTCTCCTGCCTCACCCTTGCTTGCAGGGTTTCGTCTAGATGCCTTTAGTGCAATAAAGCCCCGGGTTACCCATTCACCTCCTTCAGATGCAAATAGTCAGAGTTTTTCATCATTATTAGATGACAGATACATATCTCCAGCTGTGTTGTATATACATGTATCTGTTTTCCAGGTATTTGCTGGACTTTTGCTAGGCTGCAAGAGAAGTGCTTGTACTATTTAATGAAAACAATCTAATGATGGGACTTATTGCAGGAATACCATGGCATGGTTACCATTGCAGAATATCGACTGCCAGAGGCCAAGGCTGGCACGCCAATGTACTTTGATTTCCCTAGGCAGATACAAGCTCGCAAAATTCTATTCAAGCTTCTTGGAGATGTTGCAGCTTTTTCCGATGACCCGTTAGAACAAGATGGTTCGGGTATTAAAGTTTCTCCTTTGGCAACCGGGTTATCCTTGTCAAATAGAATTAGATTGTATTACTATGCCGATCCATATGAACTTGGGAAATGGGCTAGCCTCTCAGCAATTTGATTGATGCTCAAAGTTTGATTTGGTGATTGATATTAATTGGTTACGTCACTTGTTTTACGTTTTGTTGTATTGTTAAAATAAAAATGTAAATCTATATTCATTGATGTAATGATATAGGAGTCTCGCGTTAGCAAGGTTAGTTCTTCTTCTGCATGGTGAATATTATTTGAGTCACCTAGCCTTGGGTGGTTTTGTGAGGTGAAGATTTGGGTGGTGGTCTTGGGTTCGGTTCTATTACTTTGTGTATCAAAATGGGTGAAATTTCATTTTTGACACTCCTCTCCCTCTAATCTGATGTACTTTTAGCTCATTTTTATGTCTTACCTGTTTAATCCTGTTGTATATGCTCATTGGTTGAACTAACGAATTTTTTATATTCCTTCTTATTAATGACATCTTTTTCTGAAAATCTTAGCTATTCTTAGGGCGAACTCGGTGTGTTTGGGGAGTATATTTTCTAGTCGATACCATATTACCATCCACCCGTCTGTTGATTTTGGAATTCAAATAAATAATTACTTTTATGTTTAAGTTATATTGTATGTTGTTTCGTAAGGAAAAGATCAATTTAATGGGTATCGAACTTGTGATGGGTTTTGCATTTACGCGTGCCTTTTGTTTCAATCATATGCTGCCAATTTGGTTGCACTCTACCTCAAGCTACTCTGTTTAAACTGTTCTCTATTATTATTTTTCTCTTTACTTCGGATATCTTTACATTAACTATATTTACATAATTTTTAAAATGTAGTGTATATGTAGATCCAATAATAAATTAGAATTGTGTGCATAATAGTTTTTATAATTGAGTGTTGTTTTTACTGTTGTCTCTGGAAGGTAAAGCTTACTCATCTTGAAACAGAATATTCTTTTATGCGTTCTAACCCCTTGTTGGTTTAATCACTGCCTTCTTCTTTCTTTCAGTATCTCCTCCCGGGAGGATGGATATTCTACATGGTTATTCCTTGATTTCTTCAACGTACCAAAGCAAAATGTATACAAACAGGTGGTACCGCTAGAGAAACAAAACGGTTTGGACAAAAGAGAGACACACAGACTGCCATATGGAAGCGAAAACTAGTGAAGACAGGGGTCCACAGCAATATAACCTTATCTGGTACTAACCAATGAATTTCCACTCCCAATCGCACGTGAAACTCCAAAGTCCAAACGATATCCATTAGACAAGAACTATTCTCCAACGTCATACACATCGAACTTGAAAATATTAATAAAAATGTCAATTAAAACGAACTAAGGAAGGCAGAAATCATGGCACATTCGCTAACACGGCCACCTCCAGCCACCGTCACAACGCCTATATCGGGGAAGATTTCCAACTCAGTTGGGCGTCCGAGTCAACTTTCTGATCGACAACTCTTTACTCGTCGCAGGTTTGTCTTTCTTGTACATTTCCTTTGCCTCTGTTTGCTGCTGCATCATGAGCTAATTCTTCTCCTTTCTGTGCTAATATATAAAATTTTGCCAAGCTCCGTTTCGGCCAATGTGAACTAAAATCTACTTCACCTGACTTGTCCATTTATCATAGAGATGTTAATAAATAAAAAGTTCGACTGACATTAAAATCAAGTGCAAGCACAACCCATTGTCATTGAAGCTCAATCATGAAGTTCTTACCTTTGCCTTTTATAATGCATACAAATAGAAGCTTGCAAAAATAGGTTATCAATGTCAAATGTATATTTGGAGTGGATGCAGGGCAATAACATTGATAGCAGGGGGCATGTTGGGGTTGAGTTTGAGGGAGGAGAGTACAAGTGCGGCCGCCAGAAGGCCGCCGCCACCTCCAGCGGAGGAGAAGAAGGACCCAAATGTCAGCGGTGTTCAAGCAAAAGTATTGGCTAGCAAGAAGAGGAAAGAAGCCATGAAAGATGTTATGGCCAAGATGAGACAGAGAGGAAAGCCCATTCGACAAGAAAAGCCAGAACCAAAATCAGCACCGCCTCCACCTCCACCTGAATAGTTCTTGCAGTTCTCAAACTTGTATATATATCACTTCACCTGCAACTCCAAGTTGTTGTTTTTATCTTTCTTCTAGCATTCAGTTATCTTCAAGATGACTGCTTGGCTTCCCTTGTGATTTGACAGGCCAATTCCAACGGTATGTTTGAATGTAGTCATTCTTCATTAACTTGCATTCCTATTTAATGTGTTAAAAATGGCTTAAGCAAATCTATTTATATACAAAGGTTGTAATCAATTACAATCAAATATGTAGTGCTAATTATAATTCTAATCAAATTAGAAAAAAAAATATTAATTTAAAATAATATCCTGATATTTACATAATCAATCTAGAATCATTTTAAAATGATTTTCAAAAAAATTATACAATAATGATTTCTTAGAGAGGCATATAATTTCAACACTCCTTTCAAGTTGGGGTCATATATATCAAATGCATCCAGCTTATTATATATATATTCAATTTTAAGTCCTTGAAGAGGCTTTATAAAAATATTCATTAGTTAATCATTAAAGTTTACAAAAATAATGCTAATTTCTTTTGAAGTTATTTTTTCTCAAATGAAGTGATGTCAAGTTCAATGTGCTTAATCCTCTCATAAAAGACTAGTTTTGAGGCAATGTGTAATGTGGTCTGATTATCATATATAAGTTCTATAGGAATTGATTAATATAATTTAAGTTTTCATAACAATTGTTTTAATCATATAAATTCATATGTGGCTAATACCATAGTCCGATACTTTGCTTCTGAATGATCTTGCCATCATATTTTATTTTTTCGTTTTCCATGAAATAAGATTTTCTCCGAAGAGAATACAATCTCCATAAATGGATCGTCGATTACTTAGAGCCAACCCAATTTGCATTAGAATACCTAACAATTTGAGTGTGGCCTTAATTTTTTTATAATAATCCTTTTCTTGGACTCCTCTTGATGTATTTGAGAATTTATGTAACAACATCCCAATGAACTTCACAGGATGAGTTGAGGAATCAACTCACTACACTTATAGCAAATGAGATATCAAGTTGAGTGATTGTAAAATAATTCAATTATTCAACAGGCCTTTAATATCTTCCCAAATCTTAAAAAAGCTCCTTAATTTGACAAAAGTTTTACATTTAAATCCATAAGTGTGTCAACTAGTTTGCATTCCATCATACCTGTCTCATTTAATATATCAAAAGTATATTTCTTCTAACAAATAGAGATAACAAATCGAAATTGTGCTATCTCAACGTTAAGAAAGTAATGAAATTTCCCAAGATCTTTAGCCCGAAAATTGATGAGATAAATGTTATTTAAGCTAGTCAATAGCCTTATAATCATCTCCTATAATCACTATGTTATCAACATAAATAATTAAATATATTTGACCAGAAATAGAAGAGTGATAAAAAATAGAGTGATCAGCTTCACTCTGTTGCATGCTAAAATCTCGAACAATTTTACTAAATATCTCAAACCAAGCTTATGAAAATTGTTTAAGGCCATAAAACAATTTCTTCACTTTACATACTAAATAAGTCTCCTCCTGAGCAACTAACCTTAGTAGTTACTCTATGTAAACTTCTTCCTCAAGATCTCCATGCAATAAGGCATTTTTAGTGTCTAACTAATATAAAGACCAATGATGAATGGCGGCCAAAGAAAAGAAAAGAAAAGGTAAACTGAGGCAATCTTTGCAATAGGTGAAAATGTATCCTTGTAATCTAGATAAAAAATTTAAGTATAGCCTCTTGTCACTAGTTAAGCTTTTAACCAGTCAATCTGTCTATTAGAATCAATTTTAATAGCGAAGATCTAATGATATCCAATTAAAGATTTGCTAGCAAGCAAAGGTAGTAATTCCCATGTATCATTAGTATGTAATGCGATCATCTCATCCAACATTACCTGACACCACCCTAAGTGAGAGAAAGCTTCCTATACAGTTAGGGGAATGGAAATAGTAAAAATAAAAGTATGATGTGATATAGAAAGACAATAATAACTTAAAAAATTATAAACAAGGTAGGGGTTTTGAGTAGAATGAATACCTTTTTGAAAGGCAATGGGGGGGTCATTCGGACTTTCTAGTGAATCAAATCCCAAAGATGATGTTGCTATAGGACATAAGTCTGTAAGAGCTTCTGTAGTAATTTGGGCTAATACTAAATCAACTAAAGTTTCAACAATTTGAGTTGGACGAAGTCGTTGCTGATATGTAATTAGAGACTTATCCTATGGAGAAGTTATAAGTATAGAATTATAAAAAAGAATAGGTAAAACCTTAGTTATAGGAGTGGATTCTTTGGAAGAAGAGAAAACTAGAGAAAACTTAAAGAATGTGATATCAGCAAAAGTAAAAAATTTATGTAAGGTTGGTAATTAACAATTATAACCTTTTTAGAATCTTGAATATCCTAGAAAACACTTTTGATGGATTTAAAGGATAATTTATCTTTTCTTAGAGGAAAATTATAAATAAAACAAGTACATTAAAAAATATAAAGAGGAAGTTTATATATAGGTTTTTTTTTTTAAATCAGAGAGTGAGGAATTTGATTATATAAAATAGAAAGAGGCATACGATTAATTAAATAACATGTAATTTGAATAGTATTTGCCCAAAAATGAAAAGGAACATTTGCATGTATTAACAAAGTTTATGCAGTTTCAATTAAATGTTGATTCTTTCTTTCAACAATACCATTCTGTTGAGGTATGTGTGGATATATAGATTGATGGATAATGCCTTCAGAGGACTTGAAAGAAGAAAAAGATGCGAAAAAATATTTTTATGCATTATCACCCTAAAATATGCAAATTTTAACTCCAAATTGATTATGAATTTCAAAACAAAAAGACTTAAAAATTGAAAATAACTTAAAGCGATCTTCTATTAACTATAACGATATACATCGAGAGTAGTGATCAATAAATATAACAAAATATCGAGAACCCAAAGTTTAAGTAATATGACTCGAACCCCTAATATCAGAACGAATGATAAAAAATAACGACTCAATTTTATTATGGATTCTACTAAGGAATGGGCTTCATACATGCTTACCAAGTTAACAAGACTCACACACTAAAGACTCTAAAGTTAAAAGATAAGGAATCATTTTATGAAGTTTTTTAATACAAGGATGACCTAAACGATAGTAAAATAACTCAAGTGACTCAGTAGTTATACAAATTACTAGAGAAGTTGCTTGGATATAATAAAGCCCTTGTGATTCATGCCTGATGTCAATTGTTATCCCTGTACTCTGGTCCTATATGAAAAAACAATTAGCAAAAAAAATTATAAAATAGTTAAGTGTGCATGTAAGTTGGCTAACAAATATTAAATTAAGCAAGCAATTAGGAATATAAAGGAATAATTTCAAAAGTAAAGATGAGAAAGGATTTGCCTAACCAATAGCTTATGCATTGATTTTTGTTCCATTAGTTAAAGTGATAACAAGAAGAGATTTATTGGTATAAAAATTAGTCAATAAGGATTTGTTACCAACTATATGATTAAAAGCTCTCAAATCAAGCACTTAAGGTCCTAAAAATGTTGAATGAGATAAATAGGTTATAGAATTATCAAAATGCACTATAAAGGTAACACTTTTTTCTTTATTTATGATGAGTGAATAGATTCAGAAGGAACCCTCGAAGATCTTGATTAGATGGGATTGAGTGGTTACTTGTTTTATTACTAGTTGTATCTATACCAATTTCAATGTTAATTAAAGTGGTAAACCGTATGGGACATCTATGTAAAACCCAATAATGTTCTTATGAATGCCCAGATTTTTTGCAATGATTGTAGTAGTAATAAGAGTTTCCTTGTCCTCCACGTCCCTTTCCACCTTCTTGATATCCATAACCATTTTAACCTTTGTCATTAGAATGGAATACTAAGGTTGAATTATCATTTTCTATGATGAAAGGCGTTGGAGGTTTATCATTTTCTATAATGAAAGGTGTTGAAGGTTTATATTATAGTAGGCTTATCATTCAATGTTAGAATTTATGTAGAAGCCAATAGTTGATTATAAACTATAAAAAATTCTAAGTTAATATCTACAAGAGCAGGGACTATAAAAAATTGATTTTGCTATATCTCCTACTTAGTGATATCAGTTGTGATAGACAATAGTTATTGGAATTCCTCTATAACAATTTGAATTCTCTTAATATAAGAAAAGATGCTAGAATCTTATTGCTTCAAATTGATTATATTATATACAAGATTACAAAGTTGCTATATGTTATTTGAATATAGTTTTTTAGCCTTTTCCCATACATCGTAACAACTTGCAGAAGAATGAAAATAGATGAATAAATTAGGTTCAATAGACTGCCATAAAATAGATAATATTTGAGCATTCAATTTTTCATAAGCTGATTGATTGGGTGTATGGTTATATATAAGATTTTTTGTCAAATAGTCTTGTAATTTTTGCCCCTTAAACCAATTTTGAACAATAACAATCCATGAAGCATAATTGTCTTCATTTAATTTGACTAATGTGATAGTTGGATTACCATTAGATAAGGAGGAAATTTTTTTTGTAATCTTTGAATTTTCTTCATGTTAAAAAGGTAAACAGAAAAGCAACAACTAGAAAACAGAACATAGGTAACTAAAAAGGTAACAACTAGAAAATAAAAACTCCAAAAAAAAAAGAAATCTTACTATTTGGATCTTAAGAAAGGGATCTAATGTTTGGATTTTAGAACTAAGGCTACTGATAGATTCAATGAAGAGGCACAATCACAGTTAGATGGTACATGTTATTCACTCATGTCCAAAGTAGTGGCGCATAAGACTCGCACATGTTTACAATGATAGCATGTTGGCGTCACATGCTGGTTGAGGAGGTTGGAAATTTGCCTACGGTGATGATTCTAGTGATTGTTTATCAGAACTTATGCTATTGCTTTATGAATTAAAGCAATCAAATTGGGTGTTACTAGTGTTATATAAACAGTTTCTTAAGGAAAAAAAAAGAATTCTGTGTTTAGGTTTGTATGGTCTATGTTTACCGGTTTGGAGGTGTTTAGGTCTATATTTTTTGTAAAATAAAAGAGTCTTGAAATTCAATAGAAGATAATTGAAGTAAAAGTAGAGTCTGACAATGTAAGGGTTCTGATACTAATTTAAATTGTTAAAAATGGGCTAAGTAATTAGTTATAGTTAAGAAGTCTATTTATATACAAAAGTTATAATTAGTTATAATCAAATTTCTGATACTAATTATAATTCTAATTAAGTTTAAAAGGAAAAATATCAATCTAAAATAATTTCTTAATATTTACATAATCAATCTAAAATCATTCTAGAATGATTTCCTAAAAAAGTATACAATAATGATTTCTTGAAAAGGCATATAACCTTAACAAATGCTTATATTGAACTATAAGTCCCAAAATAATGACTGAAATAGAGATAAGCAATGCCTTTTTTAGTAAACAACTCAAATTCGCAATAAAGATTCCAATTTAATGCATTATACACCTAATGCCATGAATATTGGTTTTAAAGCTAAAGAAGAGTAAGTATTAGGAACAAGATGAGTTAAGCTTTATTATGATTTGATAGGGTATCCTCTCTAGTAACTTCAATTGCAATCACTATATTAATTGTCAATTAATAATATGAACTTTATAAAAATATAGAATTCCCATTCATTTAGATGATTAAATGTAACAATTATAGTTGCAATTATTAGAAAGAATTCATATACCAAATTTATGCATTTCCTATTCTTATTTTAATTGATGAGGTCAATAAAGATGGGAAGGGATTAAAGATAAGTTAAAAAAACATGTAGCCACCCATAAACCATGATAATTCATAAAATGAAATGCTTTACTAATTTGATTGAAATTCAATGTTAGAAATGTGCTATGTGGATTAAGAAGGCATTGTATGAATGTAGCTGTAATGTTCATCCATTTACATGAAGGTTACAACTTGATTAAACTCAAGTCACTTATCCTAACAGATGGTCAGCAACTTTTATAATAGTTATATTTATTACATATGATCAGTTTTTGTTGTAGTTACGTCTCTAAAAATTATATAGAAATATTATTCAAAATATATTATTGTGGAATCCAATCACATTTATACTAACAAGTAAATCTTATAACGTTTAATTATTCAATTATGAGGGTGGTTGTTCAAGGACCATAGGATCATTGTTTTTTTAAAAAAGAGAAAAAGAGAGAGAGAGAGAGAGACTTCTATATTATTATTTTCACTAACATAAATCTAAAAATAAAAAAATATGAGTCATATTAGTTATACAATTTCATTCCTCGTATTGTCTTCACAAAATAAGAAATGTGTGACTTACATATTATTAGTCATAATATTTTTCTTTTCTTACACTAACGAAGGGATAGGATGGGATGTAGGATGGATGGAAGTAAAGTCAACCTTCCACCTTTTGCTACCACACTATTGGGAGGTATTAGTGTGTCAATTAATTCAAGCCTCCAATAATCTTTATTTATGTATCCGATACTTTTAAAGAGTAAAATAAATAATCAAAATTATTGATAAAAATTAAAATATAAGATAATTATAAATTAAAATTTTATTTTTAATAACTTTTAGTTATCAATTTTTTAATAATTATAATTATTCATTTTATTATCTAAAATGTCAAATTCTTTAAAAAAAAGATACATAGTTAGACAATTGCAATTAAGAGATTAACCATTCCAAAACTCAACAAGAGGATTGGGTTTATATACCTCATGTAGCTCACTTTCTGCTTATTCAAAGACCATAGGATAGGACAATACTTCTTTTTTTTTATAAAAAAGAGGCTTCTATATTATTATTTTCATTAATATAAATATTAAAAAAGAGTTTTATTAATTATAAAATTTCACTCCTTGTATTGTCTTCATTCAATAAGAAATGTGTGAATTTCACATTATTATTATTAGTTATAATATTTTTCTTTTATTACATCCAATGAGAGGATGGAATGTGGAATGGATAGGAGTAAAGTCAACCTCCCATTCTTTCATGCCATATTATTAGGAGGCATTAGTGTGTTAGTTGATCCAAAGCCTTCACTGGTTTTTATCCAGGGACCCAATTCTTTTAAAGTGCTAAATAATTTTAAAGTATAAAATAAATAATTAAAATTATTGATAATAAATTAAGGTATAAAATAATTATAAATTAAAAAATCATTATTTTAGTGATTTATTATTTATTAAATTTATAATTTATAATTTTTTAATAATTATAATTATTCAATTTACTATTTAAAATATATGTCATACTTTAAAAAAAATTAAATTCACCATGTACATACTTACATAATCAAACGATCGCAATTAAGAGGTTAACCATTCCGAGGCCCAACAAGAGGATTGGGTTCGTATAGCTCATGTAGCCCACTATCTGTTTTTCAGTTTTCGTTGGCCCAAATTTTGAGTGGCTGACCAGAAAACCAGTTAACATCACATTCGCAAGGAAGGAGGCAGTTGAGCCGTGTGTTGAGAACTGAGAAGAAGCAGAAAAGGAATGATGCCCAAATGCCCTATGCCTTCCAGCGACATTAAACTCTTTCAGAGCTTGAATGGTCTCCAGGAACTTGCTCAGACCCGTCATTTTAAAGTATTCCAATTCATCAATGTCCCATTGTGGTACCTTATGCCGAATTTTACCGTACAATTTCACTGGCTTCAGTTCAGATTGTTCGAAACTCTGATTCAAGTTGTATTTGCAGGCTTGGTTCTTAGATCAATTCGGAGTTCTTCATGATGGAAAACAACCTTATCCTGGTGCTATTTCAACATGTATGAAGTGTTCTTTCCTTTTTCCCCTTAGGACTTCAATATTTTGTTTCAATGGCTTTATTGTTCCTTTGTTTCATAGTGGAAAATTTAGCGAAAACTGGAGCTAAGATGGTGATTATAAGCAATTCCTCCAGACGCTCATCAATAACAATGGAGAAAGTCAGGAGTGTTGGCTTTGATCCCTCCCTCTTTGTTGGAGCCATCACCAGTGGAGAACTCACGCATCAGTACTTGCAAAGGTTGAACAAAGTTATCCGTAATGGAACCAATAGTGATTAGTATATATTAATTAATGATGTTTTTATTTTTACAATGGAGTAGTTTGCTGTGCACAATCCCAAAATGAGCATGTTCTGTTTTGATTTCCGAATCCAATATAGCATGCTCAACAAATGTGATTTTGTTTCTGAGCATTATTTTTGTAATTTCATTTAATCGAAATGATGCAATGTTTACATATCAGCTAAAGGCTTGAATTGTTGACAAATGACAATTATATGCATCCTTTTAGGTTTCTTTAAATACTCTTATTTCTTCTCTTTTCTGCCTTAGTCCATCTTTCTCTGGTTTCTGTTAGACTTCCATATTTTTAACTAAAATCAAACTAATATTTCTCCGATGCATCTAATGCTTTGATTTTTATTTTTTATTTTTTTTATTTTTATCATGAGCATAGTTTATAATCAGTTTATATACATGGCATCTGCTTATATTGCCCATGCTCATCCATCAATGCAATCATTAGGTATTTTACATATTCCTAACGATCTCATGTTTTTGTGACATTTACTTCTAACAGGAGAGATGACGCCTGGTTTGCAGCACTAGGGAGATCTTGTATTCATATGACCTGGAATGACCGGGGAGCAATATCACTTGAGGTCTGTTTGATGATAAATGTTTCCTAAGCCAAAATTTTCTGTCAGTATCCTTTTGGTAATAGAATGCACATGCGCACAAGGAGACTCCATTTTAGCCCCTCCTTTCTGGGAACCATGTTCTTGCCAAATATCCTAGCTCTAGTTTGAATAATAAAACTCTGATAGGTAAAGAGGCAATGCTCTTTAAACAGAGTTTTTAATTCACCATATTCAGTTGCTATTGTTTGAAGGCTTAATTGTTTTTGCAATGTAACATTACATAATGGATGTAGTTGTCTTCACGGCAAATGAAAGAGCAATCAGGTTGACTACTATACTAGAATGCCTTGTGTACTAGAGTTGCATCTTTAGTCTGATCAGAGATGTACAACCGCACAAAAACATTTTTAAAGAATAGTAGAATTCTGCAATTTTGAAATGCACTAGAAGTTGACTAATGAGGTCCCCTTTCTTGATATTTTGTTCAAGCCATATTCTTTTCATTTATAACAGATTTGGAGAGATATTGTGTTTAAATTTTTGCGTTCTATAAGATGACAAGAAAAAAGATTGTGAATATGATCATCCTGGGATTTCAAATCATCATACTGCATATGAACATCTTCTAGGGCCTGAACCTGCAAGTTGTGGAGGATGTTGAAGAAGCAGAGTTTATTTTGGCTCATGGCACTGAAGCTCTGGGGCACCCCTCTGGGGTTGCACGTTCCATGAAACTAGAAGACCTTGAGAAAATATTGGAGCTCAGTGCTGCCAAAAAAATTCCTATGGTGGTAGCCAATCCAGATTTTGTCACTGTCGAGGCAAGAGACTTGCAAGTGATGCCTGGTGAATATGCTTTACCTTTATGCTTTTTGTCTAGCAGAAGAGCTGAATTACTTGTCCACCTTTTTTCCTTTGCTTTTCCACTTTCACCATATACTGAACTTTGTGTTATTTTTAAAATTGCAAGGTACATTGGCAGCAAAATATGAAAAGCTTGGGGGTGAAGTGAAATGGATGGGCAAACCTGACAAGGTGACCAGGATTTTTGTGCTTATTCCCATTCATTCTGTTCCTATCTTCCTGAATCTGACATCTGCTTTAAAGTAAAGTACATTTTGGAGAATAAACAGGAGTCTATCATGAACTTAAATTACTTAGCTTATGTGATTGTCTTTTGCATCACCAAAATCATCATTATCTTCATTTGTTACATTTGCGATCATATCCCATTCTCTTGACATTTTATCAGATTATATATGAATCAGCCATGACCATGGCAGGCGCAGATGTTTCTGACTGTATTGCTGTGGGTGATTCTCTCCATCATGATATCAAGGGTGCAAATGCAGCTGGAATTGAGTCAGTTTTTATCACTGGGGGAATTCATGCAACTGAGCTTGGACTCCGTGGCTTCGGAGAAGTTGCAAATCTATCTTCTGTGGAAGCTCTTGCAACAAAATTTGATGCTTACCCATCTTATGTATTACCTGCATTTACATGGTAGAATCCAAATAAGAAATCTGATCCACTGTTCCATTTGTTAAACTTGTGTAATTGTAATTATAGTATTTATGTGACCAGGAAAATATAATTTGGAAAATGAAGATTATTAGAGTTTAAAAACAACATTCAATGGATGAATTATAAATAAACTGGTTAGCGGATTGCAGCTTTACAAGTTAATAATGGTTATGTATAAATAGCGGTCGACCGTACCATTCTTCAGCTGGGAAGGGATGAGTAACGGCTTATCGAAGTTAATGTTACTGTTCCTGTGGATATTTCTATTTTTTTGTCGGCTGATGTTAGGTGGAGTTTTTGCCCCTAGAATTATTTCTGACTAGTTTTTGCTTTGTTCTTGGGTGTTTGCCCTATTCCTTTACGCCTCCCCCCCCCCCCAAAAAAAAAAAATGTTAATGTTATTGTTGGTTTTTTTTTTTTTGATAAATATTGTTGGAAAATTTTGTTTGTGCGTGTATTATACATCAAATTAATCAGCTTATTTAGTTATTTAATTAAAGTGTCAATTTATTATCTATGGTAGTAGGGACAAAAACAAGAGTCTATACTGAAGGTTAAGCGCAAAATCTTAGTCACTACTAGTTTAAATAAACAATCCTAACTATAAATATGCTTTAGCAGCTAAACTGTTTTGCTAATAATATTCGTACTTGATCGTTTATTTGAGCCAAAAAAGAAAAAATTAGAACTCAATTTATTCCCAATTGAGTTTATGTATAAAATTTTTCATTAATCTACTTGAATTGAATTCTATTTTTTATTTTTATTTAAAAAAGAGCAATTCTATTTGAAAACTTAAAATTGGATTTAGCAACAATTCTGGAAAGTTTCCGTATGGTTTAAGTCCTGTTTATATTTGTCAATTGTTGCTTCTTCTCCTATTGAATTTTGATTCCTTACTGTAAAAATTGGAGTATACGATGAATTGACAAGCAATGGTCTGGTCTGGTAAAAGAAATTTTGAACTTGACCCAATGCTCCGGTTTCAACTCCAAGCAGATAAGTGAGGAAGAGGAGTTAAATGAAACCAACACAACACAGATAAATTATTTTGCAATTAATAACGCGATTCTGTTCTCACAAATTTTAGTTTCATGGAATTGGAATAGTATTTTATTAACTTTTTTTTTAAATTACAAAACATTTATAATTTAAATTTAGTTCATTCAATTTTACACTATCATTATTATCATGTCAATGAAATATTATTAAAATTTCATTTACTAATGTTAAAAATTATTTTCTTCCATTTATTGATAATAAAAAATATTTTAAATTCTTTCACTTTTTTAAACATTGAACTTTGAATTTATGATAATTCGTTAAGGTAGTTAAACTGTACAGTTGTCATAATTTTTATTGCACATAAACTCTGAGTACCCCGTATTAAAAAAAACTAGGTTATTTACCCATGCTTCGCACGCATTTATACTATTTTTATGTTATTATTAATTAAACATTGAATTATGAATCTTTGATAATTTGTTAAGGTAGTTAAACTATGCATTTGTCATAATTTTTATTGCACATAAACTCTGAGTATCAGATGTTTAAAAAAACTAGGTTATTTACCGTGCTTCAAACGAATTTTTATTATAATAGTATAATAAAGACTTCAATCGCTCTTAAAAAAAGAAAAAATAACTTAATTTTCAGGAAGAAAAACATAAACAAGCATAAGAAATAAAAATACAATGTACGTAATCACATTACAATTAAGTAAAATACCTAATAATAAATTTTCAGTGTATTCAATGAAATTGCTCTTGCTTTATTATTTTTTGTCTTTAATATTTTTTAAGAAATAGATATTAAAACTCTATTTGTTTTATTAGAAAGTATTTTTTGTAAGAAAATATTATTTATATATATATATATAAATAAAGAGGTGATATATCATTTACATTAATGACTAAAAAATAAGATATTAGAAATTTGAAAATGAAGGAAAGCATGTTCTTTTTTTGAAATAGGGGAATTTACTTTCTCCAAATTATTTATATTTAATATTAAATAAGTAAAATATCTTCCTCTATTTTAATATTCATAAATATTTATCCACGTATATCTAATAATACAATTATTTTATTATGCTATATATACTATATACAAAATAAATACTAAGAATTTTCATATAAGTTCTATTAAATTCAAAATTTAATAATAGGGATACACCATAAAATAAAAAGTTAAATGTCCAATGATATCACACCAAAAAGGATTGACAAATTCCTTTGACTCTTCAGGACGATTCAACATTTATTTGTCCTATCATACTTAATTTAAATTTTACAAAAAATAAAAATATTAAATATTTGTCCATATAATTTTTTTATATAATAAATTTATACTATGTAAAATATAAATGCTAAATATTATCATTTAAGTTATATTAAATTCATAATTCATTAATAATAGTACACCAAAAAAATAAAATATACAATGATAATAAACGCATGACACATCAAGCGATAAATATGCCATTCTGCTGATTAGTATAATGATAATATTCATTTTACTATTCATTATTAATTAATAAATTGGGAAAGGATTTTACTTTTAGATCTTCACTTCTCTTTAAATAAAAAAATTACATAATAACTCACAATAATTAAAATCTTGTTGTGGAAGACATTATATCATTAACAAATACTAATAAATAAATTTCAACATAATGCATAAACTTGAATAGTTGAATTACATTCTACATGTGCCTAAGCAATGGAGGAGAAAAATACGAGACTCGAAGGATATGGGAAATTGGAATGGGACTTTATCAGGGATAATTATCCCTTTACACTGTTGTATTTAGTTTTCGAAAGGAAAAACAAAATAAGAAAAACATCTTTGGCTTAGCTTATCAAGAAATTACATGTCTTTAAAAAATTCATCATAAATTAAAATATATAATTAAGAATAAGATTATGAAATTTCTTTACAAATAAAAGAATCTTTATTGAGTTTTTTTTTCCCCTTTTTTCTTGCTGTTACTTTTGTTTTTGTTTTACATGTATCAAACTAATAGCATATTTGAGGTAACGAAATGAAAAAATTTGTTTAATAACACTATAAAATAAGAATATTCATTCTTTAAAAGGAAATTTTTTGTATGCTCTATTTATATCATGCATCTTTAGTTATACTCAATAAATAATGTTTGTAAGTCAATTTCTACTATTTTAAATGTCTTAGGAATTGAAAAATCAAATTTTAATGTGCATAGACATCACAAAATTGACAAATAAACTTCTTTTATTAGATATGATTAATGATACATGATATAATTGGAGCATACAAAAATTTGTTTCTCTAGAGAATGATCATTCCATCAAATGATAAAATTTCCATTCCACAATAAAAGTGATAGAATGATTTTTTTACATGCCTACCCTTCTCATTTTTCATATATTCCAATATTACCTTTTATTAATAAATAACAAAATAATATCTCTAATAATTTTTTATTCACATATTTTGCTAATTATGCCTTTAATAATAAATTTTCAAATAAAATATTTTTATTCTTTATAAATATCATTTAATGTAAAAAATTTGATAAATTAAATTTTTTAAGTTTTTGTTGTAGAAAATTTTGTATTAATTATAATTTTGATAATTAAATTTAAAATATGATATTTTTTATTATTGTTCATATCATATATTTTTATTTAATATATATTATTATTTTGCTATTTTATAGACATGTTTGATTACAAATTATATATATATTCAAATATAAATAAATAAATAAGTAATGATAATGCCATCTTTCATATAAATATGATTTTAATTTTACACTTTTTATTTTTAAAATTATTATTGTTATTGATACAATTTTTTATTTCATTCTTATAATATTTATTGTACCAAACATAATTATGAAATATAAATATCTATTATTTTCTATTAAATATAATTATAAAATAATCATTCCAATCCATTCCATTTTATTTCATAGTACGAAACATATGAAAATTTTTCCCACCTTTTCCTTTATTTTTATTTTTATATATTATTTTTCCAAATTCACTTATGTCATTTATATATTAAACATTATTGAGTAATATGAATATAATACAATATAATTTATCTTTAATATATAAATATTTTAAATAATTTAATTTTTTTATTTAATTAAATTAATTTAAACATTAATATCATCAAGTAGTATAAATATAATTTGAAATTTTATTATAAAATATTTTAAATAAGTTAGCATTTTAATATAAGGAATTTAAATTTAATTAATCATAAATTCTATTTTTATGTAAGAATTAAAAAATTAAAATTAAATTTATTTATTTAAATTTTATCAATAGCTTTTTATATAAAAATTTAAATGCTATATTTAAAAATAAACACATGTATCAGTTAAAATTTTATCATGGATTTATAATAAACATGTAAATTTGAATTTGCAACATTCATTGAAAAGCTCACTTAATTAAAATTATTTAAATTAATTAGGAGTATGATTAACAGTAAGTGAGTACAAGAAAAAATTACTAAAAATTAGAAAAAAGACTAAGTTAGAAGTTTGTAAAAATAATAATAAAGACTCACTTGAATTCATTAAAAATTTTTGCAAAATTTATGTAAAAAATATAAATAAATAAATAAAATAATATCATAGTATTTCCAAGGAAAAAAAAGACTCGCCAAACTCACAAAAAAACGCAATTCTTTGGGCAATGGTTTGCCATTTACGCCAACAGTGAATGATGAGAAAAATCACCAAATCATTATTGTGGATTATAATTTATATTATGTTTAAGACTTTTTAATTTTTTAAAATCAAAGAAGTATCAAAAAATTTAATAAAACTAGATTTTAAAAAAAATGATACTAAAATCATATTTTTTTTACTTCGATTCATATACCATATTTAAAAATATGATACAGAAACAGGTAAATTTTATAAAATTAATAATAATTTTGAAATCATTGTGTTTTGCTTGATTTGCCTATAAAAATTTTTTACATGAAAACATCATTTTATTTACACACTAATACTGCATTATATTCATATATAATAGAAAATCAACCATCCTTCGTACTCAATTTTCTTTTCTTCTTCACACATTTACTCCAAAATTTTGTAAATTTCAAATTAATAAATGTTACGTCTTGTACTTTGACTATAAAAATTGGAATTCTTTTAAAGACCAACACCCCACCTTTCACTTTCCATCAGTATTTTTTAGGCCTGGTTTCTGTCACTTACAAGTGCTAAATCTATTTCACTATTTTTAACCTTAATATCCCATTTCTTCATTCTCAAAATAAAGCCAGCAATAAAACCCAACTTTGCAAATATTCCAATCCTTTAGTTATCTTAATTTGATAGAAATTCTTCTCACTCACATTAAATTATTTTATTGAAGATATATATCTGCTCATTTAAATAAAAATAATGTGATTCTTGATATTTTAAGTACCTTTCAAATATATCTTCAAAAATTTGGTGAGTAAATTTTTTTTTCTTTTTTATTTTTATTTGAAAAATATGCATATATAAAGTATATATTATTATATTTTTTTATGTACATAATCTTGCTATAACAAATATAAATATATAACAACGTGTCTATATATATATATAATTCAAAAAAAAAAATCACTGGGGGCTCAAATCCTTGAGCCACCCAGTTTTTCTAAAGAAAAGCAACTTAAAGGGTGGCTCCTGGAATCTGCTGAAGCCCGCCCAATATTTTTTTTAAAGAAAATAATAATTATGTATTTATATATAATGAAAATAAAGAATTTATTTAATAAATATGATAATTAATTTTTTAAAAAAATAGTTAAAAATGAAGCTTGATTACTTTAGATGCATTAAGTTCATAAAAAAATATTATCTTTAATTTTATTGTACAAAAAAAGCAACTCTTTAATTTTTAAGAAATATTTTTACTTCAAAAAATTGATCTTGAGCCCACTTAAATTATTATAATAAAGAGAGTGTACGAGGATAACTCATCAGAGTAATTGGATTTATGAGTATACTCTATACTTTCTTACTTTACTTTAGTTTCTTGGAAGTTATATGATCCCACAATAAAAAAAATGATGGTGAATACTCCTCTTTAAATCTATATATAAATATTGTTAGCACAATTGACATAGTGTAATATGATTTCGAATAATATTATGATAAGCCTTAAATTTATTATTGTCAATATAAAATTAAAAATTTAAGTTCACATAATTTTGAATTTTATTTAGAGCTATTTCAAATAATATTTTGATCTTACCATGAAATGAAGACCTATGATGGCTTATCTGATAAACTAAAATAGTGTTTAAAGTTTAAAAAGGTGTATTTATTATAAAAAAGATAAAATAAAATAATATTGGAAGTTTGAGAAATTATCTTTATTATAAAAAGGTAAATTATATAGTGTCAAAAACTCAAGAAGTAGTCTCCATAATAATTGTTCAAAAAGGCATATATTATCTTGAAATGTGAACAAAGAAAGTTATAGTCCAATACTATTTTTATACTAATAAGTCGGATAAAGTTAATTTGAGGGATTAAGATGGTGATGATTAGGATAACAATAGTGGGAGTAATAAGGAGAAATCCTATATATCTCATGTTATTTATTATGAAATAAATAAAAACATATACACATTTGTGAATTTATTCATAGTTAAGATGTGTTAGTAAGAACTCCATTATTCTTAATGTATATTTTTGGCTAAAACTTATTAGAATAGGGGTTAAGTAATCATTTATTGAGTATTTATACTCATTACTTATTGATTGATATTTTTTTTAAATACGTCATTAGTCTAATGGATGCTCTTATTATTGATTGTTAGTAGAAATTACCTTTTACTCAGTAAAGTTATGTATAATTATTAAGGACTCATAATCAAGCCCAATATTTTATGAATTTAGGTCGTATTGTTGTAACAGGCCATTCAAAGTAAAATATATATTATATATCAATTACAAATAAATGAATTATCATTCTCTATTTATTCAAGTTCACCTATCGGCAATTTTACAAATCAAAATAAGAGAGGAAGGGAAAAGAAAAAGAAAAAGGAGAAAAAAAGGGAAAAAAATGTAAAATTAATACTGGGCATATAGTAAAATCACTTTTAAAATAGTGACACTTGAACGCCAAACTGTCTCTCAATGGTTTGTATATTTTTCTCTATCACAAATTTTCTTCTTCTTAAGTCTCTATGGAGATGTTTGTGCTGACTATTCATTTTTTTTTCAATTTAAAATTTAATCTCATTTTTCTCTCCCTCAAATTGAAAATTGAAACCTTTTATCTTCAGGTGCGAAATAAATATTTTTTTTCTTCAAATTATCAATGTTGATTGGTGCAGATTCTTCATTTTTCTTTTTAATTTAAAATTTTATCTCATCTTTCTCTCCTGCTTTTGAAAATTGAAACCTTCTATATTTAGATTCGTCACATTTAAATTCTATCTCATCTTTCTCTCTTTCAATTTGAAATTTAAAATCTTACATCTTATTTCTTTATCTTCATCCGGCTTTATAACACAAGAGCCTTAGGCCCGAAGTGTGCAGACTTTTTAATGACAAAATTAATAATTTCATTTTGAAATTATAAAATATCAACAAAATGATTTGTAAATTATAAAAGTTATAATTTCATCCCTTTATACAATTTTGCACTGACAATTTTATTCCTTAATTATTGTATAAAAATGAAATTATTTATATAAATTATTATTTAAGAATAAGTTTATAATTTTATATAATTCAATGACTATACTATCAATATTTTATAATTTCAAAGACTAATTTATTAATTGTGTATTTTTTAATTATTCTGCAAGCGAACATATCCTTTTTGCATTCTTTTATCATTTTTAGGTTGCTGAGCGTAATTTTCATTTTTGTTTGCCTCCAAATCTTCCTTATCATTTTTGCTAATTTTCACAATCGCAGAGCCATCAAGCACCTGAATTGAGTGATTATCCTCTCAATCCGTCGACGAGTGTTGGTATGTTTTTCCTAAATAGTTTTAGCCCATGGAGAACATAAAAATTGACGTCTAAATGAATTTTTAAAAAAAAAATAAATTTAGATATTAAATTTATAAAAGAAAATTAGAAAATTATAATTACAGTAGTTTCATTTGATCACTAAGAGATTTGTCTATTATGTGTTATAATAAATAAAAGAAGCAATTATTATCTCCTTAAAAAATATTTTAAGCCATAAAGTATAATTTCAACTGTTTATTAAATATATAATTTAACTCTATAAACTCAAAATTAAAAGTTCATGAAAAATAATATAAAATATATATTACCAATTTGCTACATGAATTTTTGAGATAAAAAGAAGATCAAAATTGTATAATTCAAGCAGCAAATTAAACCTATTAAATTAAAGTAATTAAGATTGTTAAGGAAAAAGGGTCAAATTTTAATATAATTGTACTATAAATCCTCCAAAGATTTAAAACTGACACATCTGTATCAATACTTCTATTTATTTATGCTTTATGCGATAATTTTAGGGAGAGCTTCTTTCAACAAACTCGTATGTTTATAGATGAAGTATATAAAGAATAAAGAAGGAAAAAAGATTGTGTTAAATTCAAATTTTCAGGATCAGTACAAGCTTATACGAAGTAGAAAATATTTAATCTATATTTCAAATGGTATTAGTTGTTTATATTTAATATTTTCAATTCCATAGATGCATCTTATGCAGATTTGAAATAAAAAAATAGAAAGAGAAAATGCAGTAAATTTATGGTCATAAATCCATCTAAATTATTATCACACTCCAATCTCAAAAGTTCACTTGAAAATGACTTCTCACCAACCCCACTTTTTAATAATGCAGATTTTAACTCAATTAAAATTTACTTTATTTTTGAAATACTAAGCATTCAACGTTATTTTCAAAATAAACTGGTAAAGTTTTTTTGTTTTTTGTATGTGTTTGGATACTTCTATAGAGCCATACATCTTAAAATATAAAACTTGTGACTAAAAAGATGATTAACAAAGACCATACATAAAAATAAATAAAAATAACACAACATATATATAGATATAATTATATTCAGCTATATTACAACTATGAAATTCTCCTAATAAAATGTATTTGATTTTCATAAAAGCATCATAACTTGTTAGATTAGCTTAGTTTAAAAAATATTAAAATAAATAAAAAATAAATTATGAAAACTCAATGAATATATATTTACTAAAATTCACAACTAAAATCATTTGCAAGTAAATACAATAAATAAATAGACTAAAATCCTGAACACCATAGCTTATGGTAATAAATTTACATATCTTAAGTCTACGCTTGTATTTAACTTAAAATTTTCATTTTATTCAAAAGTAGTGATGATAAAGGAGTTTTAATAATATAACAAACTAATACTTTACATTTTGTATAAAAAGAAATAGTTTAAACACCCAAGGTTTAATAAAATTTTGAATAAAATCATTTACTAATATATGTACTAGTACTTTTATAAATTTTCATATTTATAAATTTTAAATATTCCCAATTTAGTAAAAGAGATATTGTGAAAATCACTCAAGATAACTTTGAATAGCACATTGATTACATAATAAATAAAATTATATTATTACTTGCTAGAAATTAAAATTTCTTGAATTAAAATTTTAAATATTATTCTTGAGTAAAATGAATAATCAATAATCAATCGTGTACTTAAAATATTTACTTTACTTTCAGAAATTGCCAAAACGGAGTAATTCAAATAATACCACTAATTTAAATCAAATATTTTAGGACCTCTAGATTTAAAGGATTTGATAAAATAGCCTAGTTATTACAAACTTTTCTCCCTTAAAAGAATTTGTCTTCGAATTCCATGAGTGTAGTATTGGAAAAGAAAAGGATAATATTGAATGGGGGCATATCATCCAAAGTTGAACGAGAATGTCATTCAGTCTAAAGCTGTAACCAAGTTCTTAGTCCTGCTTATATGTCTCACATGCTCATGTTTCCTCGAGTTTGGGATTTTTACGATCCTTACATACTGCCTTCTTTTACACGATCTCTTTTATCAAATTATTTCTTCATGATCAAAATCAATAGTACCACTCATCTTCCTTGCAATAACCAATTCCTATTTTATCCTCATTATCTTAAACAAAACATATATCTATATATTATTATAGACTAAACCAGACTTATAGAGCATATTATATTATTATGGTATACCTTCTTTTGGACTACTTAGATTCACCAAATTTTATGCGACCTAAGTTATTGGCAAATTTTTTACTTTAGGGCTACTCTTTTGGGTACACTTTTAGCAACACTCACCTTATTACATCTCCGATTCACTCACACTATAATAAATTATCACTTGTGTCATAATCAAAATCATAGTATAAGATTAAAATTTTTGTAACCGTACTACTTAACTAGGAAAATACTGGTTGAATGGTTCCATGACACAAATAAATATAATAAGGAAATTGTCACAAGAAAAAAAGTCTTGTGATATAAATAATTTTTTTTGTCACAAGTTCACTCATAACTAGTAAATTCTTATAACTATAAATTCAAATGTAGCAAGAAAGTTATATCCATAATTAGTGACTCATATTGTCATTAATAGAATCGTGGCAAAAAATAAAATAAAATAATTATAAAAATTAATGTAACTAGTTAAAATAATTTTTATGCATCCAAATCGAATAGATTATCTAGTTAAACCTATTAGGTATTATTCTATCATTTTGTTTACACATCTGTTAAATTTTGTTAATATTTTTTATCTATATCAAGCTCATATAAATTACTAAAACTCTATCAATTTAAAAATTATAAATTATATTTATAGAAAATAAAACTTAAATCTACAAGTTAAGAAAATGACAAGTCTTAGTATTGTACTAATATGCTTTTTTAGTATTATAAGACAATATATTTTATACAATATTTTAATTAACTGGTTAACTTCAAAAATAAAACTATACTTATATGATACTAACTATACAATAATAATATATTATATAAATATATATAATAAAAATATACCAATGCTAAAAATATTTATGATTTTATTTAAAAATTATTTTGTATAGACTAAATTTTCATTTATTTCATCACTAATTTTATTTGTATCAAATTTGTTCTTTACAATTTTTTTAGTTTTATTTCTTATAATTAATTAATTAATTAATTTTATCATTTTATTAAAATTTTCATTAATTATTATCAATTGAGTCATTAAAATATAAAAATAAAATTTTTACATTCTTCAAGTAATTTTTTATTATTTTTCAAAACTTCCTTCAATAAAGATTATTTTATATGAAACAAATATGCATATAAACTATAACTTTGAACTATCATACATATTTAAATTTTAATTATAAATCAAAATTTAAATTATTATAAATTATTTACTTCTAATTTTTTTATTTATAATATATATTTTTATCATTTACAAATATAAGTTAAATCATTTAACCCTTCACAAATTTTCAGTATTAATTTTATCCATCATATATTATTTATATTTAATTTTTATCCTTTTATTTATCAAGTTATTAACTCATTAACAAAGTTATAAATGAATGAACCAAAATAATTAAATTACTACTTAGAAGGAAAGAAATAAATATAAAATATCTGTGACAAATGAAATTGATATAACTAAAATTAATAAGGGGCGAAAATAAAACTTTAGACTATTATCACTTCCTTAAATATAATTTACTTAAAATTTTTAATATAATAATATAGTTATTATTTTTAATTTTTTGATCAAAGTTTTATTAAAATTATAGTGATGAATGTAAAACTTCTTATTATATGTGCCACAAATCATACTATTCATATATAATATAATGATTTTTAGTATTTTTATATTATATATATCTACTTCATCACCACATTTTTTAAGAATAATGTAATGTGATAAAAAAATAAATCTTTTTATAATTTTTTGTACCTTAAATAATCTATTTTTGTTTAAGTGATATTTTAAAAATTAGATCAAATATTGAAAAATTATTATATATGTATAAGTTAATACTATTAATTTTTAATTTTAATATATAAAGAAATTAAATTTATTAAATAACTATATAACACAATCTTTAAGATATTATAATACATATTTTGTTGATATATATTAATTTTATTATGTAAATTTAATTAATGAAAAGTTAAATGGTTATTTATTATTTATAAAAAATTATTACATTCTAATAGATATTAAATTTGATACCTATATAAACAAAAATGCTTAAAAGCTTAATAGTTGAGCTTTTTCTTATATATTTTGGTTTGGAATTCAACTTCTATCTTTATTATTTTTTAAAAAATAATAAATATACATAACTATACAATTTATAGGTAGTTCTATCTTTTTACATACATTTTATATTATCTAATTAAAAATACTAGGTCCTACAACTTTTTATTTTGGTTAATTAGGGGTCAATTAGTTTATCAAATAATTTATTTACTAAATTTCTACAATAACTATTTAATTTGATCAATTAGTTAAAGACTCTTAATTTAAGTGATGAATTAGCTATTTAACAAATACTCACAACATATAAATATTTGTATTTTTGTTATTGTCTACTATATTATAGCATGTTGTACTTATTATAAATAGCCTTTTTTATATGTATAATTACCACAAAAATGATATATTTAGCTATAATCTTATTCATAGAATTAATTTGTGGCATAAATAGTATTTTGTTATGGATAAATTTTTTCAACTTATATAATAAAATAAGTAATACTTTATCACAAAAAATATTTTCGTGCAACTTAATTTATAATAGAACTAATAATTTACCACAGGGAGTATGTTTTAATAACTTGATTTGTGGCACAAGTGATATTTTGTCACGAATA
The DNA here is from genome assembly GCA_020226215.1 of Sindora glabra. Classification (NCBI taxonomy): domain Eukaryota; kingdom Viridiplantae; phylum Streptophyta; class Magnoliopsida; order Fabales; family Fabaceae; genus Sindora; species Sindora glabra. The sequence continues at coordinate 75,035,818 of CM035229.1, forward strand.
AATTTTTTTAGCAACATTAATAATACTTTGCCACAAGAAATATGTTTCCATAACTTAGTTTATAACATAAGTAATATTTTATTAGGATAAAGTTTTTTCATAATATAAGTAATACTTTATCATAGGAAATATGTTCTTGTAGTTTAATTTCTGATACAACTGATGTTTTGCTATAGGATATTTTAGCATGGGTAAAGTTTTCCTACAATATAAATTTTTTAATTTTTTGTATATTTATTTAAATTTTTTATTCCATGGCAAGAGACAAAATTGCTATAATTTTTAAATTTTTATGACATAATTCATAGCGCACAAGTGTTAATTTATTGCAATGCTATAAAATATTCAAGACATTATGATCTACATCTCAATCATACACTTTTACCTTTCATTCCTCAAATCTGCACACATTAATAAATTACAAAATGAAAAGGCAACACTGAAAAATTTATAAGAATAAAGGTTTATAAAAATCAACTTAATAACTAATTAATATTTTCAAATATTTGACAACAAGTGTACTTATTAGTATTGACCACTTATGTAATCATTTACTACAATATTCTTGCCTTAATAATATCATTATTAGCTAATAAAGGCATTTACCTATGCACACGAGAAGAATGCTAGGATAAGTCATTAGTTATCAAAGTAAACTAATTAATTCAATCAAAAGTAGCAAGATTATCCATATTAAAATCATAGACCAATAATTCAAACAAAAGAATAGAAATAAGTGGACATGTTTATTAAATAATGTTATCCAAAAAATAACATTTCAAGCATCTATACTTAATAAGGATAACTCTTTATTCATTTGTCTACAATTGCTTCATTAATTTTATTAGATTTAAATCCATGAGTAAAATAAAAATCATAATGTAAGATTTGAACGAAAAAATTCATATAATGCTAGTGCATTGTATACATTCAGCTTTTGAACAATTTTAGATGTATTATCTCATCATAAACTTTCGTTAACTTTTTTAGGATAAAATCTATCATTTTAACTCACACACACACACACACACACACACACACACACACACACACACACACACATATATATATATATATGCATTAGTATAGGCATGCACATTCATTCCTAAAGATCACATATCACATTTTAACATCATTTATATCTTTCGACATAGTCTCATTGTTCAATTCAAACAATTAAGAGCATAGTAATTACATCTTAAGCTTATTACATCTTATTAAGATTCATAGTAGCAAGTATGCAAAATAAGGGACTGACAATTAACTATTTGCTACTGCCGTGAGTCCTTTTAGGAAGCCAGCAATTGATCATCAAGGACCTAATAGTCAATCATTTGTCATTAGAACTTAATTATCCAAATTTCTAGGATAATGGTTAATTGTTAAGGATCCAATGGTCGATTGTTCTCCTTGGAATTTATAGATTATTTAGTGCAATTCATTGTTTATTTTGACATAAATTGACATTTAATATATCAACATCATTACCAACCTCTATTTTTTCATAAATTCCTTATCATAACATAGTAAATACTTTAATCCTGGCATCTAACACATTCAAATATCATCAATCAATCACAAATTTACTTAAATTTCATACGTCACAAAGAAAATTTAAAACTTAAGATTATCTTACCACCACTTATAAATCATTGAGATTTAGTGAGGATTATTTACTCACAAAAGTTAAATTTACATAACAAGTTTCTCTTAATTTAATTTGGAGTTAATTAAAAAGGCTTACTCACCTCACTTCTAAGATCAACAAATCTTTTAACTATTTCAATCATAATTTTGCTTTATGAATATACCAATATATGAAGTTAGGGGAATCCCATCTACTAATATCAACCTTTCCTGGATTCATCCAACAATAAAATATTACCTCAATTACTAATTCTCAACACACAAACTCTTTTAACATTGCACACTTCGAATTATTTGATCATAATTAGTTCTCATATATTAGCAAAGAATATTGTGCTAGTATTACATATTTAATGTATTTATATAATTTTGTTACCAATAACCTTGGTATCTAAGCACTTTAAGTTATTCAAGTTATTATACTTTATTAAATGTCATTCCCTAAAATATTATAGAAAAAATACCACTATTATTACTTACTATATATCTTCAAATGGAGAACGCACTTAATTTCCTATTCTTATAAAGGTAGAACTTCATGATAACATATTTGGTCTATTTTTGCAATTAGGGTTTAAGGTTACTGTTTCCTTATTCTTACCTTTCAACAATATCTTCCTCTCATTTATAATTTTAGAATTGAATTTTCATTACTATTTCAACCATTTCCAAGATAATTCATTAGAGTTCCTTAATCATTTTCTAGCACAATCATTATTTTCACCATGAATCTTTAAATCAAGCAACCTTTTTCAGGATTCAAATAATGATTTATCTTTATAAATTATAAGAGAATATAACAAAGAATAACATATAAAGGTGACATAAATTATAGAGATTTATGGAGATCCAAAGACATGCCTTAAAATAGATTTTTGACATATTCTCATTCATGATGTCGACCACACAATCATGAACTTAGTATACCTAGCCATATTTAACAATTAGAAGCCTTTAGCCTATACATCCTTAGGTCCTAGACCTACTTTGTCATGTCACAATCTCAAGCATATGACTAACATAAAAGGTCACCTACAAGTAACTTTCCATTAGCCTCACCTTTTTGATAAAGCAAACTTTGACTCAATTAAATTTTAGTTTATTTTTGAAATACTCAACATTCAACACTATTTTAGAAATAAATGAGCAAAGTTTTCTTCTCATTTGAAACTAGTGATTGAAAAGACAATTGCATTTAACTCTATTCCAAGTATTGAATTCTCCTTACAAAATGTCTTTGATCTCCATGAGAGTAGCATAACTTGTTAGATTAGCTTAGTCTTGAAAATATTAAAATAAATAAAGGAATGAATTATAAGGATTTAGTGAATGCATATTCACTAAAATTCACAATTGAAATAATCTAAAAGTATAATTAATAAATCAATAAATAAATAGACTAACCAGTTCAATTTTTAGACCCTTTAGCTTATGGTAATAAATTTACCTATCTTAAGTTTGTGCTTATATTTAACTTAAAATTTCTATCTTATTCAAAAGTAGTATTATTAAAGAATTTCAATAATCTAACAAACTAATATTCTACATTTTGTATAAAAGGGAATGGGTAGGACACTCGAAGCTTAATAAAATTCTAAATAAAATCATTTACTAAGATATAAATTTCCACATTTATAAATTCCAAATATGCTAATTTTGTAAAAGAGACATTACGAAAATTATTCAAACTAACTTTCGATAACACATTGGTTATATAAGAAATAAAATAAAATTATATTATCACTTGATAAAATTTTATATTTTTTGGATTTTATTCTTAGGTAAAATGAATAGTGAGTAATTAATCAGGTTTTCAAAATAATTACTTTACTTTCGAAAATCGCCAGAATGGAGTAATTGAAATAATACGTCCAATTTAAATTAAATATTTTAGGGCTTTTAAATTTAAAGAAATTGATAAAATAGTCTGGATGCAATTAATTTGAATTTTTCTATAAATTTTAAATATGTTATAAGGTATACATATAATATAATATATTTATTATTTATTTAAATTATTATATCATGATATATAAAATTTATATTAATATTATTATATTATTTATCTATTTGTGTAATATAAAAAGAATATAGAAAGATTGGAATAAAGAGGGGGAAAGAACCTTTTCACTTATTTAAAATGGAGCAAGTAAAAAAAATAATGCATCAACCGTAAAGAAATAAAAATTGAAAATAAAATATATAATTAAGTAATTCAATTAATTTAACCTTTTCAAATGTTTAAAATAATTTTACAATAAAGCAAAAATATATTGTTATATTTATACTAGTTTATACTAGTTATTGATATTTATATCTCGCTTGTAAGTAACTGGAATGAATAGAAAGAGGGAAAAGGAAAAAAATGTAATGAAGTAGATAAATAGAAGAGAAATAGTGATTGGCCGTAAAATCTTAATAAAACCCCAGTTCTTGTATATTTAATTTTAAATGGAGAATTTAAAAATTTAATAAATGGAAAACATAAAAGGTTTTTAATAAATATATTTTATTTTTAATATTAAAATATATTTATTAAGAAATATAATATAAAATTAATTAATTTAATCAATACTTTCTAAATTATTTTTTTAGCTTATTTATAATTTTTAATAAAAATAAAATATAAAATATTTAGTTTAATGTGAAGTAAAGTAACAGAAATTTAAAATAAAATCTTTAGTTAATTAATTCAACTAATTAAATATTTAACTTATTTAAAATGCTTTTATAATAAAAATATATATTTTGTTATATTTTGATAATTAGTGATATTATTGTTTGAATAGTAAATAATAGTAATAATTAAAAAATATGATAGAGTAGATAAAAAGAAGTAAAATAATACATGAGCATAAAGTCTTCATAGAATTAAAATTAACAATTTTGTTTTTATTTTTCATTTATTTTTATTAAAAATAAAATACATAATTAATTAATTCAACTAATATTTTTATACTAAAATTTTAACTTTTTTGACATTTTATTATAATTATTATAATAAAAATAAATATATAATGTTATAACTATGAATAATAATAAAAATATAAAACAATAAAAACATACAATGAAAAAAATAAAAAGAAGACAAATAGTGTTTGAGTTGTGAAGTGATAAGTATTAGAAATAAAATATGTAATTAAAAATATAGCAGGAGTAGACATAAAAAATAATAAATGTGCAAAAAATAATGCATAAATTATAAAGTGATAAAGTTAAAAATCAAATATGTAATAAAAATGCAATAAAGTGGACATAAACAAAGAAAAAAGAGGACAACATTTAATGGGACAAATAAAAAGAAAGAAAATAATACATAAAGTATAAAATAATAATAATAATAAGAGTTAAAAATAAAATTTATAAATAAATAATTAAATTAAAATAAATATTTAACTTAATATGAATATTTTTATAATAAAATATATATTATGTTATATTATACTGTACAAAAATTTTTGCATGAATTGTGAACAATAGAATTACAAAAAATTAATAAAATAAATAAAAGAAAGAAATAATTTGTGAATTATAAATAATATAATATAATATATGTAATAATAATAATAATTAAAAACATGTATGAAAAAAAAGAAGAAGAGAAAAAGTAAAAGGACTTTGGCTGAAATATAGTACATTTAAGAGAATTTTTATATAGATAGATTGATTGATGATTGATTATCATATGTATCATAAAAACCCTCTTAATTAAATCAAATTACACCTTTAAATAGCTTTAAATGTAAACTGAATCCAGTATTTTCTAATTGCATAGGTAAATCAAAATTACTGTTACTGATGTGAGAAACATGGTAATACGATTAAATGCAAAGTATCTTGACAAAAAAAAAGATTAAATGCAAAATATGCAATCTACTTTTTCACTTTTTTTTCTAACTAATTTGATTTTCATCATTGAATTTAATTTAATATTAATATAAACGCAGCCGGACCTAACGTCGGCTCTACCATTAAAATATTCATACTATTAATCATATTGACTAATTTCTAAAGCAAGGGATTAATTAATAAAAGATTGGATAATTAATTGAAAATTATCTTTTTACAGAATATATAACTAACCTCTAAGTGGATCGTATTCATTAATTTTTTTTACTGAGTTGCTTTCTTCGAAATTCTCCCTAAACTACTATCCTACATTAATGGTGCTAAAAAAATTATAACTAACCACTAAACACTATCTGTTCGGATTCTAGTTGGAATTAAACCACAAATTTTGATAATCGAAAGAGTAAATTATCATCGAAAGACAAAAAAGAAGTGCAACCTTAAGAAAATGAAAGAAAAAGGGCAGTAAAAGATAGAGAAAATTTTTTTTTCTTTCATTTCGCCTAATAGAAAGTTAAAAAGAAAATCTTTTTATCCTAAAAGGGTTTTTTTCTGAGTGGAAACAAAAAAAAGGGAAAATGGGAAAGAATAAATTAAAAAAAAATAAAATTGACAAATGAGAGTTGACAGTTTATGAGAGAGAAAGTGATGTAGATCTATTTGACAAAAGGCACAGGACTCAGGAGCAACAAATCTGACGTTTAAGTCCATGATTCATACATTTCCAACGCACACATAAACATTAGGGCTCGGCATCTTCTTCATTAAACACTTCACCGCACCAATTATAGAAAAACCATATCAATCCGGCGAACATGGAAGGTGGTGGTGGTGGTGCAGCTCACCCTGCTGACACCGTCATGTCAGAGGCGGCGCCGCCGCCCGACCCTCAACAACAGCCACCGCAGCAGCAGCAGCCCGCGGCAATGGGGATGGAGAACATCCCGGCTACGCTTAGCCATGGCGGCAGATTCATTCAGTACAATATCTTCGGTAATATATTCGAGGTCACCGCTAAGTACAAGCCTCCAATTATGCCTATCGGCAAAGGCGCTTATGGGATTGTTTGGTACTTTATCTCTCGCCTTCTCTCCAAGATTAAATCTTTCTTCGATAAATTCGTCTCCTTTGATTTCTGAAAGCTTCTGTTTTACCCTTTCGCTCTTCGCTTCGATTCATTCTTCATTTGATTGAATCGAATCTTAAGTTTTTGTGTGATGATTATGATAGCTCGGCTCTGAATTCGGAGACCAATGAGCACGTGGCACTGAAGAAGATTGCAAATGCATTCGACAACAAAATTGATGCCAAGAGGACCCTTCGCGAAATCAAGTTGCTTCGACACATGGATCATGAAAACGTCAGTGAGTGATAACTGATTGCGTTTTCTTCATTTATGTGCATGAATGTAATCTGAGAAGGTCGCCATTTCCTAAGAGCGTTTTCATTAATCAATTTCTCTAAAATTATGTTTCCTTCAGCTAGGAAACTCCTAGAAATTGTTGATAAATGTGTTCACTACAGCCTTTGTGGTTCTAAGTTGATGTTAATTGTGGGGTGTGTAAGCATCGTAGAGATGACGTAACACGAGCATTTGTTAATTTTACATACCATGTTCATGTGAGTAGCATCCAGCATTTTAGAAGTAAACTCAGTGATTGTTACCGTGCCCAAAATGCGGTATGCTGATCCCCAAACAGTCTTTTAATGTCAGTGACTCTGTCTTGAACACTAAATTTTCTGTGCTTTCAGATGATCAGTTTGGGCTTTGGAAACCTTTTTGTTACTTACCCACATGGCATTTTGTAGGTTGTAATATGGTTGCGTGATAAATCTTATAGATTGATAGTAACACAAATGTAATATACAAATAGGTAGACCAATGAAAAACATAAATGAAATGAATAAAGAAAATGAATCGAAACCAAAATAATGTTATGAAGATAGATGCCAGATATTAGGGCAGTAAGATATATCTTATTCTGTTTCCCTTTTATGTCTGTTTTGCAGGTGGTTGCTATCAGGGACATAATACCACCCCCCCAGAGGGAGGCCTTTAATGATGTTTACATTGCATATGAGCTAATGGATACTGACCTTCACCAAATTATCCGTTCAAATCAAGCATTATCAGAGGAGCATTGTCAGGTGCAAGTTTAAATATGTTATTCTTTTAAATTTTACCAGAATTGTATAAGTTGCATCGTTCCATGATCACATTACCGAATGCTTCACTCCAGGATCTGTGTGAAGTTGTTCTTGACTGTGGTAACAGATGTGCATACTAAGATGCAGATTTAATGACAATGATTGCATGGAAGCTGCATTCCTCGTTTTGTTACCTTATCTTTAAGCCACATCCTATTTCAATGGTCATTTCCACCTTGCATGTTGCATCTAACTAGTGTCTTGACTTGCACAAGCATAAGCTTTTGTTTTTTAATATCATATTAACTTATTATTACTATTAGAAAATAAAAAAAAAAATGCATGCAAATAATGACAGAAAACTTTACAACTATGAGTTTGAAAAATAGCTTATTATAGTTAACGCTTCTAAATAAGTTAACCTTTAGCTTTATTTCCAAGGACCAAAAGTAAATTTTGTTGTCTTCTAATTATAACTGCTTACTCCTTATAGATATTCAGATGTTGTAGAATAATGATTTTTCTATTCGGCCTCGGAGAAGAATAACCAGTCAATTGTCTTTATTGAACTAGTCGCAGTAATTTGTTATGCGCATGGCTTTTATGCTTAGTCAATTGTCTTTATTGAACTGTGCCAAATTCAATTGTTATGATTTTCAAACTTTTTACATTATTTTTCTTTTGTAGTTATTACTTTGTTCCTACAGACAATTGCACCCATTAGCTCTAGGTGACCTAGGATCGAAGCATGCTCTTCAGAAGCTGATGGAAGACTTAATTTCTGTGCTTAATAAACAACTAGACAGAATATAAATTTGTTGTGCAGATTTTCAGATAATTCATTGTAATGGTCCTTGATTCAGGAATCCATTGTTTAAAATTTGCTTCCTTGAAGTGCTTAGCTATCCTGTGTCATGCTCACTACATTACTCATCTAGTAAGGTTAGACTTGGGAAGAAGCCACAGCATGCATTCTGTATGTTTTGGGGCAAGTTATATGCTTGTTTCAAGAATTAAGAAAAAATTTCTCATTTGCATTGATGTTAATTATGTTTAACCCCATTGAAGTTAATCATCATCTTATATATATTTCTTCGAGATAGTTTTTCCCTTTTTACACTATCTGTATATCACAGAAAGTTTCCATCTAAAGTATTAAATCTTACGCATGTTGCTAGAATAAACTTTTCCCTTCTTATTTTTTTTTGGTGCAGTATTTCCTGTATCAAATCCTCCGTGGGTTGAAGTACATACATTCTGCAAATGTTCTGCATAGAGACTTAAAGCCCAGCAATCTTCTTCTTAATGCAAACTGTGACTTGAAAATTTGTGATTTTGGACTGGCTCGGGTCACCTCTGAAACTGACTTTATGACTGAATATGTTGTGACAAGATGGTACCGTGCACCGGAGCTTCTGCTAAACTCTTCTGATTACACTGCAGCTATTGATGTATGGTCTGTTGGTTGTATTTTCATGGAACTGATGGACAGAAAACCATTATTTCCTGGAAGAGATCATGTGCATCAACTGCGTTTACTAATGGAGGTAACTGATTTAGCAGTCTTTGTTTATTTTGCATTGGTTTAAATTGAAAGTCAAAAGTCCGTTTGTTTTCTAGGGTTGAATAATTTTGTGAGACTTGGAACTGATGCATTATTAAAGCCCTTTGAAATTCAATTGCAGTGCAATTATTGAGCGTACTTCAAACCAAAATTTTATTATATCTATACATGATGTTCATTCTGAGAAACTCATTTAAAAATCAACATTTGCATTTTCACGTGCTATTTTATGATCTATAGAATTAACCTCTGGAAACTGTTTGCATTGAAATCTACGCATCATTATAACTGATCTGTCACCTTCCAGCTGATTGGCACTCCATCAGAAGCTGATTTGGGGATTCTGAATGAAAATGCTAAGAGATACATTCGACAACTGCCTCTCTATCCTCGCCAGTCTTTCCAGGAGAAGTTTCCACATGTCCATCCTGCAGCTATAGATCTTGTTGAGAAAATGTTAACTTTTGATCCCAGACAAAGGATCACTGGTAAGTTTCTAATTGCCTAAGATTCTGTGCACTTTGGTGAAGATGTGATATCAAAGCACTTGTTCAAACTTAAAAAGTCAGACATTCAATTTGACATTCATGGGCTGATGACTGTATCTACTGGTTCTGTTGTAAATGCGAATTATTTTGCTTATAGTGTTGGTTTATGCGTCATTTATCTGTCTGAGTATTCCATCAATGAGCTAAATGCGACCTTTGACTAATTTATGCCTAAACTTGATACGAGTCTCTTTTCCTAGTCATTTGCTTGACAATTGCTGGAATGCAGATCTTACTCCAATGCCTGTGCTAATATATATATATACATTTTTTTTTCTTCTTTTGTTTTGGCAGTTGAAGATGCATTGGCACATCCCTATTTAACGTCCCTACATGATATCAGCGATGAACCGGTGTGCATGACTCCTTTCAGTTTTGACTTTGAACAACATGCATTGACAGAGGAACAGATGAAGGAGCTGATATACCGAGAGGCCCTGGCATTTAACCCCGAGTATCAGCACCAGTAAAAGTCATGTTGTATTCGGCTTGGAAAGTGTGATGTCTGTGTCCATAGATTCGGTGATTTGTATGTATATATATCTATCATCTGAAACCAGATGACTTTGGAGTGGAATCATTTCCTTGATGGGCATGATGCGGGAAACTGAAAGGATCGTATGGTGTTTGTATCAGTTTATTTGCTTCCTCTTGTCCTATTCATTGACCTGAACCAACTCTTGATGAATACCATCTCCCCGTCACCATTATTTGCACTAGTGGGTTTAAAATATTTCTGGAGCATACCCATGTTAAGGGCAATTGTTCAGTGACAGGATCTTTTTCATTCCTTCATGTTGCTCATTGCGCTGGGTTTTATTGTTACTGATGCTGGTCTTAATGTTTGTAGACTGGCTATGTTTACACAATCAGAATTACTTACAATTTGCACATGTCTAAGTACCAGTGTGGCTTTTATGTGTTAATGACTTGGTTGTGAATGAGCCAATTGTGTTTCAAATTGTTCTTCTGTTTATTAATATTCTTTCAACCCCAGTTTATTGACTGGGGCACTGTGCTATTCTTCAAATGCTATTTTGCTTATGAGGGCATGAAATACCTGTAAAAAGCAGAAGTACGTACTTAGGATAAAATACAAGATGACCTGACTTGAAACTCGATTATAATACCCGATTTTGAAGTGTGATTAGCAGCCATAGGATTTGAGTACAATGATGCTTGACTCTTAAAATTTGTGATTATCATGATTAATATTATGTGATTAAAAACATATGTTTTCTGGAAAAGTTTCATTTCTATAAAATAATATAAAAAATTAAAAAGAACACGTGTATAAGATTTTAAAGTTATATACCAAAATTTTAAACTCTTATACTAGTATTAAAAATTGAATTCTATTGGAGAGAATTATAATCAAACCGAGTTGCACTTCAAATTTGATGTTGTTAATTTGAGACAACCTTAAATAAAAATTTTCCTTTTGAAATTAGACGCCCGGAAATGTAGCTCAATCAAGGACAAGGTCTTTCAGTTTGTGGGCATACACTTTCGTTTCAGGCTTGAAAATTTCCCCAATCCCATCTCGTTTACTTCTTTCAGATTTTCATCTTAGACCATCCAAAGTCCTTGAGTGCCGTTCAATGAAACATGATAGAGCAGGTATTTTAGGAGTGGTTTCATACAGAAAAGACCCAGATGTAGCTAACTGCACGAGTCATGGTAAAAACAATGCCATATGTATCAAAAGTGAAATTTGAAATTAGGACTTTCGAATGAATACAGGATTATAAGATAAATTTGTAAAACTTAATCTAATAAATATAAAAAAATTTAGAATTCAATTTCAATGCACAACATTTTTTTAACAGAGATTGAGGTCCTGATAAGGATTTTACAGCCGCGGAAGGAAAATTGATAATGGAATAAGAATTAAAATAACCCAGCATATATCCTTGTCTTCTTTGTTGTACAATCGTATATTTTGATGGATGAAAGACGGGAGAACAAGGAGAGCCATCATCTAAAAAAATCAAGTACAAATAAAATAAGCTCTCCATTTTCCTAATATCTGGACAAACAACTAGTTTAGTTTAGTTAACCTTAGATTTAGGCCAAAGCAATCTAGCTTTTATAAAATCACACATTGAACTGCCAATCTGTTTAAAAAAGGGAAAAAATGGACCGTAAGAGATTATGACAGGCCACAAGTCTTCTACTTTTTCAGAAAGAAAATTTACGGTACACAACCAAGTATTCAATAGCCAAATTAACTCTTGATGCTCCCAAAGAATCTTGACAGGGGAACAGGACCATCCGCATCTTCATCACCACCAGAATCCTTGGTTCTTGATTTCGGCTTCTTTTCCTTCTTTGACCTCTTAGACCTGGATTTGGATCTTCTTGACACTCTGTCCTCTTCATCACTACTGGAAGAATACGAGGATGATTCAGAGGAGCTTGACTCAGAAGATCTTCTGGAATGCTAGAGTAGTCGCACAAATAAGGCCGTTAAAATCGTATGTTATATTAAAAAAGAATATATACACGAGCAAGTGCTCAATCAAAACAGCATTATTGATCCCCATGAAACTAATAGTTAAGTGATTCAGTGCATGGATAAGTAAGACAAGTTAGAGTGGTTCATCCATCCATTAACATGGAACCACCTACCAAGGACCATTTAATTTAAATTTTTTTGGAGATGCGTCTACTATAGCAATTTTAGATTCCATTTTGATTTTGACCATTTACAAAATAAAACTGCTTTTAACCAAGGACAACCAACATTTACTTCTATAGTTCTATTATTCATATATTTTGATATCCTTTATATCATATACGCACAAAGATGTAGAAAAACCTGCAAAGAAGGGATGAAGAACAAGGCGGAAGCTCATATTTAAAAATATAGAAAACTAGAAACGGTATTGGCATTGAAACCAATGAAATACGAAAAGAAAAACTAAAGCATTTGAGCAGTAGTCTTTCAGTACAAAACAGCTGAAACAGGTGGAACATCTATATACTTCTGAACTGATTATAATCGGAGAAGGTGCGAAGGTTAATTTTACCTTTCCTTGAGAACTACAAATAAGTCCAATATATCATAGAACCTAACACTACATGCAAAAATACTCATCTCAGCAGGAAGTCACACAATCTTTTAATAAAGATATGTGGCAGATGGCAAACTAATAATGAAACTTTTTAAGAGCCAAAGCATTTATTATCTAGAAAATAGTGGAATATCAGGGCTAAACATTTTGGAAATCACCTTTCTCTTTTTGTGGCTGTGCTTCTTTGAATTTTTTTCCTTCTTATCTGCAAAGCACACAACAAATTCTAACCTTTAGAACTGGGAAATAGGACACAAATGCAAATGAAACCAAACTGTATTTATCACCACATATACCTTTCCTATGTTTAGACTTACTACTAGACTGGTTCCTTCCATGAGCAAGCTTACGCGCCCTTTCAGCATCTAGTTGAGCTCTGTATTCTCTCATCATCCTATCAGCATCTGCCTCCAACTCCCCCTTTCTCATCTCTTCTTCCTAGTACCTCAAATAACTAATATCAATTTCACATGTATAATGATATTGCCCTAGAATAGTGAGGTTCTGAATAGTATGCTTTCAGATTTGATAGTATATTGGATGTTAAAAAAAAAAAAGAAAAAAGAAAAAGAAAAATGAAGGATGCAGCATATAGCGAGAAATGAGAAGTATTGGCAAGACTAGAATTTTACTTCATCAGGAAATTACCTTTTGTTTTCGTTTGTACTCTTCCCAGGTAATAGTGTGAGAAGTGTTAAGGCTAGCCAAACGAGCAGCATGCCATTCTGGTGAATGAAATGAACCATCCACCTGCGACTCTCCTCATCAATAAATGTCCAGGCAACAAAACAAGCAGTTACAAGTATCATATAGCATTTTTCATTTTTAACTATCTTTGTACCTTTTTATTTATGCCTATTCCATGAATATAAGTAAACATAGCATCTTTTTATCTTTGTTCACTTCATATATACATTTTCCATAAACAGTATTAAGAAATTAAGCATTTTTTGTTCTTACCGGTTACATTCAGCTGTGAACATCCCCGAAATCATATCCAGGGATCACATTAAACATCAGAAACAATTGCGCAAAAATAACCAAATTGCAATCTGTTGAACCTCATTTAATTTAGTCTTGAAAATTGCTAAAAGAAAATTTAAATTAAAATACAAATATTAGGGGGAACAGAAAAGAGAAAAGGAGCTGGCAGTATGAAAGGGTACAAACCATGCCGTCTTCAACGTCCTCTGGGCCGGCAGAGGCAGCGCCGCCGAGCCTGGCTCTCTGCATAGCTTTGTACGCTTGATTTTTGCCCATTGTTACGGATGGAGGCGAAATGAAAAGGGTAAGAGAGATAGATGGATAGAATTACTGGGAGAAATAATTACAAAAACTATTTGAAATGGGGTTAAATTATGAGCCCTATATTCTTGAATATGCAGATTGAGATTCGATTGCGGAGGAAGAAGAAAATGGAACGGATTACGAATTTAGGCGAACGAACAAAGAAGGAAATGCGATTTTGGAAATTGAAACTGAAATCAGAAAGTAATTGGACTTTTGGACTAGCAAAAGCAGAGCTCAAACACATGTACACATCTCAATCCGCATCTGAATCTGAATCTGATTGAAATTTGTGAAAATCTCGGGTTGGCGAATGGAAATATTTTCGTTATTTTGTCGTTGTTCCTTGCTACTGCCGGCCTTCTTTGTCCAGCCTTGCTCAGAGGAAGGTGCTGCGTAAAACGCTAGCCTGTATTTGAGACCCGGCCCTTTTCTGGCCCAAGATTAATAGGCCTACTTTTCTTGGTAAAAGTCTAATAGGCATTTTTCCTTGTTTGGGCTTTTGCATTGACTGGCCTCCATGTGATAGGTCATATGTTTCTGGTAGTTGCCATGCACTCTTTTTAATTTTAAAAAATATTTCTGAATTTTTTATATTCTAATTTTATAAATTTATTCTATTATTTTGTATTTAATAATAATTTTTTATTTATATTCATAATTTAATTTTGAATTTCATTATTATTTAGCTTTAGTTATTTTATTTTAGTGGTTACTATTTCAAGAGAGAAATTTGAACACATTAAATTTTAGTATTATTTTATATTATATTCTAATAAATAAATAATTTTAATATTATGATCAAGTGCTTTAAAATTAAAGGAATAATTTTTAATTTGTAAAAAAAAAAGAACAATACTAAGAAGCTGACAAAAAAAATTTCCGCTCCTTTTCGAAAAATTTAGAAAGAGAAAGATCTTTTAAAAATAAATAATTCATTAGATATTAATAAATTAATAATTTGAAAATCATTGGTGAGGTGCATTTGTGTTTGAAACAGAAGGACCCACCCTAACATTGTTCGAGGTGTAAATGAAATTATGCTTCATATGAACTGTGTTTGGCATTATTTTCTATGACGCCTCCTAAAAAGGAGATACATAATTTTGACTTACCCTTTGTTTGGTTGGAGGGAAAAGAGGGGAGAAGAGAAGAGAAAAGAAGAAAAAATTTTAAAATTTGAATTGAAGAGAAATTGAGAAAGAAAAAATAACAGAATTTTAAAATTTTAAAAAGTAATAATTATTTATTTCACTTTTTTAAATTAAGTTAGTTTATTATTGCGATGGATGATGGACGATGATAAATAAGTAACAAATATATATATATATATATATATGAATAAGGCCATTCTTCCGTACCGCAAGAGAAAAAAATAGTATTAATAGCATCGCATTTTTAAGCTATCAAATTTGTGGGGTCCGCAAAAAAAAAAAAAATAGAACTCGTAAAATTGAATGACTTTGATGATGTAATGCTGAGTTGTTTTTTTATGCTATTTAAACATTTTTAATTTATAAATTTATCGAGACCCAAAATCAGAAGCGAACTTAAAAGCAGTGAAGTAAGTTGCCTACGTCGTTCTTTTGTTTATATTATTGATTGTTGATATTAATAATTAATATACCACTTAAATTTGAGATTTAATTCAAGTGTATTTAATATATTTTTTCTATTACGCACTTTCATCCTTTTAAAATATTTTTATCATTATAAAATGTAAGAATTAATATTATAATTATAACTCTTCATCTCTTATAGTTATATGGTTATTTTTTTTATTCTTATATATAAATATTGTAACAAAGTTTACATAAAAAGAAAAATATTTTCATTTTTTTAAAATGAAGTTTATATATATATAATTATAGGAATATTATCATCCAATCATGAAAGATAATTTTACAGAATACAATTTTAATATTATTACATTTATAATGGTGAAAATGAATGAATGTGTATACCTTTGAAAATTAAGAGATGTCTCATCTAATTAAATCAAATTTTAGGGGCGGTAGGTAGTTTTTTTTCCTTTTTTTTGTATTATTGGTGGTGGGTGTGGGTCAAGTGCGTTGCTTGACTTCATAGGTGGATAAATAGTGAAAATTTTCACAAATCCATTAAAAAATTCTAGTGTTAAAAGGATAAACAAGTGGTATGATGGAAAAGAGAACATAAATATCCGTGTCTTGTCTGACTCCAGTGGAAAAGTGTGGAGAGACATTCTTTCCCGCAAAATCGTCTTTAAACCAAACCCAAAATCGTCTTTAAACCAAACCTTTAATATATACACACACACACACACCCACACCCACACCCTTCTCTATTTTTTTAAAAGTAAAATATACAATTAGTTATTATTTTATTTTATAAATATAAATTATATTAACTGGTTGGGAGCTGCGAAGTTGCATTCACAGAATTACGACGCTACGCGTAGAGCGTGGGGGCGGTGGAATATTCAGCCGTGTCTCTGTTTGACGAAGCGGTGAGGCACTCCGCCCCATGACACACTGTATAACATTAAAACAAGACATGGGATTTGGATTTGATGTATTTTATAGAAAATATATGTAATAAATTAAAAAAATAAAATTATGAATTCAGTAAAAAAAATAATATAATTTAAAATAAAAATTATATCTTTATTTTTAAAAAATAGTAAAAGAATAAATAAAGGAAACGGAGAGTGCCAAGCAACGACAGCCCACTCCACTGCTCCACTTTCAGCTTAGAAAAACCTGGGTCACGGGTTCCTTTCACTATGCAAAGCCTTGTCCGCTTCTTCAAACTTGTAATTATTCAACCTAGGTTTTTTTTTTACATTTTTTTATCTTTGAATAAATTCAAATTTGCTTCCGTAAACTTATTATCAGGTCACTCTTTTCTACATATTCGTGAAGATAAATCTTAATTTTTGTAAATATATAAAAATAAAAATAATATTTTTTATAAATTTAAAATATAATTAAATTTAATAATATATTAATAATATCTCATAAACTCTCGATAAATACTCAAGTGATGTTTTTAATATTTTTAAAAATATTTTAAGAGAATATTATATTTTTATGTTTGGTTTAAAATTTCAAAAAAAATACTTAAGAATGTCATATTTTTTTAAAAAAATTTAACTCAACATTCCTCCAAAATATTTTTATAGGGAGGTGGGTATTTCAAATTTTCATGAAATGAGAATATAATATTAAAATATTTATAAAAAAATTTATAATAAATTAAATATAAAAATATTATATTTTTATTAATTAAGTTTTTAAAAATTATATTTTAAAAATATATATTTTTTTAAAAAAGATAAGATTTCGTTAAAGGTAGAATTGTATTCGGCCGTGTTAATAATTTTGCATGGAAGCAAAGCATGTCACATTAGAGTTGAAAAATAAAGAATGGGTGAGTCCATTGTTCTCATTTAAAACTTTAAATCGATGATTGATAGAGTGTGAATTAATAGTGGATGCAGCACGTGGGCCTGTTTCTGTTACTATCCATCCAGCACCATTTGTGCATTTGAGCAATCATTTGATGCGCACAGCTTATTATCGGAGACAAAGATTTTTTTACCATTTATGCATTGAGTTGGAGGAAAAAAGCATAAAAAGAAGGATTGTTGTATATATATTTTCATTATTTGAGAGGTTTATGCTATATTTGAATCTGAAAGAACCCAAAAAAAATGCAAAAAAAAAACTTCATAGTTAAAAAGTTTTCATTAAAAAATAAAAAAATAATGGAATTGGATTTATAATAAATCTTTTAAAATTTTATAATATTTTCATGTTTTTAGTAAATATAATAATTAGTTTTTATTTATAAATATGTTAATTATTATATTCTTAAGTTTTATAATTAGAATTAATAGTTTATCTTCATATTTTTATAATTATTTACTTATTTTATTTACATGTAATATTAATTAAAATAAATTATAAAATGAAAGAACATAGTAAAAAATCAAAGTCTATTTGACACTGTCAAGACAAAGATTAATATTGCATGTGAAAAGACGGATAAATATTTATAATAAAAATAAAAAATTAATATTACTGATTTTGAAACTTGGATAACATAATATATAGCATTCTTGAATTAAATGGTATATTTATTTTTTAGTGATAATAAAAATAATAAATCATTTAATACATATAAAATTTTATATTTAAACTAATTTTTTTTCTAAAATAACATTAAATGTTATTCCACCACTAAAAATAAATCTATATTCTTTTAATTTTAATTGAAAGGACTCCAGAGAATCTTCTAACTTTCCAACAAGGATAAGTAAGTTATAATTTAACCATTAAAAAAATGTTTGATTCCCTTTTAATGGTATATTCTAATTCTAATAGACAGTGTGAAATTTAAAATAGAATTTACTGTTTGTGAAAGTACGTAAATAAAAAAGCAAAAAGAATAAAAAAGAAAAATAACATGATCATTAATCATACATCCATCTAATCTAACTGTTAATATTTTACTTTCAGTAATAAATAAATAACCGGAAGTTTATTATTATAAAAATCACAATAAATCTTGTCTGATGATTTATTGAGAGAGTTTATAGAATATTATTAATATAATAATATATTATTTCAATATATCAATATATATTTAAACTTAATTATATATTAAATTTATAATTTTTTAAAATATATTATATAATAATATATTAATATATTATTAATGCGGCATAAAATTTTCCCAAATAATAATATTACGCGAATGAAAAGGCGAGATACAAAGCGGTAAAGAGAGATTGATTGTACATATGCACCGGCCTTATCTAACTAACGATAATTATCCCTCTGTTTTTCTACCAAAAACAAGATAATTATCCCTCTGTTTGGTAGAATGAGAGAGAGAAAAAAAAAGTAAGTAGAAAATTTTAAATTTTTTTATTGTTTATTCTAAAGAAGAAAAGAGGAAAACATTAAAAATAATATTTTTAAACCATTTAACTAAATTTAAAATTTTTCATGCCTCGCTACCGATTTTTCCACCTATCAAGCGTGCGGTAAGAAAAATGGAAGTAAAGATACGATGCGGTAGATAGCAGATGCTTTACTTTTCTCTGTCCCCAATTCCTATCTCCAGCATGAGGACAAGAAAAGATCACAACTTTTCAGACAGATTGGATTGTGTGATAGAAAGAGAAGGCATCGCATGGCTACGCTTCTCTCCACTTCCAACCTCATCTCATCGCAGTGTAACCCAGCTCATCTTGTTCTTCCTCTGCCCCGTTACACTCTCACTCTCATTATTTTCTACTCTCTTTTCTTTTCTGCTCCATACTATCACTGTACACATTTCACTCTCTTTGACATTGGCTTTTAACCCAAATTGCTCCCCCAGATTTTAATCTTCTTCCACACTCATTTTCCTCTGTCAGTTTACGGACTTTACAGTTCAGTACTTGGGACCTACCACCGACTCTGTTGGTGGTGTTTTCACTGGCGTCAAAAGTCTTTAATATCAGATTCTGTACTCTGATTCCACTTCCATTTTAGCTCAACATTCCTGTTAAAAAAAA
Source organism: Sindora glabra (assembly GCA_020226215.1). Classification (NCBI taxonomy): domain Eukaryota; kingdom Viridiplantae; phylum Streptophyta; class Magnoliopsida; order Fabales; family Fabaceae; genus Sindora; species Sindora glabra. Next base: position 75,055,486 of record CM035229.1, read on the forward strand.
AAAAAAGGAAAAAAAATACAAGAACTTGATGAAGCTGAACTACCATTCTCTTCGTCCTACTGTTCTCTTCTTTGATTCACCCGCACCATCTTATCTTAGCTGAGTACGACATTCCCTGTTTTGCTTTCTGGACTTCTTTTTGCCATTTCGGCAAACAAAGCTCAAAGCTTAATGCACGCAACCCGGTTTGTAGGTCATTGATACAAATATGATACTTCATCTTCTTCCTTCTAAAGATTAAAACTTTATCATTTTGGCTGCCTTTTGTAATACCTCCGTCTTTGTTTCGGCATCACTATGTTTAGAAGCTTCGACTTAATGTGCTTCCTCTCACTCTTCTTCGTTTTCTCTTACTCCTCCGCCGTGGTTCGCGATGACGGCGATTACCGTCGTTTCCTCCACCAACCATTCTTTCCGAGAGAGTCCGTTCCTTCTGCTCAGCCTCCAGGTTCCTCTCCTCAGCCCCAACCCGGTCCCAAGCAGCAACCCAAACTTCCTTTCTCTTCGGGTTCTTCCTCGTCGTCGTCTTCTTCTGCCTCAGGAAAACCTTTCTTCCCTTCCTTCCATTCCCCGCCACCGCCTCCGTCGCCGGTTCCTCTCACCACATTGCCGGCTAACATCTCCTCCCTTCTTTTACCTCATTCTTCCTCCTCCTCCTCCTCTCACCACCACCCCATCATCGCTGTTGCTCTCTCCGTCTCTCTCTTCTCTGCGGCTCTTTTGGCTGCTCTGACCGCCTTTGTTTTCCACCGTCGCCACCGTAAATATATTATCCCCGACAAGACTTCGAGATCGGACAGTCTCCGGCTTTACCCGCCTAATACTGCCACTTCCGATGGTAGCCGCAAGCCTCGCTGTGGCACGCCGTCGAATACGAGCTCCGAATTTATGTTTTTGGGTACTGTTATGAATTCAAGGGATGATCCGGATGACAAAACGGTCGCAAATTCCAGCAATGCTGCCTCTGCACCGTCGCCTTTAATACACTATCAGAAGCTGGGGTCGCCAGAACTCAAACCGCTTCCGCCATTGCCGCGGCACAATTTCAGGCAGAGTAGCCGAAATGCAAAAGAGGAAGACGAAGATGAGGATGAAGAGTTCTTCTCTCCGAGAGGGTCTTCTGGCCGGAAGCAGAGTCCGCCTCAACAGCTCACTGGATCAAGCTCCCGGGGAGTGTTTCAGTTGGAAGCTGATAAATTCGGAAGTAGAAGCTTCAATTCGAGAACTCCTTCTTACCCTTGTTCGAATTCTGCTTCACCTGCAAACTCTGTATCTGTCACCTCTTCCCCTCCTTTGGGTTTCAGCCCCAGAAACCTAAAACCCCACTCGCTGGATACCATGGCGGGTTTTCCGATCCCATCTCGACCATTTACTCAGCAGCCAATATCAGCATCGGCATCCCCGTCTTTGTCATCCGTATCTTCACCAATGGGAAATGTTTCAAGAAACGCTCAGAATTCACCGGAGATGACTAGTGATATTTCAGGTCAAGGGAAGACTGTTCCGGTGAAACTGCCCCCGCCACCTCCACCGCCTCCGCCTCCAAGGTTCTGGGAGATTCCAGTCGCAGCTCCGTCAATGAATGCTGGTTCAGAGAACTTGAAACCAGCTTTATCTGCTGCTGAACAAGTGCAACATGGGATCATTGAGAATCCAAAGCCAAAACTGAAGGCTTTACATTGGGACAAGGTTAGAGCCTGCTCAGATCGAGCCATGGTTTGGGATCAGATAAAACCCAGCTCATTCCAGTAAGACTTTTACATACCCCTTTTAATTTATCTTTACAAGAGTTAATAAAGTTAGTGAATTTTGTTTCCTTTTTGCATTTTCATAATAAGTGTTCCTTTAAGTTTGTGGAATATTTGCTTTGAGCACTGCAGATTGAATGAGGAAATGATCGAGACGCTGTTTATGGTGAATAACTCAAATTTGAGTCTAAAAGATAACGGTCGCCGGCAAAATGTTGCTCCTTCGCGAACAGAAAATAGGGTGCTTGACCCAAAGAAATCTCAGAACATAGCCATCTTGCTTCGGGCACTGAACGTAACAATTGACGAAGTTTGTGAATCCCTCAGAGAAGGTTTACAGTCAATTTAGTTCAGACATTTTGTCCTGCATTGCTGCTAGTAAACGAAGTAATTTGATGTTGTAATGTCGTTTTGCTTCTGCTAGGAAATTGTGATGCTTTGGGAACAGAACTTCTAGAGAGCTTATTAAAGATGGCTCCGACCAAAGAGGAGGAATGTAAGCTGAAGGAGTTCAACGATGAAACCCCATTGAAGCTTGGGCCAGCTGAAAAGTTTCTGAAGGTCATGCTTGATATACCATTTGCATTTAAGAGGGTCGAAGCTATGCTTTACATTGCTAATTTTGATTCAGAATTGGAATACCTTAAGAAGTCCTTCGAAACTCTGGAGGTACCTTCTCTTTTTCATCTCTCTATTATTGATGATATATTAGAGAAGATGGTCATTTCTGTATCAATTCACAAGTAATGCTAGTGGTGCTCATTTTAATTCACTTTGGTCTCACCCACTGCAGACTTGGTAGAATTTCATTTAAATTGGCCCATTATGCATTTATTCTACTAGTTCAGAAGCATGACATGAATAAGAATGCGTGAATCAAAACAAATGACTAGCACTACTCTCAATTCGGTGAATACTAGCTAGTAGGTTGAGCTTGCTTTTGTTCTTCCCATGTTTCTTTTAATCCAAAAACTTTCGTCATATTCATTATTTTATGCAGGTGGCTTGTGGGGAATTAAAGAACAGCAGAATGTTCTTGAAATTACTTGAAGCAGTGCTCAAAACTGGCAACAGGATGAATGTTGGCACCAATCGTGGTGATGCGCTCGCATTCAAGCTGGACACACTTCTGAAGCTGGTGGATATTAAAGGAACTGATGGGAAGACTTCTCTCTTGCATTTTGTTGTACAGGAAATTGTTAGGACTGAAGGTTCTCGAATTTCTGGAGTGGAGGACATCCAGCAATCTTCTCTACAGGATGAAGTTGAATTTAGGAAACTTGGGCTGCAAGTTGTTTCAGGCTTGAGTGGGGAGCTCACCAACGTGAAAAAAGCGGCTGCTATGGATTCAGATATGCTGAATAGTGAAGTTGCAAAACTTGCCGGAGGGATTGCAAAAGTGGCGGAAGTAATAAAACTGAATGAAGAGACTCCATTGAAAGAAACTAGCCGGAAATTTTCAGAGGCAATGGAAGGTTTCTTAAAGAAGGGAGAGGAAGAGATAGCAAAGGTCCAGGTCCAAGAGAAGAATGCCTTCGGTTTAGTAAAGGAGATAACAGAGTATTTCCATGGAGATTTGGCCAAGGAAGAAGCTCACCCCTTGAGGATTTTCATGGTTGTGAGGGATTTTCTTTCGATACTCGATCGAGTATGCAAGGAAGTTGGGAAAATGAATGAAAGGACTTTAGTTGGTTTCCGGCAATATCCGATGCCTGCAAATCCAATGCTAGCATCAGTTTTCCCAGAGAGTATTGCCAGGCAGCAGTCTGGTTCCTCAGATGATGACAGTTCACGTTCATTATAGAACTTGGTGGTTCCTTTGATGATTATACTACAGCTACTGTAAGAAGTTGCTTACATTTTTCCTCTTCTGTGCCTGTCTGGCTGCTTCTCTATCTTGTACTTATATAGAAGATCATTGACAGAAGTTTTGCATTTCGTTAATGTTCAGTGTAAATAGAAAATTGCAAATTACTATTATCGTGTCATCTTAGTAACCTTCTTCAGGGTAGAAGCTGTTCAATTGTGGTAAAGTAGAAGTTCATTCATGTTTTTGCTTTGGGGGCTGTCTTCGTTATTTCGCGTTTAGTAAACTTTAAAACTGCATTTTAACTGTGATTGAGAAAACAACTTATCTACAGGAATATGAGACGAGAGTTTGTCAATATCAAGTCTAGTTAGAATGTTGATATCTAGCTAGGGAATTCTGAAGAATGGAGTCTTGAAAGTATTCCAGCGATCTCGTCATTGTGATGGAAAACTTTTTTGTATATTATGTCATTTAATTGTTTCTATAGTTATAAAAAAAATTAAGATAATAAAATATAGTTATAAAAATATCAGCATAAAGAAATTATGTTTGATGTTAAGAGTACATTAAAAAAAATAATCTCCTGATATTATACATTATTTTATTATTGACAAGGGGTGTGTGTAAACTCTTACGAGTAAATGAAATTTCATAATAAAATTTTGGAGAAAATATAAATTAAGTATCTTAAAAAATGAATTATGTGATGGTAATCTAAGTTTTAAAATCTATAAAAAAAAATCTCCTGAAATTAAAAGAGTTGACAACTCAATTTAAAAGAATATATATCAAATAACTCCCAAAAAATTTTAAAAAAATGTTGATAATTCAATTATAAGAAAATAAGTATAAGCCACCCATAACAATTTTATTTTTAATTATTTTTATTGTGAATTCAACTAATTGAATTTTTAATAATTTCTCATAAAATAAACTATTAATAATAAAGTTAATTTTATAATGAATTTATAATATAATTGATAATATGATTTTAAATAATTATTAAAATTCAACTAAATTGGATCTAAAATGATAAGATATATATTTTTTAATTTTTTATTTTATTGTACTAAAAAATAGTTTAAAAAGTTATAAATAATTCATTTATATGTTTTTTATTTTCTTAATTAAAATTTCAATATTTTTTTTAAAATATCAAGAATGATTATTTGTGAATTTTGAAACACTTAAGATTACTACACGACACCAAGACGTTTTTAAAGAGAAGTTAATTTGTATTTTTCCCAAAAAAAAGTTTACGAAAATTTTAAAAAAAGTGGTCCGACCAAAAAACAAAATGGGTCCCGAGTTTAGTTTGTTAGCTGCAGGGTAAATTTTGAATCCGGCCTTCATGTGTGTGTATCACCCAAGTGGAATCGCTAGATTTACAGAGCACGTACGTGTCAAAACTGGTAGGATCAGGTGACATGGTCGCCAGTATGGCACTATGGCTGCAAATACATGCCACGGCAGCGTTCACATGTGGGTGGGCCTGACACAACCTCGCACATGTGAATTGTGCTGCGTGTATTGGATATTGGATAATGCTTTGGAGCATGTTTGAATATATTTTTATTTTTATATTTTTAAAAATTATTTTTAAATTAAAAAAATAAAATTAAAGGATGATTAATATTATAAATAAAAATATTTTATTTAATTATAAAACTAACATCCATAATAAAAAATTAAATTCAAAAATTAATAAAATATAATTTCTATTTTCTTATTTTTAATTTACAAATTTAGAAATAAGTTTTTAAAAATAAATTTTAAAAACAACTTGTCAAACAAATTCCCCTATTTTTAAAAACCAAAAAAAAAAAAGAAAATAAACAAACCCATTATTTTTAAGAAATTAAGTATTTTACTTTTTTAAAATTTTAGAGTAAGTAGCAACTTATGAAAAATAAAAAGTTTGAATTTTTCCCGTCAAATTTGTTTTATAGTCTAATTATTATTCAAATTAGGCTCAAGTCATGATTAAAAAAAACAGTTCAACCTAATTTGATTTAATTATATTAATATATTTTTAATAATATAATTATATATTATAAAAAATAATAATATCTAATTATTTTCAATAAAAAACTTAATTTAATATAATTAAATATTTTACTTATTTAAATATTTCATTATTTTTTTAAATATGTATTTTTATTTAAAATAATAATAAAAATAAAAATAATTAAATTTTCGGGTGAGGGTTATAGGTCGTATCTTAAATTATTCAAGCCGGACTGAGCCAAATATTTTTAAATTTAAACAGGCCAGGCCAATTTGAACCATACATTTCATATAATTATACACGGAAAAAAAAAAAAAAAAAAAGCCTAATCCGTGTACATCTCTACCTCGACATTTTCAAGTTTAGAGGCTAGTTCCTCTTGTTCAAAAGCCAGAGTTCAAGTGGTACCTTCACTTGGTCAAGGGCAAGGCGGTAACAAATTTGCTGAGGAAAAAGTTAGAGAAATCATAATTTCATCTCCTCTAATAATATTCATGATGAAACATATTCGGTACGTACCCAAGTTTTAAGGAAATAAATGGAAATTCAGAAAATGGCCACCAAAATTGCAGGATTTCATTTGAAAAGGCAGAGATTGGCCCAAGTTGATTTCAGGGGAGAAAGGATATCAGAATTGCATTTGCACGATTGGCAAGGGAAAAGTTTTTTACCTGCCAGCCACAATTCTACTTCCTCAAGCTGTACAGTATGTTGTGTGAATAATTTGTTTCTCGGGCCAAATTTCTTGAGGTTTCTGTATCCGACCTTTGTCTTCTGTATTAAGATTGGTCACTTTGATCTTGAAAATCATCATCAAGATTAACAATGCTTGCAGTTCTCAGCATCCATGCGTTCAAGTACCTTTAAAGCTTCCTCTTCTGTGGCAGGGACAACATTCTGAATCCTCATCCCATTTTTCATATCCTCTGGTCTGACAGCGAAAGTGAAGTAGAATCTATTGGAGACCTGGTAAAAAACATTGCAAGGAGTAGAACAATTAAGCACTAAAACGCAGAGTACTAGAAACTTGTTTTGCTCAACGTTGAAAAATGAAATTCAAAAAGTGAAAGAGGCGTCAAAGAGCATACTGAATAATAGGCCATAGAAGAAGAAAAGAAGCTATTTATTAATATATAATCGGGCATGATCTTTTCTAATCAGAATTTAAGAAATAATATTGGGCAGAAATGTTTCTAGATATCTTTGCAATTCTTCCTGAGGGAAGAAAGCGATTATATACTTCAAGAAATTTTCAGAAAGATATGATGCCAATGCTCACCTCACTGGACTTTAACTCAGGCTTTGTAACATGCGCAACAACTTCCACATACACCAGTGGTTCAGGTCTGTCATGTTCCGTGTAGAGAACGCAAGACTTGAGACGGAGAAAATTTCCAACATCCACCTGCATTACCAAGTTGTTTTTTTTGGTAAGTAAACTGCATAAAGTGATCAAACTAAGAAACAAAAGCAGGACTTCTTTAATTGCATACAAATATCGTTATATGTTTAAATAAACATTTCTCAAGAGAATAGATATATAATTAAAGGAATAGTTAATACGGATCCTCCAGAATTAAGTGGAAAGTAACAAAAACCAGTTGCAAGAAATTAAATTTATCTAATAGGAACAACTAGTGCCATTAGTACTGGTCAGAAACAGGATGGCTAGTGGGCTACTCACAGGTTTAAAAAAATCCACATGATCTACTTCTACAAACCGAGGTGCAACGCCAGCAAAGACATAAGCTGTTGAGAAGGCCAGTTCAAATGCTCTTCTCATTAAAAATCCCCCAAAGATACGGCCGTAGATATTTCTTTGCTGTGGCTGGCAGATAAAAGAGTTATCTAGGCAAGTATCCTCCATAAGGATGCTATCTCTGTCTGCCAATGCTGGCATGTCACTGAAAATACGCCCTTCAGCCAACAGTGCATTGAGCCTAGCTGTGTCTTTATTCTCTCCTTGTTTTTTTCCCGCTCTCCTTTGTTTCCTTAATTTGTTCCTCTCTTCTGCTTCTCCCCACAGTAATCTTTCCTTCTCGGTTTCAGGTGAGATCTGATTAATTACAGCTGACTTTCCAGTAGCAGAGTCACGAGCCACAAATGTGAAATTTGCTAGGAGAGAAAGTGAGTCTGAGATATCTGAATGCTCTGTCAAGTAGAAACATGATAAATTAAATAATGCATGTATTACAATAATATGATTTGAGCTTGTAAACAAAAACGTCATGGAGAGGCTTATATGCATATATAGAAGTATATGTACTATAAGCTGTAAGTAACCTACAACAGCGGCCAATAATACTCCATTCTCTTCTCTTGTCTCAACATTTTCTCACTCATATAGATACATATTACAATTTAAACCAAACTCATCTCAATTGTTTCTTTTTTATCAAATGCATAGTTTTCTGAAATTAGTGCATAAATTTAGTGTAACTAGCTTTTTGCATTTCAGTTTGGCAAAGTAACCAACTAAATCTATGTTTGGTTATGGTTAGGGATCACCGGAACTCTTAAATTTCCAGAGATAATTTTTTGCTTAATTAATCAAGTTTTACATCTTTGCTTATACTCACGCAGTCTAAGAATCACTACATGCTATATTAAGGAAAACTAAACATTTAAGTAACTTATGAAGAAAAAAATATGATATACAGTACTGATAACCCACAATCAAAACTATAAATGCAATGGATAAAAGAAAACAGAGTTAATTTGCATTAATTCCAAGAACCTTGCTGTGACTGAATTAGCTCCAGTCGAATCTCCAAGGATGACCGGCCAACCCATGTAACAGCACCAACTATTGTCAAATCACTGTCGATGAGAATCGGTTTCTTTAAAACCATCTTGTCAACAGAAGCAGTAACCAAAATCAGAGGCCTTGTTATGCCATCTTCGTTGCAGCAGTGCTGTCCCAGAGACAGAAATAAATGAACGTAAATCATCTGTTGCTAAAAACTGAAACAAGGTTCATCAATTCAGTTATACTGTCCCCCCGTCACAACTAAGTACATGAAATCATTGAGTCAAACTAGGTAGAGAGAGTTTAACTCATATGACACAAGCATGAGGAAAATTTGTGAATGAAATATTCTTCTAGAGTACAGTTAAGACTCCTACCAAAGTTTTAACCTCTCGATTGGAACAATGACAAACAGAGAATTCAATTCATTCATTCATGTGTAAAATTGTTCATGAGTCCAACTTCAAACTTATTAAATTCTAGTTGTTTTTATGTTCCAAGCGAGGCGTTAATAAATTCGTGATTCTTATGCCTGTATACATGCAACAATTTGAATCAAAGCGGTCCTTATCATATCGAATAGGTGGGTCCAGTTTCACTTAGAGTCTTAAACTGTATAGGGCGTGGAAGTGTAGAAGATATTGCAAGAAATTAGAGTGGAAGTAGAACTCGATGCCGTATATGTTCATTCTTGCCACCGTAAGGGAAAAAAAATCATATCAAGCTGCCAACTTTGCATTGAAATTAGAATAACCAAATTTAGATTGCAGAACTGACCTTGAATGCTATGGTTCCAGCTAGAGCATCAAGATCCTCCACCAACTTTCCCATCCTCAGTCTATTCCAGGGATTCCTATACTGTTCTCTAAGCACATAGTCCGAAGAAAAATTGTAAAAGATGCTAGTCCTGCTCTGAGATGGAGTTTTAGCGAGGAATTGATTTTGAGGGCCTTCATCGATAGGTTTCTCGAAAATTTTGGATCTCGCTTCCCACAGTGCTTGTGTTGCAGGCGAATGGTACATTCCAGGCCATAAACTAATCGGTTTGCGATTAGAGGAGCCTGCATCTATAGGTTGAGATTTTCTTGAATATTCAGAACCAAATGATTTTGTAGAAGAAGGATCGGAAGTTGCAGTGCAGAAAAATCGCATGGGTAAAATAAGATTACTGAAACTTGGTTTTTTGCTGAGTTGATTGCTGAAGTGGGATTTGGAATTTGCAACTGAAATTATTTCCGTTGAATAATGTTGAGGGACATGAAGATTGAGGGATTTAAGTAGAACAAGAATTAAGGTTGCTGGTGATGGCAATGGATCTAAGGAGGATTGAGAATTGGGTCTGAAGAGATTGGGGGAAATTGATTTTCTGGTTCTGAGTCGTTGCATTGTGGTGGAGACAGACAATGAAACGCAGAAGTTCTCGAGAGTCAAATGGTGGTGTGGCTGCTGTGAATGAATGGCGGATACGAGATTGGGATATTTTCGGTGCTTTATCATTTCTCGGTTTTCAGTATAACCGTAACTCCGGTTTGTCCAATCGGCGAGTTCCTTGATAGCTGGAAGTTGGGGGCAGAAAGCGGGGCTAGCGGGGAAAGTTGCTTCGAGTGGAGTAAATTGAAAATAAGTTTCTTCATCGGGTGCATTTTGGTCAAAAGGCGTGCCTGTACAGAATTATAGATTAAGGGATATAGTAAAATATTTCCTTTAATTTTTTGTATGGTTGAATTCTATTTTTTTAAATTTTAAAAATTTGAAAGTTATCCTCTTAAATTAAATAAAACTTAAAATTTATATTTATTGTTAATTTATTATTTTACCAAATTGTGTAATTTTGTTATAATATTTGTAAATAAGAATTATAATATTATTGTATATTAATTTATTTTGTTATTTTTTTACAAATAATTTTTATATTATATATTTAATAAAGTTTAAATTAGGTATATAAAATTTTAATTAAATAATAAAATTAATATATTATAATATGAAAATTCTTATTTAAAAAGTTGATTAAAAATTATGTAACTTGATAAAATATTTATTTAAGTTAACAATAAATATTAATTTTAAATTTTATAAAATTTAAAGGTATGATTATTATTTTGAAAATAAAAAGAGGTAAAATCTAATTACTCTAAAATTGGAAAAGATATTTTATAATTCTTCAATAAATTATAAATAATAATCTACCAAACTTATTGAGGGGTAAAAATTATTAATAAAAATTATTAGATAAATTTATAAAAATCAATCAAATGAATATAAAAAATTTAAAATCTAATTTCAAATATTATTTCCGTTTTATATAGTATTTTTGCAAGAGGTATTTGGTTTTTCTTTATATACACTTATTTCATTTGCTTGTAAAATAAAAAAGTCTATAATACTTTCTGTTAAAAGCATACTGATTAGATATATAAAACAAATCCCGAACCCGCGAACTCGAGATGGTTACAGGTATGTTATTTGAAGTCCATTTTCAACGTAAACTTACGTAGGTAACCCGTGCAACCTTGTAAGATTAACCTTTTTTCTTTTTCTTTTTTTAAATCCTTCAAGTATTTTGGAAGCTTTTAATATAACTCAATTCAATATCCGACCATCTAATATAATTTTTTTAATTATATTTGATTAATCCATTAAACGGAAAAAAATAATTAGTCTGTTACAATTTATAGAAAAAATATTTTCTCTATTATTTTAATTTAATCTAATCTAAAATTTCTTCAATTTCTATCTTTCTTCACATAAATGATTTAATTTCTGATCATTATGTATGTGATGATTTAATTATCCCTAATATTAAAAAAAATAATATAAACTATCTATAAACTTTTATGATCTCAACCGATTTTATCTGTTTAAAATATGAACTTATACAAATTTCACTTGTTTAACTTGTCCCGCTACACGTTACATGTTTGCATGTCTAATGCTGATATTGGTAAGCTTTATTAAAGATGTAAAAGAGGAGCTTGGGGGATCATGGGCTCCATATTTGGAGCTGTTTTTTTTATGTAGACTTATGCAAATTTGCCCGTGAGTCCAAACTATTTTTTTTTTGTAATTCTGCAAATATTTAAAAAAATTTATTAATTTAATATTCAATAATCTAATATAATTTTTTTAATCTTACTTGGTTAATTCATTATATAAGCCCTAAAAAATTGACTAATTATAATAGACAAAAAATAAGTATTTTTTTAATCTAATTTAATCTAATATTTCTTAAAAATTTTGTACCTCTCTCTATATTTAAGGTTCAATTCCTAATTTTTAAATATGTATTAGTGGTTTAATCACTTTTATTATTATAAGAAAATACAAACCCCCGTGAATTCGCCCATTTTTACTCATTTTAATGATAAACTTATGTAAGCAAACTTGTATGGGTGAAATGTGTATAACCGGCTCTACCTCGTTCTTCGTGTTATGTAGGCTTTATTTATATAAATAAATTAATCTTTAAAACGATTTTAGTTGGGTGGTAAGAAATATTTTTAATATTTTATTTTTTGAGTGATTGTTTTATTTTACAACTACTTTACTCACTAAAAACTGGAAATGTGGATTAAAATAAAAAAAAATTAGTAAAATATCCTACCCTCTCATGAATTTTAATAAAACTATGTGTGCCTTTTTTTTTTAGTTTCAAAACCCATTCAAATCACTATCAAAGTATAAAAAATAATATACTTGAATTCAAATTTAAAATTTTCTTAAATAAAATAATTCAAAAATATGAATATAGATTCAAATTAAATAATATAAGATAATCTAAGTATTTTATAATTAAATATATTCTTTGATTAAGTTTAGTTAATTAAAAAATATTACACTTGCATCAAAATTTGACTTTTTCATAAGTAATATTTTAGTTGTTTAATTTTAATTAAAGCGACAAAGCCAAAGTACAATTCTTTATATATTTTTTGTAAGATTCTTTATTTAAATTACGTACTTGTTAGTTGTTCTATTTAAAAAATTATGATATTGATTTTTATTAAAATCATCAAGTTGTAATAATTAATAATAATAATTAATAAAGTAATTAATATATGTGTTATAATTTAAATGGAGAACCTTAAACCAAATACTTAGTGAACTTTATCTAGGGTTTTGTCCTAATCAAAGTATATTTTTTATCACAAAATATTTAAAACATCTCATATTGGTAAATTGCAACTATATAGACATTTTTTTTATCATTTCTCAATGAAAATTTTTTATTTAAGTATAAAAATTTTTATGTTTTGAAACTAGAAAGATGTCTGCATAATTTAATTAAAATTGAGGAAAAATCAAAGCATTTTTTCCTATTTTTTAATATAAAATCTCATTTTAATTTTTCACTATTTTTGTATGTAATAAAAAATCTGTCACCATCATTATTTAATCTAATCCTGATTGTAATTTTTCATACACAATTTTTACTTATAATCGAAAATACTTTTCATCATTGTTTTGAATCGGAAACGTTTATTTAGATCTCAGCAATTGATTAAAACTTTCAAATCAAAAATATTAAATATCCAAGTCAACTAAAGAATAAAAACGTAAATTAATAATTAATTTAAGCCTAGATGGACTTGATAAATAAATAGAACTAAATTTGACACAGTTTAAACGTGGATTACCCATTTTGATAGAGCAAAGATACAGAACCCCGTCAATGAGATAATATGATTTCTATTTCTCAAAGAATTATTTTTCTTCTCGTGAAGGTTTATTTTTCACGGAAATCAGTAGACAAAAGAAGATAATATACATTGTTTGGATCTACAACTTATCTTACAAAAATCAAAATCTCAACTTTCGATCACAGACAAAAGGTTGCATTCTAACTGGATGGTTGCTTCTCCGTCCATACTACACTATAACACTTCGCATGTATTCACATCTGGTCACATTTGATGACCAGAAAACAAGGTTGCTTCCCTGAATCTCACAAACCTTAAGTGTTGCATAGAGAAGAGCGCAAAGCTGACAATGATCCTACAGGTTCCCTTGCTGCTTTCACTTTATCCACCAGCAGTTTCCACCTTGTCTCATCCTTCTTGCTATGTTGCTGTATTTTTTCCTTAAAATGCCTAAATCAAATTTAAAACCAAAACTTCAACCAGTTAGCTGCATACATCAATCCATTATCATAAACTGCATGAATATCATGACGCCTGCAACGATAGAGTTCTGGAAATTTCATAACTAGGCACAATAGTCTCTATATCAATTTCATTCCTAATAGAAAATGAGTACCATTTTAGTTCCCAATTAATGATTCAATGTAATATTTTAGTATCTTTATCAAAATAAATATTAAAAAATTGATGAAATTACTAATTTGACATTATTATTTCTATTTTTTCCCTCTTTACTTTTTCTATTATATTTTAGTATCTTGGATAATAGATGATTCAGCATTACTATTCCTTTTATCTCTCTATTAAAAGAAATTTATAACTTTTGGCATACTTCTATAATTTTTCTTACCTTCAATTTACAATTTTTCTTTTAATTATTTTCTAATTTGAATATGAAAATAAGTTCTCCTTATATTTCTGTAACTCTTACCATATTTTTAAGATTTTTCTAATCTTATAAAAATATGGCAAGAGTCATAATTTTTTTTTTCTAAAACAAAGAGATAAAAGGAATAATAATACTAAATCATTTATAATCTATTATTTGGAAGTGTATAAAAAGTAAAGAAAGGTAAAATCGAAATAATAATATCAAATTATTAATTCTATCAATTTTTTAACATCTGTTTTGGTGGAAAGACTAAAATATTACACTAAACGGGACCAAAATAATACTCAAATTTTTCTGATGAACAAAATTGAGACAAAGATAATTGGGCAACATGTTTACTCAAATTTCATTCTCACCTGCAAAGAGGCACCTTGCAGGCATCAGGCTCGTTGCAAATGCGAGAATGCAGCTCCAGAAGTTGCCACATGCGCTTGCATTGAACACATCCACCTGGAACTCGGGTCTTGCAACTCGAGAAATGACGAACCAAATTCTCGATCCCTTTGCAAGCCGGGAATGTGCATGCGACCTGGCCTCCTTTTGACACCATATCACGGGGGCCAATGGTCCTGCAACCCTCACGGCATATGTGAAGGATGGCTTCCATTGCCTCACTTAGTTGCAGATACACCTTTTTCTCTTCCAATTTCTTCAACCTATCTTGTTTTCTCTGATAACAGAGAATCAAATTATGGAACTCAGAAAGTAATTTTGGCTTCAATGAAATGATGATGTAACCTATTATAATAAACACGAATCAAATGATACACACACACCCGTACATAGGACAAACAATTGACTATGATGATAATGTCATGATTTATGAAGTGAAAGCATGGACTTTATTACATGCCGTGGACTCAGAAATGAGTGATCTTCTTCACTGGTTACCGTAGAGTTGTCCTTGATTTCAAACGAAAACAACGGATGGATCCGTCTTTGGTTGTGGAAGAACAAAAGAAAAAAGTGTCTTTAGCTTGTATAAAGGCGCAATAATTATGAAAAATCTCGGAGTTCTTGAAATAGACACAAGTTTATGTTTAGATTGAGAATGAAAATACCAAGCAGGCATTGCAGATAGGAGCCAGCTGTTCTAAAAAATTCTGAAGCATAAAAAACCAACATCAAGTCATTAACAAGACATTTTTGGATATTTATACCAAAAAAAAAATTGAATTTTCAAAAGATAAGTTAGGTGTCAGTTAGTGACTATTAGCAAACCCAACAGCTAGTGATTAATGACAAATGTATGGACGATGCACAATATATTCAAGATATTCTGCACTCAGAATGGCAAGCGTATTCAAGCTTACCCATCTTCATTCTGACATCTCTAAGTTTAATTTAATTTCTCAAAGCACAGTTACGATCGTGTCATTAGTTTTGCAGAATGCAGACATAATAATCTTCGATGTAAACAAAAAATGTGATTCACTTACAGAATCTGCTTCAACAACAGACTCTAGAAGCTCTTGTTCAAGTCCTGGATTTGCAAGCTTCATGATTCCCCAGCCTTCAGTTAATGATATAGTTTTAAAGTCCTTAATGATCTTATGAATGCAGATCAAGGACAGCCGCGGTGCATCACACCCCCTGGCTAACTGAAGCACGTCAATGACATTTTCTTTTGATAGCCAACAATTTTCTATAAAGAGTATACACACTCTTTTCAGCGATGGAACCAGATATGCATGTGATAGAACTAACAGATGAAGAACATATTTATTCAAATCTTCCTCTTCATAGCTGCATTCAGATACAGGGACTGGTAAAATAGTTGACAAATTACTGGAGTTTGACTGCTGAGAATAAATGGCCAAAAAGGGGAAATTGCATTTTGAACATACCAGGATGAGTAAAGGAAACGAACAAACATATAGACAGCATCATAAGGGACCCCGGGTATACCGATGTGTCTAATCCCATTCTTAACCTTTGATTGTTGAAGAAAATTCCTCAGAACTGGTGATGCAACACTCTGAACATAGATAGACAGTAAACCAAAGACTTCATCCGGAAAAATTTTATCAACATTATTAAAATTCAATAAAAGCATAAGTGAGAAACTCAGCTTCACCGGTTTCTATAGGCTCCTTTTTCTACCAGCCTTTTGATCCCAAGTTTAAAAAAAAAAAATGAATAGCAGAAAACAAGGAAATATGTATGCACCTCCAAGTGAGATACTAATGATAAGAAAACCCCCATTTTTTGAGGGGTTTATGCTACTCACCTAGACCACCATATTCCAGTTCTCTAAACATAAAGCCAGCAAATCTAACAGAATGGAACTCACCAGGACAATGGAATGGGCCAAAATATAGGATTTATCCCTGGTAGTAATATAGACATCTGCATCAGCTCCTCCCTTGAAAAGGTTATCCCACTCATGTCTTGTTTCCTCTGGGACCATACAAAAACCTGAAACTATTTTGCTTTTTTTGAAATTAACGAAGTATTTACTGGGAAGAGGTGGGGGTTTGGGGATGCTATGGTTATTGGATATGTACGAGGTTGAAACTTCTGAGGTAGGTAAAATCTCAACTTGACTATCTTCTTCCATGTGAACAGTAAATGATCCGCTGAAGGTTTCATCATCTGAGATTTGCCAAGGTGAACCAATGTCTGATGAAGCCATGAACTACAGCAATTTTCGTTATATAATTGTCCTTACATTCCACTTGAAGATCTGCATAAAAGGGCTATATGAGAGCAACAATCAAGAGATGCTTAATGTTTGAGGAACATAAGACATATTCAGCTACTATATACTAAACATCTGTGGACCTATAAAACTTCAAATTCAGAACCACCCAACCTACATAGATGGACTGGTGTTAAGGCATGCAATAGTTGGATCATAGAACAAAAATAATCTTTGTGGGAACAGAGTCAAAAGATAAATGAACAACAAAGGGAAAAGGAATATACAAAATAATCTCAGCATAAGAGATGAATCATTAAAACCAATATTTGTGGCTTGCACGATGTCATTAATATCTAAACGCTTAGCACATATCACACATACAAAAAAAAGGAGCTTATAAATAGATCCAACTTCGCGTGTTTGTGAGGCAAATATGTCCATCAATACATCGATTAGAAAGAGACAACTAAGATTTGGATATAATAATTAAATAATAAGGAAATTTTGACCAAAAAAATGAAAGAGGTGCTATCAATAAAAAAAGCAGAAGCAAGACCACGTCTTTGCTTATACAATCCGTTATAAAAATTATTGATTAAAGACAAGTTCATGAATAAATGGCTAGAATTCAAGCAAAAGTTCATATCATTGAATACAAGCATCAAACCTCGTATAAATCAAATATACAAATACATAAACAAATGATGCAATGCCCAATCTAAGCCGATGGTTTCAGCGTATTCTCGTGAACTAAGACAACCAAGCTAGGAAAGCT
The DNA here is from genome assembly GCA_020226215.1 of Sindora glabra. Taxonomy (NCBI): domain Eukaryota; kingdom Viridiplantae; phylum Streptophyta; class Magnoliopsida; order Fabales; family Fabaceae; genus Sindora; species Sindora glabra. Next base: position 75,072,752 of record CM035229.1, read on the forward strand.
GAAACCTTAAGAAATTAATTAAAAGCGATGATTAGTTATATCGAATCACCTCTTCAAAACAGAAAGTGAAGTGTGTCAAAAATTATGATCAGTCAACAGTGGAGGTTTCAGCTTTAGTGCGCGATCCTTCACTTGGAAGCTCCAAGTCAAACCACTAAGCAATCTTTTATTTTTCCAGATAAAAGGATTTCTCTTGCAAAACGATAACACAAAAACGAATTTTGGTGGCTTTATAAGATTGAACAAAATTTGATATTTTAAATGAGAATCGGATGTACCTCGATTACTGAAACACAGAGGATTACTAGCAAAGTGTAGTGTCTGGAATGGCAGATCAGTGTTTGGGCTAAAATACGATGATGATTTCCGTTTCCTTGTTCTCAGCGAAAGAAGGAGAGAGAGAGGAACTGAATAAGGAAACGAAACTGAAAAGGAAAGTGCTCATAACCGTAAACCAGACATTTTAGTGTTAAAAGTAAAGAGAAAAGACAAAAGGCGGGTTACCGGGTGACGGCCGTGGCGGGAAGCATAAGAAATGTGTGTCATTAAACGCAAACTGTCTTCGTCTGGGTCGGTCGCCACTCACCGCCCGCATGTGACTCAGTCACTTCTTTTTGAAATAAAAAAAGACTTTAATTTGTATAAAATATATGAGAATCCCCTACACCGCATAATTCTTTTATCAAATAATATTAAGTATTTCATAAAAAATGAATAATGAAACGTCGCGCAAATTTTTTTTTTAAAAAAAATTATACATATACATGAATTTCATAACTCGCAAGTTTTATCTGAAGACAAGATAGAAGCAAAAAAGTTACCCTCTCGCCGAAAATGAATTTAAAAAAATAGAATACATTACAAAGAAAATAATAAAGGTTTGTTAGTGTTTAATCGTGCCGTCAGCACTATTTAAGAACAGAATAGCAGTTAGAAACATCGAGATTCCCGAATTTAATCAAACGCCGAATAAGACCAAATTTGATGTGATGCAATAAAATACTGTTTTTGGTACTCAACACACAATCTCCCCTTTGGCGGTCAAGTAGCCTAAGGAATCCGCCTCCCTACTTCAGTTGCTCCATCATGATTCATCGTTTGCCTGTCACCACTACTATAACAAGGGCATAGGGAGGCAGAACCAAAGGCTTAAATTATGAGATGAATATCCTCACCTGCAAGTTTGGAGGACCTTCATTGGGTTGCTGAATCCTATAAAATGTTCCCTAACGAAGGCCTGATACCAGCCAGTAGACATTGTATTCTGCTCATGCGTGTTTTCTGCCTGTATATACGATGGAACAAAAATTTTTTCTCCCTTACTCACTTCGATACCTATTAAATTAAAAACATTAAGGTGTATTAAGATTTCTAAAAGGCAACCATACGTGCTAAAAAATGTTTATAATGAATGAGTGCATAATTCATTTTGAAAATTTTTATTTAACCATAAACACAACACCAGTGGACCTGCAGTTCAGGAATCGCAGACATAGTGATGATTATACACTGATTGCGTTCAATAAATTTCCATTGTATTATTTCTTATGTTAAGTATAAAAAGATATATCGGATAGCCAACGTCGCTTTATGCAGAATCTTGGATATTTTTGTTTTACTAGCCGTCTAGATTTACAGAGCTAGCAAACACCCCAACTTCAATACTGTAAACCTGAACTAATTACGTATACAAGAAAACAAAATCAATGGCCATAAAAATGATTCTCGGTCCGTTTTTGTAACAAGGTATGAGATATTAATCCTCTATCTTGTTTCATCTTCAGCCGCATTGCCATCTTTTGTCCAACTTCCCAACTTCACAATGTCTTCTACAAGAATTTTACCATCTGTGACAACAAAAATGACCAAAATAATTATTGTATTCATACACTAACATCTGTAATAATCAAGTAGGCTAATAAACTTGTTCTTATTAAATTAAATGTGCTAGACTTTGATCCATGTCGAGGCAAAATATGCACAATTTTATTGAACTTACCAGAAAGTATCCAGAAAATAAACTATTAAAGCTACGTGTTTCTTCTTTCCCTCCGAGTATGAGTGAGAGGGAGGGAGAGAGAGATGACAGACCTGCATCTTTGGAGAGACTGCTAATGAGTTCTTGGATACCCTCCTTGCCCAATGTATCCTTTAAGTGCATTGCAGCAGATGCAACCTCCTCAGGAGTTACTTTCCCATCATAATCCCTGCAAAAATAGTAAGGGAAATGTCAGATTTCCTAAAATGTGTATAATACTGAACCACAATCAATTACTTTAAAGCTTTGCTGAACACAAACACACACGCTTGCCCAAAAGTCTCTCTCACTTCACTTCTCAATCCATCAGTAACCACGGCAGCTAATATATTGTCTTGATAGCAAGGAGAGACCAACAAGAAAGTGCAATAATAAGAAGCAAGTACCGACCTATCAAGCAGTCTCCATCGGTCACCTATTTTAGCATCCACATCATCAATTTCCTTCTCAAGCTTTTGGAGCATGGCATCAACCTGAAGGATTTTTTAAAATTGAAAGATGCACACGTTGAGAATTAGTTCTAAATTGATAAGACTAAAGAAAATGGCTTAAGGACCATACTCTTTCGACAAGTGCTGATGACACCTCATTCTCTTTAGCAAACTCGGCATCCGCAGCATGCTCATGCTTCTCATGGGCAGCTTTATATGCCTTCAGGACATCTTTTTCACCATTTGTGCCCTCTTTTCCTACCATACTGTTATAAAGGTTTATCTGTAAAAGTACAAAGCAACCACAGATGAGCACAGAGTGCACGAAAATATCAAATGGATGCTATTTGAAGGATATACTAAACTTCTGAATTTTTTACTGTATTTTATAGTTTTCAAATAGACAGGTTGCCTTCCCAGTTCCCATAATATAATCATAAAACCACTACCCTACTGGAAGAACGAACTTGATGTAATATCATAAAAGCAACCAACTTATAACTACTAAATCTGAGAAACTTGAAATGCACCCGGTGTACAAACAAAACTCTGCCAAAACATCAGCAAGTTCACACTACGTACCATATGCATAAGGAAACTAAAGGCTACAAAATACATTTGGTATTTGGTAATATGTAAAAGGAAACATCAAAGCAAATGATAAATTCAAATTCCAAAATACCTCCTTGTCAACAAGCCTCAGAAACTCTTCACGCTCTCTGCTTACTGACTGCATTCAGAGTAAGACAACAAATGAGTAAGCCTTCATAGTGATGAATAAGGATTAAACCAAAAACACAAAAAGACCAATTCTAGCAACTGGAATCTTTTAGAATCAAATTCTCACAGATGCAGAAGCTAAAACAGCGAGTGCGCGACTGAGTTCGCAAAGTTGTTCTTGCTTTTCAGATGCTCTGTCTCTTGCAAGTTGATGTGCTTCTGCTGCCGTTGAAATGTTCATCTCTTTCAGGGCCACGTCCTCTTGACCAGCTTTAGAATCCATTCTTGCTTGCTCCACCTCTTCTTTCTCTTCCTCATCCTGCAATTGTATTTAATAATATATATATTTTTTTTGGTGGATTTTAGAACCATGGAATGTCAATGCACAACATTACTTACAAGCCTTGAAACCTAGCAAGCAACCTTAATGTGAACTACACAGCACATATTAGTCCTGACTAACATTGTTAATTAGACTTAGCTATGATTACTGTCACTATAACGTGAACAAAAGCTTTTACTTTATCTATCATTTAGTGCTCTGTATAATTTGGAGATAAAAGATTCATGGTAGCCAACCAAAACAAAATCTGAAACAAAACACACCATCATTTGATTGTCCTACTGCATCAAGGAAAACCTCTAATTGGACAAGTATAAGAAGCAGCATATTTGACAAGCATCCACCTTAATCAATTCTTCCTGCATTTCAAGGAACTCCAATTTCCTTCTCCTCTCAGAAACAGAATCACCAGCAGGCAAAGAAGTAACACCAACAGTATCTACTACTTCATCAGGGAGAGAAGAGATTGTGGCCTGAACAGCTTCTTCAGGCTTCACCTTGCCGGAAACAGTAAATGCCCTGTACAGCATATGATACCAGACATCAAAATTAGTATATAGTATATATTTTTTTTCCCCATCTTGTTTAGGAGTGCTAAAATTACCTTGAAAGTATCAAAAGAGATGATGGTACAGAGTGATTGAGTGACAAATCCAACCAATCCCGGAGCTGCACAGAGAAATTAAGCAATTTTTGTTAGATGACTCATAGTTCAATTTAACAATACAAAAATCAAGGATGTCACAAAACAAGTACTTCAATCATTTTCACTTGGTCAATAGAAAGATACAAATAGGTCTGAATTATTTCCACAAAACCTGTTGGCGCATTTCTTCAACAGAACGCAGCCCCAGCATGCCTCGCTCTCTACACTCTTCCCGGAGTTCTTCTTCTGAAAGGGAATCCACACCTTCAGCTTGAATCAATTTATCGTCTGCCTTAATCCTACATTGAGGGAAATATTTGCCAGTAGCACATGATTATGAGCTTCATACTGCATTACATAGCATTTTTTTAACAAAGAATTGTAGTGTTCCTTTTCATTTTTTGCGACTCATGATATTAATCAGAATCATAACACCAAAACAAAAAATTCGCTGGAATTTACTATAGCCAGTCTGCTGCACTTCTTAAAACATACTTAGGCGATATGCCAATGGAAAAAGCTCTGCATCACACACTCCAGATTGCTCCCCTATTTTGTTTGGTCAAAATCAGTAAAACTTAAACTCAATGTCTCAATTTAAAAATTATATCTTAACATATAATTCACATGGTATTCTGGTTTCTAAAAGGCAATGCATAGAGCAATATACAGCCTTTTTAATTTTCCCATCCTTTAGGCAGGATATTTTTTGAGGTCCACCAATCCCCAATTCATCTTCAATGTTTAGAAGGACCTTGCCAAAGCCAATGAAATGTCTACAAGCAATTGCCCAAAAGAAAAAAAAGGCATAAAATTTAACTGACAATATGGGACATGATAAAAATGCATATTACCTTTGTAACCGTTTCCGTAGCATAAAACGTAAGTACGCATCGGTGCCAAAGGGGCTGATTCCCATGTACTTGCACATATTGACTAGCCGAGGCCTAGGATGAGGAAAAATCCAGTATAAGTCATTATAGCACCTCACAACTCGTAAATATAGAATATTGAAGTCAAATAAGTTATGAAATCCACCTGCTTATATTATCTAGAGTAAGTTCATCATTAAACAACTTAGCAAAGCCCAAAATTTCCTCATTAGAGACGCGAGTGCCTCTCCTAACCTACATATAGGGGATAAAAATTCCATGATAAAGGAAAAAATATTTGGGAAATATTAGACTGAATCATGAACTTTTTTCAAATTGAAATTGTGACCTTGTTCAAAAATTCATCAAGATCCTCTGCTGTTTGCTTTATTTCTCCACTGCGAGAGTTTTGGACCTCCTTTGCCATTTCTTTGACGGTATCCTGAAGGAACTTTGCATATTCTATTCGTGCATTGAGTTTCCTTTTCAGTGCTTCCTATACATTGATCAAATGAACCAAATAAACGTTTTACAATGGATAATGCAGATCTTATAAACTCATTTCACTTATAGAAACACAATACGAAATCATGTTCCAAACATAAAATTATGTAACTTGATAAAGCTAAAAAAAAAACAATACAATTTGCTGATGTTGAATCGGGCTAGATAATTCTCCAAACTGGCTTTCAGTCAGCATATTTCCTTTACCCGGATAACTTAACATATTCATGCAGACATAGTGAGACACTGATTAGCGGAACATATGTATTGATTTGTGATTAGATCTTTTGAAACTATCTTTGTGGCTGAGAGATTGGTCAGTCACTTAACTATCAAAATAAATTTTCCTTGGTAATAATTTGAAGCAGAACAAAAAGATTTAGAAACCAGGACATATTCAACCCAGCAAAATACAAAATCATGAATTACGCATCAATATTTAATGTTTCTTCATGAATTACCACACCTTGCTTAATTTGAAATGTGAAACTTTAAGAGAGGAAACAATAAATCAAGAGCCCAAAGCAGAAACTGCGGACATCTTACAAATAAAAAGGACATAAGCAATTCCAAGCATAACCAGCACCTGTTCTTTCATCTTGTCTTGAAATGTTGATGGCAGCATGTTGGGGAATAATTTCAGAAATACTGGCAGTAAAAATTCCATAAAAGGAACTATAATGAAGACTGCAACCGGAACGAGCCTAAAAATATCAGCAGTGGTCCTTGTCAGTTGTTGTCTCTCTCTTCTAGAGAGACTCTTCCCGCCAGCAAGTTTCAACAATAACCTTGAACTTATTCTCACATCTGCCCATAGCAGCTTAAGACCCAACCAATAATGTTGCAATGTTGACACAAATTCCTCTTTCCAATGTACGAGTTTCTTAGCCCAGTCTTCCCTGCAGACAAAAGACAGCACTGTAAAGTGTAAATATTAAAGGCGGATATTAATTAACAATACATGATATCTAATAGAGGATACAAAACCTGCTCATAGATGCCACAGCTCTTATAGCAGGACCAATACCCAGAAAAATAGCCCATATTCTCTGCAAAACACTTTGAACACCCTTTTGAGATTCTTGCAACCGTTTTGCCTTTGCTTTAGCTTTTGCCGTGCTTAGACCTTCAACAGCTTGATCACATTCCTCTGGAGATGCTTCTTTTCTCTTCTTGGCAGCCATTTCATTGTTTTCATCATCTTCACTACCCAACTCAGGTTGTTTGGCTGTAGCTGTGGAAGCATTGCGCACATATTGCGACGTCCACCTGACCCCTATCAGGGTATTAAACTCCAATATACCATCCCTGTGACCTAACCTCTTGTTTCCGTAGAATATTTGTCCATATTGTTCAAGTCCAGAGAGGTTGAGGGCTTGTCCTTTGTTAAATGAAATTCCACGATAACCATTTACATGAGCGGAATATGCAGAAGAATCTGAAGAAGATGATGCTGAAAGATGTGAACTCAAATTGTCTGTAGCAGTGCCATACCCAGTAGAGAGGGAACTTAGAATTGAACGGTTGGAGGCATTCACAAAGTTATCAATTAATCTTCTCCTCCTCAAAATTGCTCTGGAAGCCATTACCAACGTAGCCTTTCTCCAAAGAAAAAAAACAAATATCTCTGACCAAAAAATAAAAAAACACTTAATCTTCAACGGACACCATCAAATACAGTGCTACTCAAAAGTTCAAAACAAGAGGAAAAACACGAGAGATACGAATAAATTTATACTTCTGCCATTTTTGTTTTGCAAAAGCATGATATTTCCGCAGATCAGAAAAGACTATCAAAACATTACGCTTAAGAACAAAAATTTAATACAAAGCTATTTACAAAGGAAAAAAAGAAAACAACCTTTAACGCTTCTCAGGCAAACCTAACTAAAATCACGATACGCCCATAACATTTTTGTTCAAAAAAAACCACAAAGACAAAACATACAATCAACCATTGGATCGGGCATCGTTGCAGGAAATTGTAAGCAATAATTTTACCAAAAAAAAAGCAACACTCAATCGCACAACAAGGTGCGATATAAGCGTGGAAGAAAATTCAACTATATCCCCAAACACTGCAATAGCAACTAGCAGAAAACAGTAGAAATTTAAGAGGCAAATTTCCAAATGAAATGACAGGTGAATCGTGTAGAAGAAAATCAATGCGAAAATGAATATTTACGGTATCGAATTCGGATGAAGTGCACGATATGAATTCCATAGACTTACAAAATTAACACGTAAAATGGAGATTTTACAGGACTGGTGAAGATGGAGGGAAAAGAGGGGGTAGACTTGCAGTGCGCGAAAAGTTAGGGTCTAAGATTGAACCGGTGGCTGGCGAAGAGGTTTTAAGGTACTTTTACAACTTCACCCGCTTCAGTCTCTTTATATACTGCTAAACATTGGAGTGGAGCGGGCGCTAAGAAATGAAGGGCTTCGTCGTCATTTGACTGCATTCCATTCTCTCTCCTTTTTTTGCATAAGATTTAATACAATTTTGGAAATAATAATAATTTTTACAAGCTAATCAATATTTTGTATTCCGTAAAAAACCAAAATGTGTGTATTTTGTAAATAGATTCAGTTTAAGTCATCGATCCAAATTAATTTTACATTATTATTCATTATATATCATCACATATTTAAAAAAATTATTAAATTTCTTAATTATTTTTATATTTTAACAGCATGATGGTGTTATAATTTATAATGTAAAAAATTTTATACTAATAGAAAAATTAATTTTGAATTTTTATAAATTACTAAAATATAAAAATTTTCCTACCAACTAATTTTTATTAAGAAAAGTTTTTTATATCGAAAATATTTGGAATTCCTTTTAACAATTATTTGGAAGATATTTCTACAACCCTTATCCATTTTCTTAAAAAAAATCATCATTCATTTTTTTATTTCATTTTTTTAATGATTCAAAGCACCTCTCTATTTGCCCAGGTTATTTCAATATGTTTTATCAAAAATAGTGTAGATAACAAAAAAGAACTCTAAAATTAAATTTTAAATTTTTTATATTGATTAAATTAATTTTATAAATTTATTTTATTATTATATATTTAGTAATAAATATTTAATTCACATTTAAATTTTAATTTCAAATTGGATCTCATTAATAATGTATATAAATTATTTTTTAATTACCGTTGTTAGATTATGTCCGAGCGATTTGAGGAGAAAAAAAATGTTCATGAGGAATGCCCACACGGAATATTCGAATTTTCTCGTCTGTTGAATGACCATCGCATCTACAAACAAAATAACCATTTTGAATGGTTCAGACATATGATAAAAGACAAAACAAATTTGATAACAGAAATAATTAGAATTTAAAATGAATTTTACAAAGAAAGCTATAAGAACTAAAATAATCATGCGGAAGAAATGGGCTTCACAAACTCGGTAAAAAGAAAATGGAACTGATCTGCCACCATTTATAAAAATAAAAAAAATACTGGCCCTCGCTTTATAAAAAAATATTAACAAAATTATTAATTTTATTTTTAAAATTATAAAATATTAATAAAATAAATTTTAAATTATATAAAATTATAATTTTCTTATTAAATAATAATTCATATATATAACTTCATTCTTCACTTATATCATTAAGAGATGAGATTATTTATATGAGTTTATATAGTAGAACAAAATTGTATATATATATATATTATTTAAAGATAAAATTATAATTTTTATATAATTTAAAAATTATTTGTCAACATTTTATAATTTTAAGTATAAAATTGATAATTTTATTAAAAAAAATTTGAATCTTTTTATCTATAATTTTAGTAATTCAATAAAACATTTATTATTTTGACAATTTTAAATTTTTTTATTTTTAATAAATATTTAATTACTTTATACATTAATTTTAAAATATTTTAATTAATTTATTCTATCATATTTTTCTCTTTATGCCCAATCACCTTGAATTTTGTGGTTAAAATATTATCCTCCAATAATGTAATCACCTTTCAACTTTCAATCATTTTGTATTGATATAGGGAGAAACTACAGTATACCATTAAAAAAGTGGTGCATGCTACATCAAAAGATTAATGGCATGGATTGAATCGAAATGCTACAGAACAAATGAGCAACTTGACAAAAATATTTACAATAAAACCCCATCAAAAACTCACTATTTTTTAGCAAATAATTCTAGGTTAGGATAAAAATTTGATTCTTTTTTCTTTTTTGGGTTTGGAATTGATTAGGAGTTGATGATTTTGATAGGAAACTTGATACTTCTATTCTCTTCATCTGTCCTATGCAAGCCATAAATCAGACTTCATCTCTTTATTTTCTTTAGGTTTTGGCTAGATCTCCTTCTGTAAATGGTTAGTCACCATTTACGAAGCAAGATTTGTATCTTTATACAGTTTTTCTTCTTTGGTTTATTAGAGAAATGCAGCCTTGATTATATTGTATATTTTTGTTTGGTTGATTTCATATTCCTTTCTCTAATGTAATCTGTGCATTTTTGCCCTATTAATTGAATGAAGATGAAGATGATTTTTCAACTGAAAAAATAGAAGGAAAAAAAGGGGAAAACAAGGTCTAATATGATTTCCCATGCCATATTGTTAGGAAGACTTCCGATTTAACTTCTTTTTGTTGGCATCTAGAAGATAAGGATGAAGATGAAAATTTCTCTAACCATTGAATGGAACCTCTGTTAATTAGAGCTCATTTGAAGCTTGTCTTAAACAATCTATAACAATCTTATAATTTTTGTAATTTGAAATTTTGATTAAAAGTCAATAAAAGAGATTTAGTTAAAGTTCCTCCACATCCCCTCTAATTTCATAACACTTTCAAATGAATAAAAATTAATCAAAAAAAGTGCAAGATCCAACTGATAAACATATAAAACCCATACTGAGTCCTAGTTGATCCTTCCATCACCTGTTTTTCCTTCACTGATGAAGATCAGCTTCGATTCATTCACTTTCATCCTCCTTTGTCAACTGCACAGAGCCTAAATTATTTACTAGTTTTTAGGCTAGGCTATGCTAAGATTTGGCTCAAGCATTTGTCCTCACATTTGTTATTTTTGAAAATAGAAAGGCTAATATAAAAATGAACAAACTTGCCACTATCCCTCATTCAAAATTGGGTGATTTGCTATACAGTAGAATAGCAGCCGTCCATCTAACGATGCATCATTTTTTTAGTGTTGCACCATAGTCTTCTCTATTGATATAAGTCATTGTAGATGTTAATTTGTATTATTTTATTATTAAATTAAAAATAATTTAATGTTATCAAATAATAATAAATTATTTTTTTAAAATTTTATAAATTAATTTTAAATAAGAAATAAAAAGAGACGAAGGAAAAACCGCTAAAAGAAAGGTAAACCGCCAAATCATAATACAGTGCAACCAATTTGCGTTTTTCTATGTTTGTTTGGGCTGAAAACAGGAAGAATTGATGATAGAGGAGTGAAATCAGGAAAGATGCAACATATGTTGTAAAATAAGCGGGAGTCTCCCTCAAAATTTATCATTCTTATTTTGGAACAAAGACTGGATGAACTTGGGCAAACAATTTTCACTTTCCATAATTATCCTTGTCTAATAACTTTTTATGTAAGCGATGCTGCTATGATTTCTAGGTGCTAATTAATCACGGATATAGGCAAAATATATCAGTGATTAGTTAATTAAATTAATAATTAATTGATAGTTGATTATATTATCTGATTTTATTAACTAATAGCATTAGTTATTTATATAAAGATATTTAGTAAAATTAACTATTTATTATTAACTATTTATATAAAAATTATATATAAAAATATGTATATATTTTATAGTATATTTAATTATTTTTATTCTAATAATATTTTAGATTATAATATGTCATTTATTTTATTATTATTTTAAAAAAATATATCATTATAATTTATTATACTTATTTAGTTTTTATTTAAAATAAATAATTATAATTTATTACATATATTAAATTTTTCTCTAAGAAGTAGATAAATATAATTTAATATTTTCTTATTTATCAAAGAAGGAAATGTAAAAAATTTATAGTTATATATAAGAATATCTTTTTTTATACTAAATATAAATTAGTTATTTCAGAAAGTCACTATTCTTAACTCTCTCAAAATAATTATTTGGGGCTTAATAAACTGATTAAAATAATTATTTATCAAATACTTAAATTAACTTATTGACTTTAAAAAATATTTAAAATTTTAAATTAGTTAAAAACTAATTAAAAATTATTTGCTAAATACCCTCAATAATTAAAAAAAATAATATAATAAAGGAGATGTTTGAGAATTAATTGTTTGGTAACTTTTGGTTGGTTTGACTAAAATCAGTTAATTGACTTATTAAATTAACTAATTGTGATATTTGGTAATTAGCTAATTGGATCAATCAATTGCTTTTTAAACCACCATTTTTAAAAAGTTGGAAGGAGTAGCATTTTGAAATTAAGTGATCCAAAAAAAGATTAAATTATCCTTAATTAATTTTTATATTTTTCATTTCATCCTTCAAAATAATTATTAATATATAATACTTATTTTAATATAAAAATTATAATATTTATTTTCACATGAAAATTAAATTTTTTTATTTCTCATTTTTATCCTTCTAAAAAAATATATTAATTAATCTTCCCATTTCTCCCACCATAAATCTATAAAAAATTATAATATTTATTTTTATATAAAAATTAAATAATTAAAATCATTATTTTTAAAAAAATTAATAAATATAAAAATTATATTAATTTAATTTTAAGCAAATATTTAATATATAATAAATTATAATGATATATTATTTATAAAAAAATTAATATACTAAATAATATATAGAATTTAAAATATTAAAATAAAAGAATGCTTAAATCCTTATAAAATATATTCATATCCTTTTATGTTATTTTATTTACAAAAAAAATGATCATAACTAATTGATTTTACTAAATATTCTATTCAAATAGCTAAAAAATATTTATTTTTGTATAAAAATTAAATAATTATAATTATTATTTTTTTAAAAGTTTTAATAACTATAAAATTTATATTAATTTAATTTTAAACAAATATTTAACATATAATAAATCATAATGATATATTATTTATAAAAAAATTAATCTACTAAATAATATATAAAATTTAAAATATTAAAGTATTATTAAAATAAGAGAACGCTTAAATAACTTATAAAAAATATTCATATCCTTATATACTATTTTATATACAAATAATTAATTTTACTAAATATTCTTATTTAAATAATTAAAATAATTAGTTGATCAAATTAATTTATATAATTAATTATTAATTAATTAAATTAGATAGCTGCTAATACAATCAGTTAATTAGTAAATAAAGTTAAAATTCAAATCTTTATCCATCAACATGATTGAAAGAATGGATTATGCCTAAAATAAATTATATGTAAATAATTATAAATCATATCATATTGAAATAAAATACAAGTATGATTTTAAATTTAAAAATAAAAATTTACAAATAAATAATATAAGTCATTTTAAATATCGAAAGATAAATGTATAATTTTTTACTTAAATTTAATAAATACACACTAAACTAAAATATAAAAAAATGATATGATTATAGTACTATTTTAACAAAAAAATGTAATTAAATTATATTATTTTTTAAATTAATTATATTTTGTATTACAAGTTAATATAATGTTTAATTTCCAATTTATAAAGATGATGTCTATTATATCTTTTAAATTTTATATCTAATAATATTAATCCTTTATTTTTATTTTTATTATAATTACTTATCTTCCATCTTATTGCAATATATTAAAATAAATAAAAAATATTATAGTCAATTGTTAAATATTATTTTAATAATGTTAAATACATATTACTTTTTAGTTATATTCTTTATTTTTATTACTTATTTTAGTATTATAATTGAAATGAGGGTTGAATAACTATAATAAAGGCAAAAATTAAAGGATAAATAGTACTAATTATAAACTCGAGGGATATAATAATCCAATTATAAACTCAAGGGATATAATAATCAACATATCTAAACGAAAGACTAATTTTTATATTTATTATATGAATTATATTTTTACACATACAAGTATAATTGTAATTTAATATATGATATTTTCATTTTTTTCATCAAACTAAATAAAAAAATAATCCTTTTTCTTGTTTCCTTTCCTCTCATTTTTTTCAGAAGGATGAAAACATTATCATTCATTTTTTTTATTTTTCCTATTTTTCATTCCACCCAATTTTCATTCATTTTCATTTTAACCAAACAAATATTTAGTGTAGAGAGAGAGAGAAAGAATGGCTTAAATTCAAATATAACAATAATATCATATTAAGGTTTTATTTAGTACAAATAATTAATAAATTAACTAATAATTAATAAGTTAGTTAGTAATTAATAATTGAAAACTTACTATTTTATTTGGTGCAATCAATGATAAATTAGTTAAAAGTTAATAATTGATAAATTATCTAATTGTATTAGAAGTATTTTATAAAATTAATTGTTAAATTAACTAAAAATTATAAAATAATATAAAATGATATGTTAATATAAATAAATATATTAATTAAATTAATTAATATTTATTTTAATATTAAACTATATTAATATAATTAAAATATTCAAAATAAGAATATAATAATCTAAAATTTAATTAATTATATTTTATGGCATCATATATTTATTGACTTACTTATTTTTTATTTATTTATATTGAATTAATGATAACGTATTAAATATTTATTTACATAATTAAGATATAAATTATCATTTAATTAAAAGAAGGGAAACAAATTTAGAAATTTTTTTGAAAAGTTACTAGTTTATAAGTTATAAACTATCTTGTAAAATTTATCAAATAATAGCTTATAAGCTATCAGCTTTTAATATACTAAACACTTCTAAAAATTAGTTTATGGTCTTATTTGACAATTAGTTTATTATATTAGCGATTACTTAATTCACTTAACTGTTAACTAATAGTTGATTATATTAGTTAATTTGATTAAATGGTTATATTAGTTATTTAAATAAGAATATTTAATGAAATCAGTTGTTTATGATTAACTATTTGTATATAAAATAACATATAAGGACGTGAGTATATTTTATAAATTATTTAGTATTTTTTATTTTAATAATATTTTAATAGTTTTAATTTTATATATTATTTAATAGATGAAATTTTCTTGTAAATAATATATTATTGTGATTTATTATATATTAAATATTTCTTTAAAATTAAATTAATATAAATTTTATAGTTAATAAATTTATCAATAAAAAATTGATAATTATAATTATTTAATTTTTATATAAAAATAAATATTATAATTTTAGTATTTTACATTCTCTTAAATTGTATGTCATTTTTTTTTTAAAAAAAGGAAGATTTTAAAAAAAGCAGTACCTTTCTTTTGCAATTAAGTGAGCAAGAAGATTTTAGTATTTCACTGAAACAATGGAATTGGAATAAAAGAAACCATAAGACCCATAATTTTTACACGAACAAGAGATGATTTCAGTATACTAAAATTACAAGATCAACTTCCATCGTATCAATCTCTAACTAATTTCAAAAATAATGGCCAAGTTATGGTGAATGCAGAGAAAACAGCTAGAAGCAAATAGGGAAATACAAAAATAAATTAAAGGTAATTTAATCTTTTCATATATAATTTATGCAATACTGGAACTAAAATGTTAGAGCAAGCAACATTTCTAAAAATAGCTTATTGAAAGACAACAATTAATTACTAAATATTAATATTGGATGGTTTATCAAGTTAATCAGCCAATTTAGTCCAATCAATTAAAAATTATCTAATAAGCTACCTACCAAACATGTTCTATAACATAATGACTAAATTAATAAATTATAAGTTAGTTTATTATTATGCCAAACATATACTATAATTGATAATCAATAAATTAACTGATTATATTATAAGTGACTGTATTAAAAGTGTTTGAAAATTAAACTTTAGTCACATAGTTTTGATTCCAAAAGGGGTTCACTACCCATGCTGTGAATATTAGGAGTTTTTCGCTTATAAAATTTTTACAAATCTCACTTATAGGTTGATTTCTACAATTCTAACTAATGAAATAAGAATGGTTTTGACGAAATTAATCTTGTTAACATTTCAAACAAATGAAAAATGTGGAAATTCCATTTCAATTTGTGTTTGAGATAAAGATATTGGTTATCATTTGAAAAAATAATTTTGAAAATTGATTGTTAGAAAATAAATTTTTTAATGTAATAGAAATGGAATAAAAATACAATTGTCAAAAATACAATGCAATAGAAATAAATGAGATTAAATACTTATGGTCATGTTATAGACAAAAATATAAAAAAGATGAAAGAGACCAAAAAGTGTATAAATAAGAAATGCTTATACTGATGAATAAGATAATTATATGGAATTTGATTATGATTTTCCCTCTCTAGACTTTTTTCTAGTTTTCCTCTTTTCCATAGATTTCTTTTATTTTTTTTCCTTTCTTTTATGTCACTATTTTCAGTTTTCCCTATTTCTCATATTCTTGTCTATAACAAATGTTATCAGTTTCACTTTCCTAACCCATTCATCCATGATTGCTTCTCTTAAAGATCTTACTACCTAAATTCAAGTCACCTTGCTTAAACTTATAAAGATATTAAATGATTAGATGCTAAACTTAATACCACTACATCTTGTCTTGAATCCAAAATACAATCTATTTGCACTGACTTCACCTATAAATTTCAACCTTTTTCTACTTATATTAATTCTAAATTTGACACTTTTATTAAAATGATTAATACTTTGAAGTTCATTGGCCATATGGAAACAAACTTTGAAGTTCCTATTTCTCTTAAAATTGAGTTAATAAATAAAGATATTGAAGCAATTATTAAAGATGTGATGATTAATGAGCCATTAACTTAAGAATTCATGAGAGATTATTTTGTAGATGAATTAAGCATAAAGAGTTTTGTTGACTTTGAAGGTTGTTATTCTATCATGGACAAAAATAGAAGAAAGAGGATGAAAACTAAAAAACTTATAAATAAGAAGAAGACTTAAAAAAAGTCTAGATAAAGAATATCATAATCATATTTCTCATCATTCTCTAATATTTATACACACTTCTCCCCCTTATATTCTACTAAGGTTTTTAACAAACTTAATAACATTCTAATGGCTATCAATTCCTTATCAATAATGAAATAAAAGAAATAAATAAGAGCATTAAATGGCTATTAAAGGGAAAATTCCATATTATTTCAATGTTAGTAATACTTGGTGTTGACACCACTAGAACACCTTGCTGTCTAAATGAATCTAAATCATACGAACTTTTTTGAAAAATCTTGAATACCTTCAATAATGAAATACTAGTCTAAATTCAAGAAGTAACCCTTAAAATTAGTACCTTCAAATCAAGGGCAATCCCCCTCTAAAGAGAGTCAAAATTATAACTAACGTCGTGTTAATGAGGAAAAGATGAGGGAAATGGAGCAAGAGAAGTGGAAGAAGAACTAAATTCAAAATATTAATCACTTCAATAAAAGTGTGAAATTTGGAATCAATAACAATAGAAAGATATTGAAATTCAGAGGCAAAGTCAATATAAATAGACAAATTTGTCACAACCAAAACTTAATTTAACTAGCATAAATCATGCTATCTAATTTTTATTAATCTTAACATTATTTATAACAATTTCGCCCACCGAAAATCTCTTTATTTCCATTTTGTGGGGATTCAAATTTTATTTTAAATTTTTACAAAAAATTGAATAGAGTTTTCCTGATTTTTAGGCACTTTCCAAGAGTTACACGCCCTAAATCATAAAAATTGTAAATTCTTTACAAATACAACAACAAAACAGAAAATATACAATATTATACAACCTCAAAACACATTATATTTATACAAATACCAACAACTTTACTCCTAATCTTGATTGTAATCGAACTATTAAAGTCTTTTAACCAAATTATTTTTAACTCTCCATAAATGCAGCAAAGCTTATGAATACTTATTTCAACCTAAAAATATTGAAAATGCAATGGAATAAGTTAGAAGAACTCAATGAGCATATACCTACCATAATCATGCTTCAAATTAATTATATAAAATAATCATATGCTAATTAAGTGTTAAAATTAGAAAATAACTACAAACTAGTTTCCTGGATCTTTGAAACACACGAGACCAAGCTCAGGTTAATGCATTTATCTACACATGGCTTAGATTTCCTATTTCACATCATAAACCATAATAACCTTAACCATTCATTTTACACAATATCAATACCATTACACACACAATCCTTTCCGAATAGTTATCATATTATAAATAGTCAATAGAGCTCAGTCACATTAAGTCTTCATAAATCAAATTAAATAGTAGTATTCAATTACAAGCAGATTTCAATGTCACATCACAAATGCATAACAATTATACTAAATATACATGCATCTACCTTTTGACTTTCGAGTTAACCTTATACCATTTATAAATTGTCTATCCTCATTCCTCTAAGGTTTGCCTTATACTCTTTATAAATTTTTTATCAGGATTTTTTCATTCGATATTCACATCATTACCCCTATCATAATTTATAATTTGTAATGTTATTCATAGTATAATTCACATTATAATTTTCACACTACTGCTCAAGCTCTACATACCATAACTATAATGCAATTTCAACACAAAAATGATCAGTTTATCATCACGGAGTAATATTAAAGCATATAACAGTATATACATATAATAATACAACTAGGCCCTCTTACACACTCATTCACATTTTGACACGATTCACATTACATTTTCTAACATATAAGTAATAAGGAAAATTCAATCACAATCAACTATTAATAATAATACCATTATGCTCTTTAACCATAGTTAATTCACATTCAATCAATACGTATATATATTCACAAACTATTGTTTCATTGATCATAAATGCCATCTAGTAATACTAAGCAATAATGGTACCTTGCTTTCTCCCTAAGATCTCAAGATAGAAAATAATTACCTTTTTATAAGATGACTATATATATATGTTAACAAACTAATTATCTTGACTGTATATCAATCAAGTCAACCATCATAACGATTAAGATTTAAGCTCTTTAATGATAAATAGATTCAATTCCATGCACGAACACATTTGCAATCCATATGATTGATGAGGAAATGATAAAATAATATTCAACTAAGATAAGTAATATATAAGTTTTGAGATATAATATATACTTACTTGGAAATGTACATTCATCTTGAGAATCCCTACTTATTTCACTTTCATCTCTCCTTTCTTCTTACTTTACAATTTACAAGGATAACCCATAACTACACTATATTTACTCATCTTCTTCCTAAATTACTATTCTAAGATCTAATCATGACATTTTAATCTTCTATATTACAATTCTATTATCTTTTTGTTGAGTTAATCGCAAGAAATAAAAAATATGTTATAATACAAAGGTTCAAATCAAAGTTATGTGGATAAAATATTAGAATTTGATACTATAAAAAGTATCTATTCGCTCTACTCTATTATCTCATATCAATACATCTTATATTTATAAAGTTATCCTAAAAAATCTAGATATTCTTCATAAATGGAACTTCTTCCGAATTAAGCATAAAACCATTAAAATATTAAACTTTATACTCCAATATTGCTCTACTTAGATTATTTTGTAAATCCGTACACTTTTTTTCAGTAAAATCATCAAATCACATTTCACACATTTAGGGATTTCTTAAATCATACCTAAATTACTAATAATATTAGAATATAATACTCCTTATACACTATAATCATTTTATTCTAATATTTTACAATATAAAAGTCATGTTTTTTCATATGCATCATTATATATAAAAAATACATAAATAGATTTTCTTCAAGTCAACCTAAAACTACAAAAATAAAAGAAGCTAGCAACATAAAAAGTTTTACTAAAGATTAAAGGATTTGTCGGCAGCTAATCAAGGTTAGGATTAGACCTAATCACATGTGGGAAGAAGATCCCTAACTACTTCTTGGTGAAGAAAACCACCTCTACCATGCCATGATTTTGAAGCTTTCTCATTCCACCCATGATAGGGCTAGATGAAGTTAGAAGAAGCAAATGGTAGCATGATATGGTGACACTTGAGAAAGTAACAGGCGTCGAACAACTCACAACTCGCAACTCCACCATGTAATTAATGCTTTGGTTAGTGACTTTAAGTAACACCAATAAAGTGTTGCTGGCCAAAGGATGGTGACCATGCAGTAGTGCATTACCAGAGGCCAAGGAGAAAAGAATGGTGTTGCCAGAAGAAAAGAAATGAGGAGAGAGAATGCCATGAGAAATAGAATAAAGGAGGAGAAGGGAGGAAAAAAAAAGCTACAGGCTCTGATTTAGTATTTCTCATGCTATGTAAGCCTATTTCCACCACTATATCAAATCCTTCCATTTCAAGTTAAAGTTGATCTAGTCATTGATTTATTTTACAAATTCATTTTCATAAAACTTATTTTATTTTAAACCCTAACTCATATATTTTTAATTTTTTAATAGCCTGATAAATTTAAAAGTCATGAAATAAATATTTCAAACTCCCTCAACTCCTGAAAATAATTTATCAAATGTAAGTAATTAATTTCATAAATCTTCATATTCATAATTACTAAAATTATTTTTAACTTATAAGAAATTTCTTCTAAAAATTATTCTAAACAAGTGCTGAATCAATAGTAGTTAAATAAATATAACTTGGATATTGTCATCAATATCAATTTAATACCTCAAAACTTTAAACAAAATAGAAAATTGAAACCAATTATTAACCAAACAAATAAAATTTGTTTGTCTTTTTCATTTAAAATGAACACTTTAAGGTATTGAAATTTACAAAATTTAAATATTACCTTGGCATATTATAAATTTTTATTTTTGGATTTGAGATAAGGAGTGATGGCATTGATTTTGGTATCTAATCATTCAATATCTTTTTAAACATGAGCAAGGTGATTTTGAGTTTGGGTAACAGAACCTTTAAAAAAAGCAAGCCAGCCATGGAGTTGATACCATTTGTTATAAAGAAGAATATAAAAAAGATGATAAGGGAGACCAAAAAGAGTGGAATATAAGAGAGGAAGGAAACCAAAAGAAGTCTATAGATAAGTCTAGAGAAGGAATATCATAAATAAATTTCATATATAATTCTCTAATTCATTAATTGAGACATTTTTCTCTCTTATATTCTATTTAGAGCTCTTATAAACCTAACAACATTTAATTCCTAATAGATAATGAACTAAAAGAAATAAATGAGCTATTAATAATATCAATTCCTAATAGACAATGAAACAAATGAAATAAATGGACTATTAAAGGAAAATCCCATATTAACTTGACCATTTAAAAGATAAAACCTAAATTATTTCAAATTATTACTATTTAACCTATAACAAATCATACACACACATATATATCATGTTAAGAAAATTACCTAGCATTGTTGAAGAAAATACCAACACAAATTTTCAAATTGCCTATTTAGACCTTGGAGTACTACATAAGAAGAACAAAATAACACCAAGAACAATATAAATTGTTCACTTAACTTTTTAAATCTCTCTTTAAAAACTAACAAAGTTTCGATAGGTTTGAAACTCTCACTTGAAAACTGAAACCTTAAGTTCATATTTATAAAGGAGGATTAAGATAAAAAAAACTATATCCATTGATATTTGAAAACATCCTCGCCGATAATGTTATATTGAGCCTTATAACGCCACATTAAGGCTTGTAGTCTTTCATTAAGACTTATAATATCTCATTAAGGCTTATAATTTATTCTAAAGTTTTAAATTTTCAAATTTTAAATATTTCTAATTGAATATTTTTCATTTGAAAATATATCTCTAATTAATATTTGAAATATATGTAATTTATTTAAAACTCATTTATTAGATATTTCTAATTTGGAATATATTTTCAATAAATATTTAAAAATTAAATATTATCTGTATTAAATTTCTAACATGGTTTTCTTTAATAAATTAAATAATCTAATTCATACCTTTAACTTTTAAATAATTATTAGGGAGAATATTTTAGAAATTGATATTTTTGAAAATTAACTCCCTCTATCTATCTAGATTAGGCAACAAGCATGAACTTAATGACTGGGCTATGCATTTGTTTCCATTTATAAGTTCAATAATCTTTTTTCAATTAACTTTATCCAATAGTAGTATGTATAGGGACTTGAACTAGTCCAGATATCTTATGAGTACATATATAATTAGCTTATACATAATTAAATATTTTAATTATTTAATTTCATTAATTCTTCTAGTATAGAATTGAAACTACACTTTAATTATATACACTTTTTTCATATGAAAATCCAAACAAATTGATAGTTTCCTTAAACTATATTTGTATATTGCATTAATTCTTTGCTTACACCCATTTATATAACATTTAATTAAATTGATAAAATTAATTTAATTTATCTTAATACTTATTAATTTCTCTAATGATCATTAGTCAATTTTACTTTTTTCTAATTTAATTGAAATTAATATGTTTAGACTTAAGTCTTATGATCATGTATTAAAATCTATTAAAATTATTATATTATAATTATATTCTTAATGAATATATTAATAACAAATTATAAAGTATATTGACCCTCAATTGAGTCTTACTCGTTTACCATTCAAATGTGATTATATCCATAAGAGCGTGATTATAAATAACTCAAAATTTAAAGTAAAGCAAATTAATGCATATAAAATTCCATTTATATTGACAATAGTAATATGCATTTCATTTGTGAATATATTTGATATACCAAATATATTG